>CM037075.1:10840707-11445353 GCA_020882685.1 Aphelinus atriplicis
AACGTTTCGATGTCTCGCAGATATTCTGCCAATCCTCAATTTCGACTCTACGCATTTACAATATATCTACATATAAGGTACCTGTACCCAATATGCGCCACCTAAGCCAGAAAGGTCACTACACCGCGTCAAATGAAAATTTTCTAACGTAATTGGTGTCAAATGAAAGGACTACTCAATACCTTCAAAACTTCAACTGAGCTAAGTCTCATCTAATTTGAACAGATTAACGCCGAGATACAGCATTTTGAAAAAAAAAAAATTCGGGAAAAAATTTTTTGTGTACCCAGCATGGCGCCACCCTGAAAATATTTCTTTTCATCCAGTTTGTCGCATGTAGCATGTCTGAAATGAATAAAATACAAATAAAAGAGTATATTTCTGATATCATTTTATTGAAAAATACATTTTGTCTTTGATTAAACCATATTACATAGACTATATAACTTCTAACAACCTAAATCAAATCAAGTTTTCAGTTAAAATTCATGAAAAAACGTTGTTTTTGAATCAACAAAATTAACTTATGCAACATTTAATTACAATATTAATCTCTCAAATTGATGAACATTCTTTTTAGTGTAATTTCAAATATAATTGAGATGTTCTTACTGAAATAGAAGAGTTCAATTTTAAAAATGTCCGAGCCCATTTGGGACTAGCTATTGTCTTGATGGTAGAAAAATTCTGTCTGATGTTTTTTCCTAGACAGTACTTATAAACGCATAACCTCAAAATTTTTCTTGTCATAGGATAGCCAATATCTGATAAGCGTTTAATTCGACTACACACTCTTCGTTCTGTACTGTCGTTAATGCATATGGTCAACTCATTTTCCTTTTTTCGGATGTTTTGTTTAACATATCGTTGAAATGTTCAACGAGGCATCTTATATATAGTCGAAGCCATACTCTGCGACATCTCACCTTTCTTGACCTGCTCCAGAGCTTGAACTGAATTCTCTTTCCACCATGTTTGGCGGATATTTACTATCAATGGGTTGATTGCAGCAGCTAGAACAAGAAAATAGGGGTGGCGCATATTGGGTACATTTGATAAAAATAACGAATAGCTATTGAAACAATTGATAAAAAGGTCATATAATGAAAAAAAAAATTCGCACTTACCTGAGCGAAATTAGATCGAGAATCAAAATTGGTGAAAAAATGGACAAAATGAGCTCTAACAAGTTGGTGTAAGGGTTTCCGATCGGGGAAAATGTTTTCTTTCTTCATTATTTAGTTTTGCCGACAAGATCTTGTGCCGCGGCGATGCTCTAGACGCGCGTAGATATGAAATACAAAGGGTGGCGCATATTGGGTTGTGACGCATATTGGGTTGTGACGCATATTGGGTACACCTACCTTATATAATAAATCATAGATATAGATTCACAGTACATGGAAGAAAGCAGATATTATTAATCGTATATCTTGGAGAAATTGAAACGTTAAATTGAATGGTCGTAAATATGGCATATTGAGGTACCCAAAAAGCATTTCGAAAAGTTTCATCATAATTGGTGACCCGAAGTTCACAAAGTCTCGTAGTCAGATAGTTTTCACAACACGATTTGGCCTGGAATTACGTGTGCATTGGTTCAGAGCACAGTCACAGTTATATACTTTTCTTGATTCTTATAACACTCCCACTGACCATCTCTTTTTTAAGTAGACGCATTTTAATCTTCCAGCACACTGGAATAAGTATAACTAATTTTTATAAGAACTAGCTACATTCAGAAACACTGCGCGTGATTTACATCCACACGTTGCGGAATTATATTTTAATTAATGTTCTGAAATTTTATTCAAGATTATCTTTTTCATTACATTCTAATCAATTGATCTCAATATGTGAATTTCTAAAAAAACTGATAACCGGTTGATAACCAATTGTTTTTGAAGATTTTGCAATATTTACATTGAATATTTGGAGTCTTGTTGTACAATTATTAGATAATAACTTTCGCAAAAAATGCTTTTATATAACTATACTAAAAAGCGGACAGTGTTTCTCCGGTTCTAAGATCCAGAACTAAAAATGTACGAGTTATGTACTCTCATCTTCAACAAAATACACCAATCTGCTTTTGTGGAATCACCAAATCCTGAATCATTGGATTGCTGAAATTACTTTCTATCTGTTGATAAATAAAATCGTCGCCAAGCATACTTGTGTGTCAGAGAGAATTGCTACGATTTTTGAATGCTTGTTATGGAGAGATAGATTATAACAATTTTCCGAATTCCAAACATATTTGAGAAACACAATTCTCATCGTGTATTAGATACTCTTGGTTGGAGATAAGTTACAGCATACTTCATGAGTACAAAAACAGCGTGTGTACTTGGTAAAATCAAATGAAGTTTTTTTAGATAAGTATTTGCTTTGATTTCCTTTCAGTTTGAGCTGGAAAATTCTTTCAAATGCCCACAAAGACTATTTTTATATGATCGGCTGATACGAACAAATTTAGTAGAAAAATAGTAAAAGCAATATTAATTTTTGCGTAAAAAAAGTTTGAAAACGCTATTTTTCTACAAATTTCCGAAAAGTGATACACTTCAACAAAACTCTCAAGAGATTGTTGAATTCTTGAGATGTGGAGGAACTATTATTTTCTGCCTCATATTTGATATGCACTCATTGAAATATTGCTCCCGAATGGCCATATATGTATCAGACTGCTAATAATCGACGATAAATGGATGAAAAATGATTATGTTGTGCTTAAAACACCCAAACCGGACTTGACCTTTTCGCTCAAGCATGGGGTTTTTGTTTCATATTGGCTAGGCAACAAGTCCCTCGGAACACATTATATTCGTAGTCGACTCGCCCATACAAATAGCCATCCATACCTGAATACAATCGTAGCATGCGCTTACAGAGTTGCATATGCCGAAGACTATCGAACGCGTGCGAGCTGGAAAAAGTTACGAAAAAGAAGTCGACCTTGCCGAGGGTCGAACGCGAAGCTTCATTTTATATCTTTCTCTCGCGATGAGGATGTTTTTCTCATTCTGTCTTCCTTACTCACGTTTATTTCGTCATTTTAAAGCCTATTAGTGCCACCTTAGGCGCGCAAGATAAATTTTATGTTAATGAGGTCTGATTAACACTTTTAACCATTTGACATTCTGAGATTACGTCGAGCAAAGTGCTTGCATAAGCTTTTGCATATCAATACCATAAACTCATTCCTAAGCATCTTCTGTAATGGCTCTGTTTGCACCCAACATTTAGCCTCGTGCACTTTTTGCCGAATGCAACTTTTGCGCAGCCATGCGTAATCGTACGAGCTTACGGAAAGAACGAGCTAATTAGATTCACGTCGCTCGCATTACCAAATCAAAATACATTGATTTTTTATTAGCTGACTACTGGTTTCGACTTTCAACGCTGAATTTCGACTTGAAGCTTGAAGTACATTTGAATGTATATTCGGATGTTGCCCTTCCGAGCCATAACAGTAAAAGTTGAGTGGAAATTTTAAAGCTATTCATCCCTCTCCCATCCTCCTGACTATCTATTGATGCTTCGCAAGTTTTCAAGACCAACTTGATCCCAGTAATTCAATTTTTACAGAAAAGGGCACATTAGATAACTATTGAAAACTCATATTCCACCTTCCACGCTAGAGAAGAATATATCCTAGACAAGAATAAAGAGTCATTTTGGAGAAAATTTTCTTGACTATTTATTGACATCCAATGATTAAAAGTGTAATCGTCTAAAATCGACGAATCTGAAAATTGCGCAATCTCGAGTCAACTACGTTTTCAAATGATTTCCATAATTCGACAAAACATCCGTCTAACGAATAGTTGGAGAATGCAATGAACGATAGATCGCAATATGATTGATCCAATAATGAAGCTCAAATTTTAGCCGATTGACATTGACAAAAAATGCACGTTGTTACGTCAGAATATTTTCTAATACATGCGAGACTGCAGAAGTCTAGTGATTGGGTGAAGGCTCGAGAAAGCTCAAAGCTAAGTCGTCTTGTTTGTTGTTGTAAGCTCAATGACTTGAATTGATCTTTCTAGAAAAAGTATTTTACAGGATTGCAGAATGCAATCTAGTGACTCTTTACGAAGAACAATGGCTTTCTCTCATCTCTCGTGGTTTTACAAATGATTTTTCCCATCAGCGACATTCCATGTTGCAGGTCAAATGCACCGGTGGCTGGCTCAACTCGATGCAGAACGATAGTCGATATTAAAACAAGGATAATCGACGGATTCGTGGGTTGAGAATGATTCTTGATTGTTTCCGAGAAAGTTGATAGTGCAGAAGAATTGGGGATTTATCGTAATGGGATTAGCGGACAGGTTGGTGTTGCGATTGGAGATTGCATAGCGCGTGCGCGATGTCCGGCAGCGAGACAGATAACGGAGACACGGGCCACGGGCCACGGGGAAAGAGTAAAAAGATGCGGTATGGTGCGCGGGCGCAACCGAGGGAGAAGGATAAGGGAGCAGCAGCAGCAGCAGCAGCAGCAGCGTGCAGTTGGCAAAAGCCAAGTGGACAAAGAAAAGAGGACGAATGCGGGAGCGAGCGAACGGGCGAGCGGGCAAACACAGCGCACAAAGCGGCGAGCGAGATAGCGAAAGCGAGCAGTGCACGAGCGCGCCCGCGCGCGTATATATATAAAAGGAGTAGGAGGCGCTCGCTCGGGGTGTCCGGGTATCGTCCGCCGCTTTTTTCTACTCCTCTGCATCGAGAATGTGGTTATGATAATGCACCGGCCACCGGACTACGCAGAGAGCAACATCCCAGCCCTCCCCGCGTGTACTCCCCACATACATGCCCGCACCTTATCACAATACATAACGTGCACCCGGCACCGATCGTTTCCTCTTCTCATTCATCGCTCTTTCCCACTACTCCCAACCTTTTGCCTTTCATCTTTTTCACCTTTGCCGCGGCGACTCCTCATTTGCATCGATTCAGAAACACTCATTTTCCAATACTTTTTCACTGGCCAAGTACAACGCTTCATCTCACTTTCACTATACCTGATGGAAACACTACGTAATTTCACAAATTAAATCACTATTTTGATAGAATTTATACCAAATAATGCTCCTTTCACTCATCAAATTATTACTTACAGTGAGTCAAGTCTGTAGCAAATGAAGTGAAAAATTCTCCATGGATTCAAAATTATTCAGCTGCATCAAGCTCGTTAATATGATGAATTAATTCCTTTATCGATTAATACGATATATTCATTTTTTGATAGATTAAAAATTTCCTTAACTAATGGGAGAATTTAAAAAACAAATATTTAAGAAATGCTGCAAACTTATAGGCTGTTATACATAGAATTAACGAGTGCTTTCCGATATAAATTAATAAAATGCAATTCTACGCACAAGTGGTATGCATCAAGTCAAACATTATGTATTTTTAATTTCCCATGCTCATTACAGTGCACTCAAAATCTCAAATTATGCCAACTTGTCTTGAAATATATAAAATTTCATTTGGCGCACTTGTGTCAAAATCATTGTGAGACAAGTGACTAATATACTTTGCTTCGCTCGAGCAACAAATTCATAATCTTTCATTTCTCTACTCATTTCTTAAAATTTTCTCTCCATGCATGACATGTGTTGAAGCACAAACAAATTCGTATATTCAATGCGTGCTATGGACAGCTAACGTTTTCAATAATATATGTAAATGAACCAGTGCTTGATCACAATAATCAGTTTAGCTGATGAATCGACCATAAAATGACCCCTAATACATATACGTTTACGGAAATCTGGGCATTTATCGCAATAGAAAGCAAAAGTGTCACGCAACATTAGAGCTAACGCATCGTCGCCTTTCTCGATTGAACAGAATCGAATGTATATATGTATACACGATCATGCTGTAGCCACCGGTGAGTTTTATATGTACATATATATACCTATACACGGCGGTTCTTGTACGGGAGCTCTTACAGAAATACCAAAGTCTCTGTTTCTGGTTGAATTGTTTCCAGCCCATTAGCCATTTACTGCCACAACGCCTGAGGGATTTGGATTCGAGGTTTCTTTCGTGCTTCGATTCGTAACAAGTCTAAGCGAGAGCTTTCGTACCAGCTAAGAAGCTGAATGTGTAGGGAAAGTTCCGATTTGGAAATCCAGGGTCGAGTGGGAGAAGAAACGAATAATAAGGAGAAGTGAAGATTTGGAGGGTCAGAGAAAAACAGCAAAGGAAAAACGAAAAGATAGAAATAAGGAATCGTCGTTGCGCGTGAAGAGGCTCTTCGAAGAATACGAAAACGAGTGGAAGTGGAGCTTTTAAATAATTCCACTATTTCTATGCATATTGCAGGAAACAATTACAACTATAATTGCTAATAGAAGATTCCGGGCGAGACCAGGTTTATCTCAGGGGTTCAAACCTATCTTGCTTTACTTTTCCCCTCTCCACGGCTAGACTTCTTTGACTACGTTAAGCTCACGCGGCTGCTGCTGCTGCTGCTGCTGCTGCACATCTCACGCGGACCAAGCACCGCGGCTCCTTTTTGTCGCGTGCTTCCGCAAGTTTATCTTTCCGAGCGTTTCACCATTTCAGCATTATTTCACCCCCGTATTTCGCTGACTGTACGTGATTTCAGAATGAGTAAAAAATTTCACCTTTGATAAACTTTGGAATTATGAGCTCGATAACTGTAATGAGTTATTACGCAGACACTCGGAGAATAAAAGGGTATATGGATCGTATCTGAATTATAACCGCAGAGAAATATTTCTCCGGAAAAGATTCAATCCGTACCTACGTTCTTCAACGCGCAATGAATCGAAACTTGGTTGAAGTGTTTGAGTATTGAACTCTCGGATCGATTGGAAAAACAAATTGTGAGTGGAAAAGTTATGCACAGATAGTATATACGGGCAATATTATCGTTGAGATTGATTTGTTATGAGATGAAGGTGGTGTTTTGGTCATAACAAGATAAACGTATTATTTAGATCCCTTTGTTTTTATACTGGATAGGGGAGGCAGAGGCCGAGGCTGAGCTGGCGGAGGGTGGGAGGGGGGGGGGCGGTGAGGGAGGAAGGTGGGGTCGGCGAGCGAGCTTTCGCTGCTGGGGTTGTGTGCACGCGCGAGAGACAGACAGGAAGTGGAGAGCGATTGAGCGGGTGGGCGCGCGAGCTCACGAACGAGTATAAGGAGAACGAGTGCGAGAGGGGCGGTGGGAGAGAAGAGAGAAGAAGAGGGAAAAAATCAAGGAAATTGGTATGCAGCACACAACAAGCTGGGGAGGGTCGCCGGGGGAGGTAAGGAGAGGATGGGTGGTTTTAGGCTAGCTTGGGGTTGCTGTGCTCTGCTACGCTACGCTACTCTCTCACAGCCTGGGATCAATACTCTCTATCTCCTCGGCTTGTTCCACGCACATGCCCTGCGAGCTTCCTTTCTTCTTTGCCCATCATCTTCTCTCTCTCTCTCTCTCTCTCTCCTTTCTCCCCCCCCCCTCCCTCCCCCCTCTCTCTCCTATATCGCTCTGTGTTGCTCTCGTGCCAACCCGACTAGACTGTCCCCGAGCTTCATCTACAGATTACCTAATGCGCAGTCATTTTCTTGAGCTTCGCAACCGAATAGCACAGCATTCGCCTCCTTCTTGCTTTTCGCCTATCCCATTAGCCGTGCTCTGATCCTACAGCTTTCGCTCCTTTTTTTTTTGTAACTACCCACCACCGTCATGAAATTCATACCGTTTTATCACCTCCACTATTCTACTCTGTTTCGATTTCAGTTCCAAAATAAACTTCACTTGATTATTTAATCTGTTTCATACATCTTTCGAATCAAGTATTTCCATTCGAAAGAATGATCGTCAAAAGTACATTGAATCTTTTTACTGCATGGAGCAAAACTATATTTATAACTAATAAACGGATTTGGAATAAAAATACATCTTGATAAATAATAAAATTTCATATAAAATGAGTTCATCATGTATATATTCATCTTCTAGAAATAATTATCAGATTATTGATTGATAAACTGGTTTATTATGTCAAGCCGGATGACAATTAGCAACACAAAATACATAATTATTATTTTGAAGAATACTTGTGTGGTAAATTAATAACAATCGCTCAGTTGAATTAAAATGGTCAAATTATAGGCTCATTATAAATAGAAAATTTGACATCGGTAATGTGTGATCTTTCGATTATTCATGGATATCCATGACATAACATATGGTGATAAGTAGTACTTATAATCCATGTATTCAATAAATATGAGTATAATGTTTTGTCGAATATCTACTGGTAATGAATCACAAAATCGCATCGTTTTGATGCAGAGTTTTTATAGATTGTAGTATTGAATCTAAGGATTAACAAGGTGTTTGATTTGAGCCTATTCAAGTGTCGGGTGCATTTATACATGAGTATGATATAAATAATTTGTGTAACTACGTAGGTTGACATGAATTAAAAATTTCATAAATCGCGCGCCAATGAAGTACTCGCGTCGTTTTGCCAGTGACAGCCAGTTTAATTTAGCATATTCGTAAGGGCTTAATGTCGTGTCACGCCTCAAATGAAATATAAAGCTTACTGTGACACAATATAGTCTTTGCAGCTTGATGGCTAAATATTGCGATATTAGAATAGAATAACGAGACGATACGTCTGCACGTTGGTAGTAAGAAGGACATTAGTTTAATACTTTTCAATGACCTAGCCAGCTCAAATTTAATGCACAAACTTATTGTTGACAATTACATCGTAAGATTGGGTAAAAATATTATTCTTAAAATTAAGTAGCTATTTTAATGCGATTTAAAGTGAGCTACAGATAGAGGGCGCGTATGTTGGTCAAGCACCAGTCATTGTGATCTTTCCAAATCTTGAGAATTAATTTATAAAAGATATTATTTTAAAATATGTTTCTATGTGACAGACTAAAATGAGAGAACTAACTTTTATGACGCAAATAAGATATACTCTGAACTGATTTTTGTGAAAACGTGAGTGGATCAATCATCATAATTTAAAATAACCAATTAAAAATTATAGGAGAGGACGTCCAGGACATTTTTAGGTCATTCAAAACTTATTTTCTCTCTCGGATCCTTTCTCTCATAGAAGCGTATTTTTACAATAATATATTATGTACACGTGAGCGAGATTAGGCGACTTCAGCTCGCAAAGTGTTTGCGCGTGCCGAAATAGCGTAGGTGAGCAAAGTGCCCGTACTATTTTCCGTAATCCACGATCCGCAATCCAGAAATATCATTGTTTGCTCACTCCGGAAGTAGATTTAATTCCAAAATCTCATTTCTTTTTTTTTTTTTATTTAGTCTTGTGGAACCCGGAACAATTTCAAATGAAGATGATTAAAATTTGGATGTAAGGTTGAAGACTCCGAATGAGCAGTGACAATATTGGTAACACCGAAAGAAGGTCAAAGACTCGACATATTATTATTGACGTCAGCTGAACCGGACGATGCACGTATGAACATGAGCGAACGAAAGTGTACGTATATTCATGTCCGTAAACACCGAACGGCGGGTTCTCTACTTTGCATTGAGCTTCGCGCGCTCGCGCGCGCTCTATACCAATAGCGGAAAACAATTGCTTGTCGCGCACCATGGAATTAGCTTGGCTGGCAGAAGGGGCGGGTTCTGCGTTCGTAAAACCTTCTTGGTATTTCTTTGCATACAAAGAAAGAGATAGTATGTGACAAAGGCCACGAGAGAGAAGGATAAAGAAAGATATATTATAGCGTGGGGAAAAGGTAAAAAAAAATCATTACGTACGAACCAACTGAATATGAGGATGTGCCAATGAATTTATCATTTATTTATTGATATTTCATACCATGATTCTAATAATGTTTTTTATATTTAACATAAATACAGTTATATCAAATTCTTTCTGAAATATTGAAAACTCCATTATATCTTTTTTGATATGAGGAGATATGGACAAGTATTTGTGAGGCTGACAAAAGTTGATAGAAAATTGAGTGTTCGATTGATTGACAACTTCTCGTTGAGTGTGAATAGTTTTGCTACGACGGAACGTAAATTCCTGAATGTTCACGATAGCTGTGAGCGCGACGTTCGTTTGCATAGAAGCATGTACCTTTTTGTCTATAAGTGAGATGAATACATCGCGGCAGACTCCAACTCGTGAATTACTTTGTTTCTGTTTCGTATCGTTTGAATCTCTTCATATTGACTTTAGTCGGAAGTTTTCGCTCCTGGAGTTTCTAATGCTTAGAAAGGCTATTTCCGGAATGATTTTTACCCGACTTTTAAGTTTCCACTCTCAAACTGCAGGAACAAGACCAGTATTGCAAGAACTTTTTACCAAAAATCCCTTACAGCAGAACAGTAAAGTAATACAATCTTCTGATTTATTGATAAGGTTCTCAAGTGATTAAATTGGTATTCAATTGAAACGATGCCAAGAAAGGTTTGCGTTTAATAAACTATTCGGATTGTTCCATGATTTCGTAAGCATAATAATCGAAGGAAAAAAAGTCAGCTGGATAGACAAAAAATGCTCGAGTCGATTGGGTCTCGGCAGATGAGAAGCAGAATCAATACGTACAGTTGGGAAATCATGTTTTGGGCGTCTGAATTCCGAGCAACAGATTGAATGGAAAACGATAAGTCACAGTGACGCAGGGAGGATTACGAAAAAGTATTTGGCTCGTCGAGAGGAAAGCGCGCGATCGCGCGGCTCGCTCGCTCGCGCAACTGACTCGCTGGCTCATTAGCATGGGAACAATCAAAGAGTGAGAGACATTCGGGTGGCGATTTCCTGTCGAATGACCCCGCGCCCGCGCGTGCTCGTGCCGATATATCGGACTGACGACGGAAGTCATTTCACAGGAAAGGCGATCGCCTTTAATGCGCGCGCGCGCTCATACGTGTTTGTGTGCGCGCGTGAGTGCGTGAGTACGTGTGAGGCTCTTCGAAACAATGAGCCGAAACAATCGCGGGTTCACGGCTGAGGGCTTAGGTTAGGGGTTAGAATTTCCGCCGGTCACTCGCTCTCTGCACGTCTTCATTGCTCCTTTTCAAATCGCATTTAGCATTTTTATTTCCACTCAAACTTCCAAGGTCATCTTTGAATTTTTGGTAATCACGTGTATGTCCGACAAACGTATCGCTGTATATTTTTCATGTGTATATCGTTGCACTACGATATGTGAGATTCTATTGGGGTTCACCACGTTACGCTGGACAACGTGAATATAGATTGTGAATCACACTGCAAGTGACTCATTGCGGTGGCGGTGTATTTCCATGCCGGATCATTGTCACATGTCGCTTATTATTCTCTGAATATTTTCCATGAATCTTATTCGTCCCTAATACGACCAAGTGTGAATTCTATCATTCTTCTGAAAACCTCAAAATTAGTGATAGAAGCTACAAAATTCATATATTTTTAGAGATTGGGTGAGTAAGTATTAAAGGGTAAGTATTAAAGTACAAAGTAAGTATCGTTTTGTAGTTTTGTACATTGTATTGCAAAATACAGCAATAATAATTCATTTTCGATTCAGAATATATTCATCCTATTGTCTCTGATTGTAACGTAAATTACCAATGCGCAATTCGTACAGAACATAGTAAACAAATAAATGGATTTGTGCAAGGGTCAATGTATGTACAGACAAGAATGTCTATGTGAATACGCCAGTTGGCCAGCGGAAGTAGGGATGAAATACAAGTGAATAGACGAAAGAGTAAAAAAGAGCAAGAAAGAGAGTGTGTGTGTGTGTGTGAGAGTGAGAGAGACAGCAGGGAAGGAAGAAAGAAAGACATGGAGAGAGGAACATTCTGAAAGGGAGAAAAAGAGAAACGCGTGAAAAGTCGGCGGTTACGGCTGAAATGTGCAATAAATAATAATGATTACCGCTACGTGTTCGCACAATGCAGCTCGGCGCTTAGGCTACCGCATTGCCGTCGGTGCGCTCGGTTCTCCCTTTTTCTTTCCACGCTACATCGAGCTATACATAGAAGAGATGCATCGCAGCCACGACTCCGGAGGTGGGACTATTTCCCTCGATTCTTAGCGACAGCCATGAGTTTGCCTGGTGCACATTTTACGCAGGAATTTCGGTTCACATTGACCTATATAAGCTCCATCCCTGAATTCCCGCTAATGTGAGTATCTCCAATAATGCTGCAATCTTTTCCTTTCATTCGATCAGATTCCTTTCCCATTGTCATTCAGCTTCTACATTTTTGAATATCGAGACTCGAGTAAACACCTACACAGATTTCATCTGCTGTGTGATACTGGAAAACGCTTGATTCTCTGGAGAGTTCATAGAAAAATCAGTTGTTATCGGGCTTATATATATAGAACAATCAAATAACGATGTGTTGTGTACGAATGCGCAATCTAATCGCATTACTACTATTGTAATTTTATGGATTTTCACGCAGTTTGCAATAATTGTGCGGAATGCCCTTGCAAATATGATTACACGTGCTATGCGATTATCGCTCAAGTACGAGCATAAAATAGCTGAATGTTTAGAACGGTAGGCGGTATGCGACTGGGTATGAGCGCGCGCGCGGTCACAAAGGAGCGGGTGTGCGCCAGCCACAGCGATATGAATTCTTCCTTCGACGACGCGAGGTTAAATATATTAGAGTGGGCCAGGCTGGTTTAACGACAAACTCATAAATATAAGATTTCACTATGTAGATGTAATATTTCGTGCGGTCCATATTCTACTGCAACCACCCACCGCCCCTTATCTTTATATATTCTTTTCCATGCGTTGTTACGGCCAATCTACGGGAAGGACATTCTTGACCTCACCCCCTTCACTTTGATCCCGAACAAAGATTTTACTCTATAATCAAAGTGATCCCCACTCGAGATTAGATAAACTACTGCTCACTCTCAAATTACTATGATTCGACCAAAATTACTGTACTTTATTAAATAGCAGTATTAAATTTCTCAATCTTGAATAACATTGTGAGTCATGACATTCATCAATAGTCCATTTGCACGTGATGAAGAGTGTTTAGCTCACGAAATTTATCCAACCGAAGAGAAAACCTACAACGTGCACTATAAATACACGTTGCTCACAGCAACAATTCGATGAGAAGCCGCAGATTTATGAGAATGAATATGAATCTAAAACTGGGATCAAAATCGTTCATCAACCCCGAGCAAGTGTCGTTGAAAAGTCGTGTTCGTCCCGAAGAACGTGTTAAATTTCCCCTAAAAATGCCGAGGTTCGGATCGAGCGACGTGGCAGCGGTTGCTCTACGGATATTCACAAACGCAGAGCGAGAGCGCGGCTGAAGTCGAGCGGCTGGAAAAATTTTGAAAAGCTACATCGCGCGCGGGGGGGGGGCCGGGCACACATAAGAGCGAGTCGTTCGGTGCGGTGCGGGCGCACTCGGTCGGCTAACGAGGCTTCATTGAAACTTCACTTGTACGCATCGCGTCGAAAAGCCGGTGGGACGGGGCCGAATCCGCAGTGTGTATTCCCCTTTTGCTCTCGCTGCGGATCCACCCCTCGCCACCTGCGCAAAAATCCCTGGCTGAAATATGCAAACTACTATATTCGCTGGGGGTCCTTGCCGAAACGAGCAAATTAAGAAGCGGCTACGGCTCCGCACCGCCGTTCTATACTCTGCCGATCTCGCACCACGTATACCGCACCGCCAAACGAAGAATTACGCTCGGTTGGTGCGCCAACAAAGACCTTTAATCGTTTTATTGATACGCGCTTCATCTTGCTCCCTTCGTACGACTCGAGCCTGATAGTTTTTGTATTATATGCCAGCCAGTCTCTCCTCATCTTAGCATTGGTTTATATGCGTGTTGATCGCAAAGTAACGTAACAAGCTATTTGGGCGAAATTGGTGCGAGAGCACTTCCTATCGTTGGATAAATATCTAAATTAAGTCGCGCGAAGCGTCGTCGTTGGAATAGAAAGCGTACTGTTCCAGAGTTTGTAGATGTTGTCGCACTGTAGGTGACTTGAGTTGGATCGATAATACAGTGGACGTTTTGAGAGCTGTGTGGATTTTACGAAGCTTTCTATAGAAACCAGCATCGAAACGTCATTTGGCGCATTATCGCGCGGCAGGCTGAAGAGCCGTGGAGTGGCGGGGCGCGGGTGGCGGGGCGCGGTGTAACGATTTGGCGCGCTCGCAGAAAGCTCGAATTAGCCGCGTGCGTGCCCGCGCATAACTTTCCACCACTGCCCTGGCATCTGCAGGCTGCTGGCTTTATCAGCCGGCTCACCTGTCCCACTTGCACCTTATTATCGACGTCCTTATCTCGTGCACTTCCTAGAATCATCTTGTACCCAGTGCGCCAGAGCTGAGACAAGCAAGATCAAGCGAGCTGGATGACGAGCACGGCCGCTACTTCTTTGCGAAAATAAAAATCCGACCCGAGACTCGTCGTCTTGCGAACGACGCCACACTTTCTACTACGCGGCAGCTGGCACATTCGTGCGCGCTTGGAAACGAACGAGTATAGGTGACGGTGGAAACGAAGCCGTGTCAGCCACAACATGTAAATGTACCACTAGCTTCTCATCTGATATTGCAAAACAGTTGATGAATCATTTCGATCGTTAATTAAACAATATTCAACCTACGACTCGAGTGATTTACGATTACTCTCGGAGTAATTTCCATTCGTTCATCCGTACGAGTTTTATTTTAGTCGTTCAATTTTTGTTTACTGATAAAACAAGAGCGTCAGAATTTTCATAATATATAATGACGACATTCCAGAGGCGGGTAGCTGTATTTTACGCCACCTACAAAAATTGAGTCGAGACATATCATTTTCGAAATTCACGCTCACTCTAAGCTATCATTTCCTATGATTTACTAGCTCTTTTTCTTCAGACTAAGGGAGCATACTTTCTGCAAGCTGTTTTGTTTTGAATTTACCGTATATATTTTTGGATTCTCATACATTGGTTCTGAAAATATGTCATTAGGGATGTTTTAAAATTTGTATAAACTAAATAGCACAGCATTGATATGCCTGAATAATGACATCTTGGCGAGTTTCCATTTGCAGCGAGGAACGTTCACGAAACTAATTAGTTATTTGGTGTTTGAGAATCAGTTTGTCAACACCGTTGGCAACACGAAAAAGTTTCTTGATGTTTTTGATAAAACATCAAGATTTGACGATGTCAGCGAATCTCCCCACACGCGTAGCGAAAAAATTGAGAGAGAAGAGCATATGACACACAGAGGAGTATCGGCGCCGCCCGTCGCTGTCGTCGGGCGAATCATTGCGGCATGTCGCACGCTACCCTGGCAGAGGTACATGGATTACATACATATATTTATATGGATCGGTTAGAGTGAGGGAAAGAGAGAGTGAGAGGATGATGAGTGGGAGAGGCCGACAGGCTGCGATAGGGAACGCGCCAGAGAGAGAGAGAGAGAGAGAAGGGGTGGACGGGGGTGGCAAAGGATATGCACAGAGCGACGATGTTCACTTATTGGCGACGTGTTTGCCGGTATGGCGCTGACTACGCTCCCTCAGCTCGCTCTCTGTCACTTGCGCGTCCGCGTAAACACACATGCGAACGCCAGACTGCTTCCCCTGCGGTGACGAGCGTCTGGCTCAAATTAAAGAGGGAAAGGGACAGCGCGCGAGCGCGGGGCTGTACAGCCCGGTGAGCTGTTTCCGCATTTTGATTCTCGCGTGGACCCAGGCCGAGGGAGGGACGAGACAACGCGATCGCCCCGAGCTGCTCGTACGTACACGCGTCTGTGATTGTGACAGCGCGCGCGCGGCTGTGTGTGCGCGCACGCGGTGGAAACAGGTGGCGCCCAGACCACCGCCGAGCTTGTAGCTGTCAAATATTGCGGTTGCTTTAAAAATCGATCGGCCTCGATTCTTTCTCAGCCCCCGCGCGCTCTCCGCCCCCTCGTGCGCCTCGTCCCTCGCGCCTTGCTGCTTCGCTTCCCCTCCTGCCCCCCACTGCCGCCCCCCCCCTCCCACCGTCAGACGCGACCTACGTACCCTGGGGTAAACGTACGTGCTTCTGCATAGGCCTGCCTACTTCCGACTCGCGCCCGCGTATTAGGCAAAATGAACCGAGCGCGTTTTTTTTATTTTTCCTCTCGCTTTTACTATCCAAGACTCATCATATATTACGGCCGCTGTGTGAGAAAGAAAAAATCCATCAACCGCGAGATTTTTAACGTTTTTACAGTCCTGTGATTAATGGATCTTCCGGGAGAGGATGACTAGGTGTCGTTAAGTCGATATATACATACATATACTGGTCCCGTTTTGATCTGATGAATTATGAGACACTAGAGATTTTGAAGGCTCCTGCCGAGAGTAATCTATCGGTGATGCCTTGAATTCACGGCTATTTACCAGATCTAATACATCTATTGTGAAAAATGACATTGGTCTTGCCTTCCTATTTAATTTCACAGCGTAACCCACTTAATTTAAAATTCATTATAAAGTTAATGTATTGTTGAACTGTTCTAATATGTAACAATGGCAAGATCATAAGCGTTATAATGTGTGTATAATTTCATTTTTATTTGTCCATTTTTGTGCAAGATTCTTGCTGCAGTTCAAAAATAAGTGTAACAAGGGATATCTGATTTTTACGTCGAAAAAGAATCTGTGAAATTTCCATTACATAATTGCAGACCAATGAAATATATATTTATTCTAACTACCAGTAGAATGATGAATGCTCTTAAAGTTACTGTACTTCTATTCAAAACCCATATCTTGGAATTCGGAGCGTGAGAGTGTCGATGAGCAGATAGATCCCACGACCACTTATCTCACGAAAGCAATGCCGAAAAATATAGGCAAATAGTCTTAGAAAACTGCCTAGATATATATCTCGGCAATTATCAATGCGTTTAACCTGAGAAAAGGGCAAAAGAGCATATCTATCTTGAGGGAAGGTTCGTCTCTCCAAATTTCTGTGAAAAATAGGATATAACCTTGGGCGCCGCAGACACTGCGCCTTCGGACACTCATTAGATAATTTAGGACACGTTATATCCCCATTCGGCCTTCTCACATGTTCCAAGCCTATCCAGTTTCTCGGAAGTTCCTCACATGCACATCCTCAAGCTAGGGCTATTCAATAACATAGCGCTGCGAGAATGTTTTTACCATATCTACGAGTGCCTCTCATAATCACCTAATGAAGGCTTAGCCGACTTTGTAGTGAGTTTTAATTTCACCCCAAAGCCCGCGGTATATGATTAAGCCAATAAAACAATTAGAAATTCGAGTACCTTCGCAGGTGCACGCGATCATTCAATCACCTGATTTCTAGTCTGATCGCAATCAAGTTTGAATTTATACGATACAATTCGTCTTTCATATTTATCACGAAATTGCAATCGAACTAATTGGCACTGACAGGTCGAGTAGGGTCTTTGCTGAATCAATAAATTTTTCATTCAAAACGATAACAGTATATGTAGACGATGTAGACAAATGTAGAGGAGTCGGGAAGATTAATCTTCCACAGTGCCATTTCCGTCGTATTCGCATACGCTCCTTCCTCTTGTCCTTCTTCCCTACACCGAGCCAGCCAGACGCGTAATAATACGTTGCGCATCTTGTGTAGTTGGGACCGCAGGGCTCGAAAACATCGAAAGTAAAACAGCCCACACGCCTCAATTGAGCTGCATCGCACAAACTGTGCTCTATCCTATGTCTCTCTTCTTCCCTCCTTGCTTCTCCGTTACCCTCTCCTACTCTCGCCACACCGACAAAACCACAGGGACAACCCCGAAGGGAGGATGAGAGACTCCCTCTAATGACCCATAATCTCGCTGAAATACCCATAACGGATAACTAACCAAAAGTTATCTCATGTGCTTGATTCGCGACTGAGAACAGGATTTCATTCACACCCGTGGACTTATAAATTCCTTTCGAATTTTTCCCATTCTTACCAACAACATATGTGTATGCGCACCTTCAACAACCTGCACTCGAAGAAATTACAGTACAAGCGCGCTATAAGCGCAAGTAGGGAATGAAATAATGTGTGTGTGTTTTGCTCGAGTGACTGATTACAAGTCAAGCCTGATTCAATTATGAATCAGCATAATTAATTTGTACATGAATCGCATGCCATCCCACAAATCAGTCGATTCAGTTGGCAACCAAACTATTTGTCCGCGGGAGAAAGACAAAGTACGATCGAGGAGGGGTGGTGTTTCCACCGCAACGTGTTGCAGATTTACGAGAAGAATTCATGCAAGAAATGGAAAAGGATCGAGGTAAAAGAGATGGAGCTCGGATGAAGAGGCGCAACCGAGCTGGCGGCTCGGAAATGATATATGTTCGTGGATGACCCCACACTCTGTCTCTCCAACTGCAGCATGCGAATCGTCATACTTGCGAAACTCTGCATTGGATATTTATTGAGGTCTTCTGAGAGCCAGTTACCCTTATATTTCCCATAGCTCGACCAGAGACACTGATTTATATATTATTTACGACGGGAATTGTCATCTTTGAAAAATCATCTGAATAATGAAAATTGGTCTTGTATACTCTAGAACTTTTCACTGAATAATATTTTATTCATCCTACTCGTTATACATTTTCTCTCCAAATTATCCAATACTCACTATTATTTGACATCGCTGCTAATCAAGCTCGGATAAAGAGCTTGGTGTGCCAGTGAGAAATAGCATCATTCGAGGAAGTAGTTCGTTTTCCAAAAGAATTTATCTATTTCGCAATCTAGCGAGGAGTAACAAACCGACAAATGACCTCGAAATTCAATTAATTACCCAAGTTATCGATGACTCTTCGAAAGTATCGGTCAGAGTTCAATACTTCTCGTTCGGGAGTGTTCGATTTATCAAAAGCTGGAGGTACTCCATTGGTCACTCTCAATACAAGACCACGTCCCAGCTTAATATAACGTTCATCCAGTCTCTCTATACCTATATAGTTTTTCTTTTCGCCTTGTAGGGTAGTGTTGCATTCTCGCGAGGCGTCACGTATCAGCACGGGGGCGTTGTGGAGAGACTAGGGTGGCTTGATGTAGAAGCCGATATATTGGCATACCTATACCTAAAAGAATTTCCTCGTCGTCCGCGCTCTTCACTTTTTCCCTTTTCCCGTTCCTCATTGCAACATCTACTTCTCTTCGGAACTCATTCGTTTATGTGACTTTGAAAATTCTTGGATGAATCTAAATTCATTCAATATAATCGGGCTATCCCGATAATTTCTCCAATTTTCATTCCTTCAATATTCTCGGAGAGTTGAGAACTTGTTCAATAACTAGAATTTAATATTTTGGCTAAGCAAAGTGAGAAGCTTATTTGATTCTGTTAGTCAACCAAGAAATTTTTTTTAATTTCTTTCAAATCGTTCCATATACAATATGACTATATAAAACGATAAGATATCTACCTATAAAAATGATTCTATGAGTCTATAAAGTTATACTCTGTAAGAACTTTTTGATGGTGTTCCGAGGGTTTGCTCTTGGATTTTTTGTTGGAGAAAGTGACCCTGAACACCTTGTACAGTTAGTCTGCAGGGTCACCGATATGAAGATGAGCGCTATTGAATTCAAAGGTGGTCCGATCTTGACCACTTCAAATCTCTGATTTGGAAAAATGTGTATTTATTCTATAGGATATTTCATATATGCAATATATCGATGTTTCTCAAGGAAAATAACATCATTCAGATTCAAACACTTAAAATCTCGGAGTCTTAGTGCAAATGGCATCCACTTTCTTCAATCGTATTAATTGCCTATTAAATTTCCAGTAGATTTCCTATTGTATTGAAAGTTTCACTTCAGAAAAATGGCAAAAGGATGGCTTGAATAATTCAACACTACAGTAACATTTTCAATCGAAATCACTCAATATTTCAACAAAGAAGCTTACCAATTTTTTCGTTCCTACTTTGATGTGCAAGTTGAAAATATTTCTAGCAGATACTAATAATTCCAATTCAATCAATTATCTATTACCATTCCTTATGGAAACTGTAATTTATCCGAGAGACTTACAATATGTTTTCATTGTAATCAGGTATCTTTCGCGCGATTTGTTTTCACGCACTCCAAAATCTGAAGAAACAAAATTAATGGTATAGTAGTATCATAGACTAAATCTGTTAAGTGTTGAATGGAAGATACAAAAATGATGATACCAAGGAATAACATACGGAAGCTGCAAATCATCAAGTTGAAGAAACATTTATCATGAATTTTTCTATATCAGGTAAATGTGTGTGTGTGTGTGTGTGTGTGTGTGTGTGTGTGTGTGTGTATGTGTGCGTGTGTAAACGACCATTTTTTCCTCATACAGTAATGTATCTATACGGTACATCCATATTGATCAAGATATTATCTGTGACGCAATAAGATGATATCCATAATATATATACATACATACATTTGCGAAATGTAAGTGCGTCTGATTTTCATGAAAATACTTTTTTTTTATTCTTCAAAATACTCAACTATCCATCAGATACTAGTGGATATTCCCCAAAATAAGTTACGAAATGAAACGAAGATTTCATCTTGATTTTCATCCAGGTCCAGAGTACAGTCAAGAGTCAAGTCTGTACTCGAATGGAATATGGAAAAATAGAAGAGAAAAGAAGAGAAAGAGGTAGGAGTAGTGACAAAGACGTATAGCGAGAAAAGCTAGGTAGAACATATAGAAGAGACAGAGGTAGAGGAAATGAAGTAGAAAGAGAGTGAGAGGGAGAGAGAAAGAGATAGAAAGAGAGGCGGTGAGCAAGTGAGCAAGCGCAGGGTGGCACATAAAGCGGCGTTCATCACATACAATAGACAGCCATGAAACAAAACGACGGGCTGTGCAGCCATAAACTGGAAATATGTCAAAGATAATAAAACAATTAGCCATAAAACATAACGACCCTCGTATGTATCATATAGACGGTGGGCGCACGAGCGACGGTGCCAGTGCTGCAATGTGTCTGTTTTGTGCGTCCGCTACCACTGCATTACTATATACACTGCACATCTATTCGCACTGCGTGAAGACATCTGTGTGAGCTCGCCATGGGTATACATACCTGTACGATACAACATACCCGAGACAAGGTGGGCTAGAACAGGCGAAATCCATGACTTGACAAATCACTTGAATGTAGGAGTGATCAACTCGATTACAATTTGCTCAGTTACATTGGTGGAACGGAGGTTAACTTCATTGATAATAATGGTGAGGTTCCAAAAATACTGTTCACACCAATCATCAGTTCTTCAGTGCCGCGAAGCATACGAATTACATACCTCGAGAAATCTATGCATTATCAGCTTTGAAGGAGAAACCGATAGACGAAATCTGGTGTTACGGTCTAGGTTTGGTGTCATGGGTGCGACGGGAGTAGACTGTATAACACGAGCCTGTCATATCAGATTGCCCGAGGAGATAAGAGAGGAAAACACTAGACTCGAGACAAACAAATGAAGAGGCTGTGCGAAAAGTTTATCAGATGCTGAAGATGGAGAGTATTATCGATCGCCACCATTTCTCCTGGGCTCTATTAATCTTGAAATTGCAGGAAAATTAGTGGAGGGAGGCAGACCGTCTCGGCCCATAACAAAGTGTTGCAAAAACAAAAGCACCAGGCAAAGAGAAGCGGCGTGTCGTTAATAACAGCGCGAGGACTTGGCCGCGCGGCGAATGTGACGAGGTTTCGCGCTTACCGAAACGCGAGCGTGATAAATGAAGCGCTCGCGAGGTTGCGAGTCGGCCGGGCCGCAGCTAACGACCGGGCCACAGGAGAAATGACTTTTAATAAGAGGCATCTGTCGATCGGTCGCGAGCGAGCAGCGGGGGTGGCTGAGCAGTCTCACGCACACGCGCCAGTCGAGCGCGAAGAAAACATCCCCATGACGTCGGGCCCTCAGCCGACACGTACGACCACTCCCCCGCCGAAAGAGAAAAGAAAAATTCCGTTCGCGCGAGCGCCTACGTTTAAAACAGTCTGGGGGGAGCGCAAGAGACCGAGAGAGCGAGCGAGCGAGAGAGAGAGAAAAAAAAGTGAGCTGCTCCCATAGCGCTGGGGGCTAGCGCGCAGGAATGAGCGCCGCACGGCGAGAGAGAGAGAGCTGGAAAAAAAGGGGAAGCCAGATAGAAAAACGCTACTTTAAGGTTGCCGATCTAGGGTCGAAATCGTGAAAAAGAGGGGTCGCGTAGCCGTGCCACGCAGTCGCATCGATCGACTAGTAATGAATTCCGAGATAAATGGCCTCGGATAGCGAAGCAATACGTGCGCCTCGAGGATTGAACCCTTAGATTCATAGGCGGTTTGTTTAAAGTTTTTCATTGACTTTTATTTCGCCCAAACAAGAGTTATGAGACTCCCGAGTATTGAAATTCTGTGCGTAACTACTTTCCTCCTAATGCCTCGATTTCAAATTAATTAAAAATCCGACGCGCGCTTGTTTCGTGGTGTGCAAGCGAGCGCGAAGGAGCGCGAAGGAGCCAGTTGTGATTGCAGCTCGAGGCTCGCGAAATTTTCGCGCGGCAATATTTATCCGTATATGCGCGATAATATGCGCGTCGAGCGGGACACGTATAGCCGGCTGCAAAATTCTCCGGCAAATATTTGCGTTCAAAGCCATGGCTCACGAGCCGAGTAAAAGCCGGGCTTTCCGCGTATCCAACACACAATATTATCTCGTTTGCGGCGGAATTTCTTTTTCGCTCTGATTGTGCGGAATAATTCAAGGACGGCTGTTTACGGAGTGCGAAAATTACGGGGGGTACTCGGGTTCGCGAGCGAGGCACCCGCAGGGAGCAGCCGCGAGTCGACACGCGGCCAATAGCTGTGGGCATAATGCGCGCATAGTTCTCACGCTAGAAATGAGCCGAGCCGAGCCGAGCCGAGCCGGCCGGCCGGCTGTTCTAAGAAGGAACTGGTTCACTTAGCGTTTGCGAAGGCGTCGCGAGCGAGCGCGCAATTACAATTTGGCGCGGCTGTGGAAAGGTCGGTTGCGGCTCGGGCGACCGGGGCACTGGCCGTGCTATTGGACCTGTATGCGGCCGCGGCCGGGTGAATAATAGCCGCGACACGCGCGTTCCCGGTACGTATAGCTGTACGTACATGCGTGGCGTATAACGTCTCAACAGAGCCGCGCCGCGGAAAAAAGGAAGCTCTGCCCGGTTGGTGGTTTCCGGGGTCGCGCGCAGCTCTGCCTCGCAATACAACTCGCCGACCGCCGCGAGCTCGAGCGACTCGAGTCGCATTCTCGTTTGAGCGTAGTTTTACGGCCCGCCGGGCGAGCTACCTACGCGCAGCTCGGCTCTCGCGCGCATCGCCGATGAGCCGACCACAAATCTCCCGGCGGCCGGTGTGTCTTTTTCGCCTCTCTCGCGCAACAGCTCGCGGCGCAGCGTCTCCATCGGCCCGCGGCCTCGCGCGCGCGCGCACCCGCTTTACGATTCATCATCGTCGCCCAGACGCGCGAGCGCGAGCGCTCCCAACTCTTAAATGCCCACCGAGCATTTGAATATTTAAACGCATTGCCAACAGCCACTCGGATAATAGACAATCTCTCTGTCTTTGTTGTGAATCATCTCCACTCCGCCGTTCCTCTCTCTCGCTGCTGTTGCTGCTACTACTTCGGTCATTGTGTCTCGAGTCTCGGCTACATCGTGTCCCGCGTGCCTTCTTATATGCCTGCCGTTCTCAATCTGCGCGACCGCGAAATCGCTCGTGCGGCCACGGCCCGCCAGCGGCTATTCATCTCGTGTATAATCCCGTGATAGAGATTTTCTCAGCTAATCTCACAACCGGACCCATGTGCGGCGTCAAGTGTTTCCGTTCTGCAGACTCATTGGAACAAACGGCTTGACACACGTCATTGTTCTCGAAATGTCAAAATTCAAAGCGACTAGAGGATCTTCTCGTAAGTCTTCGCAGCAGCTAATAACCGTTCGATAAGTTTCGCACCAAACAAATCCGCACGGCCACGAAAACGAAAAGGTTTTATTACTTAAAAATCGCTGCGTGCACAATAGAGCTTATCGAATCGTTCACGCTTTGCGCAGCCACTCATCGAATCGAGCCACCCAGCCGGGGGAAGGGAAATGAAATAGGCAGCAACATTGGCTTCCGCTTTGGCTCGGTATTTTTTTTCCTCTGCTACCCCCACGATGTGACCTCAGGGCAATCCACAATAGTACTGGGGAGCACGCGGCAACCGACACACCAGAGGCAGCCTTCTCTCCCGCTCCGGACGAGCGAGCGGCTCGCTGAAATGATTCTATTAATTTTTCCATCGAGAGCGTCACTCGTGCATGCCGCCCTTTTTTGCTCTGCTCCTCGAGCTGATGCTGACGGAGAAAGAACCGAGTCGGCACGAGTCTGCACTTCTGGCTCTAGACGGCTCTTCTTCTGCGTTAATTCCTCGGCTCGCTTCCTTCTCGCACAATTTTTTCCTCTGTTTTTTTATGGTTCCTTGGCCGACAGTACAAACATCTGCATTTAAGCCTATATAGTATCGATATAGGATTGGTCAATTAGCACATAATCAATAACATTTCGAACTTGAATTTAGTAGAATAATTTTCATTCAATTTTTTTCATACTATATGACACTTATAAAGAGTGTATCAAAGTTTGTCAATGTTTCGTACGGATCTGATAAGGAATTTTTTTTCATGTAGAACTTAGGAGGTATCGGATTCGAAGTACTAAAGAATCGAATAGATATTCATATTGACCGTTTATAGCTGAGAACTGTTCAAAACCAATGAAAAATTATTCACATGCTCTCGGTTTCTTGCGAAAGTAAACGCAATGAGAGGTGCTCTATTTTAGAATGAATTCAAACGATCAATAAAGATGAAGAAGAAAGATAAATAATCATTGGTAGGGTGGATGCAAAGGTTAATGCATGTCTGGCCCGCCTACGCAACTCCTTGATTCGGACGACTCTATTGTCTTTAAATTCTTCAAATGATGGGAGAGAGAGAGGACGAGAAAAAAACAGAAGAAACTTATAAAATATGTTCATAATTTGTAGCCATGAATGTTGGTTCGCTAATTTACAATGTCATGTTCTGTAACAACTGTTAATGAATGCAGAACATATAATTTTCCTGTTTTATAAAATTACGAGACTAAAATTATATTCAATATGATGAAATATGATGAAAAATCCATAACTTATTTTTTGCTACAGAGTTTTTGGAGATAAATTGTAAAGAATTTGTTCATTAATGTTATAAACCAACGAAATATTTTTACCCCACAATTTTCAGACGGCTATATGAGCTGTCGCTCCCTTTCAATAACAAAGATGACTAATATTTTTCAGATTTTTCTGTTTCTTCATATTTCATTTTAAGAGCTGCTACGGTTTACATTGTTCTTAGAAGTCATCATATTTGAAAATCTGCTCACAATAACAACTCATGATTCCTTCGAGAAGATATTTGCGAGTCAGATGGCCGTTTGTCAGCGAGGGTAATTATCTAATTTTGAAAAGTGTTTGTAAAAAACGACGTTTTGATTGGTCGATATTCGAGGTAAGAGACCTACGAGCTTTGCCCAAGTCGGTGCCGGCTGACTATAGAAAGGGGAGGGACACTTTGGAGGTGCGTTGCACGCTCAAAAAAGAAGAGCAGGAGGATGAAGGTCCGGAACAAAGGGGTCTTACAAACCTTCTTACGTGGGCGCCAAGACCGATGTAAATAGGTATATAGATACTTTTTGATGAGTACCTACCTGTGCGCTCGCGTATATCAGAGACAAAGAAAGTGGAGGCGCAGTCAACACTCGAGACATAATGCGTCCGCGTTTATATTTTTTCTTGTCTGTGCATTATGAATAAAGGTAGTAAGAGCAAATTAATTCGCAAATTTTTATTAAAATTACAAATTAACGTTTGGTGTTTCTAGAGAAGATTTAGATTTTTCATTACGGATAGATATTGATTCTTCTAAATGCATCTTATTATCATATGCACTAATTGAGTAATTATTGTATTTTGATAGCGTAATTTGGATAAATCAATTGTGCTTTGATGCAGGGGATCAAACTTATCATCTAAACTTCGTTGTCCAGGATAAAATACGCAGAGGTGTTGTACGAGTGCTGAACATTTCCCCTGTAGGTGAATGCGATCTTCATCGTCATCGTCAATTTAAAAAATCTGTTACAAAAGTCCCGAGTCACGTTTAGCGTAGTGTGTAGAACGTATACCTTATATCGAGTACGTTGAAGAACTTATGAATGGAAAGAGGCGAGTCTTGCGCGCGCGCGCGAGCGCGAGAGAGAGAGGAAGGTCGTCGTGCGGAAATACGCTGATGGAGGATCGAGTTGGGTCACTTCGATATTAGAAACTGTACTGAACACGTGCTGTGTCCTCACGCCCACAATTTCATGCTTACAGAATGTCCAACCGACAAGAAGCACTGGTAGATCTGATATTTGTACGAACGCTTTCAAAGTTTATTTCCGGTACATATTCCCCAGCGATTGATTGACGGATTATTGCTTGGTCTACATCAACAAGTGAATTTGGACAAACTGATTAATTCTTAGGATGTTTTGAGATGAGCACAACTCTTTTCATTTTGGTACAGTAATATTCCATGAGTCAATTGATACATTGGCGAATCCACTACCTTCAGTCATAATATCATATCGACGAAACAAAGAAATCATGAGAAATGATTTTTAAAATTACAGTTCTATGATTAGAAAAGAACATCATTTTTTGTCATTGTAGGCGTGAAGTATAATTGTACGGTCTTCTTTTGTGGGTGTAAAGTTTTTTTTACGCCCTATGGATGTTTCTATGTAACCTCGCCGCAGTACATGATTCAGTCCAATTTTTTATACATATTGCCATTTTTTTTGCTGTATCGACTGCCCTCAACTAAGTTGACAACGTCTTCTAGTTAGTATGACAAAAAAAATTATGTTCACACCACGGGCGAAGGGTGCAACTTACCCCCATGAGTGATCGTGTGACCCTAGGGCCTAAAGTAACACTTCACGCCATTGGTACGAATATAACTATTTATGGGTCAAATATATTCTGAACGTCTCTCCGTACAAGTGTGAGTTATATATAATTATATCTATTGACTCAAATGCGATTCTGATGAAAATTTTAGTTTTGAATCATGTTACATAATATACATGTACTTAATATGAGCCACCTCAGCGAGACAGATCACTACTGCTAGGAGATCACTTTTACATTCACAGATAGTTTCTTGATACTTTAACAGACAATATTTACCTATAGTCTCTCGCCCTAACATTTCTGTTTATCCATAATATTAACCGACCATTGTTTTTTTGAATGAAAAGATAAGAATATATTTGAAAAATCAAAATATGAGGATGAACGACTGCAAATATTATCAATTTATGTGTCTATAAACCACCTCCAAATGTTTTAGCTATATCCTAGACCCAAATTCCAACAGGTTTCCTGGTAAGTATATATAGTTATACAATGATATTCGAAGCCTTTGAAAAATGTTTAGGTTAGATTCTATCATTTTGAGATTTTCTGTCTGTTTTGAAATGATACGGATAGAAAATGACCTATGATTATTTCTGACCAATACGATTTTCAATTGTATACATAACATTGTCACCATGATGAAATTCGCCAAATATATTTTTATTTAAACTTTTCGACGATGAATCTAAATTATATAGTGATTATTGGAACAAAATATAGTAATGTGAATTCTCAGGTAGTCAACTTAAATCGTATAAATGTGATACATATGATTTTGGTCATTGAATAAACATTTAATAAAAAGCTCTCGGTCAATGCATTCAAGATGTTTTTTCTAATTTTTTTTGCGTGAATTTGAAAATGTTGACAAAATTACGAGCTACATTTGCAGATTATGATAATTCAGGCCTCAAGTGACCTACACTGTATGTGTCTAATATATGTGTGCACCCTCTACTGGTAGCTAACTAATTCACGTTTAAACTTGAATCGTCATCATTTTATTTAAATCAAATTTCTTTGTGTAGAATTCTGGTGAATGCTTCATAATAAAAATGTGTGCCAACTTTAAGCTTGTTAACTTACAGTAAAATGGGTTTAACTTTGGAGACAAAATTTTACGCTTTCCACAAATATTAACGAACAGACACCTAGAATTAAGGTTAAAAAATAGAAGCGTATCAGAAGCAAGTATTCGACTCAATAAATAAGTAGTAGTGCAAACCTTCAGTTTTATGTAAAAGCTCACCCTCAGCGTTGAAAACATAAAATATTTGAGATTCTGCAATACTATTGGTTGAATATTCAAGACGTAGGTTACCGAAAAAATATTTCTCAATGTTCAGCTGTTCAAAAGATGAACCAAGGAAGCGTGAGTATTTTCGCAGTATAAAAAATAGCCAATACGGCGGGAGTGGCTTGGCCAGAGAAGAGAAAAGATACTCGCTGATGCCAAGTGGTTGTGGCTGGCTGGTGGTGGTCCTCTGTCCAGGGTATAGATTCAGGTGAGGTGAGGACTCTTGCGCGGAAGGGCGAACGCGACGAAACCGCAAATTAAATTAGCGAGTCTCGGTACGACGAGGCGGACGGTGACGAGGCGAGCAAGAAAGCGTTGGCTACCGGCTGCTTAAGCCACGGCTTAATTACCAATTATCCAATAAAAAGCCCGGTGTACCTTCGTTACAGGGCCCGCTCTCGACATTATGACGGACGAGGGGCCCTCTTAGCGACTTGAGCGCCGCTGCGGTTCGGCTATGCGCGCACGTACACGAAAAACGAGCTTGTATAATTATAAGTGGCAAAACCACGCCGGCCGACGCGCCTGCACATCATCTCGCGCGCTCCGCGAGCTACTGCTGGCAAGAGCAGCCTTTCTATCTCTCTCTCCCTTGCCCACTTTTTACTCTCATTGCCATCTTTTTCATCAGTGCGATTTTCTTCCTCGTCGTCTTTTATTCGCGTGGGCATTAATTTACTTTATGGATGCGCCGTGCCAAGCTCGCGCGTACTCGGATGTACAGCCGGAGAACGCCACGGCCGCCACCGACGTTCCTCACTATCCGCCCTTAACAACCTAACGTAATGAAAGAAACGAGCTATTTCCGAGCAAAAAAATCATGCGCCACCAAACTAGTTTTGTGAAAAATGTCACCTCAAGATTAATCCTTGTGCTTCCTGCGGTAATAGGGAAAGTGAAAGGTTTATCACCATTTTGAATACATTATATACTGGCCTACAGTATCTTCTCAACGGAATTTTCTCTGGGGTCGTTATGATATTGAACAATTGAATTGATTGGTCACTAGGAAGATTTGTGATAGTTTGCGATGCTACGTGAATTTGTAGAACTGTATATGAAATAAATGTTGAAATTTTCACGTATAACATATCCAACTCAATCACGCTATGATGCAGGATACATCATGCGTATGCGAGTAAGTGAGGTGTAGAGTGAAGATGATTCCCGTAGCAATAATCACGTAGTCAATGGAAAAGAAGATCACAGATTCGCTCGCGATTGAAAATAAGAATAAACGATGATTTGTATAAGTGATTCGTGTTTGGGACGGAAGAGGTGAGGCGCGAGGGGAGTGTACACGTATAATGTACAGTTTTGCCCCTACAATCTCGAGCAGCTCTATATACGCGGAGCGTTACATTGTCGGGCGTTCTGCTTTATCATCCGAAACCCCATTGACAAGGCCTCATTCGAGAGAGTTGAAAAAAAGTGACGCTCCTCCGCGGCGCGCAGAGCATGTTAGACGCCCACGTCGTTTCCGGTGCCCAACGGAGCGACTATATACACGCGTACGGATATACGTGGGGCCAGAGCCAGGGCGTTTTTCGTGGGTCCTCGTGCAGTCTCACCTCGCGCCGCTGTCTCATCTCTTTGTCTCGCTCCGCTTTCCGAGATCGCAGCTATTAGAGGCGCGCGCGCGCAGACGAGTCGCGCGACTGCAGAGCCCAGGACCGAATTAAAAGAGGTGAGGTCGTGCGAGAGAGAAAGAAAATAAAAGTGGCAAGAGAGAGAGTACGGAGAGGAATGAGGGTGCGCGCATCTTGTCCTCCTCTGGCCCGCGCCAGAGTTCCCTTTTGCTACGGCCGCGCGGCGCAGCGATAATTGCGGTGCTCTCCAACTGTTATTATTAAGCTGATATTTTACCAAGGGGACACACGTTCGCGCATATAATTTGCAAAAGCCTCTAATTATGGGTTAGTGGGTACGCACATAGAGAAAGAGAGGCAGAGAAAGAGAGAAAGAGAGACGGGCACACGTTGCGGGGGGACCGTGCGTTAGACGACGTATGGCGGCGACTTGTGCGCGTCGAAAAGGAACAGGGCGAGGCTGCGTGCGCCCAACAGATTTGCCTATCCTACTCTGCTCTTCGTCCGCCGTCTTCCGAAGCTCCGTGTATCCTTTTGCTCTCTCTCGCTCGCTCGCGTGCGCATACCCAACAGAGAAGAGCTCGCCTACGCGTTAAATCAGGTTCGGTCTTCATGCTTTATCATTATCATCACCTCTCGTTCCTCCTTTTTTTTCTTCCTTGCCTCCTCTTCCATTCTGCGAGTTCATGACCGCCTCTAGCGCACATGCCTTTACCTATACCTACTCCTGCTCCTATACAGAGACATTATTTTGCAAAATTTAATTTACGATGTTGGTTCATTCGGTTAATAGAGATTTATTGCATAGGTTGCGCGTTGATTACACGGTTTATCGCGGGAATGTAAAAACCGCCGTTTCGAAAACGTCTTTCCAACAAAAATCATAATTACGATGTTGTTCTAATTGGTTTTGCAATGCCCAGGATTAGCGTTTATAATAATAGTTTCGCCTTGCTGCGAAAACGTATTAGTTCATCGGTGTGGCGTTTATGCACAGGAATCCTTCCAATGAAGACTTCACAAACCAGCCAGAAGTCTATGAACCATCAACTAGATATTTTGAAATGAATATTTTTCCATAATCTGTCGCATGAGATTTAGTTATCCAGTAGAAGTATCAAATACAACAATGGGTTCCATTCAAAAACGTTAAGTCAAGGGCCCACGGCGCTTTGGCCTCAAGTCAGCCTACGCGATCACGTATCGCAGCTTTGCTTTTGAGCGTCGCTCTTCAAGACGGTATGCAACATATTATTGCATAAAGAGGTGAAAAGGAGTATTGGGAAGAGCATCGTTAACGCACACATTTGTTGTGGCGGGTAAGGAAAACCAAGCTCGAGATGAGGCGAGAAAAGAAAACGAGATAAGACGCGGATGGGTCCAACGTTGAGGAGACACGTATATAGTATCTGCATGTATGCATCGGCCGTCATTATATTGTCATACTCACGCGTGCGCTTTTCTTCCGAGATCAATAAGGAGCACGTGTGGCCCGCTCTTGCCCCGAAAATGGAAGCTTCACCTAAGTGATATCTCTACACATTTTTTATCGCGCGGATCTATGTCTGGTCAATCGCAGCCCCTCTGTTTGGGTCGAGTGTGCGTGTGGCTTGATCCATTATGCCATCCAGTAGTGTAATAAATGATGCTCCCGACGTGTACGTGCAGGGCTGAGGGTCGCGTGAGATGCTCCTGCGGCGCGGCCAAGCATAGGGAACAATGACGAGAAATATTTGGCGTAGGTTATTATTGTCACTCGTATTTCACGCGTGTGTGAGACTCCAAGTTTTACGAAGGATGTATGAGACCGCGGTTTCGAAGCCCAGCTTTAAATCTACAGTTTTCATTGATGAAGATATTTTTTTCTCTCTTGTTCGACACAAGAACCCAAGACTCGTGTATTTTTTTTCCCATGTCACTTTCAGTTATCATGAATTCAAGCAGGATCGACTATCTCTCTATCTCTAGGGACATTGGTCAGCTGATATGTGTCGCCGGATCGAAAATAAAAATAAAATGTGTCCGACATATGTGCACTATAAAAGATTGGAATATCGACTTGACATATACAAGGTTTCATCCAGATTTTTCACTCAATATCGACACCTCCAGTCACTCCTTTTATTCAAGGACAAAACCTCGAGGTGAGTTGGTTTAGTTTGTATAGAGAGTGTCAACGCCTCGGTAATAAACTTTAGCTGTCTTAGTGCTCTACATATATATATAGTTCAGAGTGAGAAACGTTATTCTACAAAAGCCACATAACAGCACGCTATGAGCGAATGAAATCATAAAGCATTGTTGTGACATTGCTAAGGCTGTAAATCGATTTCTTTCAATGTCAATCCAATCAATTCTGATTTATCTTTGATAATGTGTTCTATGGTGAAAAATTTATCTCCAAATAATATCACAAATAAGAAAGCAACTTGATCGGGATAAAACTAAAATAAAGGAGCGTAGGATAGAGATTTTCACAATAAAACGCACAGGAAATTCAATGCGCAGTTTTGATAGCTAACCAATAGCTCGATGTACATTAGTTTCTGCTTCGTTTCATAATATTGGTATAAGGTAGGTGTACCTAATACGCGCCAGAACCCAATATGCGCCACCCTTCGTATTTCATATATATATACGCGCGTCTAGAGCATCGCCGCGGCACAAGATCTTGTCGGCAAAACTAAATAATGAAGAAAGAAAACATTTTCCCCGATCGGAAACCCTTACACCAACTTGTTAGAGCTCGTTTTCTCCATTTTTTCACCAATTTTGATTCTCGATCTAATTTTGCTCAGGTGAGTGCGAATTTTTTTAATACCCTTAAACTGGGCCAAAAAAAATCGAGCGACATATCATTCGATTTCTTGACATCCCATCTACATCATCCAATTTTTTTTTTCATCTTACACCCTTTTTATCAACAGTTTCAATAGCTCTTCGTTATTTTTATCAAATGTACCCAATATGAGCCACCCCTATTTCCTTGTTCTAGCTGCTATAATCAACCCATTGATAGTAAATATCCGCCCAACATGGTCGAAAGAAAATTCAGTTCAAGCTCTGGAACAGGTCAAGAAAGGTGAGATATCGCAGAGGATGGCTTCGACTATATATAAGATGCCTCGTTGAACATTTCAACGATATGTTAAACAAAACATATCCGAAAAAAGGAAAATGAGTTGACCATATGCATTAACGACAGTACAGAACGAAGAATTGTGTAGTCGAATTAAACGCTTAGCAGATATTGGCTATCCTATAACGAGAAAAATTTTGAGGTTATGCGTTTATAAATACTGTCTAGGAAAAAACATCAGACAGAATTTTTCGACCATCAAGACAATAGCCTAGTCCCAAATGGGCTCGGACCTCGGCTCGAACATTTTTAAAATGAATGAATTTTCGAAAACTCTTCCATTTCAGTGAGATTTAAAATTACACTAAAAAGAATGTTCATCAATTTGAGAGATTAATATTGTAATTAAATGTTGCATCAGTTAATTTTGTTGATTCAGAAACAACGTTTTTTCATGAATTTTAACTGAAAACTTGATCTGATTTAGGTTGTTAAAAGTTCATGTAGTCTATGTAATATGGTTTAATCAAAGACAAAATGTATTTTTCAAAAAAATTATATAAGAAATATACTCTTTTGTTTGTATTTTATTCATTTCAGACATGCTTCATGCTTCCAATTGGATGAAAAGAAGTATTTTCAGGGTGGCGCCATATTGGGTACACTCAAAATTTTTTTCCCGAAATTTTTTTTTTTCCAAAACGCTGTATCTCAGCGTAAAATTGTTCAAATTAAATGAGGTTCGACTCATTTTGAAGGTATTGAGTAGACCTTTTATTTGACATCAATTACGTGAGAATATTTACATTTGACGCGGTGTAGTGACCTTTCTCGCTTAGGTGGCGCATATTGGGTACAGGTACCTTATTTGTTGAGGGGGCCGAGAAGGAGATCGAGAAGAATGTCGATAGACGGAGCTGCGTGTCGGATCGGGGCAAAGGTACGTGGATCTTTTGGAAAACGAGAGAAGAGACGTGCGAGAGAACACAATGAAAGCGTGTTGATCTGAAAAGCAAGATGGCATTACGAAGCGATGGCCTGTTTCGCCATAGTTGGCGGGCCAGTGCATATCGGTCAGAAAGTGAGTAGAGAGTGCAAGCATACGACGCTAGCAGAAATGCGCGCACCTGACTGTGCAAGGTGTAGTTATGTGCAGTCCGCGGCATTGCGTGGGTTTCCCGGCTTCTCCGCGGCGCTGAACTGGTGCGTGACTATCTCGAGAGCTAGCGCGCAGCAGCCCGTTTTCCAGCGTCGCGCGGCTGGTTATCGGCCGGCCTCTTCTATATACAGAGCGCTCCAGGAAACGCGAGCGAGCAGTGACGCAACTGCATATACCAGCTGAATGGAGAACGAGGTTACGCGCCGCAGGACCTCGCGGATATATATATATGTGTGCGTGTGCGTACGTGTGTCCAACCGTGCAGCAGCTCTGCTACGCGGGATTCCCTTGTTTCCCCTCTCGTTTTTGTCCTTTTCTTGCCTTTTCTGTTACTCGCGACCACTCGTTCCCCGCTGTCTTGAAAAACTCTCAAGTCCGCGTGGCCGCTCTGAAACATTGCGTACTTGTAAAAGCTGCTCTCTCGCTCTCCCTTTCTCCCTTCGTGTGCGTCGATATCAAATGGAAATCCAGTGTTGCCGTCTGTGTTGTGCCTAATTATTTGATTGATTATCGAGTTCGCCACTCACTGCCACTCACAATTTTTTATTAAATGAATTGCGTTATGAGAAATAGAAACGCGATAGAGTAACTTGCTCAGAGATACGATTCCATAGATAAGCTTGCGCATAGAAGAGAAATTCGGTACGAAATGATCTTTGAATAAGGACACCTTTAGAAACTTTGTTCACAAATGAAACAACCAAATAAAATGAAAAAAAATCTTCACAGTCAGCAAGTTAATCGCACTAGAATACATCTGGCATTTTTCCACAAAAATGTTCATTCCATGTTTGACGTTGAAAAGATTAAATTTTCAGTGCTTTCAGATGCAGTTGCGCAAGAGCGAGGTATAAAATGATTGAGAACGATCAAACGTTGCAGTGTGAAGTTTGTTTCATTTTGGTGAACGGGGAAAACAAGAGAAAATAAGGAGGAGGTGATCCTGCCGAAACAGCACTCGTCGCGCATTTCGCAAACTCATTGGTCGGGCGAGTGTTAAAGCGCAGTGCGCAGCGTCTAGGATGAAGAGTAAAAAAGTGAATGGAAGACGGGGGAAAGGCGGGGAGTGCGAGGATCATTGTTTCCTTACCTCTCAAAACGCTCTTGGCTCGCTTGCTCGCTCGTCTCGAGTACCTATATATTTTTAGTTGGATCTCGCGTGTTTGAGCTGCGCGGCGATAAACAGGGTGCAGCGGAGCTGGAAAAAACGGGGAGGAGGTGTAGGCGATGTTTGCTCAGCGGTGGGCGGTAACCCCGCGCTCGGGTCCTCCTCGTGAGCCCGCTGCGCCGGCTCCGCGAGCTGCAAGTCATCAGCCAACAATAGTACAAATAATACGGGTGAGAGCTGCCACCAGCGAGCCGAGTGGGCCTTATCTGCCGCGAGCGCAGCACCGTCTTACCCGCTCTCGTCGCCAGCGCTGGCCAGCTCCCCGAGCGCGATTGTTTTTTCCCCGACGCGCCGGCGCCGCTGAGCTGTTTATCGACGGCCACTACAACAGCAGCTGACGCGGCTACCCCGCGCGACTTCGGGCCGCGACAAATCGCGCATCGTTCTCCCGGTCGAGTCCCTCGCGGATATCCGTCAAGTATTTCTTGATCCACTAGCCGCGCGAGCGTAGCGTCACAGCGGGGAAGCCGGGCAAGCTCGGTACACGGGCCGAACCGTGTACCGAGGATCGCGTGGGTCATGAGAAATTCGACAATAGCCTCGGAGGAATTGGCGGCGGGTTGGAAGGGGGATCGGGAGAGTCGAGCAGAGCGGCGGTAGCGGTCTCGATCGCTGGAGAAGAGCCGCCGCGGCGGGGAGGGGGAGGAATTGTCCCGATCGCACATAAACATATCGGGTCGGAGTTATATGCGGCCGGGGTGGGTCAGTTGGGCCACGAGTCTGGCCGAGTCGCCGGGGCAGCTGGGCCTTTGGGCCACCCACAATGCACGATCGTCCGGGAGTCGCGCTGCGCTGGCGGGCCCGCGCTACCGGTATTGAATCCGGCGCGCATTGTTTTTGCCCCGCACGCGCTCGCCGCGCGCACATGAGTAGAGCCGCGGATTATTTGCATCCAGGCCCACCGCCCGCGGGATTCCTCTAGCGGCCGTCCCTGTGCGCGCAATGTGAGCGCGGGGCAACGTTGATGGTGCTGCTGCACTATACGCAAGCCCCAGCCTCTTCTTTCTGCCCTACATGCGATACATTTATAAGTAGTCTCCGCGCTCGAGTCGTGCGCGCTCCAATTCTCCTTCTTTCTCCTCCCAGCTCCTCTTCTCGCTCGTCTGCTTTTGCTGATGTTGCTCAGCTGCTGCCGCCACCGCTGCCGCCACCGCTGCCGCTGCTGCTACTGCACTGCCACGGGTAGCCGCAGCGGCTCTTCACGTTCATTCACCATATCGCCAGCTCGTCTTTTTTGCCCATAAAGCTCGCTCCGCTCTCTTGCTCGATCCGCACGCCCGACCAGTCGGGCTTTTTCTCCGGACCTTCTGATTAATCCTCGATTTGTTATTGGAAACAGCTTGTTTCAATTCAAATTCCAACTCGTCACCGTCTGACGCGAATCTTCATCGTCTATACTCGTTGCAGCATGCTTTAGCCTAGACCTGCGCGTGCTTCTTGTCGGCAGACTCCCGAGTGCCTTGCTTCCCCCAGGATTGCCACTCGATTACTCGATCCCGGTTGGATTCGCTAATGGACACGCCAGAGAGGTGTAGATAAAATTTGGCAAAAGCAGCGAGGTGAGCTCGAAAATGAGAGAAAAAAAAGGAGACGGAGGGGTGGGGGTTGTAAAAAGGGAATGGGGCAAAGGAGCTGGCGCAGGGCAGGGGCAGTAATGGCAGCTAATACGGGCACGTACACTCACAAAAATATAATCTTAATCCAAGAAGAATCTTGTATGGCCCAGAAGAATGGCGTCTCAATATAGCCTCATTCCGAATTCTTCTAGATTCAAGGATAAAATAATTATGAGCTAATCGTATTGAATCTATTCGAAGGAGTTTTGATTCCATACGAAATTCTACTTGAAGCTCTGTTCCGTGTAGTCTAAATATAATATTAATATTAGCTTGCGAAACAATTCTTAATAATTCATGAATTTTATTAATTCTTTTGAATTAATCTGTATATGGAATTTTGTTGACATGTATATAATTAAAGTTTATGAAATCCCAGTAGTTGAAAATTATTCATGGATATAATCATGAAAAAAATGAACATTTTTTGTACCTACATGAATCTTTTATTTACAAATAGTATATTATACAAGAACCGCATTTTTCATTCATCAACCTTTTCATCGGTGCACAATCAATCAGTTTGTCAATAGAATATTTCACCCATTTATCGCTGATTTTGATAGAATATGAATGATAATGCTCTGTAAATCGTACTGTGTCCCACAACTTGCAAATTAAGAAAATTTTCTCGTTTTTTCTAAAAATATATTTTATTTCCATGAACTGTGGGAATAAGTCGTGATTTTCATATAATAACATAACTGATTTTTCATAACGACGGCTATTGATTTGCAACCATCTGATTATTTCAACTCTTGAAGTGTAATCCTCGTTATGTAAATATTGTTGAAATATTCTGAACTCCTCGAGACTAGTTAAAGATCTCAAGTTGGTAGGTCCATACGTAATAACATCTGTCAACGCCTTTCCTTCCATAAAGTACGAACTCATGGATAATTGATATTTAACTGCAAGTGAGAGTGGCAAATTTTCGTGATTCTTTATATTTTTTGCATATAAGAGGAGTTGGCGATGTTTGCTCTCGAACGGCATACACCAATTATTGACTATAGGTCCTGATTTTGTAAAAATTTCTGAAATATGAATTGCATAGTGATGTTTAGGTTTCAAATTATTGTTAGGAAACAGTCCTCTTCGTTGACTTAGATATTCTTGGACTAAATCATCAATTTGATATTTCAATTCAATTTGCAGACTTTTTGAAAGTAAAATATCTATCAATTTCCTCAACAGCAGGAACCATTTCCAGTAAATATTATCTATTGGAATCAGATCTCCAATGATCACTGGCAAATAATAGATCAGAGTTTTCATTTCAGAGGCATACATGATAATATTTTTTTTATCCAGGTGTGATTGACGTATTTCGCAAGGCTTATCTTTCTCATGAGGACCGTAATGAAATGATCTTATTCTACAGTTTATATCTTCCAGAGTTAGAATTTCATCATTGATCAATTGATAAAATAATAGTGCTACATCATAACGACATACTCCCAAGAAAAAATCGTGCAGGAGATCGCATGCTACATTTTCAGTAACATGAAAACTTTTTAAAACATTAAAGATACATTCACTTTTTACTCCAGTACGACTTGGATTATTCAAGTCTACATCTTCTTTATAATTTTTGTGGTCTCTTAATAGTTGTGGATTGATTTTCCAATTATTTTCAATTTCGGATCGATGGGATTTACAGAAGCGACAAGGATAATTGGAACAAAATGACTCGTTGAATCCTAACAACTGATGAACACCTAAATTATCTCCAATCCATAAAGCCAGGGCAAAAAGTATTCGATGTTCTGTGTCATCAACCTTTATTACGATTCCTTCTGATTCTAAGTATCTAAGTTCATCCAACAAATGTTCGAAAACTCGTTTCACTCCAAAAGTTGTTCTATCAGATGCTTTGAAAAGATATGCTATAAATATTGATGATAATTTTGCTAGAAAATTTTGTGGGAGGGACGGAATAGTATAATACACAGCGCCAATTTTATTTTTTCCCTTATGAGATCCAATCTCATTTCCTACTTCAAAGTCATCGTAATAAAAGGTTAATGGCACTAAAAATTTGTCCGCATCAAATCGTTTTTTTATATTTTCCCACATACTGCATTGAATAACATTCTTTTTTAAGCGCGGATTTGTTGTATCTAACAATTTCATATGATTTTTTAATAACGTAAAATTCCCAGGTATCTCGAGAAATTTTTTCAACATCACTTTAATCGAAATGTATTGACCAGATACACTAATATTGTCGAAATATTTTCTCCCAGTTTTACTGTCATTCAATAGACGTAAATCTTCACCAAATATATCTTTTTCAATTTCAATAAGGAATCCTTTTTCTTTTAAGTACGCTAACTGTTTGTATTCGGAATTAAAAGTTTCGAATGCTGCGGAATATCGAGAAAATAAATTTCCTACTTCGGAAACAATATGTTCATTAGCTTTCATGTCTGGATGGGTACATAGGTCAGATATCAATTTATTTTCTAGTGATGAAAACATCTGTATATTTACGAATGCATTCACCTCTTTAAACACATTATTAACTACCGATCTGGGTAAAGAAGGAATACTGTGTAAACTAGTTAGAAATCGTGCAGTATCAATTTCGAAATCAGCTGACTTTGAGTTTACATCTATGAGCTTGTCAATTATTCCAAAGTCGTGTTGTGTACTGCTGTTTTCTCTACTATTCTCGCTATTATAATAATTAGAATAATTGTCACCAGAATCGTCTTCGGGAATTTCTTCCAGAGATTCAGAGAGCAATTTTTCAGACGATAATATGCGTTCGCTATTTACCTCACGAAATATTTGAACGTATGTCTCTTTGTTTACTCTAATTCCTGTCGATATATTGGAATTCTCAGGATTTGATTGAGGAGATATAACATTCTCATTGTCTCCATCTCTGTGACATTTATTCAAATGATTAATATATGATTTCATAGACGATAACATACGAAAACAATTTTTTTGCCGACACGTACAAATACTTGATTTTGTATAACCATGAGCATATTTCAAGTGATCGATTAGTGATTTTGGATTATTGAATTGCTGCGTACAATCACTGCAATGAAACATTTTTAATAGAGAAATATATCAACTATGCAATACTTTGCATATGTAAAAGTATATAGAAACAAAATAACTTGTATTCGTAACACGTAAGTCTATAACTTTCATCAACAATACTTTATACGTATGTATGATTATATAGCTTTTGCCAGTAATATTGAAAGTAAATTAAATAACACTACATTAGAACAATTTATTTGTGACTCGATAATTTTTTTCTCAAATGCTCCAAAGCTGTCTCTATCGATAAGACATTCACTAGTTTTTTTATCCCAAACAGTGTTAATATCATACACTAAGTGTTGAATAAGAACCCAAATATGCTCACAGTCTCTTGGATATTCTAAATTAAAAATTATGAATAATTGGAAAAGAACATCAAGCGCTCGCGAAACAGATTGAAACTTCCATCGATATTCATTAATACCGATGTCGATGTAAATTTGATCAATAGAATCTCTCCCTTCTCCAACCAACACAAGACAAGGTTGTACAGTAATTTTCCAAGTAGTATACCTCTGAGCTCGCTCTTGAAGTGCTTTGTCAACTCCTGCGGCTGTCTGCATTAAGAATAAATAAAAATCATTAAATCTGATTGAAATTTAACTAGAATAGAATTAGAATGCTCCATTCTTATTTGATAAAAAAGAAATCTACTTGATTCAATACTATAATTCAAAAGTATATTCTTATTCGTTGAAGAAGATTTCGTTATGGTGCTACATTGTGATTCGAGTTATTCTTGATCTAAGTAGAATTTGATAAGAGTCAACAAGAAATCATCTTTATTGACTACATTAATAGCAAGAATGTATATTTTTACAGCTGAAATGTGGAAATATTAGAGTTTTTATAAGCTTACCTTACACCAAACGTATAATCCTTGAGCACTTTCTATTATTGAAGGTTTTTTTGAACCCGATTTAGTCGAAATTCTCGCAGTAGGTGGGACGAGATAATAAGGTATCAAGAATATTCGGAGGTATTCACAAGCAACTTCGTTTTTTAATTCTAAACACTCTTCATAGTGTTTGCAAATAGATATTCCTACATCATTTCGAATACTTTTTCTTCTCAGCGTAAATAAATCGTTGAAAAATTGTTCCCAGTTTTTTTCAAAACTTAGAGAGGAATTCGGATATGCAGAGTTAAAATCTAATTCAACCTGAAAGTCAATAAACGAATTATCTTATTAACTCTCATTATCTATTCCCTGAAATGAATTTTATGAACTCACGAGTTGAGGTCCTATATTTGATTTAAGAATAGGCCATTCTTTTTCAAAAATATTCTCTATCATATTTTTTTGAAGACCATTAGAACTTAAGCGAAAATCATGAGTCAGGGTCCAATATTTTTTCACATCATCCCACGGTTCCCTGTGTTTCCCGAGCCATTTCATATAATGTTTCACATCTTCTGCTTATAAAATTGTAATCAGTATCTGAACAAATTCATACAAAATATTTACATATACTATATTCGTACCTGAAGCTTCTTGTCTGACAATTGTATCAACTGATTTTTTTCTACTGTTTTTTTGAATACATTTGTTTGCTATTAAACGACTGATGGTATTTCGATACTTATCACACAAGCATCCCTTTGGATCTTTTCTTTCATTACCTTGTGAGTAAGGTGCAATATAGTAATGGTACTGCAGTAGAAATAATGTATGTTATTCATTCATTCAATAATTTGAATTTAATATTTTAATATTATGTAAGACTCACAATGTTTTCATTTGGCATTAGATCGATAATACATTTAGCGACCTTTTCAAAAAATTTCGAAGCTCCACTACAAAAAATTAGAATTATCATCAATGTCCATTTTATTATAAAAAACTTAAGAATACTTACTATGGTAATTTCGGTTCGCATCGATTAACAATTAAGCTGCACAATTCCTTCCTTGATGAACTTATCAAAATACCTTCCTGCTCATATTCACCCAAAATTGATAGACCTTCTAATGAATCACCCAATATAGTTCTGATAGACTGGAGATTATGAAAAAAAATTAGAACGTATATTTAAGCATAAAATGTAGTTAACGCATATATGTACCTCAGCGCATATATTATCCCAAGTTAGTCGGAAACAATGTGGAAATTTCTTCTGAATAGTAGAAGTTGACGAGTTTGAACGCTGAAATTTCTCACAAGATTTATCAATAGACAGTTGAGACAGTTGAGAGTTTGAATTCAAACTATCATTGGTCGTAATATTCTGCAAACTATCATTTTTTCTCCCCTGTTCTGTACTAATATTGGACTCTGGCGAACTTTCGGAATCTGATGTTCCTTCTAGGTTTTGATTTTCACTAGATTCATTAGTCCTTCTTAATTTTAACTTCTCGGGATGAGAATCTGAACCTGAATGTTTCCTTTTCTTCTGATTGATCTGTTCAGACTCAGAATCTTTGTGCGACTTGGCAGAAAACTAAAAAGAACGATTCATAAGTCATACTTTATGTGACGAAATGTCTTATAAATCTTAATAGTTTTAATTTACAATTATAATAGTGATTTGAAAATTGTAAAAATTCATACCTTTTGTATGAAGAAATACAGTCTTTTTGTTGTAACTTTATTCAAATTAACGTTAAACGTGTCAAAATCTTCGAGTGTCATCTCGACTAGTGTACTCATATCTATACCACATTCTATAAATTTTAAACGAAAATATATATTTCATGTTAAGAATGTTTCATTGTTAACAACTACTTTTTCAAAGGTTAAACGAAGAAAAAGGTTTTGTAGAATTCTTCTATAGAATAAAAATCGTAGATTATAATCCTAGTTTTAGGATCCAAGGTGAACTGTTCAGTTAGAAAACATTCTTTGATAACTTTACTTTCTCATGTGCACATACCTTCCAATCGAGCGGTTATGTTAGGTGACAGCTTGCAATATTTTTCAATAAATTCCGAAAGCTCTATCGAGAACATGGTGATACGCAGTATAAACACTTTTCACATCACTGCTTAAAAAAGAACACACATTCGGCCGAGTTTAATTTTCGAACTGCTCATATGCGGAGCCTGCGTTGATTGTGAGCAACAGCCGCTTTCTTACTGATTGTAGAAATGCTAGTCCCACCGTAATTTCCACTCTAGTATGAGCAATATGCGCGTACCAAGCCCTTATTTGGGCAATGGAATTTGTAAACACACACCGACCTGTATAAATTGATTCCTTGAAACCAATCAATATTTCCATGCGAATTTTTCACAGGAAACTCGAAGTAATTGGAGTTTATTATCTTTGATAGATTCGTATGAATACAGTGAACGGGTAATATATATAAATATAATGCCTATAGGACCAATAATTTTAGAAGATAGGTCGCATGAAATAGCCAGTTTCAATAAAATAAAGGGATTTCATTAACTGTTCTTGTGTGATTTAGAAGATTCCGCTTTCTCACAGAAGATTTATCTTCAAAATAAGAATAATTTACTCTTGAATATAGAAGACATAATATTTGGATGAATCAGACGAGCTTTTGCCCCGAATTGAATTCTAGTAGGATCTACAAGAATACATACAAGCAGATTCGGCCTCTTCCCTCGAAAGTATACTTTTGTGAGTGTAGGTAAAGGTGGGGTGGGTGCAGGGGGGGGGGGCCGCGAAGGCGCAAGGAGCAAGGTATGGTTTATAGTGATTACATGGGGTCAGGTCTCGGCAATAAAGCATCCGAGGGCGCACGCGCTAGCCGCCGCGTCTTATATACGTACATCCGCGCAGCCGGAGCTGGGGGGTATCTGCGCGCGGCCGGACACCGAGCCGACCGAGCGGCCGCGGAGATCGACGCGCGCGGCTCATACACGTACACGTATAGAGCACACACAGCCGGGAGAAAGCTGATGGGCGAGCGCCTACGCGCGGGCGGAGCGACCGGTCGTCATCGCGCACGAGCAAAGCGAATCCCCAAAAGCAAAACGAGCAACTGGATCGCGCCGAGGCGCGGGCTACAAAAAGACTCGGCTGCAAAAAGCTGCGTTCGAGTGCAAGCAGCTCGCCTCGGAATAAAGAGACGAAAGCAGTGGCGGCGGCGGCGGCGGCGAGGGGAGAACGAAAAAGAGGAAAACACGATCGGCCAGCCGAACAGGATAAGCGAGCAGACGAGTCGCTGAGAAAAAGAGTGAGAGAGAGAGAGAGGGAGAGCCGCCACCGCGCCGCAACACCGGGAGCCATCCTACTGGAATTTAAATAATAATTATAGTGGTTAATATCATACGAGCGAGCGAGAGAGAGAGAGAGACGGGCCGGCCTACCTCTCTCGCTCTCTCTCTCTCTTTTATGCTGACGACTTACAAATTTATACTCAGGTTCCACTGAATAGACTGGCTGAGGGTGTAGCGTTGCTTGAGAAGGCGGCTGCGGCCGTGTCGGGTTGGGCTGACGCGGCTTCGCTGGTACTTAATGCCGGAAAAACTCAAGCCATAGCGTTTGGGTCCTTATATTATATTAATCTTCTGCACAAAGAAGCACTTTATGTATCCGGCATTGGGATCGGCGAGGCTCGCGTGCCGTTCTCTGATACGGTCAAGGATCTCGGCGTGGTGCTTGACGAAACTCTATCCTGGCGTCAAAACACCGATGCAATTACAAAGAAGTTCAACAGAACCATGTATAGTCTGAGATTTTTCCGCAAATACACGACTGAGATCCTTCGTAGACGCTTATCAATGGCTCTGCTGTTCCCTCATCTTGACTATTGTTCTGCGGTATACCTCGACGCATCTCAAGAACAAAAACACAGAATACAGGTACTACAAAATTCATGTGTGAGATATGTTTTTGGTGTGAGGAGGGACGAACACATCACTCCTTACAGGGCCAAGCTTGGCTGGATGCGCACGGATATTAGGAGGCAATATTTTATGGCTGTACTTTTGTACAAGATCCTGCGCATTCGTCAGCCGGAGTACCTTCTGAGCCTCTTCACTAGGTATGTGTCCACAAGGCCCTCGAGGGGAGATGCACCGGAACTCTCGGTCCCCAAAATGAGGAATGATTTCGGAATAAATTCCTTCCAGGTGCAGGCGGCACACCTCTGGAACTCCCTTCGCTCCTCTGATAGAAACCTGCCGTCCTTATTAAGTTTTAAATGTTCTATAAGAAACTATTTTTTAGAATTAGAACTAAATGAATGTCTTTGACACATTTTATAAAGATTGACGCTACGACTAAATAGCTCAAATCTCATGACTAGCTGTATAAATTTATACCTTTACTGACGCATTATCTGTGATAATTAGTTTAAGAAGTCTGACAAGGATGATATGTGATATATATTTTAACTAAATGACTGATATTTTAAAAAGATGACTGACACTATGTAACTACCATTTTTGTATATTTTATACAATAAAACATATCTATCTATCTATCTATCTCTCTCTCTCTCTGGCTCCCGCTCGATTACGATAAAGGCCCGCGCAGTGGCAGCTCTCCCTCGACTCTCTCGCGCGGCGCGCACGTATCAGCCCGGCGGAATTTTCTCCGGCTCCCTTCCACTGCAGCAGCGGCCCGCGTACACGCACTCGAAGCGTGACATCCGTAAATACCGGGCAGCGCTACTGGCTACGCGCGCGATTACTTACCTTCCTTCCGTCCTCCCTTCGGACCTCCTCGGCTGCGGATAAGCGCGCTTGATTACGTCATTTGTCCCGAGCGACGTCTGCATAATTTGCTGAAACACTCCGCGTGCTGCGCGTACGCCGCCATCAACTACTTCCATCTGTATATCCAGCTCCCCACGTGCAATTATCGGCTCGCGGCTTATGATTTTCCGATCCGCCACCGCCGCCCTGCGCGTCTCTATTCTCTTTTCGCACACCACTCGCTCTCCGTATACATATATACGAGATATGCGTTATTGCGATGTAAACTGCAAAATTACTCCAGTCCTGTTCAATTGCCAAGTCGTTGAGTATACAGTTACGGACACTCGTAGCTCGCGCCCATTTCTCCGTCAATTGATTCTCCTCGCTAGATCTCCGAGCCTATGAGAGATTGGTGGTTTTTGTGGTGAATAACGATGGCTGGAAATTATGATCTTCCTTTTGCTTGCAGTGCTCGAGATGAACAATTCGCGAAAATATGTACTGCACTCCTGGGCGTATCAGCTGGACGCTTATAGCGATATTATCATCGAATCAAATCAAAGCGACTGAGTATTCGAGCTGTCGCGCCTATAAAGAAAGTGTGACATTATGCTGGTTTCTTCGAGCCGACAATGAAAAGCAATATCGGCGCGAACGATCCATTGTCTGTATTTTTTGGACGTGTGGTTCTCAAAAGGAGTAACTACTGTTTCACGCAGGAATCCCGGAAGGAAAAGTGTGTGGCTGGCGGTTGAGCGCTCGCGCGCGCACCCATGAAATGACTCTAGGCGTGTTTTATAGCAGCTAATTCCGCGGGCGCTCGCTTGGTTCCGCGCTCAGAACTCAGCCGAGTGGTCGTTATTGCCTCGGATGTATTAATAAAATTTACACTCGCCGGATGAGCGAATGAGCGCGACTTAATGGATTTTGAGGCGTTGGCGCTGCGGATCGTCGGGCATACACTTTGGCACCTACCGGTGATGCGACTCGCGCGGCGGCGTGCCTAGCTGCACCCGCGCGGCTGACCCTTGCTTTTGATTAACTCGCGCGCGCGCGCACCCGCTTGCGCTTTTACTACTCGTTCGTAATTAGAGCTACCGTCCAGCTTTATTTATGATCTGCCGCGCGCCCCGGCCACTCGACTTATTCAATTAGTCCAGTGTCATTCCGAGCGACCATTTTTATTTGGACAATCTCCAGTCCTCCGCGAGCTCGTCGCACAATATTAACGGATGGGATGCTGCTGCTCCTGCTCCTGTTCTCGCAAGACAAAAAAATTTGCAACTGATAGAGAATATGATTAAATACATCAGTTGCTTTACTCATAAATATTTATTAAACTTATGGTTCCACGGTTACGGCTATAATCCCGATTTTTCAAACTGTTTTGCACCATACGTCAAGTTATGTAGTCTTTTAAATAGCGAAATGATGTAAGTTGATACAGGAACACAACACCGTGAAGTCGCCAGAGGAAGAGATTAAACATATTTCCTGTACTTTTCAATGAATCTCTGATAAAATCAATTGATATACACATTATAAACATTGATTTATAGATTATCAATTCAAAGTTAAATTCATCCTCAATAAATTTATTTCTAGTCGGGTCAAAGTTGGCATAACCCTCGTTTTCAGATCAAAATGGCTCGAAGATAGAATCTCTAAGAAATATAAAGTAAATTCAAATTATGTGTAGTAGGTAGTAATGAAGATCTGATTATTCTGATATTAGTTATAAGAACCATCCCTCAGATTTGAGCATTAGTTTCAAACAAAAGAACTGTAGATTGAAGTTTTTTATTGAAACTCTCTTTCGTTTTACTCGATTACGATAGAACTTTTGGTTCTCCATACAAATAATCAAATTCTGCCGTGAAAATCTCAAAGGGCAACACGCTGTTAAGACATAATTGTATAATGTTTGTGGAATAAATCGTATTTATTTGCACAGCGGTCGACAACGGCAGTAGTTGTCAAAGTTCATTGGCACATTATTCTGACGAATCCGCTATTGGCGCGAGAAGTTAAAAGAGTATGAACAATGAAAAATAGGTAGCAGCCAGTTAGTTATCTGTCGGAAAAGAGCGACATTAGAAGCGGTAATTTTGAACTGGGGAACAAATAACGTTACACAACGCTGTTGCTCAGTGATCTCGCGGTAAAGAAAAGAAACGGCCGTCAGGAGAGGAGAAGAGATGAACGACGACGACGCGAAGCGTCGGTTTATCTCTCGGTGGGTATATGTATTCCGACTATTAATCAACGGGCTCTAATCGCTCGGCGAAACAATCGATAAATCAATAGCTCGCGAGCTGTCAGTGGTGTACGTGCTGTTCATCTCGCGAGCGCTACACCTATCAATTTCCCTCCTCTCACCTCGTCTCTCTCTCTCTCTCTCTCGTTGCACGAGAGATGATCCAGTCGCGCGGCAGCTACGTAAGAACTGCATGTTTTTATTTTTCCTCGAAAATCATAGGCGATATGAGCGTGTACGCGAGCGAGCGAGCTCGAGCGAGCCGCGCGCGCGAAATAGAAAAGCATCCGGATCCAAGGCTGCGATGGACGAGAGAGAAAAAAAACAATCAATCTAGGATTGCGCCGCGCTTAGCGAGCGGTTACTGGTATTACCGCAATAACGAGATACACCTGCTTCCGCGTCGATGCGATAAAAAGATATATGTACATTGGAGTGCGTGTCTGTTATGTGACTGTGCGGACGCGCAGGGGTCGAGCTGAAATGAGGAGGAATCCGGGTGGAGCTGCTTGTTGCGCGCGAGCGACGCCCACGAGAAAACGGATATAGCGGCTGAGCGGGGGATGGTAAGGGCCGAGGGTGGCCGGTCTCAAGATAATCCGGCTATTAGAGGTGTCCCTGAGAGAGATCCCGCGCTGGCCAGGGGCCGACGGATGGACGAGCCTGGTCGCGACGTCCAGCCCGCCGCCGCCGATGCTCGCCAATTTGTCGTAACAGGACGGGCGCCGGCCGAGCCTTGTCTTTTTTCCTCCTCCGCGCTCGCTTTTTCTCTCTTATCGTCCGTAAGCTCGAGGCTGCTCTCGAATCGACAGCCGAGACGACTATTCCTCCTAACTAGACAAACTGAATCACATTGATTGACCGCCCGGTCGCCCTCGCGTTTTTCTTCCCGGAGATAAAGATCCGCAGATCCGGACAGACTTTTTACCAACCCACGGATGAACGTCACTATCTTTCTCCTATTTTTCCCCGCCCCTCTCCTTCTCCCGAGGGCCGGGGTCAAGCTGGACAATCTTACAGCTGTAGGCTGGCGATATAGTTATGTATGCACGAGGGTCATTTCTATTTGCCCTGCAAACTGATGGGATAAGTGAGATGGATCTGCGCGATTTGAATAATTTCGATCAGAATCCTATTGGATCCCAGATCGAGCCACGAAACGCGATGAATAACATGCTAAATATGCAGTATGGCGGCTGATTTATTTCACTCACAAAATAAGTATGTATGAGTTTTCAGATTGGTGATCAGTTTTCAGATTGGAAAGAAAAAAAGAAAAATCAAGTATACGAAATTTGCTCAAGATTTGAATCAAGTTCAGGGCTAGTGGAAAAAAAATGGCTCAATTTAGATCATCATGATTACTCAATTTCGCCATCTCGTCGGGAAAGTCAAGTTAATGATCCTGTCCAATAGTGCGACTTTGGAGAAAGTAGTAACAGATCACTCGGTCAGACAATTAGATCATTTAGCGTTAAATCCCCAGCAGACAGGGCACACGCGTGTACCATCGAGACACTTGTTCCGAATGAAACTCAAGTGTAGCAGAGTAATACACGAGACACGATGAATTATTATCCCGCCTTGAGACAAATTAAATGAAGCCGGAGATTCGATGAATTAATTTATCAGCGACTATAATTCCGTCAACGCTCGACGCCGGGGCTGTGCGGACCGGTGGATCTCGCGAGAAATGCAAATGGCGTTAATTCAATGGCGCGCGGGCATTAATAATAAAATCGATCAGCGATAAAGAATCGGGCGCGGAAGAGATGAGTATCTCGGGCGACAGGCGTGCGCGGCGCGCTTGCAATCGGCGGCCGCGGCGGTGGACAAAAAGAGAAAAGCGGCGAGCGAGAGCCTCCCGGAACGCCGCACGCACGGCTCGCTCGAAAGTGAGGGAGAGAGAGAGAGAGGATCGCTCCTGATATGTGTGCAGCGGCTCGTTCTGTTGTACCTGCTGCGACGGCGCGCCGCGTTGGAATTGTAATATCGCATTGTGCTGTTCGTCCGCGGACGACAGCCTGTCCAAATACCGCCGAATCGACGGCCGTACACGCGCGTGCGCATTCCGCCGTCCGCACACATAACGGCCGCGCATTCTTTGTCGCGCCAGCGCGTCACTCCACTCTCTATACACATATATGTACATATATATGTGTATGTGTGTGTGTGTGTGTGTGTATGTACATTTGGCTCGCACCCGCGATCCCGATGCGCTCCTCGCTGTCGCTTCGCGAGCGATTTCTCATCCCCGAGCCAGAGAATCGATGCCACTGACACGGGCGATTTATGCTCGGATATAACTGTTATTTTTACCCCGGCCCCGCGCGCCGAATCGTCCATTCGCAATTGCGTGCGGCGTTGTCCGCGCGCTCGATCAACCTGTGCGTGCGGTCATGCACGTGTCTTCTCATCCCTTCGTATAATGTAATAACTCATGATTGGCTGGTTTTTGTCGACATATCCGAAGCTGCGCCGCATTTAAACGATATTATAGTGACCTGGACATACAGCCATTCCGAGTGACACCTTTCCAATTCGTTCTCCAAGAATTTTCTCACTTCAAATGCCACTACTGGCAGAGTAAGGTGTTCTATGATCATTTCTGGAATAATCATTCATGACGTGCAAATTCGAAAATATGACTGGTCGTGTCGTCGGTAATTTCAAGGGATAGTTCCAGTTTCAATCATCTATTCTCAGTCCGGCTACTCGATTAGATAGGGACTTGCACTTTCAATACGATTTTATCAAAGCATATGCATGCAAACTAATATTCAAATGATTTATGAGCATTTGCTATGATATGAACTTGATCGTTGATTTGGAGTAGCAGTAGGCTTGGAATTCGATTGAAAAGTGAAACAGGAAGTACGTGTATATATAGCTGCAAATTATAAAAGCCCATCGCATATCGTATACATAAGTTGTGTAGTCGAGCCCTCGTAATTATGAATATCAAAGTTATAGTTATGGGAGGTGCAATTTAGATTAACGCAATTATGAAATATGGGAGAGATGCTCAAAGGCTGCAGCTTGGGGATTAGAAGCCCGCGAGCAGGAATTTTTGGTGAATTTTCGGCTGGAGCTTTAGCTGGCCGAAGCATCTCGCTCGATCGGTCGGCATTAAAATAACGATGAAGTATTAGCGTAATAATAAACGGTACTGGTAGCGCACGCGTGAGGCTGCGCGCGACGGGTCGGGCCTACCAAACGCGAAGAGCAAAATAAGAGCGATAAGATCGCGGCAGTGCACTCGCTCGACGCGGCAGCATTCCAAAGAAATTAGCAAATAGTCGGTTGGCCGTTAGGCCAGGTAGCCGAGCGATATTAAATGGCAGTCTGGTTACGCGGCTTCTCTCTCTCTCTCTCTCTCTCTCTTGCGCTCCCTCTACCTATACACCTTTCTCTGCTGGCTTGCACGTCGCTAAGGTCCTGCGCTCGCGCCCGGCCAGCAGCGTATAATCTCGCTGGTTATTAATGGCGGTGGTTTGGGAAACTGCTACCGTGCAAGTCCTCCCGCCGCGCACCAGTCTATGTCGTGCCTGTCTGCCAGCCTGCCTGCCTGCCTGCCCCCTTTAGCCTCGTTTCTGCCTCCCTTTTTTTTTTTGCTCCCTCAGTTATGCGCTGCGTTCGATCGACGTCGAGGAGAACGGCCAAGAGGACGACGACAACGACGACGACGACGACGACGACGATGACGACGACGCAGGTTATCTCCCTCGCTCCACGCAACTCCTTCCTCGTCGTGCGCGCGCCAACGCGCGCCACTGCTATCTCCACCGGCATGTCTTTTTTTTTTAATATCATGCCTTAATTTTCTCGTCTCTTCTTGAAAAAATGTAACTAAAGCAAAAAGGGCTGCGTCGCAGCCGCTCAGCTGCCACCCGACCGGCCGCTCCTTGCTACGTTTTATCGGCTCCAATAACTGCAATAATTTTTCAACATTTTTTTCTTTCGTAATAAATAGGCTTCGCACGAATGCATTTATGAGGTTTGATTTATCGATGTGTGGGCAATGTCCTGCTACAGAGGATTCCTCCAGCATCCGAGAGTTTGCTCTAAAGTCAAATTGAATTGATCAATACGCGATTAACAAATGATTGATCACAATTGCTTATTCCAGCCCTAGAAACCAATCCAAGAGTTTCGGAGAGCTCAAGTCATTGTCCTATTTAGTGCGTTGTTTTGCTCATCAGTGTGTTTGTTTGAAACAAAATATAACAATACCAATTACAGATGGACATTCTGACCTACACAATGGATTACACAATTTTCAAACTTATATTCCAATTATCCCCAGACGAACTGAGATTATTAAAACGTATACCATACATGTAAAATATACTTAGAACTGCATTTATCAATAGTGCATAATATTTCCATAATATGTTTAAAAACTGTATAAATATACATACACTTAAATTAAAATCAGTCTTCTCTTTCCACAATAAGGATTCTCTCGTAAATCAATTGTTTGTATAACTTTGCCCAAATCTTTCAAAAGTTCAGTGAGGAGATCTACAGTACAGATCGCCCTGTGACGTGCAACACAAACTTATACTCGTTATTATTTCTTTTGCGAAGTTTGCGAAACCTTTGAATCATCGAATACCCAAAGACCATTATAGGATCAATTAATATTTTGATCAGAAATGAAACCTGACTGACGAGTTGGGTCAGTCGGTTTTGTCAAGAATTTTAAATTGCCTGGGTGCAGGTAGTATAACCTTCATTTTTGATGCATGTTCCTCTCTCTCTCTGTCTCTCGACAGCAGTGTCGACATTATACCTTTCCTATGTAACTGGTATATAGTTTATCTTGTGTTTATCAGTAATACCCTAAATTAAAATAATCACGCCCGTCAATTGAGAACGTAATTGACTGTATCAGGTGAAGAACGACGAGAAGCAATAATGATTTCGAACGACTCACGAATGTTCTGGTCTCTCTCTCTCTCTCGGTAAATAATGAGAAAGCTCACTTATCCTGGTGGAGCGTGCAAATGAGCGTCTACGTGAGTTGGAAGGTGAGGAAGGATGCCGCGCGGATCGTCCGGCTGAAGAGTTGGTTTTAGTGCACGGAGTGTCGGAGCGGCGCGGCGACGGTGGTGTGTAAGTATGGTAGCAACAGAGTGCGCGCGAGCGCGAATATCGCATGGGCCGCTCGTAAATCGAGTCCGGGTGAGATTTGCTCTGATGACCCTGCCGGGCGATAAAAGAGCGGCAAGTTCATTTAACGGGCCATAAACGAGAGTCGGCTTGGCGAAGAAATATATATGTATATATATAAACCCACGTACGGTCGAGGAGCGGAGCAGCCGCGCTTGGTTTTGTACCGCGGCAGTCGTTGCGTCTCGGGTGCTCTCTCTCTCTCTCTCTTTTTCTTCGAAGCCGAGTGTCGAGGGCGTGCGCCCGGCTCGAGCCCGAGAGCCGAATTTGCGAGAGATCAAGTGACTGCTCGTGGCTCGTGGATGGAGCCATCCCACTGCGCGCTTCGGCCTGGCACTATCGACGATCGCCTCGCCGGCTCTCGTTCGCTTGGGGGATCCTCAGATAGCTTATCTCCGGGAGTTAGCCTCCGTCACGGCCCGGGTGTGGCGCCCTTTCGGCCAAAACCAAAGACACTTACACGAGACCTACATGCCTTGGGAAGCTCCCGCCTCTGCTGCTCCTTAACAGCCTCGGTCCATTAACCTCCGCACCTTTGCCCACCTCTCGCGAGCGCTTCTCAATATCCGGATACGAAAACCATTCGGTATTTGCCGTGTATTTGGCATTCGTTTCATCCCAGGCTTCCCACCCATCCGCGGCTCTGCGTAAATTTGCGATACGTAGCTGTTTGAGTTTGTCGAGGAATTCGAGTTCGACCCATCAAACTTTTCCCATACCACTGAATTTTCAGATTCCCAACTATCAAGCTGCGCGCGTCGATTTTATATTTTAAACGCTTGGCCAGTAGCAAATACAAGTGGCGGCGGCGGCGCGGCGGTGGCGAGGCTCGAATGAATATGAAACTAGTCGCGCGCGCGCGCGCACAATCAAAGAGCAAGCCGGAATTCCATGGTGTCCGATTTGAATATATCGAAAAGTGGAGAGCTTCTCACAGCGGGGATTTGCGATGAGGAATATTCATCAATTCATAGTAGTCGTGGGGAAAATTTTTCAGAATAAAGGTGCCGATACAAAGGAGCTACAAAATGTAGATCGATGCGAAACGATCGAGGGCTGAATTTATCATGGGCACCTCGTCAGATATCGCTCACCGCTGCTGTTCGCGGAGAGTCGATGTTCTTTGTTCGAAACTGCCCGGCCGATTCCCAAGATTCATCCGATACTTTACGATCTCCTTATACATCTGTTTTCTCGGCCGTTCCGCCGGAGAATGAAATCCGCCGCGAGCCGCGAGCCGCGAGCATCGATCCATCAACCGGCTGCTGCACTAACAGTGCATATAACAACCCCCAAAGTATTCCACTCCGAGGAGCTGCGAACGTTCGCCAAGTGCTTCTTAAGCGGCAGTGCAACGATTCGAGCGCAACCCGAGGGGCGACCCGAGTCTGCGTCGGAATCCACGGGGAATCGCGCACGAGGCGATTGGGAAGAAGTGGCGAGAGCCATCGGTCAGCGGCAGCAGCTCCGATCCGCCGCTCGAGTGCGCGCTCGTCTCTACGCAGAAAGCCTCTCGCGGCAATCGGCGTCATTTGAGCTGGAGGACGGGCCCAGGCTCCGAGCTAAACTGCCCGCGCGCGCACAGACTCCCCGACGTAACAGAGAATAATATTTGCAAATGGGCGGGAGTATCTGCTCCGCGCTGCTCTTCTCCATATCGAAAAACTCGTGCGCTCGGATTTTACGAGCGACAAATCGACGAGCCGACACATCGCTAAAGCAGCAGCAGCAGCGACTGGTGCTGGGAGCCAAACTTAACGCAGCGCTCCGCAGCGATCTTATTATTCATGCCACCGAGATACGGAAGTGTATATTTAATTCGTAGGAGAGAAAGGGCAGGAGATGCTGGCGTGGTTGGGTTATGCGTGCAGATGACCCGGGTTGCCTGCTCATTTTCACTCTAAACACTCGCGCGCAGCTTCTCGTATACGCGCTCGCGATTCTGACTTTCAGATGAATTGTTGGCCTTTTACGAGGCTCCCACGAGAATCCCTTTTACTTATTGGTCACGAATTATGCCCGCGCTTGTATTCGTAAAATATAGGAAGTAGCGCTCGTGTATTTCCATCCCCGGAGGCTTACCCACAGTTTACACCTCTATAAATATTTATTTACCACCTGTCTTATATACTATTAGTCGATCCTCGCCAGCCTTCCCCGGCGCTATGCGCATCCACTTTACAAGCTCCAGCTCGATCTTCTCCACCGGCAGCTTAGACAAAAGTGAAAACCAAGCTGCTATCCCTTCAACAACAATTTTGCCAAATGGGACCGACTGCAAATCATCTGATTAAGAAAACAACAAATTATATTCCACAGAAGAACACGACTCGGAAAACGAGTGGTCCACTTACGCCTAGCAAAAACCATATACACTCGCACCCAAGGGACAGTTGTCAGACCTTCAACTACAACGATTAACATTTGAATAATGATCAAGAAAACAACGCTTTAACTAATGCTGCAATTGAGTCGTCTCATTTTCACAGTTTCCACCAGAGTAGCAAACTCATTTGCTCTACAGTTTTGAGTGGTTTGTATAATAAGAATAAAAAGCTCTTATACTTTCTATGTTAAATTTAATAATTAGGATACTTTAGACTTACCTTCTAGTATCATGATACTTTCATACGTATGTAATGATAATCTTTCTAGAAAAATTATATAAAAAGTTATATATTACATGAGTGAATATAAAATGATTCATAGTTATTCAAATTTAAAAACCGCCACTCATTCATAAGCATTTACTTTCCAATGATATTTTTCACGACGAATATCAAGTAGATGGTCAACATTTTGTTACCAAAAGTTTAGATGTCAATGACGAAGGTCTGAAAATTCCTTTACAACTTTGCATTTAATGACTCTGCAATATCTCGTAATATATCACATGTGCCAAATATTTTTCAGTCATCTCTATGATTCAGTCTTGGTAAAGATACAAATGGGAAACTTTTCAAATGAACATTTTCGTATAGATCGTGGACTCGAAAAAACGACTAGAAAAGTACTAAATAATTCACCGGCATAAAGTTTTCCCGCGGTCCCCTCATGAACATTCAAAGAGTATATACAAGAGTTGTGTACTTTTCGTACTATATGGAATTTGAGCCATATTTTGAGTAGACTCCTAGACATGATTTTCAGTTCGGCAATTTTAAAAAATAAATTGCATGAGCTTTTTCTGGTAAATCTATTGTGTATTGTTCAACATCCATATTGTAAATTTGAACCTTGCATTAAGAAAGTTCCCACTCTAGATAAAATTATATCATAAAAACTTTATCATGGTAACGTTGAGGGTGTGTGTGTGTGTGCGTGTGTGTATAAATAGGAGAAAGTAAAGTTGTGTTTGACAATGTAACCATTGTTAATAATGTCATTATATGATGTACCCCAAGATGTTTAAAACGCTGTCTACAAAGCATTTTTGAGAGATACATCTACTGCAGCATCTCGAAGTTATCTCAAGAAGAAAGCCTAATGTAAAATAATTTATTGTATAGCATACCTCATCAATTGCATTTCGATATATTTTTGATTTTTTCTCATTAAAGTTGGATGTGAAAAAGGAAGAGGATTATCATATTGTAATATGATCGAAAGAATTTAATTCGTACAAACAAATAGCGAGAGATGATAGCTTTGGTGTATTTATATTTTGGAGTATAAGAGTGTTGGTTAACGTTGTAGTCAAAACGTGACGGTGTTTGCGGTGCAACGGACTGTTTCCATCGTGCAGAAGCGGTCGGGCCGACACTGATTGCCAATCAATATGCCCATCTCGCCCGAGTCTAATTCAGCGACAGTGTTGATCAATCGGAACGTACGGCACGGCACAGAGCGCATCCGACGGCCGGCAGACCAGTTCTGTCCGTCTCTCTCACTCTCCCTCTGCTCTGTTCGCTCTCCATCCCGCCCATTGCGCACTCACGACCGACCAAAATCTACAATGCTATAAACACGCACTGAATGTTCTCAAAAACTCGGAGGGTGCTTTTGGCAAAATTTATGGTAATTTCAAAAACGTATGGAATTATACCAAATCGTTTGTCTTTACAAATACTATTGCCGCGCAAGATGACACCATACGTACAGTTTAGCAAAGCTGATGGAATTTGGAATCTGCAAAAAAAATTCGTCTTAGAATAATGTACAGATACTATTTATATTGAGTAAGTTGGGTTTGTTGAAAACGAAGCACGAAGTCGCGTAGTTCGAAAGATATGTTTAGGGACTGCATCGTTGGATCGTTGGAAAACAGTGACCCGCAAAGAGAGAGTTACGCGTAGCGGGGAATTAATGGCGCCGATTGATGCGGAGTCAGGTATTGAGAGACGAGACACGGGGAAAGTAAAAAAAGAGGCGAGTGGGCATTTTTGGCGAGCAAATATTTGGCGGCGCGGGGGAGCGAAGGGCCGAAATTAAGCTTTGGCCGAACGAGTGCGCGGGTGTAGTGATATTCAAATAAAACGCGATTCGCACGGGGCCGCGGACGGGGCGGAGGAAGGGGGTGGGGGAGGGGTGAGAGTGGCGCAGTGATTAGCTGGGCGGCGCGTCGATTCGCGAGCCCGCACGTACACGCACACGCTCGCACATATTACACGCAGGCGCGACGCTGATTGCCCGACACTGTTTGCACGCTCGCTCGCTCGCTCGCGTATATTTTCGCGCAACGGCCCGTACAAGCGGCAGGCCGACATGCTGCCGCTCGCCCAGTGCCTCCCTAGCGCTCGCCAAAAATCCGCCAACTCCATGCTAAACCGGATTTGCCCGTCGCCCGCACCCGACACGCCACTCGCGCGCTGCTGCGCCGCGCCCTTAGCACTGCAGTTTTACATCGGCGCCCGGGCGCGAGCAAAATCAAACCTGTATCCTCGCTTCTCATCCCCGAACAGGCCTAACTGCTCTCGCGAGTAGGTCCTCGCGGCTCGGGCTCGCTCTCCGCCGAGCTATCGAATTATCCGAGTGTAATGTGACCGTCGTTGATTTTAAAGCCAATTGATACATAATAATCTGTAATCGTTGTGTAACTGATATAGCATTACTACTAGAGTACACCGCGCACACGTATGATTATTCAAATCGAATACGAATTTATGCGGGAATTAATTAGATGATTGGAACATATTGATATAATCTCTCTGAATCCGTGCAGATGAATGAATTATTCATTCCGACATATTAATATAATAATGCCGAATTAATCGGGAATTATCTTGACTTTCCAATTCAATTTCACTGCTTGGCTTTGATAGCTCAGGTCAGCCTGTCGAGTTTGGCCCACTAAATATCCGACATTTTTCTTGAGACACTTTTTAAACAACATCCTTTGAAAATCCATGCCGAGCTCGGCAAATCCCATAGATAACTTCTGCCAATGGGCGGCCGACCCGGGGACCATTTTTTCTCCGCGTAGCCCTGGCCAGGTCAAGGGTGAAGGGAAGATTACTGTGACATAGACAAATGTAATGTTTCCGCAGCGAAGGGTCAGTGCGTACTAACGTAATATAAGCTTAAATGTGCATCTCCACGGTCTGGCCTGAAGATGAATATCAAACGGAACAGCTCACTTCCGTATACCATTACGTCCCTCTAATTTCTTTACAATCGTAATGCCATTCGTCACGCACGTGCCGATTTACAACGAAATAATGATGGATAGATGATTTTTCCGAAGATACATTTTTGATCTCCCGGGGTGCACTATCGTGAGCACTGACTCAACGACAAAGTTTCCTAGTATCCGTCATAGCAGAAACAGTTTGTTGATTAGGTTATGTCAACGCCTCAACAAGTAGGGTCAGCATTCACAAAGAACCAGATGATTAAATGAATAAAGTTTTTTAACACCTCCAGAGATTTTTATGGAACGATCATTGAGTTTAGATTGCAAAAGTTTTATCGACCATCACTGCACTTCTGAAAATATGTCGAAGTGAAATAACGCGACGATGCAAGGGGATAGAAAGAGAAGAGTGGGAGAGAGAGAGAGAGAAGAGGAAATGAGAAAGAATAAGAAGAATTAAATCGAAAGTTTGAGCCGGTATATACAGGAGGCAAGTTTGACGGTGGCTGTGCCAGATAGCGAGCACCAAGTGGCTCGGGGCACAATGAGCCTATCAGATTATAATTCTATTTTCGACACGCGGCATATCGTGCAATCCCATCTCTTGGAACGCGGCTACTGCGATGCTCTGTTCGCACACACATACACACACACACAACACACACGTGTCGCTCGTGTGCCCCTCACCCACATGCATATATATCTGCCTGCGCACCTATATGTTCAAACTTTTCTGTACTCGGCCGTGCTGGCATTGCCCGTTAAGTCACCCACGTATCACTCAAGATAACTCAAGATTTTTGTTGCTTCGTGCGCAAGTGTACAACGTATATAGATCAAATCTACTCGAGCTCGCCCACAATCAAAGTGCACAACATGAATCCGCACGAAATAAAAAGTGGAAAAATAAACCGATACCGACTGACGATGATTTTCCTCGGACCATATTCATTTGGCCAGGGTAAAATGAGACTAGAAGCAGTTGGGGATTAATTGAGACGACGAGTGCCTCGTTGCCCCGGGAGCCGTGGTATTTTTGTTAGTACGTGCAGCCAGGATGGGAAAGCCGAAGGGAAATGATAATGTAGCTCGAGTGAGAAGAGTTAAAAAAGTCAATCAAGCGCGTGCGAGCGAGGACAGACAGGCAGGGTTATGTAAGAAAGGCAGTGAGCGCATACTGGTCGGTCAAGTCGATCCTTGGATCGCGAGCAACAAAGAAGAATAATTTGCGATCGAATGGCAAAGCTCGAGCGTCGGTATGCGATGCTCCCTGAAAGTTTCGCTCTCTTTTTCTGGTCGCGCGCCCATTCAGCCTACGAAATGACTTTGGCCGCGCAAGTCGGCCGACGCAAGGTTGCTCCCGGGCATCACGAACAACTGGTTGCCCTCGTCGACGTTCCGCTGTTCCTTCGGCTCTCTCTCTCTCACACACACACACACACACATACTCGAGGCCCGAGAGGATGTTTTTCTTTCAGTTGGTGCGGGTATGTATAGATATACATGCGAGGCAGTAGCGGGCGCTCGCTACTCTTTCCCTTCATCTCTCCTCTCGCTCGCCAGCTCGTCCCTCCTTGCCACTGCGCTCGCTTCGGTCCAGATTGCGAGTACGCATGGCGGTAGACGAGGATGCTCCGAGAATTAAATGGGAAGCGGCCGGCAAAGAGAGAGAGCCGATATGTTCCTCCAGGCGGTGCAGCTTCTCCCGCAACAAGTACTCGCCGCCACTCTGTCCTTCTTTCTCTTTCTTCTTTTTTTTCTATATCTTTCTCCCCCGCCCCTCCTCTTACTTTCTTCACTCGCCATCAGCCTGCGCGCTCTTACCCATACATCCAGCTATTGTTGCATCCATCAGGAAAAATTTGTCTTGCAGACCATTACCGATATTCATAAAAATCATTCTACCACATCAATTCTCCAGAGACATTAACCATCACGTACAAGTGTTCTGTACACTTATGATCAAAATATAGTTAAGATTTTTGAAAATTGTACTTTGATGTCGAATGCGCACATAACGATAGAATATTTCAAATGGTTTGTTAAATATGAGTGAATTTTGTGAGTGGGCTCAGTAACGATTGCCGTGATCACTTTTCTATTAGTATACCAGCTAATAACGCGACTACCCTTCGATGCATTGCTGGCTTTCAACATCGCTGTTGTAGTGAAAACTCGAGTTGATAAGTTACCATATACTAACATTCTAACACTCTGCGTTATTCATATTTTTTTTTTCATTGTAATTCGTATTTACTAAAATTGATGATATTTCAGTAGAATATGTAATAGATAAGAGTTTATTGAAATAGTCTGAATCTTGGAAAATCTTGACTATGTCTTGATTACCAGAACTTGTACAATATCTAGCCGATTATAAGAATCAACTTCCAAAAGTTCTGACCAGGATATTGATTATAAACAGTTATATACGAATATTATTCATGCTGAAGAATAGAATCAATTACTTATGGAAATTATAGACTTATTGAAGAATAAATTTCAAAGTAGAGTTTACTTTTTAAGTATGAATGAGACCACTTATTACACACATAAATTATTGATATAGCTATGCATAACGAGTTAGTACTATCACTGCAATATAGTTGGTAACTTCTCTCTAGACTCACTTCATTCAATGATTATTAAGTTCAAATATATCGTCTCAAATAAATTCTGTTGTTTCGAAGTACAATCTGTAACCATGCGTCAATTTATTGACTTGAGGTTCAGAAAATGATGATAACTGGGAATGAAATCAGATGATGATTTGACGTTGAAAATAGATATTTTGAGCAAATGAATATTCTTTACTATGAAGAGTTAATTTTTTAGACGATGTTTCGGTGGTTAGTTTGCCACTCTTTCCAACTCTATAATTTATTATATATTATTCATAATTCTATTCTACAAATCATCTTTCACAACAGTCTTTGATACAAATTCATATTAACTGATCACAATTAAATTTATCATCTATTTCATTATATTATCCAGTGACTGTCCTTATGGTTATGTTTGTTTATGTTAATTGATTTATTTAATTAGAGGTTGATCTTAACCAAGAAGAACCATGAGAAAAAGGAAAAAAGTGACAAGTCTTTGAAACTCCCATTTTCTCGGCGGAGACAATATCCAGTTAAATTTATTGTTGAGTGTGTTGATTTTATAGAAATTCCAAGCACAGCTCGTTGGGTTGTTATTATGTTTATAACGCGCATCATGTGAGAGCCAGTATTAAAATAGATAATAATTATGATTGAGATTAGTTAATAAGCTAAGGATCCCCGCAAACAATGTGCCTTCGAGTGGCTTTTGTGTCATTTCTTTTATTAGAGCTTATTAATAAGTAAGATCCATGAACCTATTTATGGACGCACATTTTTCTATTTTAAGGTATTTTCTCTCATAATACAATTTTCATCTTTCACTTTGTCGACCACTTTGGAGATATCTTCACGTACAATTTGACTAGCGACCAGTCATGACAAAACTTTCCCAAATGTTTTTCGTGTTCCTCAGTGAACTATATATTCGGTCATTCAGGTTAACTTAATTTTGATTTTCTAGAGATATTTTGTAAATAATTTTCGATTTTATACATGTACAGTACATCTGTATATATAGATGCCCATAAGTAAAGACATACCGTATACACATGAAATCACACGTTATATCTATCAAATATCTTTAAGAAATCAAAACTTTGAACTTAATGGCTTTGTATGAGTTATTGGGATAGCTAAAAATCATCTCGAAATATTTTACCATGATTCCTCACCCGAAGATGACAATCTTTTCTATAAAGTGCGTGATATCCGTTTAGATTTGAGGACTACCTCAAATTGATCAATTTCTGCAGTCACATGATGAGCCATGGCTCAACAAACAAAACGTGAAGCTGCTGTACATGCTATTTTACAATACTTATTCTTATCATTTCAGTCGAATTTGATTACGAGACGAAAATGTTCATCATTATATGTTGTTTCACGTTTAATCAACCCATTGATTCGTACCACGAAATATTATTTTTCAATAATAAACCATGGAAATGAATGAGAATAAAAATGTAAAGATTATTGGCATTGATTCGCGCTCGCGAGGCTAACACATCACTCTAAAGTCTATCAAATTCAATAGATCGTAGGTTGATTCGTAGTTCCGTTGGAATCTAGTGCTATCAACCCCTCGCGTAAAAGTAATGGAGTTACGTCGTCCGGCGTTGGACGAGTACTCATATACATAAGAGTCGCTCGCGCGCTGGATCGCTCGAGAATCCTCGGATGCGCTGGGCATACAGAGGACGACAGGCTGGATCAAGATCGGATATCGCTGGCTAGTTGTCGTCCGGTGGCAGTGATAAAAGTGTGGTGCTTTTGAGTGGCGGCAGATCTGGGTGCATGATCGTTTTTCTGATCGATGCCAGCTGCACCGGCGCGCTGGCTCGAGAGCGGGAAGAGGGAAGAACGAGCGAGCTCGAGCGACATCTCTTTCGCGGGACTGGATTTTTTCGCGCGGACGTCGCGGAGACGCTGCTCGTCCGAGCAGATGACTCCTGATTGGAGGGGTTGTCAAACGAGGCAGGAGGCCGACGAGAAAAAGCGGCCGGTTATCAGCCGACACTTGGGCTGGTCGCCAGCAGCGCCGCGCCGCAGCCGCGCAGAGACGGACGAGCCGAGCCGTACGCACGACACTGTAAAATTACCACGTCCAAAACAATTATGCCACAGCCGAGCGATTCGAGCGCGCGAGCACGTTTCGTTTGCCTGTCGTCTCGCGCGCTCTTTCTCTTCAAACCAGCCGCAGAACAAAACTCGACGCGCACTCGCTCGAGCTTCTTCCTTCCCCGCGGCTGCTTTCCACCTTGCCGCTACTCGCCCGCGTCATTGCCGCCCATCGAAAGCTGTTACGTGTCTCATCAGACCAGTGGCGCCCACGTGCAGCCCGTGCCCAGCCACTATCTCCACCAGCACTTTCCACCAACTCACTCGCTCGATCATCCGTCAACCCACATGACCCATCCACCGCTGCATAAAACCTGCCCCATTATGTTGCATTCACAAATTTAACATTCCATCTTCTCCCCACGACAAGTTATGTATTAGGTTACACTGCACTGCGCGACGTATACATACGCAACTTTCAGCCGATCTAACTGCGCACGAGCTTTTCGAGATTGCACCTCTCTGTATCGCGGAGAAATCTTTGTTTTCGTTGATATATAAAAAAAAGCCCTTATCGAACGCGTTGGATCGATTGAAACGAGAGCCGGTGGAAAAGCGAGCCGAGTGCGAGCAACAATATGCTATTGTATATCCGCATAAATATATGAGCGGGTGTGTGTGTGTGTGTGGAAGGATAAGCGGGAAGGCGTTGGGGAGGAAGGCAGGAGGGAGGCGCGCGCGCGCCCGCGAGGTGCGAGCAAAGGAGCAGCGAGCAAAGGAGCAGAGCGTAAGTGTACGCGGGCGCAAGAAAGCGTGAATCGAAAATGCAAAGCCAGAAAAAGCCCCCCGCGCTCGCGGAGCGAGTATATATACATATCGTTTTCAGGCGAACTCTCACTCTCGGCGTGTGCGCGCGCGCGGCAAGAAAAAGCCGCGGCTCTCGAGTTATCGCGCTGGAAATCTGCGTTTTTCGCATCGCGCCAGCGGGCCGCTGGTTTTTTTGCTCTTTGCATTGTTCTTATTCCGCCATTACCAAGGTACAAAGTGAATGTAAACATATCTTGATCTCGGGCCTGCGGAAACCTGTGAAATTCGCGTTGGCTCGCGACTGCTGCTCGGTGGAGCGGCAGCGTAAACGCGTTCCGCGACTAGCGGCACCGCCGCGCCGCACACCAGCCCATCCTACGCCCGCGTACAAACACGTACGTGTATACACACACGTGCTCGCGCGCGCGCGCACACACGTATATATGGGCGAATGTCGCTCTGGGGGCGCGGGCGAGCGACAACAATGGAGCGCTTGATAATATCGCGCAACGAGGTTTGCCCGGCCCCGCTGCCGTCGCTCGATTCCACGCGCGCACAAAGATAGAGAGAGCGAGAGAGCGAGCGAGAGAGAGATAGAGAGGAGGAAGAGGGGGCGGGGGGTGGCACGCCGGTCGAGCGGCTGCAGCTTTGTGTCGGGTGGTAGGTAAAGGGGTCCAATCAATCAGCCGCAAATCAGTATGCACGGCACGTTCTCCTAATGCCGCCACTCTTTCATCATATTCATTTGATCGCCCGCTCGCTCGACTGCGCGATCCCCCACACTGCCCCTGCGCCCCTGCCCCGCTCCCAAAGCTGCACGCAATCGCTAATGGCAGCGTTTAAAGATCGGCTACTCTCGCCGCGCGCGGAGCCGCGCAACTGTATCGATCCGCGAAAATCCCAGCGCAACACTCGCTCCTCGCTGTTCTCGCGCGCGCCCGCGACAACTCGATCCGCGTCTTCGCGCGGTCTGAGGGGTCTTTGGCTTTGCCGCGCCATCGACACCAACGCCCAATCCGCCAAATATGCCAAATCGAATCGAGTATTCGCTGTTAGTTGGGATAGATCAATTTCGGCCGATGTAACTCTACGGAGGGCAACGGACGCCCGTAAATATGCTCCGAGAGCTGAAAGCGAAAGCTGATCGTGGCGTCGCTCGAGGGATCGTTAAAGCGGGAGTCGATGTTTGTCGCCGAGCAAATACGTCTCTCTGGTACATAGTGCGAACGAACGCAAGATCGAGATGGCAGGGCAAATACGTAATCCGGATTATCGAGGATCCGCTTAGCCCCACGGACACTTGCGCGACGCGCAATCCAACGATACCCCTGCCGCGCAGACACATTTCTTCTTTTTATGCGTCTGCCGCTCGGATCTCTCCTTCCTTCACGGACTTTCGCTATGCTGAATCATTCGTTTTCTTCTACTATCCCGTCTATTACTAATCCGGCAAAATTAAAAATCATTCGCAGTATATACATAAAATGTACCTCTGTACATAGAAGCAACTTTCAACTATCACTCAAGCCACAGTATTAATTTCAATTTACCTGTGATCTTACTCTATGAATATTTCATTTTATCAAAGTTTGATATCCAAAAAGGTCCTTCGAAAAATTGTCGTACATGATTAGTACTCAGAATAAAAATAATGAATGTTTGGTCTTGGACGAGCATCTAAATTATAATATTAATAATCCAGCCCTAACCTTGCAAAGCTGAATTCTTTCATGAAATAATATGTTTTGGAAAAAATGATGGCTTCATTAATCAAGCCACTTTAAACTTTATATGATTGGTTGCTGCAGATTTACCTGTCAAGATTTTAATTGATTCGAAGTTAATTGCAACATGAATATACACAAGTGTAAAAATTGTATACCGGTACGCTTAAAACTGGGTGTAAAGTTTGGAAAAGATAGAGTATCACTAGTTATCGAGGTTACTACTTTATCCCTAAAGAATCTGTGGAATTTGAAATACTATTTACTTCTATTTCGGATTATTTCAACATCCGATGATAGTAAAGACGTAATTCTAATTTATATAAATAAATTTTGAAAATTTACATATCCTCTTCTTGTAATAAAAAGATAATGCGATGGATAGAAACCACGACTTGAGTGGGACGTGAGAACAATATATATATAATTGAAATATAATTTTGCCTGGCATATAATGGAGCTCGTGAAGCTTTCGGTGATCATAACTTCAGACGAATATGGCAAACGAGGAAATATTGTTACTCGGGAGGATAGATCGGGCATTTTACGGAACAATTAAGCGAGAAGAATTGGGCGGCTGAGCAAACCACGAGAGCGTACCACGAGAGCGCACCACGCTGTCAAAATAGATGACGCTCCGGATAAGTCACCCCGGAGTTAAAACGTGGCCCCTGGCTGCTCGCCGGGTCCATTCACTTTGGGTTAACGTCGTTGAAGGGCTGCAAAAGGGTACAGGAGGGAGAGAACCGCGGCCTGCCGCCAGCACGATGATGCCGCCCAACATCAAACGTCACGCTCTCCGCGGAGGGGATGGAAAATTGCTTTGCACATTCAGAATTCAGCCGGCGAGCAATGGAAAATTTTATTCGCGCACGCGACCCCACTTTCGCTTATCTCCTGCGCCGACTTGCTCGCTCTCTCTCTCTCTCTCTCTCGCCTTCATCTTGCCTCTTTTGCCCATTGAATTTGATGTATGTTTTTAATATAGCCTTGAAAGAGAGCTATGAATTGGCTTTACTATCCTCTACATGAGCATCCCGTCACGATGTAATCACGGCCGTACCATTATCCTCTAATTTATGCATATTAGCCAAACGTTTTGGCTTGGTAAAATGAGAAACCGATTCTGGATCACGTATCAGAGTAAACGTATCACAGCAGTGTTCACAACCATTGAAATATCGACGAATCTGATTGTGCATTTATCCAACGCACTCTGACCGGCCATCAGTATAATTACGTATTTTTGAAAAAGATGAGATAATTCGTTTCAGAATACGCTTGGAGATAACTTGTGAAAATCGTATGTACGCACAAGCTTCCCTCGGACAATCTAAAAATTTGAATAACAAAAATAGAAGTAGAAGAGACTCGAAGGAGTATTTAAAATCCCGTGTTCGTACGTATTTATTTAGCAACAACTAAATTCAACTCTAAAATAGACACGACATGTCAATAACGTAGAGGATAAAACACGCTTGCCTGGGGCAATTTCCGTTAGAAATGATGTTTATGTAGCTTCACGAGTGCGCTCCAACTCGTCAACCCTTTCGTAATGAAATCGAATGTCTGCTACTGCCTCACGTGGCAACATTAGCAGAACCTGTTCGCTCTCTATATTGTTATTGCTGCTCTTAATGGGCTCCACGGGCACAAGACGATGGCTATTAAAACAATTAATCCGGCGCGCCTGGTATGTGCATATTTCAATCGAGATCTCATTTTTACTGAGCGGGCTCGCACAGGAAATTATTTAATTAGCAGTTCTTACAGACTTTGATTGAAATAGCTACACTTCAGACATGCTCGTTATCGTTAATATATAATTGAAATTACTGATTGAAATCGCCGTGGATTCGAAAATTCTTTTTCGCTGCATAAAAAGTGAAAATTGTAATCGGCAATGAATATAGGACTGAATTCGTTTTTATGTTTATGGCTGAAATTGGGGTTATCAGAATAGTGCATCGCAACGCAGAGTCTCACAAATCGTTTGTAAAACCGGACATTTTTCTTCGCGCACTCGCGAGCTCGCAGTGAATCGAATGGAGAATTTGAATATTAAAAATGACGTCGGCACGTACCCGTATGAAATATTAGTTGGTCTGCCGCGTGGTCACGATAAAATCTGCGGCACTACACACGAGTGAAGATGATATTTCCTTATACACTCCTCGGGCGCTCTTTCCGTCGCTAGTTATTGTCGCGCGCGCGCGCGCGAGCACAGAATTTACGCGGCAAAGCTCTGAGACGAAGCTGCGCGCATCCAGTGCATAAACGGCACAAAATCTGGTTACACACGAGCGGCAGTAGCGCGCGGGCATTTTGAAATATTATATTCCGCGAATCGGTTTTTCACGTGCCCTATAAGTGGCCGCCATTAAACGGCACGATAGCCAGCACCGATAGGCCTTACACGCGGTAGCGCTGCGTGTGTCTCTCTCTTTCTCTCTTTCTCTCTTTCTCACTCGTTGCCGCCTGGTTGCCCGCAGTGCTTGCGTTAGATGCCACGCGCTGATACAGCGAAGAGCGCGCGCGCGAAATACGGTTTTGTTGCTATACCGCGCGCTCTCGCATGACTTGCACATGCCTCGAGCGCGAATCGCTTAACCGGACTGATGGCGTGTCCCTTATGACCAATCAATCGCTTTTTGCCTTTCGGCGCGACGCTATTTAGTATTATCTTTCGCTGCTGGACGCGAGTGTCGCTTCATGTTTGCCGAAGAACCACCTGCTCCAAAGATAATAATCTCGTGATGCTTCGTTCAGCTTATTTCCAATGCTCATCGTAACGGTGAACTTTAATTTTTCCTCGATCATTTTTATCCAACCTGGTTTTTCTTCGATAGCAAATTACATCCTGTGGAAAGGATCAGTAGTCAAAATCATGCGTGAGCTCACTCATTTCGTTCAAACGTTATCAAAGCTCATGGAAAGGAATGATCTAGTGGAAAATATTGTAATGATTTGTACGCAGACTGTGCACCAAAAAATGACCCGAAGTACGGATTAACTTATATCGAGAGTTTGACTCGTAAATTCTGCCAGTGCATCGGTAGTAGATTGCATCAGAAAAATGTTGAACTTGACATTCCATCCAAGTAATCTCCATTACTTGATGACTCAGCCATGGATGTTGTCAAATCGAGGAGAATCGGAACGGGTCGAGATGGAAGAGAGTGGACTGACCGCCGCGCTGCGACGGGGTATGAGCAAAAAGCAGGCGCTAAAGATGAGGCAGTTTGACTAATTTTGCGAGCACTCAATATTCAGGGAATTCGGGAGATAGGCGTCGGGACATCGATTAAACAGTGGCGGTGGCGAAGGTGGCGGCGCGGGATCGAGGGAGGGAGGGAGGGAGGGAGAGAGAGCCGAGCGTGCGGGCGCGCGAGATTCGAGAATCGTGTTAGAAGGAACACGTGTACCGGCGTGGCTGTATCAAGGCATCGGCGGTTCCCCTGCATTCCGCGATTGTGCATTACAATTGCTAATAAGCATCGCTCCTCCTGCCGTGGCCCAAGCTCCACTCCCTACTTCTCGCCCGAGCCCTCCTGGCAATTCTCCCTCCTCCTCCGGGCCGCGTGCGCGCGCGCGCGAGCCACTACGAGCGTTTTCTCTCCCGCAGACGCGCGTATTCAGAGGGATGCCGAGCCGGAATAATGAGGATATCGAGGGAGAGAGAGAGAGAGAGAGAGAGAGGAAGAGAGAGAGTGCTACCGAGTATGGGGAAAAAACGACGAGCCGCGTGATTTTATACAATGAGCGAGCGCGCGCCCGATCACGAGGATGCGCGCGCTCGGATTCCGGGGGGATCTCTCTCTCTCTCTCTCGCGCTCGCTCGCTCGCTGCGCCACAACAACAAAGAACTATGCAACGCAGCCCGCTGCAGAGCCTCTGCATTCAGCCGGCCGCCCGCAAAAAATTACCTTCATTCATGATTTTCCCTTTGTTTACACCGACGGAATGTTTATTCGCTCGCCCCGCGAATTTTATTGAAAATCCATAGTCCCTCGTGATCCTGCTGCTGCTGCTGCTGCTGCTGCTGCGGCTGCTGTGGCTGCTGCGGCCGCCTGCTGTACCACGCACCACATAAATCTTCGGCGCTGCTCATTGCGAGGCTTTGTTCATTTCTCCGTGTCTTCCGAATACATTTACACTCTATTCTAGCTCTCCTCTTTGCTCGTGTCCATAAGCGATCGAATTATTCAAACACTCCGAGCCGACTAATTTTGATTAAACATTATTCTAAATGTGTAACCCGGGAATCGCGTGCGTGCCAACCGACCAATGGGTAGATTATGATGAAGTTATAATTCAGCCAGAGAAGTGAATCAATCATCATTTGAAAAGAGCCGTTCGTGGCCATTGACTGTCGATCTTCAGTCTGGGGCTACTATTGTACCGCGCGCACTCGCGGATCGCTCGATTCTTTATTGAATATTTGAGCGATTCGCGGATATCACAGAACAATCAATTAGCCACCAGATTTATCCGTATGCTAATGGTTCAGCTCGCCTGCAAATATATATCTGATAAAGTAATTCATCCTCCTAAATATGCCGGTTCACTCGATGCGGTAGCAAAAAGGCACTCGCCACTTCTCATCAATATTAACAGCTCCATGTTTAATGCGATTTTAATAGTTGATTTGAGCCGCGTATAAATAAAACATCTTAAACAAGCTCATCAATAATTCAACGCAAAAGATGAAGATCAAACGAATTAGTAGTAACACAAAGTAAACGGTTCGATGTGCTGGGAACGTGAAATTCGTATGTAAGATTAATAAGGAGGTGATGATAGATTCGGAGAGATGGACAGCAATATGCATATACGAGGCGTCTACAGCAGTGTCTCGGGCGCGGCGGTGGGGCGCGAGTTAGCGCGTGCTCGCATAATGTATTCAAACGTGGAAGCGAGAATGCAAAAGAGACGGAGCGTCGCCATTATAATAGGTTACATCGGCGCGAGCTGTCTTTCTCCCGTTCTCCGCCGGTATTCTGCTGCTGCTGCTGCTGCTGCTGCTGCCGCCGTTGCTTACGTTTTGATTGAGGCACGTGTCTCACATCACGAGATCCCCACAGCTAATCGTCACGCTAACCTCTGCCGCTCGCAGCTCTTTCTTGTTGTGTAAAGGCTCGCGCATTAATCACCGCATGAGAGCCGGAGATCTCGCGCGCCGAGCCCCGGCTGATTATTGTAATCATGCCGCCCTTTTGATATGTGTTTTCAACCACTTATCTCGCGCCTCATCCACGCAATTTACATAAGCGGATGAATCAATTTGATCGAGTTTTGCCAGAACCGAGTTGCCTTCTTCCCGTTCCGTCTATGCGCTGCACTGCGACGAGCCTTTCGTATATGCGCGTTTCACTTATTCCTAATCGCTTCGCAATATTCATTTTCGACTGAAAATTTCCCAAGCCCTGCACCGTGGAACAACACACCAGCAGTGACCTCCTCCCCGTAATTGAATTTTCGGAGAAACAATTTGGGTTCCACTCCGTCAGGCTTTGGCTAACGTCTAACACGAGTTGTCCTCAATCTACTTATCCCTCCGGAGCATAACTCACTAGCCATCCCCGAAAAACACATAAAGTCGTGTGATTTACAGCGCGGCTCGCTTACGCAGTGTATAATACCGGGGAGCGAAAGCTACAGCTCCCATTCAATCTGGGAAAAGAGCTCGGAGAAAATTCGGTGGCGCTGCTCGCTTACAGTTTGGGAGATACTTGCCGCGGCCATGGCGCACCGGGAGATAGAGGAAATAAAGTCTCGATCTGAAGGCAGTTGCAGGGTCAAGCGGGAATGGAGAGACAGAGAGAGAGAGAGAGAGAGTCGCGCGCTAATCCGAGGCTTGAGCACATAAAAGTAATTCACGAGAGCAGGTACTTATTCGGGCTGCAGCGGCGCCGCGCGGCGGGCGGCGGCGGCCGAGGGGCGGCAAAGCACCGCCGAGCCGCGGGGGGAGGGGGGAGTGAGCGAGCGAACGCCAAGGCAGGGGTGTAGCTACTTAGCATACCGGCGTGCTACGCAGCCGGCCGGTTCCTCGCCGTACGCAGATAGCACTTTGCCGGAGCCCGCGACACTCCTCGACTTCGCGCCGCCCCGCGCCCGGCCCGGCTGCGGCTATTCAGTTCGGCTCCGCCGCGTCCAGGTGGCGCTCGCGCCTCCCAGCAAGTATCCGGCAGAGGGCGCTCATCTGCCGACAGTTTGATCCTAATACACCTTACCAAATCACAATTGCTGGCTCTTAAGTATACAATCCACTTGTCGAGTCACAGAGAATCGATGACTTTTTCCGAATCGAATGTGGATTAAAAAAATTTGACTGATTATCTACGGAAGAATCTTCAACTCAACACGGCATAGAGCTAGGTTACAAAGGTTAGTACTCATTAATTTTATTATCGCCATTACACTGTGAGCTGAAAAATCAATATAACCAATAGAAATAGAAGGTTTTGTGAGAAGCTACAAATATGACAAGTTTATCGGATCAGTTTTCATATTACTCAAACCTGATCTAACTCATAAAGATTCTTGAAATTCAAAACTTGTTACGAAATAATGTAATGCTAGCAAAGTACAGATCTTTTAGAGAGTATAGATGGGTGTGGATACTTGTCTCATCCTGTTCCTTTTCATAACAAATGTGGCAGCACTTGGTCTATTGATGTTTCACATCATAAAAAAAAAACGTTTCTTAAAAATACACTGTTATGTGAACGACTGAAAAGAAGAAAATGATTTTCATTGCTCCAATGTTTCCTAGACGTTCTTTCATGGGATCGTGAATTTTTCATGCATCATTTACAATCAAGAACTTTTAAAGAAAAACGTCTAGGACACATTCGAGTGATGGAAATGATTCTCTTCATTCAGTCATTAGCATAAAAGTCTGTTTTTGAAAAACATCCTTTATAATTTGTTTACATTAGACTGAATGATAATAAAAAAATTCACTGAAAAACAATAATAAATGAAGATGCGTACCAGGCGCATGCGCTACTCTCTTGAAGCGAACTTATACCTACACGTTTAAAATTATACATTTTCCAAGCCATTAACTTTTAGTATAAAAGTTTTTTTCGTGGAATATTTTATTACCAGGTTGCGTTGTCACTGTGTGCAAAGTTTAAGATATTCAGCTTCTCGAGAAGTAAGGTAAAAATTCAATAACAATGTTCCACCTCCCCCCCCCTCCGCCGGCTGACAGGTATACAGACATACATACAGATATAGACGGACAGAGAAATAGACAGACAGACAGATAGACAGACAGACTAGCGGACAGACTGACAGACTGACACCATAGTGAAGCTGAATGAAATCATACAAAAATTAGTTTTTCTTAGGCCACCCTCAAATATTTTCGTTTTCAGAATTTTTGGTATATCCTAATTTTAAGATTATTGTTTCCGACATCATTATTATTTTGAATACTTCAATTTTTTTTTTTTATTTCCAAGCAGCTTTAATCTCTTGCGAGATTATCCTGCGCATACTTCAATTTGAATACTTCTTCTCATTACTCCTTGAAAAGATGAGTTAGAATGCAGCGTTGATGTGATGAGAAGGTTCTAAGGTAATCATAGAATAAAATTGTTAACAAAATCAATTGGAAGAATAAATATATTTACATTATTCTCTTGTCAACTAAATACACATAATCGGCTTCGGAAGATTGTGTGAAAAGAAACTCTAATAATTTTTTTCTCACTTTCAAATGTCAACCAACCAAATATTTATGAAGAAAGAATTCCTAAGCAGTGAGAAATGTTTTTAAGAATGCTTCCTGCAAGACAGCATAATGATGTTGCTACATATACTTACATACAATGTATGTTACAGGAGGTTCCTAATTTTATACCGTGATAAAAAATTGCATTTTCGTGTCGTGATAATCTCAGAATCGTCGCAATTCAGTAGGTACATAAGACGTAAGAAAACGGGTAAACGTTACCTCAACCGTGTAAAGTCGGACGAGGTCCTGATTAACGGAGGTGATCCATTTTACTGAATTCCGTAGTAGGTCAAATCCGCAGTGCAGAGGTAGAACAACGGGGTTGACAAGAGGGTAATATTGCCGGTAAATCAACACGTAGTCGCGTTAATCCAGATTTGTTTCGAAACCTCAGATATTCAGGGGAGTTCGCTAAATCTCGATCGACAACTGCGAAGGTGAAACGACGTGGGCTGACAAATAAAGATGCCTCGTAGGGTCAAACTAGCTTGACGAGCTCGATGTCCACGTGGTCGCGCGATTCTTTGAGCCGCGGTAAAAAGCGAGCAATAAAGATTGAGATAAAACAGTTTGATGCGCAGTCGCGACTTGTCTTGAAATATCTGAGTGTTAAACAAAGCTCATTAGTACGTACGTTGTCCGGTGTGTTGTGCTGACGAGTATTTACTCGTTTTTCGCACTCGCTCGAAAGATTGACAAATGGGAAAAAGAAGCGATGGCTCACAGCTCTTTCTGCGGTGGCTGCGCGGCGTGCGCGCAACGGCCGAGCGGGCACATAACATTCGCGGAAGCGCATATTTCACGTTGTGGCAGGTTATCGTAAGTCACGCTCAGCGAAAATATTTCAGCGCACTAACACCCCGTGAATCCAGAGCCAAGAATCTGAGTTATGTACGCGCGCCCGCTCTCGCCTTTTTTGCACTCGCGCCTTCAAACGCGACGACTTAAAACGTCGTTTGGCCGCCGCCACCTCGCCCTCCTCCCTCTCCCCCTCTCTCCCCCTCTCTCTCTCTCTCTCAGTCTCCCTCACTCTCCTCTTTTCCCTGGAGCCGATCAGAAACGTTACTTGGCACACAGGCTAATTGGTCGTATCTCCGAGAGGCTACGCTGAGCGAGAGCAGCCGCGTGCTTTATCGCGCCATCCATAACCAGTTGAATAGCAACAACCTCTCCGACATCCGAATACTCGCCAGCTTCCTCTCTTTCTCTCTCACTCGTCCTCCCCGCCCGCTTATAATGCGCCAAATTCGCTCCACCTGTTTTTCTTACACTCGTGCCAATGACATGCCTACTGCTTCGCTTTGCCTCCAAAATACTCAAGAATTTACGAGCTTAAAAAGTTGATAACTTCCTTTGCTCGAGAGAAATGAGCTATTCCGTATATATTCCTCCAAAATCCCTGTCAGCAGTCAGCAGTCTTTTATACTTGCGCATCTACTTTCATTCGATTTTCGTCACCTTTCCCTCCTTGTACATCACTTTTGAGTAATCTCGATAATGACTGCGCGAATATTTCATGCCATCGCGAGGTGAAAAAAAACAATTGAAATCAAGAAGAGTGAAGATATAATAATGACTTTGAATGAATTGAATGACGGATAGACAAAGGCATGCCATCCAGACGATTTGGAGCAATTTTTTTTATTAATATTTTGCAAAGCCTTTTCAACCATTCTTTTCTCAATGCTACGATCGCTGGATTGTGTGATTTGTGGAAAAGTGGATTTTCCTCCGAAAAGAGAAGAGAACAGAACGAGTTGATGGAAATGGGAGAAGCAAAAATACTCAGACAAAACATGACGCGAGAAATTGAATCTGTTGCATGAATGACGGCTAACAAACCGCAGTTATATCGTAAAAAGCAATACAGCGGGACACGCGAATTAATTTTGATTGGCAGCGTCCCTCGGCTAAGCACATTTCAAATATATCCACACTATATCTACACGTCGTTTGCGCACAGCGCGTCGAAGCTTTTCCCCGTTTGGCCTTTCCCTTGTCCTGGCGACTCTCCATCTCACTTGTTCTTTATATCAGCGCGTGCAGTCTCCCTCAAACGGACCCAAAATTCAATAAAGCCAAACGAGCACGAGTCTCCCCCGCTCTCGCCTGTTTCTATGGGGCTGTTATATAGGAGTACTGGAGTCATCGCCGAGAAACTCGGTGCATACATTAGCGGGAATGGTATTGATACTTGGTCGGACAAAAGGGAACTCCCTGCCCTCTATATCTTCCACCGCCCTCACTTCCATCCATTTATCTCGTTTTTCTTCGACTTACTGCTCTTCTACGCACTGAAACTTTCTCTAAAGTTCAACTGAAAATACTAACAGAACGTGTCATGACGTATTTTCGATTCTCACTGTCTTGAAAAATGGCAAATACATATATCTATGCTTCAAATACAAATAAATCGTGATTCATGAAAGTTTTTTTCTCTCAAAAATAACAATAGGCATTGAACGTGTGAAATTAGAATCAACTGGATTCTCAATAAGAATTAATTGAATATTAAACTACGAGTAGGTACAAGTTAAGCATTGATTTCCACTCTCGAAACTCCTACATAAAATTTGTGCCTTCTGGAAAAAATTCTTCGATCATTGAATGTATTTTGTAAAGGTTATTGATTGCATTTTGGAGAAAAAAGCTTTTGTTTCTTGATGTCCGATCGTTCTTACCAATTTTTTACACTTTTGAGCATGGACAACTCTGCAGCGGTATAATTTATTGGAGACCATGTTACTAGTCAGCCGTACTGGTCTGCGCAGAGCTGTATGCGGGAAAATGAGATTGTGCGAAATCGGGGGGTACGAGTAAAAATAAAAGAGATGGGAATGGAGAAAGAGGTAAATTAGCGGTGTGCAATCTGGCGAGTGGGTTTCGTGTATATTTGGTCGCGTTAGCCAGTGACAGCGGGATTAAAGCGGGCGTGGCACGTTACACAATGGCGCAAAGTTGACGCGCCACATATATATATATATATATATGTATATAGGAAGCCGGTGTGTGTGCGCGCGAGCGCGCGAGTGTGCGTAGCGGTGGCGGCGCGGACAGACGGCCTGACAGGACACAATATTGCAATAACTTCAATTACTGCGACACGAGGTGGGAGGCAAGGGTGGCTGAGCGGGGCCGTGCGGTGGTCGGTGCGTCGCCGCAGAGCCCCGGCGTTTCATCCATTTATATTTCCACGGCGACGAGGCCTGGCGCGGCATGGCGTATTGGCTCGAGGCCGAAAGCCCGATGAGGGTGCCTTTAAACAAGTGCTTCTTAATAAGCCATTGACGCGCGAAATCCACCCCTGAAAATTTCCTTGCTCTGCCCCGGGGCCACGCGCCAGCCTGTGATGCTGGCTTTTGCGCCCACAGAAGGGGGATGTATCCTCTCGCTTATTTCAACCAACTCTCGCATATCCGCTACTCGACACTACACACTTTGTTATGCACGCAAGTGTTGCCCACATGAAAAGGATGTCGTGTGAAAGATTCGAGCGACTCACTGCGCGAGTCGCCGCCGCGTATCGAGTAGACGCGTACGTTTGAAAAAGCAACAAAGTGCACGTGATCGAGTGTTTTGCAAACGAATGAGAACAAATTACAGACCTGCCGCTCCCTGCATGCGCCTCTCTCTCGTCTCTCTACCATCTACGCCATTGTTTTCACACCCAACTCTATCTTGGCTCATTTTTATTTTTCATTCGGTAGATTCACAAGTCCATTTTGTTGTTGCTGTATCGAGATCTGCTCCCTGTGTTGTTTCAACATTTTAATTTTTTTCTCATAACACACCTTGAATCTATATTCCCGTGAGTTTGCGAGATTATTTTATTCGACTATTTATAACACGAGTTTCTTTCAATCAAGTCTAAACATTTTTCACGATTCATGTTTTGGAACAGATTGTGAATGATGGCGAGGTAAAACCGATACAAGATTTATTATCGAGGAAATGGAACGTTTGCTTGATGAGTTAAATTTAATCCTGTAAAAACTTGTTCACAGACTGTGATTAACCGCGGCTTTAATCCGGCAAATCTGCGGGCAAACATAACGCGTGGCCTGGTGTGCGCGCCGGAGAAAGAGGAGAAATCGCTTGAAATCAAGATATTTACTTTGTAGGCGTCAGTCCGCTTTGTTCTGGCTCTGATGGGGCGTCAGCGAAATTCGTTCCGGCGAGCCGTCAACGATGACTTATCGATCGGCTCTCGCGTGCGCGCGCGCACACACCACACACCCGTACGAGGGACAGGGTGTACGGGGTGGCGTGCGCGAGGCTCCAGAACTCGAAACTCTGGAAAATCGCGAGCTCTGCCCAGAGGCGGCTCTGGGGATATTCCGCTGGAATAGGGCGAGCACAAGAGAGAGAGAGAGAGAGAAAGAGAACGAGTCCGGAGAGAGAAGGAGCGAGCCAACCCCAAGCGTTTCCGTTCCACTCCAAATTCGCTCGGCTAGCGCTTTTTTCAACATTTATTTGACAGCTGTCGTCTGCACTGCGCCATCTCGCCGAGAGTCTAATCTTTACGACTACTCGACCGAAACAAAGTTTCACATGCCTGGAATTTTTTCTCCTTCCTGATAAACCAATACTCGGTCTTCATTTGATCATTACGTCACTCGTAATCTAATCTCAATACAATGGAATAGAAGACCTTCGAATGTCAAATAGCGCTAATCTATATAAATGTACTTTCAGCTTATTGATCTAACTCGTCATAGTCGTTTCGATTCCTTTTGGATACCCACATATTCATAATATACGAATTGTATACGAATCATTCAATAAGTACGGTAAAAACTAAATTGATCAAGTATGCATTTTTTCGAAACTGAAAAACATGAGACAGTTTGAAAATCATCTATAGATGATTTTTGTTCTTAAGTTATATCTTTGGAAGCAAATCATTAGTTTAGAATTTTGAAAGAGATTTCTTTGTTCCCCTTTATATTTATTGATCAACGTCGAATGATCAGTTTGAAGAAAATGTGAGTGTTTCATGGTAATAGAATTCAAATTTTCCGAGTAATTGTTAAGCCTACCAAGAATTACACGAGTACTTCTTTACATCAATTACTCTGCCATTAGAAGGCAGTATTTCAGCAACGAACGCTCAAACGCCTGATTTTTCTTACATGGACGCCAATTCATACAGATAAAAAAGTTATCCAAAAGAAATTAATACTAGTTAAGTTAAACTGAAGCCTGAGAACTTTGTCAATTAGAGCTAACAATTAGTCCTTATACCTGCGCGATCGAGAGTAACGTAGATTGATCAAGTAATAGGTAATGTAAGTAACACGCAAGTTCTCCCAACCGGTAGTCACTTCCTTTCTCGTTCTCTACTTTACGCGGATCTTTACTCACGTACTAGGTTCAAAAAATTGTAAATCCAAGTACTTTCAATCCATTACAATAAATAAGTATAACAAATTTCAAATTATTGATCTGAAACAAACATTCCTATACTTCAATGACCTTTCCGCTATAAACGCGAAACGAGTTGCAATTGTAATAAATATACGCGCGGAAGTCAAGATTTCATTGACTCGCTGCTATCCCTATGATGCATCTCGGAGACAAGTTCGTTCTTCGGTGATGTTTAATGAATTCACAAATTATCAAATGCTAATGTAATCAACGAGAAGTGTTTAATAAGTGCGAAAGAGAAAAGAATATGTGGCGGGTGTCCATGGAAGCGTACGGAACGACATGATGCGCGCAATAAAAGCGGCCCATTTAATAAGGAGACAATGTCGGGAACAATGGAGTGAAATATAGCAGGACGAGCTTTCGCGGCGTGTCGGCTGCGTCATACTCCATATCGCGCGGCGCGACCGAGCCCATCCACGTCATCGGCGACTCCATATAAAAATCCGCCAAAGAATTTCGAGAGCTCGCGCGGCGTCATGGAGGTCCTGCGCGCACATATACACGCGGCTACTTTCTCGCGTCGCGCCGCTCGTTGTCGTTCGTCCACCGCAAGAACCTCGTCGATCGCAGCCTGATCAATCCGCGAACCTTCCTTCGATCATTCAGCTCTCTTTCTTTCTCTTTCTCTCTCTCCCTCCCCCTCTCCCTCCTTCCCTCCCTCCCTCCCTCTCACTCGGCCTCAAACAGTAGAAAAACTTGGCTGTCAAGTGGTTCTCGTACGTGAATTACGTGACGCCGGATCGATAGCCCATTTATCGCTTGACTCGAGCCATCGCTCCGTCGACGCTATAGATCCAAGAGCCAGTCAACCGGATGTCGATGTACATATGGCAACGTCGCACTACATTGTTATTATCATTATCGTTACACACTCTTTCCCTTTCGTTTTCGTTTGGTCAACTCAACGTACCTTTTCGTTAGGAAAAACCCACCAGGCTTCAGCTTTGACCGTAAACATCATATTATTCTCTCTTTCTTCTAATCAAAAATACGGTATTACACTCAGGCGATCATGCGATGAACAAATATCGACTGTTGCTAAATCAAATCTATCTGTCGGAAAGAATATAGGTTCATTGGTATTCTCGAATTAAGTACTTGGCAATACTTTCGACTGGGATTTAATTATCTCTCAATCAAAATATAATTGCACCAAGGAAATTGATCAAGATTTATGGATAGATTATTACAAAACTCTGAGAACTCTGAGACGGCCGTATGGTGAAAAATATCAAGAATGATTGGCCGTAAATATATAACTTGAAGTTATTCGAAAAAATTGGTTCACACAAGATTTACAATATATCATATCCGTCAAAGAAGAAAGGTTGTAGCGGAGGCGCGCGCGCGCGGGTGTAGTTTCGGGGAAAAAATCAGTTCGTGGACTGCAATTTTCGGGTGGGCCATCGAAAAAAATAATGACGATCTTTATCCCTAATGAAATTAAATCCTCCCCTCCTCTGGTGCGTGCGCGCGTTGTTCGCCGAGTTAGATAGTTCTCCCCGTGTATACCGTAAAATTACTATAATGACTCGGTCAGTCGGTGCAAATGTGCAGTTTTTATACCTGCTTGTATACACCTGTGCGTTCTGCCCACGCAGCCGAGACCTTGTGCTACTACACTTATAACAATTTTATTCCCATCATTTTTTCCTCATTTTTCTGGAGGAGCTGGACCGATGCGTATGCGGCTTCGGGTTTTTGAGTCGCGCAGAATAAGTGAGGCCGAACGAAACAGGAGAAGATGAAAAAGAAGCGAAGGAACCTGAGTCTAAACATAGTTTGCTTTTTTCCGTGGATTCCAAAATTACGGTCGTAAAAAAGTTGAACCAAATTAGTCGGGTCTATTTGAGCCTCAGGGGGTGTCTTTATCTCCGCGCGTGCACGATCCTTCTTTTACGCTTTTATGGAGGAATTCCATCCTCTGATGCTCAACATGCAAGTTTCTACATTATTTGGTCATTCTCATCTACTTCTCAAATTGCACTATTAACGAATGCATTGAAAGGGTATACGCATACTATTCAGATGATTTCTCAGCGTTTGACAAAATTCATTCGTTTCTACAGTCCAAGTCAATTTGATTGTGGATTGGATTGCAACCGTGGAGTATTGCTGTATACGTGCGCGTAATTTGAAAATAAAAGCTCGATCGATGAGCTGCGTCGTACGTGATTTTACGCATGAAAAAAGTTGACGGAGCTCGACATGGACATTAGTGAGTAGACGCGGGGTTCGGGGGACACAAGTTTGACAAAGGAAAATGCTTTGAAAAACAACGGGCAGAACGGGCGTTTGGAGCGCAACGAAGCATCGCTCGAGCGGCGGGTCGGATGGCGCCGCCAGCAGTATGCGATCGGCAGAGAGCAGTCTGTACGGGCTCAGTGGATCATTGTAGCGGAAACAATCGTTGCCGCGGGCCATGATTTACATCATAAGCAATAATAATGATGAAATTTAGTCTCGGAGCGAGCTGACGATGATCCAACGAGTGGAACGATGAGCGGGGGGTAGGGCCGCTGCAGCGCGAGCCAATTCACCAAGTGGCTCTCGGGCCACTTATATCGGCTATGCACGTACGGGCCGAGTGTGCACCCGGAGCTAAAGAATATGCCGGTGCTACCGCCTGCGCGCGCGCGCCCCGGCTGCTTCTTCGTCTCTCGTTCGCGCCCTGCGTCTCCTTTTCCCATGGCTTCCTCGGCTCTCTCTCGCTCGCTCTCGTTCGCTCCCCATCCAGTTCGGCTACATCGCTCCGGGCGCTATACCGGCCGCGCCGCCTCCGTTCCAACTGGCACTCTGCTCTTCATACTTTTTCGCTCGCCCGTACTCGAGCCTTTTCGCCGAGGTAATTGTCTGAATGGCGCACCATCGGTGCGCCCGCGCGAGCGCGCGATTCTCGATTTTTCAGCTTGTGCCTCCACCGCCGCCGCCCCCACCCCCGGCCCCTTCCCCCTTTCCCCTACACCCACCCCCGAGCTTATCGTGCGCCGAGCAATAACTGGGAAAAAGTTGCCCAGACGTGCCTCACACCTCCAACGGCCAACCAGAATATTTCTCGTGAATTGAAATGCCCGAATACACGCAGCTACGCTGTGGACATTTTACACTCGTGATTTTCTTGATCAAATGATTTGACGCTCGTATAATCAATCGGCTGCCTCGAATTAGATATACTACGACTTTTTATAAAATTTCCCCAGCGACGCTGCGTAGTTTAGAAGTCGATTCACGAATGTAACTGAGGAATGTGGATTAAATCATTTCGTTTGCAACGTATACCGCTACGAAAGCCGACCAAAAGTAAATCAGTGTTGGAAGGTATCGGAGCACTCGTTTTGTTAGTTTCAATCGAATCGACGATCGGAACTTTGAATAAGGAATTCCAAAGAAACGTGTAAAAAGGAGTCGATTTTCGTCTTTCGCTTGTTGTATTCTGTATTGTTCTTTTTTCTTTTCTGCTCCGTCCCTCCCTACCTCCCTCTCTCTCCCTTCAAAAAAAAAATTCAGTTCAAGTCGAAAGCAACAAAGTTTGTATGGGCGCTTGGCAAAGAGAGGAAGAGAGAGAGAGAGGGAGAGAGGGAGAGGGGAAGAGAGGTTGAAGGGAGAAAGAGAGATGCAGAAGATCGTCAGATCCCTTTCGATAGTATACGGAGTGGCCAATCAGTATGCGAGCCACGGAAGGCAGTCCGTCCTGCACGTTTCCTCTCCGACACCCGCCGTTGTCTCTGTCCCCGTTCTTAGGCTTAGGCTCAACCAAAACGTAGCTCGCTTCGTCCAGAATGTTTCTCCTTAATGACGAGGTGCTATTGATTGTCTTTTACTTTCCAACGACAGTCCAAGGGTGTTTTATTAGGCAAACACTTTTGTACCTAAGCGACTCTTTCAGACTGGAATAGCTCGATCATTCAGTTTTTCTGATTGTTGCTGCACTTATTAGATTTTAGATCAAAATACTGTAACGCGAAATAAAAGTGGACGAAGCTTCTGTCTTCACCCTAACGGAGAAGCAAAGTGAGAATTATCGAGTTAGCTCAAGTCGCATTTTGGGACATTCCACTATCGCGTCTCATTCAATTCACTCGTTAGATCCCAATTTGGAGCTGAAGAGTAATTAGAAACGCTGCAGGGAGCGCGTTATAAATTCTGTGGTTGAGGAATTTTGAGAGTTGATTAATTCAATCGAGCTACGCGGATGACGGTAGCATTGAAAATTCCAAAAAATCATCAAATAGATGAATAAGGCATGAGAGCACGAGAAACTAGTTACCCAATTATTCTTGCTGGAGTTAGCGAGTGCCTGTGGAGTGGCCGTTTCTTGCAGTACAGTGGCTACAGTCCATCGGAGAGAGGAGGCTCACGGCAAAGGGTGGTAACGACGTTACAATGACCTTAGAGGGGTAGTAGTCGGCGGATCGCGAATAATTCGAAGGTCGCTGTAGAGAACCAGAAAGAGAGAGAGAGAGAGAGAGAGACAGAGGAGAGGAGAATAGCGTGGCGGAGCCGTTGCCTCTGCGTGGAGGAGAATTGGCTCGGGCCTAGCAATGCGCCAGATAATTAGACGGGTAATCGAGACGGGTGGAGCCGCTGCCTCGTTCTCTCTCGCGCGCGCGCGTTATAGGGGGCTTTTCCTCTCTCGCGGCAACTCGTTAACGATTTGCCCTCGACGAAAATGCCGATTCTCTTTTTCGTCCGTCGCCCCACTGTCGAGGCTTATAATGATTCGTACGCTTGGTCACCCGTCTCGGCCCTGCCCCAAGATCTTATCGCTACTGAAACCTTACGATTCGAGGATTTGCTTGTTTCCGTATACTATTCTACAGACTTAAGGGATACTTTTGCCCCATAATCGACGTGTAACCCAATCAAAGTATCCCATTTCCCAGGCTATTCCCACTGATTTATTAGTGATTGCTCGTACGGGAGATTCGATATAAATAACTTCATTGTTTCATTAGTGATTGATCCTACTTATTTGATTTGGCGAGTACGAAACCATTAAACATCTCACTGCCTCAGACGATTCACCGATCAAATTTGTTAATTGTGAATAGTGTTCGGGTAGAATAGCATTGGGCCTATGAGAACATATTTTACACCAAATTAGTGTATATTCCGTGTCGACTCCCATGTTTTACTCCGTAATTGCTCAAACATTATGCTTATTAGGCTAGTTTTAAAATTATGCGTGGCCTAGGAATAGTGATTCACACGCACAAAATAATTTATACATATATAAATCAAAATAGTTGTGGGTCTCGATACGAGAAATTTCAATAGTTGAGAAAATTTGTAATAATGATAGATAATTGAGTGGAATTAGGATAAGATTAGCTGTCCTGTACAAACAACAGGCGCGCATAGAAAAAGAGCGGAATTTCGGGAGGATCAAGAGCCAACTGGGAATCGCTCTCCGTCTCAATTATAGCCTCGAAGGAGCCTTAATAATATTGCTGGGTGCATTCTTTTCCCGCTCGGAATCGGGCAGTTCTTTATCGAGCAGTACTACACAGCCGTCGACGCTTGTTATTTTTGATTTCCCATGAATATCGCCACCAGCTGTACGGGTGAAGGGAGCGAGAGAGAGAGAAAGTACGCGCGACGTCTCGTGTGACTTTGGGGCAAATGCGGCAGTTTCGGTGACATAATGAGGCGGATCGATTGCCGGCAGTATTACCATGACAATGAGAGAAAAAGAAAGGAATAAGGCGCGCGCGCGCGCGAGCGCGGCACTGCAGGCAGCAATAACACAATTGATAGCCGGCACGAGGAATCCGGGAAGAAAACGGGAAAGAGAGCTGGAGCGGCCACTTGGGGGGTGAGTCTGCCGCGTGCCCGCGTGCCTCGATGGGCGAAGGGACGCGACGCAAACTCTCCTAGCTGTATACACGTATATATACAAGGGAGAGAGAGAAAGCCACCAGGAAAAAAGCAGCAAGGGAGGAAAATATCGTGCGCGCAGATATAGGTATATACGTAGCGCTCAAAGGCCCGGTCAAAGCAGAGCGGCCTTATTAGCCAGCAATGTGATCTATTTGGCCTTCCACGGGGCATAAAGAACCGGCGATATTGTGCCACTATGTTACGGAGAAGGGCGTTATTGCCCAACTGGGAGCTCGTATGCGCCAGCCCGTTTCTCCTTTCTACGACTTATGGCCTATATAGTTATGGCAAGGTACTCGCAGCTCCACGCTGCTGTACCAGTCGCGCTAGCGCTGACCTCCGTCATTCACGCGGTCCCCATCCGACAAGTATCCTCCTTCTTATTCTCGCTCCACCTCGTAATTATTTCAGCCTCAACGCGCCCCATCCTCGTATATAACCAATGTGACGTCTCGTTTGTTCAGCTATACGAATCAATTTGTCCTATTATTCAACCAACATATACCTAATTATTGATATACCCACTATGATATTTCGTGCTGTCACAAATGTCACGCGATCAACTCATCCATTTTTCCCCAATCAATATAAGTCGATAGATGATTCCAGTTTTAGAGCGATCGAACAACAATCATATTCTCAACTTGTCTCTCTCATTTTGTAACTAAAAAAGTTTTGGAATACAGTTCAATCTCTTGAACACCAACAACGCCAATGGAAAATCTTTGCATTCAAGAAAGTCTATCGCTAATGTACAAGGCGCAAACAAAAGTTCGATGAAGCTCAGGGAGTAGGCTAGTAGTTGGAGTAATGGCAGCACTGGCAGCAGCAGTAGTATAAGTAGTAGTAGTAGTAGTAGTAGTAGTAGTAGTAGTAGTAGTAGTAGTAGTAGTAGTAGTAGTAGTAGTAGTAGTAGTATAGGAGCAGCAGCAGCAGCAGGAAAAGTATAAAGAGCGAGAGGGGGGGAGGCAAGAGCTTGCGGCGGTCCTTGCCCCGCGTACGTGCTCCGCATGCCAAAGCTTTTCCAGCTAACACACTAACGCACAAAACGAGTCGCGTATACTCGGACGCAGCACACATTGAATCTTGTTGGTTCGTTTGTTCATACGCTTGAACAGCGGCCGGCCCTTCTCATACGTTCAACCGATTCATATCCGTATTTCGTGTTCATAGATTAACTGGTGCGCGCGCGCGCATATGTACATTCGTTCCTTTCACGCAGAGCGCAAACAAAAGTATAAGCTTGAGCTTTAGCTACGAATCGATGAAACATGTATTTTCCCCCGTAATTACGGGAATGGACTGTTCAAGAGTGGCATTATACCATTATTCAAATGGAGCCGCGCTTATGGGATTCGAATTGCCGCGTGGATGCCGGGCCACTAGCTCTTGTTTGTATCATTGAATTTCACATAAGTATTTAGGGCTCATGAATATAAAACGAGCGCATAGTTGTTGGACAGACACACGCGTCTCAGTCAGATCGACGGAGTCTTGCGATGTATCCGCAATTAGCATAAGCGCGAGTGGTTTTAGGTGCTGGGCTATACACGTATACATGCACGCGCGCGCACACACACACACACACACACATGTATATATACGTGTAGGGTCAGGATGTAATAACATCCCGTAACGCGGCAAACTACACGCATCGGTGTAGCAGAACGGCGCCCGAGCGAGAAAGGCATTAAGAGAGACGCGTGTGGGGTGGTTACATTATGGAAGTGTCCGTATCTGGGCGAGGTATCTACGGCGGGGCGCGGGCTCGACCAGTTCAGGGCCGCTGCGCCGCTACACAGGAGAGATGAAATAAAATTTGGCAGATCAGAGGCGTGAACTCGCATCTCGCTCCATCTTCCGCAAGGCCGCACTTTCGGCGCTGATGGAGTTGTTGCCCTCGCTCTCTCGCACCTTCCGCGTGCCCCACGGGCATCGCTAGCTCGAGAGCGAGCGAGAGAGAGAGAGAGAGCGAGCCAGCCCCTGCGTCATGCGTCCTGCGCGCGCCCTGCGACACCCCTGCCTGCCCCCCCCCCACCCCGTTTTATACAATTCTCTTTTATCTGTTGCCTCCCTCTCGCCAGGCCGGCGCTGCTCCCTCGGGGCATTCGCTCACTCGCTCTTTATTTCCAAAGCGGCTCTCCTTAGTTCCAACCCGACACCTTTTTACAAATACATCACACGTCCTTCTGGACTCGTCTTTCGCCCTCTATCGCTAGCACATTTTTTGCCCGCTCTTCCTGCTCTTCCGCGCTGTACTTGTGGACCCACCAACCTCACCCAACTTTATCTTACCTCGTTTCGCGAGTCGTCCGCCGATCGTATAACTGCACGACACACAGCGCGACCTCTTGATTCTGCTTTGTTCCGTGCGATCGAGTCATTGCAGACAATAAATGAAGCAAGCTCGTCGCGCATTACGTATTATACAGTCTCGTGTGAGCCCGAATCACTGACGGCCAGTTCGCAAGCCAATGCACAGGATTAACCTTGTGATTGAGTTTACTTGTCTACATTTATGGGAAGCACGAGAGTTTTTCGTAAAGTTTGCTAGTGCGTGATATGTCACGTGCATTCCGGATCCGAAGTTTTGCATGAAATAACTCTGTTGAAAAATCATCAGCGACGCTTTTACTCGCAAAATGTATGATTGGCATTGCTGCAGTGAGGTGCGGCTCCAGTGCTGGCAGCTCAAATCATGCCGAGGAAAAGGAATGCCGCAAGAACGATGCGGGAAAAGGAGAATTTGTCGGGGTGACAAACATGCATGTTTGACAGCTGCCCTATGAGGCACGAATTATCATGTCTCCTTTTAATCTGTCACGGGGCTGATGGGGAAAATAGCAAAAGCGATCTTGACACGATTCCGCAACGAGTTTTTTTGTGCCACGTCACACCCCTGCGATCTAACCAAAGTTATCTTCGATCAAAGTACGTGCGACGGGAACGTCATCATCAGCCGTCATCTTGCCTACACCCCGAGGTTCCACTTCTCGTCTCTCTCTCTCTCCCTCTCGCCGCCGCTGCCGCCGTCTGCCTCTCTTTTTCTCTTTGGCTCCATCGGGCTGGCAGGCCGGTTCAGTGCTGCGACAGCTGTTCCCGCACACCGAAAACCGAATTATACGCTCAAAGGATCACTGATCTGTATTAAGATCCTTATCGGTCAGTCCCAGTTGTGCAACCTCGTCCGAAAACATTACACCGCGCTTCGATTCAAGCGTATACCACCGAATAACACCACTACAATGAGATTTAAATTCACCAGGCCCCAGCACAAAATCCATCTACATGGAGATGCTCAAATGAACTCGTCATCTTTTCGCTTGTAATATCGACTCACTCGCTTACGATGAGTGCGGAATTTTCCCGGAAATTCAAAACAAATACTAGTAGAATCATCAATGTGACAATTATTTATTGCACATTTATATGGAGTTTTTCATCTATTGAACTCCATATTACGGAATGGCTCTCAAACATCGTAACAAACAAGAATCTCGTCATAATCCCTTCTTGTGGTTGTTCGAAGTATTTCTTTCTTCAAAACCGATTCAAAAAACCGACACAATTCATATAAATGTAATTCTCATGGCGAATCGTGTTGTAATATTTATGTCCTCAAAGTTTTGATGCATCCACCCCGGATATAAAGTGGGACTCGAGTCCTTATTTACTTCGTATCCGATGCTCTTGTCCACGAATTTTTTCAACTGCCATGCACTCTCTGGGTGAGATTCACGTTGAAGCTAAGAGTAAGGCTAAGGAAGCCACTGTCATCATTACAAGTTCCATGGTTCGGTTGATTAATTAGACCTTACTCCTGCCAAGTTGACTGTGAAAATAAGATCCAGGATTGAGTGGCAGCAAAGTTTGAAAAAGCTTTTAAAATAGGTTGGAAAAGTATGATTGCCATATAAAATTGTAGCTTTAGCACAATACTAATTGGGCCTCACAAAGCTCAGGTGGAATCCAATTGACGCCAAAATTGGTTGGCCCAGGTAATGATTATACGTGAGATGGCATCACTGCCCCGGCAGACGACGAGATCGAAAGTTCGAAAAATGAAGTGCAAAAAAATCCCGGCTTCTGCAGTAGACCGTATGCAATGAGTGATATGAAACCTCATTTCTTATAACTTTTTAATTAGCGGGATCGAAAAAAGTGAAAATCCCTACGTACTTTTTCCTTTGAGTGACAAATTTCAGGAGTTTTCATCATACGTTTCAAAGTCCAGATGAAAGCTTTGTGATTGAATAGTAATATTTATCTATTCATCCACAGAGAGACTTCACTATGAAATGGATATCTTTTACGATTTCAGTTGATCAAAACTCTGTAATACTAATAATGTCTTGAGTTTTGTTATTTCTTAAATCAAAATGACAAAACCTTCTTTTGAAAAACGAAACGTTATGAACTGAGCGTTCTTTTCCATCGAATGTTCTTGAAATGGACGTTACATCGATTTTTCCCTCCCCTTGGTAACGGTCGCTACAAAAAGTTGAGCTCGGTTCACATCTTACCTCCACAGACTTGTGTATGAAATTTCAAGAAGATTGGAAGATGCCTTCGAAAGATATCGTGTCACAAATATAATGTGATATTCGTATATATATACGCATATAAATTTCTGGGACTCGACATTATTCGACCCACAGATTACGAAACTGAAGATCCGGTGGTCTAATTCAAAAGTACGATTTTTGAACCCCATTACAATGCTTTCTCTTTGAGGAATCAAAAATATTATCTTGAGACAGAAATTAAGTTTTGTTGCATGAAAACTTCTCAAGAAGATTCTTTATGATAATAATTCTGACGTAGAGTCGAGACGATTATCGCGGCGATATGAGAGGGTTGCTGGGCGAGTTGAGAGAAAGGATAATATTTTCAGAGGAGTAAAACAATATGCCTGAAGTGGAATTTTAAACCGATGAGAAATAAACTCGACTGTTTTTATATCTATCGAGGATTATTTTTCGCTTAGTTCCTGGCTGGTATTTGACTGGTTATTGAATACCTAATCATGTAAAAAACAAACAATTTCGTCGAATATAATGTTTAGAGGCATACAGATGAAATTCACATTCTTTGCTCTCAGCACCGGAGACTGATCTAGCATGGAACCCAACATAGTCACAAAGTGAAGCTTAAATATTTCACAAGTAGAGCACAGTTGAATTATTGTTCATCGACTAAATGAAATGGTAACTTTGGTGAATTTTACTAGCAATATTTCAATCGTGTGCTTTAAAAATCTCATCAAATTTTAGTAGTCCATAGCAACGCTATTGCACACAATCTGGATGACATATATATGTATATATAGACTAGGCCACTGCGAAACAATCATTATGCTTGCGTACGAAAACGCAAGTGATAGATACAATGAGTGAATGAGAGCTGCACAGCTGAACGTGTTCCGACATGAATAGATCAAATCACGATAACAGCGAATCAATGTCGAATGGCTGTTGGGCTGCGGTGTGATTGGGTAGAGCATGGCACTTTCTCCCGTTCTTATGGCTCGATTGTTTCCCGAGCCGCTTCATCGAAAGCAGGATGTTGTTGAGGAGGAGGGGGAGAATGAAAAAATGAGTGGCAAAACGAGCGAGTAGAGGCGGCTGGGTATCGAGAGCAGGAAATAGGCAAAGGTATAGAGGGAAGAAAAACACGGCGGCGCGGCCGACTAGAGCAAAGTGGAATGGCGGGCAAACGAAAGAATTGAAAAGTTTGACGTAGCCAAGGTTTATGGGAGTTTTAGAAGGCAGTAAAGTCGCGCGTTATTGCTCGTTCCGCAGATCGTTATATTTTTCTTGTGCACTTGGCGGGCTTTTCACGGTGAGTTCTTGCGTGGATCTCGGCGCAGTGCCTCCTCCCGGCTCGTTCTCAAGTGTTTGTCGCTCTATACCTCGAGCTAGCGAAACTTTACGAGGCTCGCGTCTATCCGGCGCGCGCGCGCGAGCGCAAGCCCCGTACTTATCGTCCACTCCTCCCCTCACCTTTCTCCGCGGGACAACGCGCCCGACCAGCTATATTGCACGCACACACACACACATACGTGAAAGCAGAGGCGCATTAAGCGCGCGCGCGCGCGAGCTGCCCACGATATGCTTAATTATTGACAGTGAAAAGCTATTAAAGCACTCTAAATGAAGCTGTATCAGCGGTGGCGGCGCGTCGGCCGTCGGCCGCGCGCAGATAAACAGCTGAGAGCCTACCGCTCGGTCGTGCGGCGTCGGAATTATGCGCGGGGCGCATTCCGCCGGGCGGCGCATTCTGCGGCGAAACGTGAAAGTGTTAATCGCGCGCAAGGAATTTTTGCCGGAGTTGTTTGGGGCCGCCGAGGAGGGATCCGCCGACTCCCCCGGCGCCCGCACACCCAAAGGGTTGGCCCCGCGAGCCTCGACTTCGACTCGGTAATGAAGCGCTCGCAGCTCCAGCCGTACGCGTACATATTTTATCCTGCCGCGCTGCTTTATTATCCGGCGTGTCTGGCTGTCGTCCCCCGATTCGCGCGCGCGCCGCGCCGCGCACTGGATCATGGGCCCCCGCAACCCTTGCGTCTCACGCCCGACCCTCCGCGCGGCTCAACGAGCCGTGCACAGCCTCGCCGCGCCGCGTTGCCTCGCGACGAGCGCCCGCGCGCGGGCGTATCGCGCGCCGGCCACCCTTTTCCTTCTCTCGCCGGGGCCGAAATCAACGCGCATTAGCGCCCCGGTCCTCGCCGCTCGTGCACGCGTGCGCACGACCAATTGATGATTGGTCGAATGAAGAATGGACCCACCCGGCCCGGCAAAATGCCGACGGGCTCAAACCACCCCCCTCGAGCGCCCACCGCCTCGTTAACTCCTCGCAATCCTTCTCCACCGCCCTGCCCCGCGGATCAGCCTCCCGCTCAGCTCGTATTATTATCTTACCATCTGACACATATTTCATCAACCGCTCGATCGAGCGAGTCATTCGCTCATCAAACATTTCCCATTTCTTCTCGTTTCTTCTTCATCCGCATGCTTTTCGTGTATTGCACTGCTTGTGGAAAATCAAAATTTCACCGAGAATTTGAAACTCTCACTTCTCGTCAAATATTATGAGAATACCTGGCCTCTATTTTGCTCCTGAAGTTGTATACAACTATGAGGACCATGCGTAAAAGTGGCTTATAATTATTTTAATAATACGTGATCTACAGATGTTTCATAACTTCAACTTTCTCTTGTGAAAAAAAATCCAAACAGACCTGTATTTTCCGGTCTATTGTAAAAACTGGTCGAGCGTTAACGTGAAAGTTGAGTTATAAACCATGTGAGAGAGATAAACACGGATTTCTTACACCAACAATATTTTGGATATTAACATTTTTTAAGAATATTCCACAAAATGCTAAGACGTGAAACGGAAGCAAAACCAAGCCGACAGAAGATAATCCGGAGTAACGATTTGAAGATCCATCATTTTGAATGTGATGGGCTTAATACCATAATACGCCCCAATCCAGCAATATCTCATGCTGTCTTGGGTGATTCGTTGATTGAGCACAGGCCTGTCCCCGTTTAGCGTGTACCATATAAATTATTCCATTTTCATCTGTGGTACCGCGAACTTTTCATCGGCTCATTTCTCACTCGGTCGCTACATTAACAGACAGTCTCCGATTCGCTTCGATTCACGCAGTACATGGGAAATACTCAGCGCGTACAAGCACGGGCTCGTTCCCTTCAATCCTTGGCTAAGCTCGATTGCCGCGGCGATTTTCGCCCGAAAGCTTCGGTCTAAAACAGCGTGCGACATGTTTGAATATCGCCCGACAGCCTGGGAAATCATTGGCGAAGTTGGCTGGGCGAAAAGAAGCGAGGGTTGAGGTTTATCGGGACTGCAGAGCGGCGCAGTAACAGCCTGACGTGTAAGCTCGTCCCCGGCAGGCACGGGTATACCTGTTCGCGAGGGAGTTACGAGGTAAGTTCGCCCGCTGGAAGATAACGACGCGGCCCTGCTCCCCGCGGCAGTCCCGGCGCGGGCCACGTGTATTTTGAGGAACCACTGCTCTGGCTCGGCGTTGCGCAGCTGGGACGGGGGCCGATGCTTCGGTTCTCGCCCGATACACATAAGCTCTCCCTGCAGCCGTCGTCTCGCGCCCGGCTCTCGGCGGATCCGGCGAGACGAAAGCGAGCTCGGCTGCCTTTGGGAGAAGCGCGACGGAGATAGACAGAAACGGGCGGGAGGGTTGTTGGGCGTGTATAGCTATAGGACGGGATGGTAGCGTGCGCAGCTCGCAGAGGAAGGAGCCCTGTGAGACATGCAGCATAGCCACTATCAGCCGCAGATAGTGCTTGGGTCTCGGGCCGGGGTGGCACGAGGGGGGCGGGGGTGTCGCGGGCGGCCAGCTCATACATATTCAGCGGGATGCATCAGCCTCGACCTCGGCTCTCTCTCTCCCTCCCTCTTCCTCTCTCTCTGCTCGCAAAGCTCGACACCCCGCTCATCTATTGACCTGGCGCCCCCCGCGCGACTGCTGCACTGCACGCGGCCCCGACCAAACTTACTCCGGCCACCGCCGCGGCCAAACTCAAATTACAGTCCAGTTTTCGCGAGCCCGATTCGTGTTTAGCCATTCTGTCAAAAGCCTGTCCCTCTCTCTCTCCCCATCTCTCTGTCCCTCTATTATATACCTATATACACCTGCCACGGCTCGCGTTTCTTTCCCCACCGAACCTATACTTCCCTCTGCAGCCTCATCATTTCTGCTCGACTGCCGCGACGCCGCGTCGCTGACGCTGCACCAGCCTGACGTTTTTGGGTTAGCCAAACTTCACTTCGTCGCGCTGATACTCTTTTTATCATTCCCCGAGCCCCGCGGCCCCGCGGCCCCTCAGCCTGTCGTCAACATGTTTTCCGAGCTTGTTAATATCACTGAACAAAATAACTGAACTTGCGCGACGCTTCGTTCCGTTTTTGTACGCTGATAATCTACGGATTCATTTGTCGGACGCGATCGGGCTTTTCTCCCCCGCTGTTCTCGAACATATCCGAGTGTGGCTCGTAGCGAAATCCAAAATATCTCGTACGTATAAGTTGAAATCTTTCTCGAAAATATAAGCTTTAAATATCGGAAAGAGAAAAATTTGCTCCTAGATTGTTCGGAATTGGTGAAAGCTTATTATCAGGAGAAAAACAACTCTCGCAAGAACAAAAATTTAACTTCACAAAAATCGATTTGCAATCATTTGGACGAAATTATCCAGGGTGCAAGGCTACTTTACAGTATAAAATATTCAAATCCGCGAAAACTTTTGAACTAATATTATCTCTTCCGAATCGTCTTCTTCTTCTTCTTCTTCTTCTTCTCCTCCTCCATTGCGATTAAGAATCAAAAATATCGAACGAGAGCTTGTAATTGGGAAAATGGAATCGGAGAAATCCGAGAACACTTTCGTTCCCACATTAACGATAAACAGTTGATTAACCCCGAGTGACGTTTTGCGAACGTTAATATAAGCTAGGCATAGGGGAGAAGCTCGAGCACGGCAGCATATATACGCGTACAGGGACACACGCGTGTAGGTTAATTTAATCGGGGAAGAAGTCGCGGGCAGTCAGCTTAACTCAGCGGCAGCATGCATTAACAGTGGCACGTAAGGAGCGTACGCAAGTGCAGCAGGACGAAGAGGCATCCTTTCATATATACATACGCGCACGGCAATTGCCGTATACGCGATAGTGCCAAGGATTTAGCATGTCTGACGTCATAATTGGTTCAGCGGCTGCAGCGTCGCAGCAGCAGCAGCACCAGCACCAGCAGCACCAGCAGCCAACGCCACGAACGCGGATCCGATACTATCGGGTATTTACATAATAATCCGAGCCAGCCAAACGACACGTAATTGATATAAATATGCCTGGCTCTCTGCCCCCCCCCCCCCCCCCCTCTGTCTCTCTCTGTCTCTCTCTAGAAGACTCGAGATGCAGCGTGCAGCGGTGGCACCGCGACCGATCTCTGCCACTATATACCGCCACGCCGCTGTCACAGCTTGGTTTCATTTTTTTCTATACTCTTTCTCTCTTTCTCTCTCCGCTGCTCTCTTCTTTCTCTGCATAATTTAGCATAAATAATAAATAATATCTTGGAGGGAGGAGGAAGAAAATTACACGTGCCGACGTTAATGCACGAGCAGCACAGCCTTTAATGGGGCTACTGCTGTTTTCGCGCGCCACGCGAATTATGCACGGACGCGATAATTCCGTACAAGACGACGACGTCCTTTCCTTGTACCTCCGATCTTGATTGATTTTTTTTTTTTTGTGAGAGGGCTCAACACAATATCCTTCGGGGCTAGTACTACTCGGGACTCAGTGTATTCAACCTACGTTTTCTACTATTCATGCAGTAAAATAAGTTACAAGGGCTTCCACGAGATCAGACGGGTCGATATTTCAGATGATCATCTTGTCATGTTTTTGAAAAATCTTGGTCTTGCCTCGAATCGAGACTCTTGACTGGACTCTTGATCATGAAAAATCGATAATTTTTATACGTAAGATTCTGGAGTATAAGACGAATTTCAAGTAAGGTATATGTACCCAATATGCGCCACCTGAGAGAGACAGATCCCTACACCTTGCAAAGTGTCAATTTTTCAAGGTTGCTTGGAAAATAGAAGTTTCCTTAATACTGCCAAAATGAGCCACGCCGTATTCAATTAGGTCTTTTCTACGCTGAGATATAGAACTTTCGGAAAAGCAATATTTTCAGGAAAAAAATCTGAGTGTACCAAATGCGCCTTCCACAGAATACTCTGGGTCTCTTTTTGTAATTCTGCAGTAGGAATCCGATTAGATTGGGTACACTTGACAAAAATAACGAATCCCTTTAGAAACAGTTGATAAAAAGGACGTACGATAAAAAAGAGGTAGATAGAATAGTATGTCGCTCAGTCTAAGAGTATCGAAAAAATCTGGACTTTCCTGAGCGAAATTAGATAAAAAATCACAATTAGTGGAAAAATAGAGAAAATGAACTATAACAAGTTGTATCAAGTGTAAGTGTTCGAGATCGGTGAAAATACTATTTTTTTTTCTCATTATTTTCCCATGGCATTCGATTTTTTTGGCCAAGGCTTACAAGAGGACGCTACCTCCGGATGCTCAGTCACGATGAAACTTTGTGAGATGATTCATGAGTATTATAATGTCTCATATCTATATCAGTCCAACGTTTCGTTTTTCTAGGCTACCCATGAATCATCTCACACCGTTTCATCGTGATTGCACACCCAAAGGTAATATCCTCTCCTTGTAAGTATGTTGAAAAACTTCTCACTTACCTGAGGGAAATTGGATAAAGAGACGGCATTACTGAAAAAATGCATAGTTAAATGAGTGCTAACAACCTGGTGCAAGTCAAGATGTTTTGGTTCGTCAATATTCTACCGAGAATATTCCGCGACGCGGCGCTGCTCTAGAGATGCGTTGCATTTGAAATACATTGGTATATCTTCCCTTATAATAGCATAGAAGAAAGCGATGTTGATTGGATATAGATATTGAAAAAAGGAGTATTGATATGGGTGGAGAAATTGAGACGAATGGTACCGATTAAACACGTGAATGTTTGATGAAAAATCTTCTTTCACGTAACTCATGGGAGTCAACATGACGAATTAGTATATACTTAGAGGGCTGTAGGTTGTTTTCGGGGAGGAATGCAGCACACAAATGGACAAAAGCGTTGAGGGTTGGGGCGGGAGGTCGGAGTTGTAAGGGCGCGGGGAGAAGCGAGAGAATTTGCGGGCCGTGCGTGGAGGGCGCGCGGCCCGGAGGATCGGCTCGGTCGCGTGATAACGAGGATCGAAGCGACGGGATCCGCGCAAGACGGGAGCGTTTGGCCGCGCGCGGCGTATCCGTTTCGCGTGCACGACGACGCCCGACGAATAGCGATGCTAATCAGGGCGCATGCCGAGTGCCGAGCAAACCAAAGCTGCGTGTCTCCCGGCCATCCGCTCGCAGCTCTCAGCCACGTACGGCCCCAAAAGGGAGAGCAGTCCGAACGTTCCACCGCCAGTTCACCGTACCGGATGGCCGAGCGGCCGAAGATCCGCACAACACTCGACTAATACGTTTTATCGCGAATTAAGATGTTGTCCGGATGCCATGCGCCAGCCAAAACTACGCTCCGACACGTAACGCCTTCCACCGAGCAATTGGCCCGTGTCGCCCGCATCGATTTCCAGCCGTCGAGCCACCGCCACCGCCACCGCCCCACTACTCCTATGTACAGCCACTGCGCTCGTACATCTCTGATATCATCTCCGCTCGTGCGCGTGGTAATTTTCAATCAATGACTTTATCTGAGCCTACTACGGCTTTTTTCACCTGCCTTTTGGAAACAACTTGATTTGATGAACTTTATTACCCACGAATATGTTTCCCACACTCTTTTCGGAATAGTTATAACTTAAGTTTTATGTGTTAGTTCTATGAAAGTTACGCGTGGATTACTTGGTCGCTTAACGATTACTCTTACAAGAAGAGTAACAATTATTTTGTAAGCATAGGTACAAGGATTATTCAATTCATTCAACATTATTTAACGATAAATCTCGGGATCCTGGGGTCACTCATCCACGACCCGTAGTGACTGACCTCTCTCTGAAGAAATACCCACATAGCGCGAAAATAACATTGAAATTGGCTGAGTTGCGGGGTCGAGTTTTTAACGAGCGCGTGTAGAGATCGCCCGGTCGACGCGTAAGTTACGCCCGAGGATGAGGTCGGAGTAAACAGCAACCGATCACCGATGCCGTTTGTATGGACCATTAGAAGCACGTATGGCGTCATAAATAAGCAGAGTGCTACATCGTCGAGCCGACAGTAAACTTTCAATAAACTGCTGAAATCCGTTTACGGAAACGTGTCGAGGAGCTGTTGGAGGACTATACTGCACATGATAAGTACGAGCAAACGGTAGCTCTTACGCCGAGCGCCAACGGCCCAAGTAAATGTATATGAATGACGGTCGACGCAGGGGGCTGAGTTTTAGCGCAGTTACTTACCCTCAAGGATTCGCTAGCCAAGATTCTACTCCGTATAACTTAGGATAATGGTGTGTCACCCAACGCATTTCCCGGACTGCTGGACACTTTTGCATACCGCCATCATTTCCCACCACATTATTCGGCCTCGCGCGCCCGCGACCCTCCAATATTTTTCCACTTTCCTTGCGACTTTTATTCCCATAATCTTGGGTAATTACAGTGAAAGAGGAGATTCGGACCGTTTCTACAAGACAGGAATTTAACATCCCACATTTTCGTTGGAATATAAGGAGAAAAGTTGCATCCACAGGAGGCGTTAGTCAAGCGATCGTCGAAGCGTACAGCTAGCGATGATTAAATAATTATACTCATTGCACAAAAACCATTACTGTCGATGTTTGATACTTGAATGGCCAGAGGAGGAGGAGGCGCGATCGTTTTCTTGCGGTACAGAATATCTGTCGTTGAGCGGCTTGGAAATAATCTCGAATTAGGTATGTTAATTAATTATTACATGGGCGCGGTGAAGTAGAGAAAATCTCGAGGAAGAGTCAAATATCACGAGGTGCTTAACGGAGAGTTGTAAAAATGTATAAGGCCATTGGATTGTTAAAGAGTTGCGAGAATCACTGAGGACTTGTTAAAGTTCAGCACACCATTAAAATCCACTTGGTTGTCTGAAAAAGAGAGAAGAGCCGGTACTGGAGCGCGGCGCTGGCGCAGCAATTATCTCAAAGGGGGGAAGCCGTCGAGCTGGAGCGAGAGAGCGAGAGAGCAAGGGAGAGAGAGAGAGAGAGAGAAAAGATAATCGGAAGACATGGGAATAAAATTAGTTAGTAGCCGGGCCGGATCGTTTTTGAGCGTTATCTATCGGTTACTCAGCGATTTGAGCCTCGCGGCCGGACACGCGGCGGCGGCGGCGGCGGCGGCCCTGTCCCGGAGCCCCGAGCGATCGTGGCGCGCTAAAATATAGCGCGCGCGCGTTGTGAGTTAGTTTAATATGCAAATCGCGCAGATAGCGGCTGGCGATCCTTAAAAAGCCGTGTGCGCGTGAGCGAGCGCGCGCCCGGATAGCGGACTCGGGCCGAGCGAGTCGTGATATTCCGGTAGCCGTGTCTCGAGCTGCTCCCCGATGCACTTTCAGTCTGGCGTTCTCTCTCTCTCTCTCTCTCGGGGCCCAGTTTAGCCGCCGGCTCCGGATCGCCTGCCTCCGAGGCGAATTGAGAGATAAGGGCCCGCTCCTGCAGCTAGTCGGCTTGGCCGCCGTCGCCGAGCGCACCACAGACGAATCCTCGACCCTCTTAAATAATTAAGACTTTCCGGCGAATCTGACCGATCTGGCGATGTTAATCCATTGACACGTCCCTGATAAAGCTCGTGCTTCGTGGGCGCCCGTTGCCACGGCTTTCGACACGCTTTCCCACGCTGCGCGCGGCCTTTCTTTCCTCGAACGGCCCTCCGACCAAAATCAATTACGATATCATAGCTGCACTGTGTGTTGGCTGCCCCCGACGAGCGGCTCCTCGCAGTCCGGCTAGTGCCAATCCAATCAGCCGAGCTTCGCGCTTCGAGCGCAATCATCGCTCGGGTCGGTGGCTCTGGCCGCTCGAGAGACACGTTGGGAGAGTCACGTTGCAGGCTCGGCACCGGTGACGAGGCCAGCTCGGACCCAGCCAAACGACTCACTTTGCGCCAAGTGCGCAGAGGGAAGAGTCCGCGACGAACGCTGCGGATGGCAAAGTATCAGATAAGAGTCGAGCGGAGGAGCAAACAGTAGCAGCCGGGCGGAGCTCGAGCTGGCGCGAGAGCCGAGCCGCGACAGGGGGAAAAAATCCGAATCGCCGATCGTGATGGAGTGGAAGGTTGGCGCTAATAGAAGCTGCAGTCGGTGCATCGGGTCGCGGCGTACGAGGGGCAACGGGCGGGAGTAAAAAAAGCGCGCGGCCACAAAGTGGCTGCTGCATCCGTGGAAGGTTAATTCCGTAATGGGGCCCGTCTCGCTTGCGGAGGTGAGCGTGTCGTGCGGAGGTGTATCTGCTCCTCAGCCGCTCTCCCTCTCTCTCTTGGGCCCGTGTCGTGTGGCGAGTTTGGCTCGAGCGTCAGATTGCGGCCGGGAGCCGCGCGGAGCGTGATCAACGCTCTCGAGTCCGGCCGGCCCAAACCCGTATAGTAGTATAGATGCAAACAGTCGCTCTCTCGCCTCGCTATACTTGCCGTGTGGGCCTGGAACAAGAGCTCGCGTGCTCGGTCGCGCGCGCGCGCAAGCGGGGCCGAGCTAGGTAAGCGCTTCATTAGGCCGCGAGAGCTGCCTAATTACACACGGCCTCATTAGCGGCTTCCATTCCGGCCCCCACACTCGAGTGCGCGCGCCGAGCCGGCCAATCCCGCGCCGCCGTCGCCTCGCTAGCGCCTCGCCGAAATCCCTTTGTCCCGCTCGCTCCCTCTCCGCGCGCACCGCATGCCTCCGCTGCGGCAAAGTGTCCGCATGCATGTGCGCCTGTATATGCGCGGCGCGATTGAGCGATCCGGGCTTGCAAACAAAGTTGCGCCGCGGGGACGAGGCCAATTGCCTAGCCTCGCACGCCCCATGGGCCGATGCCAATTTACGACCAGCGCGCGTTGTACTTCCGGCCCATTCCCACAAAAACTGCTTGCTGCAGTGCCTGCAACAAAGCTTCATGACACTTATAATATGGAAAAATCGTCCAACAATATGTTCCGGGAGATTTCAATGAAAATATCAATGTGCGCGTCGAGAAGATCGACCCGAGCAAATCAATAGAGGATCTGTTGAGTAAAAAAGTGCACTTTGACCACAGTTGTCGGTTGATTGACAGAACCCGGCAGACTCCGTTTAATTTCGAGTTGCCATACAGCAACGGAACGGGTTGTCCATACATTTCCGAAAGCATTTCCCGAAGAATAAGAAAATTAGAGCTAGGGGAATAGAAACAAAGAGGCAATTCCATGGCGATGAAATGAAAAGGTCCGAAATTGCTTATGGGTCTCTTTGGGCTTATACAATGAAGAGCATCTCAAACATTCTTTTGTCTGCACTGACAGTTCAATCTGTCGAGTTAAAAATGGCAACGTAATTAACGCTATCGTGGCAATCATCGACGTGCACAACGGCTAATTCCCTCGATACCTAAGTGCGAATTTCGAGACCCTTTGAATAACGAATGAGAGCGAGAGAAACAGAGACGGAGAGAATGAGATACGCTCGCTCGAGCTCGCTCGCGCGCCGCTAGGGGAAGAGATGCGAGACGAGCGGAGGGAAATGTGCGAGCATTTCCACGCGGCTCGTATTAATTAAGTAGCTTTGCAGCGCAAACCGCGCACAATGCTCTCGTAGCACCGCTAAACAGACAATCATAATGCCAATATCTTACGGCAAACTTGAAAATTTACAAAGAAACAGTATACATCTCTCCGATTACTATATATGTAAATACGATCAATTAACAAATTAATTGCTTTATTGCGTCGTTCAAACTTATTGTATACTCTGGAAATAATTTTTCATTATAACAAGACCGTTGCTTTGGTTTTCAATTTTATCAAAAGTTGATTCATCGCGTACGAAACACAAGTCTCATCCCATTACTAACGTACCAAAATTATCGTTTCACGTTTCAAAACTATGAATTTTGGAATGAAAACTCTTTTCTAACATCAAGAAACGTTCCAGTATCAGTTATCTGCTTGTCTGTCTATGAACCAACATTAATTTTTAAATTGTTACAATTCTGATGTTTTACTCAGAGACAATCGTATTTCCATAATTTCTTACAATTTTATATGCATGCATTAACACAAGTGTTCATTATCAACTCGGCAATTCATGTTGGTGAAGCTTGTTTTGTTAGGTATTCCATTGAAATAGAAAATTTCTCGGTGAATACGTATTAATTCTATGTACGCGAGATTGCGTTCTTTTTACTTTCGTATTTGACGAAGCGTCTGGACAGCCGAAGAAATGAGAAGCTTTCATTATATATGCATTTAAAAATAGCTTCTGTATATAGTGGCGAAGCAACCCTTCCCAAGGCGAATCCAAATGCCATTAGCTCCCCTTTGCCAGCAGGCTCATCCAATAGCAAGCGCAAAGCCGCTACGGAACGACGACAGTGGGGCGCGCTGTGGTAAATTCGACACTGAAAGCCACCCTACCCACGCAGCACAGTATCAATGATTCCCAGATATATATATATAGCTTTTAACAATGCGTTAACGTCCCGTATTCACCTGAGGCTACGCTCATTTCAACGAGACCTGCTGCCATGTTTCGAATGTACAACATGAACCCACGATTAAAAAAACAATACGAGAGTGCGACAAAAAGGTGGAGACATGCAAATATGAGTGGGCAGGATTAATCGGTGATATAGATTGTAACATTGGACAAATCAGAGTTGGTACAGATTTTCATCAACTCGTTTCCGACAATTTGATGGTTTTTTAATTGACATTTTTTCTAGGACTAGGAAAAAAATTATAAAAAAGTACCTGTACTATTTACGCAAATTTTTTCAGTAAATCGTGAATGAATTCTGAATGTATCGAAATATTATTATTTTGAAGCTGTTCAGTACATAGAAAAAAAGACAATTTTGGCAAAATAATTTTCTTGACATCAACCTAAAATATTACTAGCTATAAGGAGTGAGAAAAATCAAATACGAATCGCCCGATGCAATTTTGTGATGTGGTTGTTGGGTACACTGTACAGCTTATGTTTTGAGTCGTACAATCTAAAGTTTTGTTGTCGAAGATATTCTGATAAATATATTGAATTTCGATCATGTAGTGTATATCTGTATGGATACTAAAATCCATAAGTATAAATATCCAAATATAGATATTCAAATTGACAGAACATATAATCTATCAGGCTACCAATGAAGCATCTCACAATGTGCAGTTAGACACTCGAGCGAGTTAGATTGATTATTAAGAAATCAAGTGAAACTAGAACTGTTTGGAAATGCTGGTGGAATCAGCTATATGAATTCACCCTACCATTGGAATATAGGAAGTGTATGCTTGCGATTGAAATATATAGTTGAAGGGAAAGTATAAAGTATATGAGTTGTTGGGTGAATTGTTGAGGGGATGAATCAAAAGTTGTCGGTTACGGTGGAAACGAGTAGGAACGGGTAAAAACGAGTGGAGCCGGGTTGCGGTAGAGCTGCGACTGGCGAGGAGCGGTATATATACGAGTGAATATAAACCAATCCATATTGGTATATTTTAGCTTGTAGGAGGCGCATTAATCTTGTCGACTGGAGGGTGAGCGATACATAAACGACGAGCGCAGAGTTGTTATAAATCGCGGCGGGCGGCGGGCCGCGAGTGAAATCGCATTAGGAGCTGCCGTAGCTGGAAAAGCGAGTGAGAAAAAAGTGATCGCGCGTGCGGCCGGGGCTGCAGCCTGCAGGAGCTCGCGGCTGATCGATGCCCGTCGCATGGCGGGGGCAGAGGCGCGAAGTCGCGGGCCAGCGGCCGCAGACTCGCCGCACCGGAAGCGGTCCATCACGTGGCCACGTGACCGCGCGACCACGTGACGCGCTCTCGGCTTTGTTCCACGTGATCATTAGTCTGTCAATATGCCCAAACGACGCGAATTCTCCCTCCGCCCTCTCTCGCCCTCTATCCTCTCTCCTCTCTCCTCTCTCCTCTCTCCACTGCCTGCTGCAGTCTGCAGTCTGCGCACAGCCACACTACCTGCACAATGCACCTATTGTCTTGAAGCGCGTATTATACACCCCCATTATGCGCCCGGCGGGCGATGCATGAATTGCGTGCAATTCTCCAGCTCCCCATCCCGTCTCTCTCCCTCTCCCTATCCACTGCTCCAGCGGCTGACTTTGGGACTTTCTCCGGGCCCCTTATTCTCTTGCTACTCGTTTTACCAGCTTTTTACTGGTACCCGATCATCCCTCGTTACGCAAGCAACTCCGCTTTTGAGCATCTCTCCTCCATACTCATTCTTCGAGATAAGATACCTTTACAAAATACAAAACATACATACAAAACAATATTGTCTTACCTGTCTGCATTCGAAACGTTATACATTATGAATAACTTTTTGGGGCAAACACAGATATTGCGGAAATGTATAACATTTATTGGATATTACATTTGAAGCAATTTCACAATGCACCATCAAATACCTGTATATGATGAGTCTTCCCACGCCTGACTTTATCTACTGAATCGCGTTATTGAGATTTGGAAATACGTTGCGATCAGATCGCGGTCGAGAGATACTTCGTTGAGGGATTAAATGTCGTGCCATCTGAACCATTGTATATCACACTTCTGTTTACACTGAAAAATTGAAGAAGCTTGCACTGTAATGACTGTTGTGCGCGTCACGGCTGAGAAACAATAAGCAAAATAGTGAAAACACGTGGCACAATCTCGTGGGCGTTTGTCTAGCGATCGATCCAGCGATCAACGACTGTTCCGGCGACTCGATCAATTCGAAAAGCTGCCACACGCGGCTGGTGAAAAACGGGGTGGAAGGTCTCGTGTGCGATTGTGGGTCATCGCGCAATCTTCAGGGTCATCGTGCGGATTCGCGCGAGGGCAGCGGCTATGCGCGAATTAGCATATCGACGGGCGTCCGCGCGATTTGTCTTGTCTGCCTCGGCGCCCTCGCGCCGTCTCACTCAGCTGCGGCTCGTCGCTGCGGATCAGGCGCGAATAAATACGCAGCCCGACATTAGCGAGAAGCGAGCGGCAGGAGGTTTGCGCTCGCGTAAATCACGTTTCGAGTTCATTGGGTAATCCGCCGGTGTTAATGTCCCCGCGTGTATACGCTGCGGGGCTTTTCTGTGTTTCAGCTCGGCGGCGGTGGCGGTGGCGACGACGACGACGACGTGGCGAGGATCCTTCGCTGATCCGGAAAGTACCCCTTCGCCCGGCCCGACCCCAAACGGCGCAATACCACGAGCCGATGGGGCGAGGCGGCTGAACGGGGGCGAGACAGACGCTGTCTCTGTCGCTCGAGCGCTCGAGTGAGAAAGAGAGAGAAGCAAGTGCGCTAAATCCAGATATATGATGCGCGCCCGTGACATGCAAATCTCGTTAAAGCCCGCCGCCATTACGTTTTCAAATCTTTAAAGTGTGTTTAGACAGCGGCCGTTATCCGCACGCACGCTCCGCCTGCACCGCCGCGCTCCTCTCGGCTCGTAGCTGCGACCCGGCCAAGCCTGCGCTCCTGCGCCGCGGCTGGCTCTCTTTTCTCCCGGAAATTTCCACAGCGTCAAACAGTCCCGGGTTAATAAACTAAATCCCCCGCCAGCCTTCACCCTGATCCTCGCATTTTTCAACAATGAAATATGATACGTTTCGCGCGTTTTACACTCTCAGATTGCGAGATTTATGCTGCGCAGAGCAGAATCATTCGATAACGATGATATACACTCGCGATCATCGACTCAAGGGTTTTCACTTGTCAATCCGGATGTTTGCCGGCGACGAACGAGTTATTTTCCTATTTCCTTTCCGGGCGCACAAATCTGATGAGCGCCCTCGTATCGGCCATCCGTGGAAACTTGACATCCATTAGAAATAATATACGAGGTGACGCTAGGCACGCTTAGCCATTTAACTAACCTCGAAAATTGAAATTGTAATTACGGAATCAGTGTGTCGTTTTATGAACGACAAAACTTAAAGAAAATCAACAGCAGGTCCATAACATCGAATGAAACATCTCAAAAACATCAATCCCATGCCGAAAGAATTGACGGTTCCGAAAGTGTGAGTAACAAGTAGAAACAGAAAAAAAACCTAGTTGATTTCAAACCGGCGTGAAATAACTGAAATAACCTTGAAATTTTTGGAATAAAGAGTTTCGTCCATCAGTATGTGAGCGGAGCTATACTACAATACGTCGAGTTTCAACGAGAGATAGAGAGAGAGAGGAAGGGAGAGAGAATTATGGTCGCGTAAACGTAATTAATCATCAGAGCAAAGAGCGAGTGCGGTGTTTGGTGGGTAGGTAGCGAAAAGCGACGGACCGCGGGGCGTTGATGTTCTCGCTCGAGGCTGCGGACTGCTCGGGGATCGAGCAGAGTCGCAATAATGCCGGCGGCGCTGCAGGGGCGGCCGCTCGGAATTCCTCGCGCGCGGCGTGCATCAGCTGGCGTGGCGCACATGATGCGCGCGGACAAAGAGCTGCGCGCGTCTCTCGCGCGATCCGTGAAAGGGGGAATCGCGGCGCTCGCGGATCATTGAAAAGCGACAAGGATCGAGGGGCCCGTCCGTCTCGCGCAGGCCCGTCCGCAAGGAGGCGAGGAGACTGCAGCCCGAGCTCGCGCGGCGATTGATGCCCGGCCCGTCCGCGTCGACGAGTTTTTGTCGTTGACCGAGCGACTCGCGCGCGTCCGCGAGAGACAGGGAGAGAGAGAGGTTTATTTGGCCGCGGGCCCGTTCGCTCGCTCTCCAAACGAGCCTCTGTGTGCGGCACGCACGGCTCCCTCCGCACTCTTTATTTGTGTCTGGCTCGCTCGCACCAGCCCGTTCTCTGCCCGCGGCCCAATTAATGCCCGGCAAAAAGCCGCTCGCGCGCGCGCGCCGCCGCGGCCGATTCGAGGGTGGTCGCGGCGCGCAAAGCGCCCCACACACCATTGTTTTGCCCCACTGTCCACAGCCGCTTTTTTGCCTCAGCCCCCGAAGCCAGCCTCCCGTTTTTTGTCCCCGGCCCCCTCCTGTGTCTTCTTCTCCGCTCGTCATCCGCGACTTGAATGAAAGCTGCCGTTCCTCCGACGTCTCCTCTCTTTCTCTTTGCTCCTTCCTGCGCCAGCTCATTTTCAGCCCGAAAACAACCCAGCCTCCTCAATGACTCCGACCCAAGATTTAACGCCTGCACATCGCGTTGTTCGCCTGAATATCCGCCTCGTTATCCATCCTCGCGTTCATCCATATTTCTTTTCTCCTCTCTTCCTCTCCCTCTTCGACTTGTGCTCTTGTTGAGAAGCGCAGAAACTCATGCGGCTCATAGGTTACTCTAGCCTATTTCTATATGGTCATAACACCAACCATCTCGTTGAAAATTACGATGAAAAATGCGAGAGACATTTTTGTTAATTATTTACGTCAATGCAAAATATCGAAAATTCAAACGTAATAATAAAATTTATTATTTCTGGCATCAATTTGTATCATGTGATGAATATTTTAAATAGCTGTAGGTGTATCCAAGCCGACATGCAATAATTAGAGGTGAAAAATGCTTGATAAAGATGAGTTGAGCGGAGAAAGTTGAGGAGCTAGTTATAGAAAAATGTGGATTCTTTCTTGCGATCGGACCCTTAATCGTCGGGATCGATGTCGATGGATTCAGGCTCTCTAGAAGATCGACAAACGAAGAGCGACGCTCCGATATACTGTCGATCAATGACGACTGACTCTGTCTGAAAAGACAAAGCGATGGCTCCGAGGTATTTCGTTTCTTATGTTTCTTCATGCGTCCTCTATCTCGGGCTCGGCTCTTTCTTTTTCTCTCAGCTCCTCCCGACTTCTCATACATCTGCTATAGTTGGAAACGTATATTTCTCGAGCGCACAATGACATAAAGAACAAAGAAACGAGCCCGCAGCTCTGCGTTGTTCTTTTCCACTCTGGAACCCGCCAGAAACTTGGCTTCAGCGCAACTTTATAATAGTTTTTTGATACTTTTGTTAAATTGCTCCTTTGGATGGAAAGCTTGTCTCTCCTGGCGCAAACACAACTTCACCTCAAAGCCAACTAAGTTCCTGAAAAGTGAGCTTTTGAGATTAATTATAACCAACTTAGTCCATGACATGGATTTTTGAAAGTTAATATTATTTAAAAGGAGTATCATCGGCTGTATAATGAACAGAGTTTCGCAACTTGCTCAGCAAAACAGTATTATGAAACTATTTTCAAATCTTGTTCTGTTTAACGTTTAACGACTAATAAATGTTTTATTTAGTTCTCTCGCTACCCAGTGTCTTCCTTTGATAATCCGTACCTATTCCACTCTCCGTAAAGGCTAATTATATCAAAATATTAATGTCAATATTCCATCAAGAGAACAAGCCAGTATATTCACACCTGAAAAAAAATATTCAGATTTGATTATTCATTCTCTTAGTGAAAGCTTACACTATACATAATACGTATCTTGATCTAAGGACTTATTCTCACTTTTGAACCCTCAAAACTTCGAAAGTACTTTCATAATTCTCTAGTACTCCATAGTATTCAAGTTAATGGCATCCAAGTGTTCAGCTCGTCAGTATAAACTTGTGTTTTCACAAAGCGCCAGAATCAGATGAGTTGAAATGTTGGCAAAAATAAAGAGTACTATTCGTCCACATTCCCGCAGTGTTCCATGAGTATTGCACATGGTACTCTGACTGAGAGTGGGTACCGGAATGAGAAACTCCTTGTTTTTGACGACAAAAAATTTGTAATATACACGGTTAATTCTCTGTCACACGAGAGAGAAGATAAAATTACCTTTGGATTGTTCATACATTAGAGAAGATTCTCCTTTGATTTTCTTCCCGTTAATCGTGCACTTGAAGATAAAGTTAGTAGATAGTCGAACATGCTATACCTGGCTTTCTTGAGAATTTATGAGGATTTTTGATGCCAATTTATGCCTACTGAAGTGTCGGTAAAAAATAATGAATGCACGGGTGAATGGAAAAAGAAGAGTATTGTCGGAAAAAAGCGATCGGGTTTATTCTTGTTTGCGGCACGAATAAAGATGGGACTGTTCGGGGGCTTAATAAATACAGGAGTGACCTACGAGTGTCTTATTGTGCTCGGAGCGAAATTGATGCGCGATACGTAAGCGTGGAAGCCGCGATAGCGAACAATAGCATTGGAGAAGAGAGAAAGAGAGAAAGAGAGAGAGAAAGAGAGAGAGAGAGAGAAGAAACGGCGGCTTTGCTCTCTCGGAAGAGACGATCGGACAAACGGAGGAGCGAGAGGGACGGTGCGCACCGACACACACACGCGCGCACACCCGTTAGCAGACACAATGGACTTGGAGCTAGTGGTGCTGACCTCCGACCCCCGGTGGCTCGGCTCGTTCTCTCTCTCTCCCTCTCGCGCGCGCGCGCCTACACGTATATATACGCATATCGTCCTCTGTGCGCGGGGCGAGCGCTCGATTGTGTGCTAATGCCCGCTACTGTTCGCGGGCCGCATACGCGCCGAAAAAAACGCGGAGCGAGCCGCAAATAAAAAGGCTCGAGCGTGCCGCAAAAAACAGAGAGGACAGAGGAAGAAACGCCAGGCCCAATGGCCTCTCGCCTCGTCTGCTCTTCTTCTTTGGCCGCCGCCGCCGACTTTGCTTCGCCGCGAGAGCTTTTCCTATCCCGCGATTGTGTGCTCACGCGCGCGCACCGCCGAGCCGCCGACTTACTTATTCTTTTTCGTTTTCGTGCCCGCTCACGCAGCGGAGATTCCCACCCGGGAGAGATGACGACACCGGATATACGTCGCACGAGCTATCATTTCCGCTCCGATCCAACCCGCTCCGCGTCACTTACGTCCGCGATCGATCTGACCAAAATCTATATGTATATCAATTCCAAACTGCCGATTTATTCTAGATCGCAATCGAATCGCCACGATATATCCGATACGGGAGAATTCGCCAGAATTTTTCATCTCACGAATAAATAGCACATACAAAATGATTAGATGGTATATTGTTTTTTCATCCAATCAAAATAGGAATAAAGAAATACGACTCGATGAAGTTTACTTCTAGTTGGTAAAGATATTACGTCATATCCACTGAGTTAGGAGAAAAGAATACGGTCTAATTATTTTTTCCATATCCTATGTGATGAACATTCGCTATTAATTTATTTTAATGTAATTTTCTATCCGTGTCACATTTAACACATGAGTGTCAGTTTTGCAACGCACGAAAGTCATGGAAACCAGACGAATCAAACGAGGTTCGATTAATGAGCAGCAATCGATACATCTCTGACTGGTTAACTGATCGCGATTCGATGTGATAGGCAACGATACACGAATAACGGGCTCGGATGGTTTCTCAATCAGAGCAAAGTGTGTGGAAGGTGGGATTGTTGCGCGAATCAAAGTGGAACGGGTGGTTGCGTGCACGCGAGCCTACGATCGTCGAGCTTGTCGCTATCACGTACATGCGCGGATATATCGGGGCGCGAAGCCGGCCGGAGGGTCGCGCGCTACGAATCCCGCAGTGCAGCGAGTTGGCAGGGCGGATCGGTATAATAGGTGGCGCGGGTGGGCGTTGTTACGGCTGGCCTTGCACCCGAATTTGAAAGTTTGGCCGTTAGCGGAGAGGTAGTAGAGTGCGAGAGCGAGTGCGAGTGGCGGCCAGGCTCGAGCTCGCGCGCGCGCGCGCGCACGAAGGTCAGTGTCTGCATAAAAGCACACAAGGCTAGAGCTGGTACGAGGGCCGCTTGCTATGCGGGCTGCGCACCTCCCGCGAGTACGTGCCCTGCCTCGCGAGTCCGACAGCGCCGCGCGGCTCAAATTCAACTGCAGCTCTCGGCTCGCGCGCGCGCGCGCACCTCCTCCAACTGTCACTCTCGTTGTCTCCGCGGCTCCTTTTTCCACCGACGCTCCCCTACGGCCGCTGGCTGCACCGAGCTTGCGCATATCCGCGCCCCAATCCACCGCAATCGCGTGTCGAATGTCGAGAGCAGCCCGCGGCCGTGTGGACTGTGCGGAGCGAGCCGTTGTCCCAGCCGGACAGCTCGGGCTTCGGCTCGCGCATTATTCACACATCGATCTTGTCTCGATCTGTTGCACTCCCAATCACTATCCCCCAGTCCCGATCGCTTCCACTCTCCACGTTCGGCGCTCCTCCGATAACCAGTTGCGAACATTACGAAAATACACGTATATAAGACTCGGCAGCGATTAGAACCGAGTTCGGCACGATCTCATTCATTTCATGTGCCAAATCCATATTTGTGGAAAATCGTGAGCTTTCTCGGCAATCATTTGTGCAAGTGATTGGTTGATTTGAAAACAAATTCCCCATCCCCCCTGTCAGGCTATAATCGCCACCTATGAGTTACCAAGGCAAGCGATAAATTATAGACAAAGTTCACATTCTGCGGATATCTTTTTCCGGGTTACTGCACTATTAAATATTTCATTCAGAGTATTAAGAGTTGAGTTACAGACCACATGAATTCAACGGTTGGGGCTTCTATCGTTTTGGCATGCTCGCAATTGGCACGGCGGCGCATTTTAACACTCGCCAGTTTTTGCGATAGCAGGCCAATCATCTCTCTGTTCAAAATCATATACGCGTTGATACGAGAAAACATTATGTCACGTGGCGTGAGATACTACTTTTTTGATTAGAAAAAACACAAAGTTTTCTCACAGAGGAAGCAATATTGAATTAGGGAATTCTATCCATTCATAAGTTCACCAATTACTTTATTGTCGAATGGATTCGATTGAATATCCATGATGGAACGGTATTCTACTGAATATTTCTGACTATAAAATGCCGAGTTTGACTTCGGGATTCTTTCCATTTCAGTGCTATCCTCTGAAGTCCATATTCCATATTACATCAATATGGAAAACTCACATCAAGGAAAGTATGTTGTTATATCATGAACTTATAGCCCAAGTGAGTTTTCATCCAACAATAAATTTCGAGAACGCAGTGCTTAATAAGATGGCCAAATTCGGGCCAGGACCCTAGAGCAGTCTAGTTGAGGATTACTGCGTTTAAGAAGTTATAGTACTGTAACTTGGACAGATGTCAACTTCCCAACAACCATCTTCAAATTCCTAAATATTCACATAATGCACGTACGTCGAAATTCGTGACACCTATATTAGAGTTCTATTAAGTAAAACTTTTCTGAAATTATATTTCCACAGAAACTCTCGAAAAAGAACAAATTCATGTTTTATTTGAATTCTGGTATTAGACGTGACGTATCATATTAATATACTTAGTAAACCTAGATAACACTCTCCATGTACGGATTTTTGAAAGATGGTTAATTTGACCGACCCACATCTGGATTGGGGACTTTGGATTTGAGTCAAAAATGCATATTTATCAATCCGTTTGGACCGCGCGGGAAATAAAGCTTCGAAATATGAAATTGGAAACTGTCGATGAAAATTCAAATTTTTTGTTTGTCCACGAACGGTTGAGAAATTTCTCCTAAAAATTGAGCCGAATCCTGTGAGGTGAACATGCATCATTGAACTATGATTGCGAGGAAGAAGACTAAGAATAAGCCGAACGAGCGCAACTGCTGCAGCCGAGCGTTTGCTTAGCTTGGGGGAGAGAGAGAGAAAGCTGAGCCGAGTGGCAACCCTGAATCAGCTGACTAGCAAAACTGACCTAATTATTATGCATTTATTCGCGCGTATTCAAATGCGCTGCTCGTTTCTCGCTCTCGCTCTCGCTCGTAGGTCGTATATACGAGCAGGTTGTGCGCTGGCGCTCGGCGCCACATGCGACGGCACGCGCGGCCTCTTCTCTTCCTCCCTTTCTCTCTCTCTCCCTCTCTCTCTTTCTTTCTCGCTCTCTCTCTCTCTCTCTCTCCCTCTCTAACTCTCTCTCTCTCTCTCTCTCTCTCTCGCTCGCTCGCTCGCCCTCGCCGATTCTCCTATCCGTGCACATGCGAGCGCGCAACACGGCCGGGCCAATCAGGCCGGAGGAACGGCCGAGCAAACAGAGACGGATCTATAGAGCGACGCGCCGCCTAACTCGGCTACGCCACGGTCTGACTATTTTTGGCCATTCACCACTGTTACTCATTTTTACCCCCCCCTCCTCCCCCCACCTCGCCAACTTTCCGTTTCCACAGTCGACTTTTTCTCTCCTCCGGCTCACGGATTATGGTTTTTGATTTCGCAATATATTGGGTGCGGGCGCTGGCGCAGCTTGTACGGGTATCGATTGAAACCGGGATTGAATGAGCGAATTCGTTACTGCTCGACCACGTGCAAATCAAATGAATGCTTTCGTCTGTTTTTGTCTGGCTTACTATTTTTATCCGGCATATTTCGAAAGTCATCTCACGCGCATCGAATGATAACAGGCGTATACAGAGCTCATGGAGAAACGGCTGATCAGACTGTACGAAATTACGTAACCAATGAAACTACGAGGATTTTTCACGATCAAATCGATCGAAAGATGGATAATTTAGAATGCCATCTTCGACCATCAGAGCAAAATACAATACTACTTTAATTCTGTAAAATTTTATGCATGGAATTAGCGACGCGTGCGCGTATTCATTTTCTTAAAAATGCATCATCCCGTTCCATGATCCGGAAACAATTACGCGTTGAATCTGTACAATGGATGACAAGATCCCATGTATCGATGATCAGCGAAGATTCTTATCTTGAAGTGCTGTTACATGCGAGTTGGTTGCGTCGAGAAACAATGTAGAAGTTGTCACTGCCAATAGAGGCGGAGATCCTGTAAGATTACTCGGCGTTGTGTAACGTCGTCTGGAAATTATATATTGGATTTCTCAGGAAAAAAGTGTGTTACGTCAAATATCGACGAGTCTCGAGTGGGATCAACAAGTCTCGCGCTTGAGCCGCGGGATGTTGGCAGCTCGCAGCCGAGTAAGAATCTCGTTAAGACATTTCTCGAATCGCTCGGCAAAACTTTATTATTAAATGCCTCTCGCACATACCCCGAGCGAGTGGCGGTCGTCGAAAAAATGCAAGGAGCCGAAGAGCCCGAGCCGGCGCACTATTATCCGCGATTATTATCTAACCGTCTAAACACCGAGCCAGCGCTAATAACAGCTCGCGCGAATCGATCCGGAGAGATTCGAACTTTGAAAGATTCCCTCACGTCGCGCGGCTGGAATCCAATAATTGCCGCGTGAGCTGTGCGCGACGGCACAGTTTTAATTGGTCGTTCCACGGATTGTACGTGGAGCGAGCGAGCGATCGGGATTATGAAATCGCGAAGAATGCCCCCGCGGAGCTGGTCACCGCCTAGTCACCGCAGATATGTATCGGCGCGGCGCCCAAGGACGCGAACGCTCGACTGCAGCCGGCGATGAGCGGGAAAAATCACAACCAGCGAGGAAAAGTGGAGTCGATGTGCGTGCACGCGTTTCCTTGAACCGAGCCGATCCGCTCGGAATATAATCCGGCTACGTCCGAGCCCACGTGCGCGCATTCGCATTTACCGCGCGGTGCAGATCCTCCGCGATCGCGCCTCGATACGATCGCGGCTGATCCTCGACGTGGACGCGCGCGCGCCCGCGAGATTTACAACCGGTGCAAGCACGTGTATCTCATCGATTACTCCGGCCGCTTGTTGTTGTTATTGCGACGACGGACTTGCCGCGCGCATTGAAAACATTTTCAAGGCTAGCGAAAACTTGCCTGGCTTATCAACATTGCGTAACTTTTTGTCAGCGAGCACTCGGGATAACACGTGGAGAAACGTAATGCACCGACGCTGATACGAGCCGGGGCTCATATTGATTGAAAGCCCGTGTAATTGGGCAGGTGGATGCAGCTGCAATAGCGAGACACGCCGGGGGTGGTGCAATCAGTCGGACTGCAGCGATTGCATTATGCATCGGCGAAAGAGAACAAAGCAAGTGGGATTTAGAAGGAAACAAGGTTGGGATTTGGGGGGCTGTGGGTCGGTGGTGCGACTAGTCAGTCCAGTAGTCAGGCTCGGAGGTAGCAGAGCAGCCTGAGCAGCAGCGGCGGTCGCGGGGGCGATCGGAATTGGGCGCAGCGATCGGGATTGGAATGGCGTGTTAAGTAGCGCTGGGTAGTGGCGGGCGCGCGCGCGCGCGCGCGAGTACGGAATAGCTGGGCCGTGTCGGGCGCGCGGGTCGTTCGGCGCCGGTCGATGCTTTGGTTTTGTCGGGCGGCCGCCTGGCACATGTAGGTGGGCTGTCGGGGGCGGCGGGGTGGCGGGCCGGCGGGGGAGGCAGCCCAGCGGCGGTAGGGGCGGCCGTCGTCGGCGCCATGCTGATTTGCATGCGCCGCCATGACGGCACACTCGCTCCCCGACGCGCAGCCGGGCCGGCGCGGGAGGAGAGCACCCATCGATCGCTTTCTCCGCCGCTCGCTTTTTTCCCTCCCCGCGCCCGGCCCCCCGCGCCTCCACCTCGAGAGCTTTCACTCGCTCCCTCGCTCGCTCCCTCGCGCGGCTGCCGCGTCGTTATTTGCCACGTTCCACTGTCCCCGACACTCGCCCGCCCGCCCGCCCGCCGCCACCGCCGCTCCACTCACCCTCCATCTCACTCCGTCTTGCTCACTCCACCTCGAGCTCTACTATTTTTTATCAGTCTCTATTTGTCCATCCCTTTCGTTTTGTCCCGGCCAGCTCGGATATCTCTCATCTCGTTCTGCCCACCCCATTCTCCCAAGCGCATTCCACCTGAAAGACCTGGAAAAACCGACGATTATGCTCACCGGACAAAACTCCAAAAACCACACTCTGCCACCAAATTCAACATGACCTTTTCGATCTATATCTCACGAATCGACTGTTTTCTGCTCCCCAAACTTCCCCTCTGCTGTTTTACTTTTTCGATTTAACTCGGCTAATGCAATTTCTCCTTGCTTTTCTTCTTGTCAAAGCTCAATCCAAATGTAAATCCGTTTTTCACTCGATACTCTGACGATTTTCTTATCCAAGACTTGTTCATGAATTCAGTTTTTTCTCGTGCGTTTTATCAATAACTCAACCATGTTGTAGGTTATCGACTAAATTATCATGATAACGAAAAAAACGATCATAAATGGATTTTTTTTCAAGGCGTTACTACAAAGAAACTCGTAGGTAGAAGACTCTTGTTTTACACCCATGAATTAAATATATACATCTTTTTATCCAGAATGAATTGATGAAGATATTCATGTATCTTTTCTAGATGATGAAAAATCACTGAAAATAAAATTCATTCCAATGCTTTCGGATATCATTCAAATTTAATGATTGTTTTCAGAATCTCTGATTTAATATTGTCACATTATATAATTAAGATAATCTGATGTACGAATTTAACTTTACCATATGGGGCTTTTCGACACCCGAAATTCCTGATCCATCTTTTTACACGTAATGATTCATAAGCATATTCAATGACAATTTTCTCGTTTCTTTTCTTCCATAAATATTCAGTTACTGACTGAAACTCATAACGAATGATTTTTATCAGTATATTCATGAATATCAATGAACATTCTCGTATCGTGTAGAAGAGATAAAAATGAATGAAAATTTTATTTCGATTGAATTTTCAATCATTTTTTCATCGGAAAATTTGGAAACTCTACGGGATAGCCTAATCCAAGCATATGATCTCCCGGAGCTCGGGGGAAAAAACGTTGATTTCACGATGAGATCGTAAAGTGCGCGTGTTTATATCTGGCAGATCTGGCGTGGCACATTCGCACCTATAACTCGTGTCATAAAAACAAAGAGAAAAAAGGAACGGAGTGTCGCGCCAGTGAGGGTTGGCTTGGTGAGAAATCGGTCTTCACGATTGCGTATGTATTTACTTATGCGGGAGGGAATGAAGGGGCGCGGGCGCCTCGGGCTGTGCTGTTTGTCCCCGTTGGAGTGCATGCGGCGCGAGCGATACGTTTGCGGAATACTCCAACCGTCCGGCCTTTATCCGGCTCCACTGCCCCAACGCTGAATCTGCTCAGCGGTAATTCATCCACCCGGCTGCTGAATTTTTCTCATCTCGCTTATTGCAGCTAATCTCAAACTATTCTGTGGACATTTGCGTTATTTGAGAATATATACGGAATGTATGCATGTAGGAAATGTACTTATAGGACTAAAAGTGGACGTAGGACTGAAAAAATGAAATGTACGGAGAATTAAAAGGAAATGTACGTAGGTGAGTGATTTTTATTAAAACGGGAGGAGTTAGTTCATTTTACAAGAGCCATCGCTAATAGAAAACGTATTTTCTTTGTTTATTTTACATTACGACTTTTGGAATAGTATTTTCCGAAACTAGAATGGTATTTTTCATTTAAGTATTGAGAAATATCATATTTTCAATACTTATGAAATAATAATTTTCCCCCTGTTGAATTAAAAAAATATGTATTAGATTTTATAATCGTATTTTAAATTTCTAGGGAAACAGTAATCACGAGCTACCGATGGAAAAATGAAAGAAAATACCAGGAATTGAACGTATTGAACAGTGAGTTATATTTATTCAATACTTTGATCCATGTCGAATATCACAAATGCAGATTTTTTTGATACTCTTAAAACAGAAAGATAGCGAAATAATTCGGAACTCTACGTAAGAATATGAAAGAAGTTCCCAAGTTTCGAGACTCTATTATACAGGGTAATCAAAGTCAAGTTCGAATCTTCATGGTGGGTTCCTGTTGTAAAAACTTTTGATTGTTCCATGACTGACTCATTAGCGGCTAAGCATGAGTTTGAAGTTCAATATCAAATTAGTTAACGTATTTATAAAATCAATGCAAATGGGATACGGTGTATCAGATGTCATAAAATTAAACCGAGAACTGTCAAGTTTTCTAGTAAAAGCTATTCGATTCGACCAAAAATGCATACAGAATAGATTGATTCAAGAGGAGGAAAGGACGCGAGCTTAGTTTCGAGCGAGCACAAAAGCTTGTGGGACATGTTTTTCTGCGTTTAGAGCAATAGTACACATATTTGGAGGCACACGTTTGGAATGGATTTCCGCGTGACTCGTCTCTGTCGCCGCTCAGAGAAAAGAGAAAGAAGAAAATGGAAAGAGAGTGGGGGAGAGATAGATAGATAGAGAGAGAGAGAGAGAGAGAGAGAAAGAGAGAGAGAAAGAGATGGGGGTTGTGTGTGCGTTGGATAGATATAGGCTAGCAAGCATAGGAGCTGGTGCGGACCCCTTGGATGCTTGGCTCATGAAAGATGCATAAGACGACTCACCGGGGGCGCGATAAAGAGTCGACAACAGACAGACCGACCGACAGTCAAGTTGTGTGCCCCTTCCACCCCTTGGCTCGGGCTCGGCGCGCATCCCCCGCTTCTCGCGTAATTCTCGGTGCAATACACACGCGCAAGCGAGCGAGCGAGCGAGCAGAGCGTCGCCAGCTCCTGTTTAGAGCTGGCTGCTTTCTCAGGAAGATGCCGCCAGTCAGCCAGCCAGCCAGCCAGCCAGCCAGGGGTGCAGCCCAGGCTCCGCCATCAATTAATTATAATCTAGATTGATGGATCCGATCCGATCAGAGCCGATGCCGAGCCACACGCATCCCAGTATCGGAGATTAGTCTCGCTGCTGGCGATGTCGCTTCAGCTGGCTCCGTCCCAGCGTTTTCTCTTTGCGTACGTGCGGCGCTGCCGCAGTACTGTATATACACGCACTACGCACTCGCTGCGATCTAGCATTGTTCCGCCTTTGTCAAGTCGAGACGAGACGCACCGAGAATACTCGCGCCAGCCGAGGTGGACAATTAACGCGCCTGCGATGCGGCTTCATTACCGAGCGATCACGTCTCTCACGGCTCGGTTTACGTGCATGCGCTAAAAGAATAATCGTTCGCAGCACTGATCCATCAACGATTGTGTTTTCTCAACACCCTCCGACATCTCGAGTAAAACACGATAAATCGGAAAAATTGAAATACGAATGTGGATTTTGAATTCATCAGCCCAAGTGGATACAGACGATTCGGTCAGACGGTGGCGTATGAATGATGGCTCATGGATTTTCAAGCGAATTCATTCAGCCCAAATCTAAACGTGAAATCCTTCATTGGAATATCGAATTGATCAAATTGGATCGGATACATGCGCGCGCGCGTCAGTGCAGTGTTCGAGTTTTCAGAACAACTATATTGGTGTATCGGATTGAGCATATCGAAAAGTTGACGTTTCACTTGGCAGGGCCGGTGAAATCGGAGCGATTCCCGGAATAATCCGCAAACAGGGAAATGGTTTTACAAAATGCATAAATAACAGTGAGTCGCGCGTATATACGCACACACACGCGCGGCACAGGTACGCTTCGAATACGCGCGCGAGTATTTAATATTCAATCGGAGCGTTGCAGCGTCGAGCGCGCGCGCAGTGACGGCTGGCAGGGAAATATCCGAAACAACTGCGTAAAAATCGCGATTTCGGATAAGGACACGCGCGGGGGGTGGGTTTGGGTATATGCGACGAGAGTGTGTGTTGCGCAGGGTAGAGCCGGGGAGCAGGGCAGGTCTCTGGGCTAATAGCATGCAGGCTGTCGGAGCGAGCGAGCGCGGGCGGCGCTTGGCGTTTGGCCGTGGCGTACGTGCGCGCAGGCCGTCGGCGCGGGCGGCTCGAGCCCGGTCGATGAGGATTAGCATTTTTATGGGTCTATCTGGCGCGCGCGCCAGTTCCGCGCCCAGTTTCTTCGACTCGCTCGCTCGCGCTCGCACGCGTCTTTCCTTCTCTCCCTCGCTTGATTGTACGTATGTATATACAGCACGGCCCAAGCTCGTAAACATTTTTCCGGCTCGCGGAACTTTTGCTAATACCGAATTAGCCCCAGCGAGCACCAGCTCTCCTTTATTCTTTCGCCCGCTCGCTCGCTCTCTCTCTTTCTCTCTCTTTCGAGTCTGCGCGATTTACAGCGCAGCCGAGAGCGCGTGCTCCTGCGCTTTCCAATTATCCGCCGCTAGACGCGTGTACGCTCGCGGATCTTCCCACACAGGCCGGAGAGCCCCGGGTAATGTGCTCGCGTCCATTATAGCTCCGCGGTGCGCGCGGATATATGTACGCGCCGCGCCGCGAGCTGCTCGCTCGGTTGAGAAAACTTTTAGCCCAAATGACCGGAGCCCGCTCCGTAAATCGCTAAATCGCCCGGCTCTCGGGTTTTTTCTCCCCCGACAGACCTATCGGCCTCTGTGCCAATATTTTCCAAACAACACAACGGCTCGCGTGTAGCTGCCTGTAGTGAGCGCTGCGGCTGCATCGGCTTCCCTCCCGAGCCGCCTCTCCGACATGCTGCAGCCGACGCTATACTGATATTAGCGCTAATTTTACCCCTCGTTACAGCGTGCACCGATGCAAAAAACAAAACGTACAAGCCATTGCGCACTCCGCACCGCATTCGCGTATTTTTATATTATTTACACATGCAAATCCGGCGCGTATTTCAATCATTCGAATTTTCCACCAATACCTGTAATCATTATTAGTGCACGTGCTAATATTTGATAAAATATAATAATATAACCTGTCATTATGAAATTATCCCACATTAATATTGATGATAATTGTGAATATTCATCTGGATTCATATGTTACGATCGCGAAAATCAACGGATTATCGTTGAAAATCAGTTTTTCTTCCTTCTCGATCAAACAGTATCTCTTGCAATGTTTGTATGCGATTTAACTATTCAATATTGATGCTTACAACGCATTGAATTCAATAACATTTCGACGGCACGTATATTATTTTCAATTATACCGAGAGAGATTATCGTTGCGTGATCTCTTGTTGTTATCGCCAATGATGAATTGAATGATGAACGAACGAAAGTATTGAAAACAACATTGTTTGCTCGAGAAAAACGAGTAATGCTGAACTGAACCCGTACGCGCATCCACGAGCGAGGCATTTCACGGCAGAATAGATTTCAAGTTGAAAAGGGTGAAAAAAGCCGGACGAGAGTTTGAAATAGAGCTGGCGATGGCGAGTGGAAATAACAGAGATGAGGGATGCGCGCGCGCGTGCGAGCGAGCGGCAAAGTCGAGCGCGTGAGTAATCATTGGTTGCGCGCGCGCGCGGCTCCTGCTCAGTGCAGCGATTGCGTTAGCGAAAGCGCGTGTAGTGCAGATCGCTGCTGGCGACTGGCGTGTCGCGCGGGTTTCTCGTCGGCTGCTATCGCGCGGCTCTTTACCTTGAAACGTTGGTTCGCGCACACGTTGGGATCGCGTGGATCGCGATAAAGCCACTACTCGCGCGCTCGAGCGATATTGCAGCCGAGCCACGCTAGCAGAGCTGCTACACTGAGCGCGAGCAGCGAGCCACGCGAACCAACACAAATCCGCACACCCATGTACATCTACACACACACACAAATGCTCGCATGTATTTATATATATGCTCAGATATGTATATACATATACGTAGGTGCAAATATATATATATAAAATATTCGCAGTGCGCGCACGGCACGTGGCCTGGCCGTCACGCTCTTCTGAAGGTCGATTCCATTCTTCGGCTCTGGCTGGCTCTTCGCACAGTCGCGAACTGGCGTCAAGCGATCTTGCGCGACACACACACTCAATTTCCCTACTTGGATATGTGCGTGGAAAATCTTTATCGCCGTGATTTATTGCCCCTCTGCCTTTTGTACTGTTTTCTGCTGCTGGCTATTCCGTGTTCGCCTTCGACCTGATCCATCTCCCTCTCTTTCTCCCTCCCCTTCTCTCCCCCTCATTTCTCTCTCTTATGATCGTTCCAAAAATGTTGTGGACAAATATCGCAGATCAAAGCCCTTTGAAGGATGTTCGAACTTTGTTTATTCGAGATTCATAATGACACGTTCATACGACACACGCCACTTTTCATTTCAGTCATGCGGATATATGCAGATTCTTCGCTAATATCTGCCGAGCTAAATGTACAGTGGAACCTTTCTCGAACTATTTTATTTATCCATCCATGAACAGTTGGCCAACTCGCATTCAAGCTCAGTAGTTATCTCAGCAGTAATGTTAGACTAATTACTTTTCGTTTATTCGTGTATTGTACAAGCAAATAAATAGTATATTCAACAAATAATTGATTTCCAAATGTATTCATCTCTACTGAAATTCATTTTTGGCAAAATTTGGACCAGGCATTATGAAACTCCATCTCCTTCTCCTTATCTGAGATGAAACGTGCTATCCTATCTAAGCTACCTACCTATTGTCACGAGCCTCGAGGGTTTTTCGGCATCACCGATAACGCTCAACTCGACATTATCGCTGTCGGCTTCGAGCATATACTGTTGCGCTTTGCCAACAATCGAATCATGCTCAAACTTCCAACTGTGTTGTATGTGAGACTTTATGGAAGAATAAATGGATACACGACTGTTAGAAAAAACGTTCAAATCAATGATGAATCCGGAGTCTGGTGAAGAGAATATTAACCTTCATGGACGTATTTTAATTTTCTCCAGAGACTTCTCATTTCCTGATTATTGAATATAATAGAGAAAATTTTGAGCAACATCGCGATGTCAACGTATATTAATTTACTCATCTATTCCAAAAACATTGAAGTTATATAGAAGTTCATTAAATTTCAGAAGTTTATTCCTAATTGTTTTCCTAATTGTACTCGTGACCTTTAAATTGATTAACAAGAACAAAGAGTTTCTCTTTGGTGATTTCATGGTTCAAAAGACTCGTGTTAACAAAAATAGGCAGTACGCTAGGTTACTCTGGTTACAGCACTGTTGTACCTGATAGTTTCTCGCTCTGCTGAACTCTTTAACTCCGAAGCGTATCGCTTACAAATAACTTCACATTGTCTAATAACGAAGAAAATATCGCAATATTCTCACGAAACACAGATAATTAAGGGATTCAATTTGGATGATTGCGTGAATCTATATTTGCAATATTTTCATTATATCGAGACAAAGAAAATTGCGTCGAGAGAACAATGAGGGATATGGATTATCGAAGCATTTTCATGGTCAAACTATGGACGCCTTTAGCAATATTTCAATGCAAGTAAGGCATGTGTTAGATTTCGTCACATAATAGTGGACGAATGCAAACGAACAATCGAACGAACGAACGAACGAACGGGTGAGTTCACGGACGTTCTATGTCATGTTTACGTTTCCCATCTTATTATAATTTCAAATCAGTAATTTCAATTTTGTTAGAATCAAAATAAATTATCGTACGTCGTATTATGCAACGATAACACACACACACACATACCACGTGGAAACCGACGCATAGCATCTAACGTATAACGTCGAGCAAGCACTCGCCCGTGTACATTCTGTATAAATGCAGTACACTGTTGTGTAAACAGCACACTGCAGCTTGTAATAATTGTACGTACTGCAGCTGAGCCGAGGTTGTATTTTGCTCAGTTTTCAGAGCAATTCGAATGGTGGATGCAGACGGGCACGGGAGAAGGCGAGCCAAGTCGGGGAAGGTAGTTGAGCTATACGCGAGAAGTGGGATGGATTTGATCGGCACGTTAGGAGCTCGTGTATGGAAGGGTTCGGAGGGAGCGAGCGAGCGGTTGATTTTGAGGGAAGCCATCCAGGGCAGAGCTACGGGGTGTTTAGTGGGCATTAAGGGGGTGAACTGGCTCTCCGCAGACAAGTGAAAGACGGGCGGGGGCGCCGTGGTGGGATTCGTCGAATAGCCGCGCGTTAAGGGTTGCAGTTGCTAAGCGCGTGCGCGCGAGCGCGCGTTTCCATGGGCACGCCAAGCAGGAGGATCCGACACGGCTATAAAACCTCCCGCACACAGAGACAGAGTGAGAGAGAGACAGCTCGCGCTTGGACTTGGCCGAATGAGCTGCTTCTGCCAGCTGCACGACCATCTAATCCCTATACGTCTTCTCGCCGCATCAAAACTTTCGTCAAACGTTGCCCTCGATAAATTTCGAGCCAAGCTACTCCCGAAAAGTCATCTGCTTCTCCACACGTTTGGGTGAACTCGTGTAGAATCAAACCGATCGTAGTAGTCGTTTTAACGAAATGATATGCCGCATGAGATATGTTAGTTCCTCTGTATTTCAAGAAAGTATATCGTATGTGATGCACCGACTGGACAACTGGCCATGGTCGGTTGCCAATTAACATTGCTTACAAATCGAAAACTCTCCCCAAACACATAACAAAGCTTAGCGAGCACTTTTTATATAATCAATCAAAATACTTGATTCTCCAATATATACCTCCCAGAAACCATGTATATATCCACAATACAGCTATTGTAAAATGTGAGTAGAGATCACGAAACTGAAAATATCGGCTCAGCAAATCATTAAACCATAAATCATTAGGAGTTTTCATAGCGTACTTCTTCAATCAATGAATTTAAGAATAGGTATGTAAATTTGTTAATTAATGCAATATTTTATAGAGGTGAACGAACACTTCACTAATTATCAAATGAATGAGTGAACTCATTCAACTATAAAAATTGCAACACAAATTATCGATGAGTTTTTATTATGAGCTTCTCTTACTCTTGAACTTTTTACATTCTAAGGACAGTCATTGACACATGCGTCTGTTTCAACATTTATGCGAAGGCGCGACTGCAGCATAATCATGAGAATATGGTGCAACATATATATGTACTGTAGAGGAGTTATATTGTAACTAAACTCTCTCAGCTCAATAGTAGAAAATCAAGTTGAATAAGTGTTAAGCCAATAAATATTATTATAGCCTTTAATATTTTTCAATTAAAATTATAAAGTCGTCATACAACTGATTTTACAACGTAGAACTAAATCATATCGATAGTAGAGTTTTTTGTTCAAATGTATATGTACCGATAGTGATAATTGAAAAATCAGGAGTTTCGTTTACTTACTAGTGAATTTACTCACTTTTTACGGCTAAGAATGTTTTGTTGAGAAGCCAGTGAAAATAACGTTTCTTTGTTCGGGGCCCGTTCCGCCAGACAAAATTCTCTAAATAATGTAAAATAAAACCAAGACTGCGTAGAAATAACTCAAGAACAATATACAGACTTGTTTATGTATAGTTTTATATGTTTTCGTAGACAGAGCTAAGCAAAATTTTGTGAGAGCTTTATAAAACAGTTAAACGCGGGCGTGCATCGATGGCAGGCTTTCATTGGCCAACAACGCATAACTCGGTTATATTCTTTCCGTTACGGAGTAAAGATACGGCGCGCTTCTCGCACCCAACAAAAGAATACGCTGGGCGCGATAAAAAAAAACCAGTCGTTATCCGCGGAGCTGTAGTTTGTGGATGTCGGGCGGGTTATATGTCACCGGGTACAGCGTGAGTTGGAGCGAGCGAAGGAACGATCGAGTTCATGATTTTTCTATTAAAGCGCGAGGTATAACTAGGTGGCACGCTCGGGCTGGCAGTGGCGGCCCGAGTAATAAAGCCGTTTACGCGACAACTAACCGCAAGCTCGGAAAGCGGCCGAGAGTTTGTCGTGTGCCGTCCGCGAGTTATACAGCTTGCGGTATATGCTTAAATCGCTTTACGATCTGTCGCTAAAAACGGATTTCATGCGAAAGTAGATAGCTGCCCCGTATGCTCGAGCTGTCGCGGCCCCAACTCGGCCAGAGCGGCTGCTCGAGCGTTTGTCACCGATCGCTTTGATTGCGCACTCGTATTGCCCAACTTACGAGCGGCCCGCGAATGCCTATCGAAATACCCGTTTTCCACTGCGACGAGATGCATTGGAAATATCCTCGCAACGATGTATCCGGTCAAAATACGTATCCTTTCACTCAATTCCCACCAATCACTCGAGCTCGCATCGACTCCCCGGTGGGATTTGAATTTTCATTGCCCCTTTAGTCCACACAAGTGGCTGCACGTCCATTGCTGTACTGATCCGAATTCATATATATATATCTCGATAGGCGCAATTGCTATTTCATTAAGATGATAGCGAGCGCGACCTCGATTAAAACACGTGTCGCTCGTGTGAATGCGACACTTTATTACTCTTGGGCCGTTTCAATTGCCGATTCAAGCCTACAGCTTATCATATAACAATTCCCAAGAGTAATGTATCTTCTGGTGCGCGCTGAGCTATTCACGAGCGCGCCACAGCAACGGCATGAAGTTATCACGCGTCTCAGCTCGCACTCGGTGAAAACAGGACTCGAGCGATCGCGAGCGAATAATCCAGAATCCAAACAAAACATCGACATTAATCAGGAAATGTCGAAGCTCGCGCGGCGCAGCAGGTGTTGATCGCAAAAAGCATCCACTCGCTAACGTATAGCTGGCACAACAAAGTTTGTATGTGTGCAGTATACATACGCGCGCATATGTATTACGTTGCATAAGATTCTCCCTCGCATTTTTCCGCCTGTTACTCTACTCGGTCGACCTATAAATCTGAAATGCACTTGGCACCTATATGAAAACAGGTATACGACTGTGCGATTTGCATAACAAGCCGCTCAAACGATAACAAAGCTCAGCGTGGAACACACACGCACACATAAAGTACACCGAGCCGTGCGCACACGCGGTAGCACCGCGAGAGACGTCGCTCGCTCGCGTCGACTCGTAAAAGTTGATTCCGCGTTAGGAGAATCAATTATTCGATTCACGTCTGGCGCACGCGCCGCAGCTACTATCGCGCGCAGCGATGCGCTTCCAATAAATAAATAACTTTCAGCCCACGCGCTCCTCTATATCTCAATGCCCATTCGCTCGTGTTTGCCCTTAAAAAATCCAGCCGTGGACACAATCTCTGGACGATGATCAATCGAACGGCAAACGACTGTGCCCGAGATTGTCAGCAGCATCGACAGAGAGGGAAATTGAAGAATCGAGTCATGGGCCGGTTCGACGCTCGGAAAACTGGCTACTCGATGATTCTGACAATGCTCGGACAAGAACATCGATCGCGAAGGGAAATTCTATGAGCGTAGGTGCGTACTAATGACGTCATCATGAGATACAAAGAATATTTACTTAGCGACACGAGTGCAGTGATGATTGTCCGAATAGGCTGGAGAGTCGATGTGGTTAGAGGGTGTGCTGGAGTATTTTGGAGACTCATCGGAGGCGTATCGGAATTCGAGTCGGGCCGCGGGTGGAGGTGTTGCGACGCGAGGCCATCGGGAAAAAGCTCGAGTGCGGCTCGGCGGGGCTGTAACGAGGCGGGTGTGGAAGAGAGTGTTGCGGGGCGCCGCGAGAGGACAAGATGATGGATTGTGTGTTGCGCGGGGCGGTCTGGGCGTCGCGCGCTCTCGCTCGCTAATGAGCAAAATATGAGGCGGGCGCTGCAGCTCTCGACCGCTTTCCTACGCCCCGGCCGCCCTCCTTTCTTCCCGCTCGCGGCTCGCGCGCTTCTTCTTTGTCCTCTGGCGTTCCGTTTTTGTCGCGCCGCCAGTCCGCCGGCTCATATCGATTGTCGCATCATACCGCGAGAGGGCGACGGGCCGGGGCAAAAACAAGCGCCCCGCCGCCGCGCACAAACAGCACTAAACGAAAAGGAACCAGCGGACGCGGCGAAAACAAGAAGCCGATTCATCCGGGCGATTGTTTTTCCTCGCACCCCTTTCCACGCTTTCTCCGCGAAACACGCCTGGCCCACTTTCAGCTCAAGCGCCGCAGCTCTGCGCGCTCCGCACAAGCTGCGCTCGCTTTTTCGCGACCAAACTCCAATCCAATGCTGCACCCACATTTCTTGCGCTAATCAAGCGCGAGCGAGTATATACGCACGTGAACTTTGAGGAATTGCGAATCGCCTGTAGATGGGATCGATAACGCGCAGCTAACGAGGGATTCAATTATTAAACGTAGGAAGTGCGTGGGTGAGGTGGGGGGGGGGGTAGATTTAAAATGTGGTACAGCGACAGGTGGGTCGTCGCGCGCGACACGAGAAACAAAACTGGGGAGGTGGAAAAAGCAATTATCGGGCGAATGATGGTTTGCGGGAGTGCGGCACGGAGTGGTTGTTCGATCAGTCGCGGAGTGTCGACGAGAGAGCGTCGCCGGCGCTGCCGGGAGGGATGGGGCCGAAGCGACGGATGGAGAGGCCGGAGGGTGGGCGACGGATATCAAAGGCCAATGCGAGGGATATCAATCCCCCGGGCGGCGCGGGCGCGCGCGCGCGCAGGCACCAGTGTATGTATGTGCCGCCGCAGCTTCCGCAGTTCTCAACCGCGAAATCCTCCCTTCGAATTTATCGCTGTCGTAACGGAACGCGCGCAGCCCGGCACGTCTCTGGCTTCCCACGAGCCCCACTATACCTGCGCGCGATCCACTCTCCTTCTCCCGAGCTATCCGCATCCACGACGTGCAAAGCACACACCTCCCTCGAATCACTTTGCTCAATGCGATAATAAACTTTGCCTCCGCATCAAAAACTCCCCCAGATCGTCCGACTCAGCTCTCACTCGGATTGTACAGCTGTGCGTGAGTGTGTGCGTGCAGCCTGACCGCTTTGCCTCGCGCATATATCGGCCGACCGTCGCAATCTTCCGACTCGGCTACTTGGCGTACGCACAAACTCTTTTCGTATCACCGTTCGGCGTGCCTCGTTATTCCTCTGCGAATGAAACGGAGCTAGCTAGAGCACAAATTCAAATAAAATTCCGCGACTTTACTACAGCGACAAATTCGAGCCAGACAAAAAGATTTCGGAGCCAACAGAGCTGCATTCATGAAACAATCGGGAAAATTGTATCGGAGCCGCGAGCCGTAACAAGCTCGGGGCATTCCCTCTCTCTCTCCCTCTCGCCGCGGCACTTCTTGTCTTTGGAGAGCAAACTTTTTTTTAATTATCGCCGCTCCTCGGCTCGTGGTCGTTTCTGTGTTTGGCGCGCGGGGATATAATAAAGCGCTTCATCTCTGCTGGCTGGCGGCGCGAGATGTATACGTGTATATGTATATACGTGCAGTGTTCCGCGCGCGACGAAAGGGAAAGAGAGCCGAGCGGCGTTCGCGCGGGGTGCGCTCGGCTGATGCGAGCGAGGGAGACGCTGCTCCGGGGGGTGGGGAGAGAGAGAGAGAAGAGGCTCGGGGCGGCGGCGGCTGCTTATAGGGGCTGTTCTTTCCCTCCGTGACGGAGGAGTTGAGAGTGCCGTTGAATATGCATGAAGGCCTGGCTTTCTATCCGCCGTCCTAAAAACATTCGGCCGCGCCGCCAGCCGCGAACCTACAGCGCCGTCGCGACCAGCTTGACTCACAGACCAGCTCGTTTTGTTCGATCGCTCTATATATACACATACTCACACACACACACACACACACACACACACCCATACCTCGCGTTCGCTGCTCGAGCCTTCCTTTTTTCCCATACCCGCCTCTACTTTTTCTTCCCTTCGTTATACACTCGCCAATCAATGTCCCCGCTCGCGAGGGAAAGTGTTTCGCTGTCACGGTATGTTTCGCCGCGCAACTCATTCTACAGCCTCATTTTTTTCTTCGACTCCTTCTTTTTCGCTTATCCGCCGCCGTCGCCGAGCGCCGAGCGCGCCCACTGCACTGCACTGCACTACTCGCGCTGCTTTTTCTCCCCTATCGGATCGAGTGTCGTGCTGAGACTCAGCTCACGCAACATTCGCAGCACTGCCCCGAGTTAGAAAGAATTATTTGGATAATTTCGAGCTCGGCTCATTATTTGTGAGGCCAGCTCTTATATGGTTGGACATTTTTTTCAAGAGCTCGCAAACACGAATACTCGGATTCCTTGAAAAACAGAACAAAAAAACATGCAACAGCGATAATCACTGCCAATCAACTGTGCACTTCGTCAACACAAAATCCTCTGTAAAAGCTTAATTGTCTAAATCCAAACCTTTCGAAAATATCCTCTGCAATCAACTGTATTGCAAACTCCATTGTAACTCGTGGTCGCGCGCATTCCCCAAACGTAATTGCAATCAATACACAAACCTCTTTACCCTTTGGAATCCTAAATAATCCGGTTTTCCACTATTGAATATTCATAATCTTATCTGCAGTCTGAGTAACCTACATTTATCGACACTTTTATCACTTGCCATTTATTATTCCATTCATCCCTGTTACTAATCTCATTGCTGTTTTCTAACGCTTCTTCTGTATAACTCCCTTCTACGAACAATAAATAACATTGACAGGTCAAAAATCTTCATATAGAATTTGATCCATAAGATGCTTTCAAGATTGATGAATCATTCTCTTCCCCAATAATGAGAAAAACTCAATAAATGTATTTCTTCTTTATTTATGACGTTGATTATGAATTTTGAAGAATATACATTTGAAAAAATGACAATTTTACAATACATTTAAGGTATACTTGCTATAATCGAACATTATAACTTGTTCTTTTGGCAGGAGTAACTTGATTTATCTTGAGATAAATATAGTTAATCAAAAATGTAAATAATACGTACAAGAGTTTTCAATAAATGCTCCTTCTTCATGGAACTTACTCTATGCAACAAGCAATGAAAAGAAAGTGTATGGAAATTTGTATTTACTGTTTGAGTGATATACGAATCACTTTTTTACAATTCAGTTACATGTCTAGAATAAATTGGCTCAATCTGGATTTCACATGAGCGTGAAAAAGAAAATCTGTGATGATAAATAACTCTTTGTGGGTGAATCACTTTCCGGTGTTATTGTATGAACTTTGAAATTGGAACAGAACCGTGGAGTATTGCTTGGATTCAATCAATGCCTCATAGATTATACATTCCGTAACTGAAGAATGTAATGGCATTGGAACTACTGGAAGATCAGTGTAATTATCCCGGTCGCGTTATGTTTTTCTTTCCGAGGGATGTCTTTGATATATTTGAAATGACGGGCAGGAGGTGTTGTTGAGTGAGCAAACGAAAACAATCGATATGCGTTGGAATGGGTGCGCAGACGAGTCGATTTTAATGAGGTGAATCGAATTCGCAGCCGCAGAGAGTGTTGGCGAAGGAGGAAAAGACTGTGGGTTGGATTGGATCGAAGCGATGGGAGGTGGGCAGGCGGCGCGCGGGTATATCGGAAGGCCTGGCTCCATCTGGCGGGCAGCCGCCGCGTCGCGGTAGCCATTTTGTTTCTGGAGGTGGCCAGAAGGTCGCCGTGGTGTCGCGTCACACCCGCGCATGTCCATTGGTCCCTCCTCCGGGGCAGTGGCGGCGGCCGGCGCGGATCCGGCTGTCGGCCTCTCGCTCGCACCGCCGGCCCGGGCCCGCGTCGGCGCTCGTCCCTTCCCCTACCGGCGCGAGGCTCCCCACCAGCTGCTCGGCCGGCTGCCCCCACCCGCCCGGCCGAGCAGTCGCTCTCGCCCCCCCCCAGCCCCAACCCCCACCCCGACCGCCGCTGCCCCTCACCGCCGCCGCCGCCTCCGCCCGCCGCAACTGCGTGTACATGCGCGCGTACGTATGTGCGCGAGCTCAGGCCGCCTCCGCGTGCACCTCCGCGCGCACCCGACCACCCGACACGTGAACGCCCGCGATGTACCTCGCGCGCACTGCCCTACACTCTCCACTATCTTCCTCTGCCGAATCTCGGACTCTTGCTATTCTACCCGATTTCACCCCGCACTCGATTGTCCCTGCCGCACCTACCTCTAATTCACTGCAGCAGACGATTTTTCTCCCGAGTTGCTTTCTCACACTGGCTCGCCGCAGCTCTTCCGACTGTTGTTATTCTCCAGACAAAGTCCCCCTGTTGGCAATATCTACGTCGACATAAGATTGACCAAAGTTTCAAAGGCTACTTACTCCCCTGTTCGGATAACTAAATTGACAATTCAAACAATTAGTATAGAACAATTGGGTGACTATAAGAGCTAGTCGATGCTTCACAATGGTTGGTATTCGCGATTCCATGCAGCCGTGCAAACTGCTGTACATCAGTACACTTGGTCCGACATATACCCACTGGCGCAATAATATATCTTGGCGCTCGCAGTGGCAAATGTGTCGCTTCGATTGCAGTGCGACTCGTTATAATATATACATATACGCAGCATATATACTCACGTGGCTCTTTCTCTTTCTCGCACGCGCGCGCGCACGCACAGTGTCGTCGTCCTCGTAAATCAAAGGCCGTACATCCGCCTGAGCGCGTACTATGGCCGCGCACAACCGACGTGAACGCCGACAAATTACGCAGCGATAACTGCCTGCGTCCCTCAAACCTTCCCCAAATTTACTCTATCGATCGACGATATTCTTCTGATTTCTCTATTTCATTTGGACGCTTTCAAACATATATATAGTTGTTCTTGCAACTTTCATCACAATCGTTTGCTCTCGGGTCATTTGTATCTACTTCTATTTTTCATTTCGACATGATAGTGTATGCGGATCCGACATATAATAAAGATAAATTATTGTTTCAGATAAACACGTTTTTTTTCGTTTTTTGCTACGTAAATATTTACAAAAAGTTTATCTATGTGTAATCAACCATATTCACCCTCATAGAAACATATCAAAATGCTTCATCATTAATTACAACTCTAGTTATGATGCGTTCGCTCTAATAGGTTTGTGCTCAAAGGCTAGTCCAATCAGAAGTTATACATCATGAGTAGGTACATAAATGGAGTTTACACATGGCTGAAAAGTAACCAACATCACGGGTATGGTTTGATAAATGCGACGACCATAGGAAAAAAAAAAATTTTTAATGCAAAGAGAAACAAGTAACTCCACAGCTTATGCTAATTTCCTAACTTATTGTTCTGATTTTTGAATAATAAGAGTGTTCCCAACTACATTGAAAGATTGTGATTTGGAGATACTTTCACGCAGGGCAAAGATCTTGCGAAATTTACTGGAGTGTCATATTAATTTTTCAACAGCTCCGTAAAACTTGATAAGTTTCATGTGAATTGTATCTGACTTGCGCTGATATTTATGTTCAACTGTTTCGGACAGCCCGCGAAAGAATGAACAATGTAATACATTTGAGAAGCGACAGTATATATGAGCTGGGCGAGCCAAACTGTACGATATCCGCGGGGAATGTGTAAAAAATTGACAGCTCATTAGAGAAAGGTGAATATAATTGATGTTGGTGTGATTGTATGTAGGATAATACAAGGAGAGGTGCGGGATGTGCGCAGTAGAGGGTTAGCGGGCAGCTTATGGGAGCGTGGCGAGCAGCTAACAGCATCAAGTGCTCGTTGTGCGTCGGTCTCTCTTTTGTCGGTCTCTGTCAGAGTTGGTGCACGGTCTGGTGATTAGCGCCGCCCCTGGGGACGGGAACCGCCAATCGGCGGAGGGCGTCGCGACGCCCGCGGCTCTCACGCAGACCGCCAAATAGAGACAGAGAGAGAGAGAGAGACGCACCGGGCCGCACAATCGCGTCCACCAGCACGACAAAAATCAATCAGCCCGCGCTTTGTTCCCCGTCGATCGCGCGCCGCAGTGAGCCCGCGCGCGCGCCAGCAAAAACCCGCTCGCACGCGGCTTCTTATCAATCTGCCTCGCCGGCTGCCACCCGTGACTTTTCCGACTCGGGCTCTCGCGGCATTCCACGGCGTCGGGCCGCGGCTGATTTTTACCGGGCCGCGAGAGAGTGTGGCCGATGGTGACGGGCGCGGCCCGCCTCTGTATGCCATTCACCAGCAGCTATAATCAGTATGGAATTATGTTTATTCATGTAAATTAAAACAAACACCAGCCCGCCAATATACAGCGAGCCTGCGGAATTTCAATGCGCACAGAGTCGCGCCAAGAGAAATTAATACGCGCATCGGTTGCGCGCCGCCCGCCACTTGCTCTGCCCAGAACAAAAAATTTCAAATTCGCTCGTTCGAACTTATCTAGAGATCATTGTTTGCGATATACTTTTCACGCTTCACCACATACCCGAGCTCTTCCACACCTCTTACAATATTATCCTGCGAGAGTTGTATTCTATTCTCACACATAAACGTATCAAACTCTACACGACAATATATCAACTTTTTCACCAGACTGTATGCTCTTTCTTTCGACCATTTCTCATGTAAGATTCGAAATATATTCCTAATAAGACACGGTGAAACCGCTGAAGTATCCGTCGAGGCCGATCAGGGTGAAATTCTTCGCGCGCTGAATAAAGGTGTAAACGGTAAAAATTAAGACAATATATAAAGCAGCTCGATGCCCGAGGTGTGGGGGCTCGTGCGACTCTAATTCAGACGGAGCACTTATTTTTTTTTCAGCGCGAGCGCGTATAAAGTGCGCCGCGCGCAAACAAGGAAGTCATCAATCAGGCATATTTAAAGATATAAATATCTTGAATAGCGCAATCAAAAGCGAGCCGTGGAATTTTTACAGCCGTATACGCTTATAACGCGATCCACTCCCACGGCTGTGTGAATCCGCGCCAGCGAGGTGTGATCGCTTCTTTTTTTTCCTCCGTCCCCCTCCCCCATCCTCCTCGTTCCGCGCGTTTTTTCGCGCTCTCGTGGTTTTTCGCGCAGGGGCGCGTAGACGCTCTTTCGATGCCATGGCGGCGCCCGCGGGACTGCATATAAAGACCGCGGCAGGAAAAAAGAGCGCCGGGCGCGATAGATTGCGCAAGATGCGCGGGGCATTTTTCAGCGCAGCCCGCGCCAGCCTCTAGCACGCGCACGTGTATAGGTATACATGCACGTACATACACGTGGATAGGGTATGTGGCGCGTGTGTATACGTAGCCGAATGTTTCCCACGTGTCACATGGGTCTTAAAGGCTGCGCCACAGGCACGACTACACATAAGCTCCTCGCGGGAACCGCGGACAAGTTTCCTCCTACGATCTTCCCACGATCTCTTGCGCTTACACACGCCACCGAGCCGCCGCCGCCGTCGCGCGCGCCCGCGCAAGCACCAAGCCGCGCTGCGCCGCTCGCGCACTATTCGCGACATAATACTTTGAAGCGCGGGAATAAACTTCAGCCCAATCGCCGCGGCTCACGTACACTATCTCTCGGCACCCATATGTTTATAGATGTATCTGTCGCTGGCGCGCTCGCACTTGTTTCGCTGCCACCGCGCATTGCTAGCTGCACACCGTATGTACACGCTGGATTCGTGGAGCTAGGAAACAAACGAGGGTAACAAGCCGATTGGGGGAAAAAATACTCGACTTGTTTTCCACTCAATTCGTACCACCGCAACGACTTCGTCGTTAACGCATTGTGCCTCTGCGAGTGAAACTCCCAACTCACTATTTTCTTCTTTTTTTTCGTTAATTAGCAGGATTTGAAATCGCCTTGGCCGATACAGTTGTATGTGCAATTGAACCGGGCACAGGGCTTATACCGTTCGCGACCAATACTACTAGAAGAATACAACGCTTTTGTTTTATTTCCACTAGTGGGTATGCGTCAGCCGGCTGTAAATCTTGCAATGAGACGGGCACGGATAAAATGAAACGAAAAGAGAAACATGGAGATTTGAGTACGGGCGTGCGGGAGGCTACGTAAATACTGTCCAGCGAGATAGAAGGTAGCTCGAGTCCATTGCGATCCGCACACGATGAGAGTGAGCCTGTCCGACCATCTCGGAATACCGAACGAGACTTTGCGCGTGTTATTTATAAAACCCTGCTAAGCTGATACATGCGAGCTATAAAGTCGTATCTTCGATCTCGCGTACGTGTCAAATTCAATGGAAGGGAAAACAGTTCTCGTATAAAAATGCCTATAATCCTCACCCCATTCACTCGGCTCCATCATATTTTCATAGTTCTTTCACGAATCACTTGAAAATTGATAATTCGGCCAAATCCGTTTCCGACGTTGGCAATCGTTTCGAAAGCTAAATCAATGCGATACATCGTGAGGCGGAAGGTTTCGTACGCAGGCCATGTTGGTTTTTTAATTGTTGATCCGTTGGGAGGATCAAACTTTCAATACAGTTACGAGTATAAAGGAGGTATATAGAAAGAGTCGGTCTGATGCGTGCATGTATGTAGAGAAGAAGAGGAATAAGGCGAAGGCGCGTATGGCGGTTGGTGCGCGAGTAAAAAATGATGAGCGCGCCAAGTTGGTCGAAAGCGAGAAAGGCTGTGGCACGGTTGAGGTACAATCGAGGCTGGCGATCGCTGAACTGGATGGAGAATAGTGCGCGCGGCTCGAGCGGCCAGCCGCGGCCAGTAAGTAAGTAGCAATTGTTCGTTAGGCGCGCTTTTACCGGAGCGACGTGCGCGCGCGCGTACGCGGGTCAGCGCGGGCCATCTGTCAGTCGGGCGCGAGACAGGAAATCCGAAAGCGTGAAGCCCCACCGCGCCGCTAATATCACACGAGCTGCGTGTAATTACCTCGAGCGCTGCACACGCGGAGATGGTATAGAAGCGCGCGCGGCTCGCATCCCGCGAAAGTAGCCGTAGCTATAACCGAGCTGTGTACGTCTGTACATACATACACGCACATATACACTGGCGCACACGAGGTATAATAAGCGGCGGCTGTCGGTGGCAGGCCGCCGCGACGGAAAGCATCCCATGGCGATAGCGATCTGGTGTGCGCGCGCGCGGCGATTAATTGGTATGACAGTGGCACGACGCCGCACGCCGCGACCTCTCCCTCTTCCTCTGCAGCAGGCGGGCCCCGACGTTCGAGGGGCACACTCGCTCGCTCGGCTCTCGCACTCACTCGGGCCCCGGCCGTAACGCTCACATACGCACGCCTAGACCAGTCTCACGTGCGCGCGCGCGCGCTCGGCCGCCGATACGTGACAAAAAGCAACCGGCCGACGGCGCTCACTCGCTGCGGCTAAAAACTCACTAACCCGACAGCACTTGTTTGACATCTCATTGCTTCCCGCATTCGAGCTGATCCCTTCGCTCCTCGGCGTCTGAGCTGCGTATTAATTCGATTCCCGGCTACATCAAAAATTCAAACCGGAATCTCGAGACGCGCGTTCGTACAGCCATCGAGTACTGTGTGAACTTCGGAATAATGCGGCCGGGGGAAGGCCGGGCGAGGGCAAAAAATATGACAGAATCCATGTCGGACAAGCTTGAATTTCAACCAGGCTCGATCGAAATAATGATGCTTTTGACTTTTTCCCTATGTCGTCTGTTCCAGCACCAAGTAATTGCTTCGGACGAAACGTTTACTTTACCTCGATCGAGCCAAGCCGCTCGAGTCGAGGAGAAATTTGCTTGGAATGATGTATAGCGCAGCTATATATGTGTGTGTGTGTGCGTGTGTGTGTGCAGGAAGCCGCTCTCGGGTGCTACACGCATAGCCGGGAGAGGGAGACGAAGAGGGAGAGATGCGTGTGCGAATGATAAGGCCGATAAGGCAGGATCCGCTGGGGGAGGTCGGCTAACAGCCGGAACTGTAGTTCCGCCCTCGCCCGGTGCGAGGGAGCTTTCCCAAGAGCCAGCCGCGGCGGAAGTGGCGCGGAGGCGCTGGCTGCGCCTCCAAAGCTCGGTCGAGCTTGCGCGACAAACCTCGCGTGCGCAACTTCTGTTCTCCCTGCAGCTCGACCGGTAGCTGCAGGCTCATTCTGCCTCGGATCCTCCCAGCCTTTGACCACATGTGGATATGCGATCTGCTGCATTATCCCGCAAGGATTATCTCCCTACGATTCTTTTGTACAATTTCATTACAAATGAGCTAACTTCATGTTTGATTGGTAGTGTAGTTTTGAAAATTATGTTGAAATTCAAGCAAACCCTGTGGTTGAACTAAAAAAGAATCAGTTTTTATTGATTCACGAATATTTATCTGCTTTGAAAGCTACCGCTGTTCTGGTGTTTTTCTGCAAATTCGTTACAAACCCGTCAAGTAGTAAGATGAAAAATAAATATCTAATACGTGTCTGGTGTATTCAACTCACTTGTTCATATTTTCATAGGTTAGTTCTTGGACTGAATTTCATTTTAATGTGACTAACAGTATTGCCAAATTATTCAATAATGTCAAGCATGAAGATCTGAACGTTCATTTTTAAAAAGTTCAATTCATAACAAAAAAAGTTACGAACTAGAGAGATGGGTGGATTCTGATCATATTCAACTGATCTTTCATCAAGTATAACGAGTACGAAATATAACTTTCGGTATAATAATTTAATCGATGAAAAAATCGATAGTAGCAAGAAAAGTAGAAATGGTAAAAAGTATAAAGTAAAATCTAGAAACGTCTTTGGAAGTGAGTATCAATAATCGACAAGGCGAAGGGACCCGAGGCAAAGTTGAATAAGATTGAAATGCACCCTTCGGGGAAAATATTTCGACATGAGCGAGGAGATAAGAAGCATGAAGTTGGAGTAACGCAGGAGGAGCAGCAGGAGGAGCTGTAGCTCGTGCAATTACACCAAGAGCGATGAGCTTGGTCGATGTGGAACGGCATGAATCCGCGGCGATGCAGAACATCGGCTAGTCCGAGGCTCGCAGCCGAAACGGCGCGGCGTTCGCGAGTGGAAGCGAGTGCGGGCAGCTGCAGCTCGAGTTTGCGCTGGCTCGTGCGCCAAAATAATGACCAGTCGCCGTTCGAGGTCAGAGCCGCGCCGCCGGCGGCGTCGAGCGCACGCGCCTGGACTCGCAGATCGCTCATGCACGGTCCACCTGCGCTCGGACACGCTTCACCTGCGCGCCCGAGCCGCGCACCCGCCAGCTCGACACGCGTCCGCAGCCTCTATACGCCACGAGCAGCCCGTAAAACCGTCAAACTTCTCTCCTTCTCTCTCGAGCCGCGTATGCCTACATTCTCGATCGAGAGGCACGCGCTCCTTTTTCGACTTCTCGAATTTTTTACGAAAACCGAATTCGGAATAGAGCTGTAAACAGCGAGGTTTAGCGTGTCGTTTGACTCGTCAGATTTTTGTCTGATATCTCTTGACGACGGCCGCAGCTTATTATGTTGTCAGAGTTGCTAAATACGCTCCGAGACGATGGGTATCTAGCCGTTCAGACTAGACCTTGGAAAGTAAATTCAAACTGCCGTTCCGAGCCCAATCATTCGCATGCAATCACGGGCATTTTCATTTCCTGTGCTAAATTATATCATTTTAAACCAAACGGAATTCGCAGCTGTCCCTACCGGCGCGGGGGACTAGATGGATTCGTCAAACAGTGTACGAATCAAAAATATCAGTAATTCAAATCAATCATGCATGGAGTTCGCAATGAAAATTACGCTCGTTGAAATGTATGCACCATGAGGAAGTAAATTTTCAGTCGGAGCCTGATTGTTTTATCTAAAATAACATGTTATCCAAGCCCCACACGCCAGTATCCTCCGACAGACAGGTAGACAGACTTTCCGTCGTGTAATTGATTATAAATCGTTCCATTCAACGACTCCTTTGGATACAGACAAACAGAACAATCGTAACGACGTGTCGAAGTTAAGTTTGAGATTGGAGACCGATTCGATGGAAGAAATTATTCCGATGTAATCATATAAACGCGCATGGCTAATTCGTTTGAACAAGCTAACGATCCGGCGAGCTTGAATGAGAAAATGAATGAGCTGAGTAAGTCATTTGGATATTCATATGAGATAGAGCCGGCATATCGTCGCTTACACTCGCGCGCATATACATATACGTATACATTGTATTGCAAAACGAAGAAATAAAACGGTTGATTTGCATGTTGCGAATGTACTAATTGGAATCATATCTTCATCGCGGCGTATAGTGCGAGTGTGTATATGAGCTGCAAGCACATCAGACACACACACACACGCGCGCGCTCGTGGGCGCGCGTGCTATATTGAGTTGAAGATCCGTGAGTATCCGCGAAGGCGATATAGGCTGGTGATTAACAGGAGGAAGCAAGAGAGCCCACCGCCGGGGGAGTATCTCAATAAAACGTCGACTAAGCCTGGATCGCGGCGTTCTCCGCGCGCGGCTGGCTTTACGAGAGCCAGCAATTATCCCGGTGAAAACGAGCGCATCAAGACAAATACTTAACGGTCTGGCGTCTGCTGATAAAGCAGCGTGAATATCCCCCGAGCGCCGCGCGACGATGTCGTATACTTTTAACAAGCAGAAAGAAAGGGGACGAGCGAGCGATAGGGAAAAGAAAGAGGGAAAAAAACCAGGCGGCCGGCTTACGCAGGGGCACATCGAAGAGGGAGAGAGAGAGGAGTAGCGGCGAAGTGATTCGGAAACACCTTGCGCGCTCGCGGCAGGTGCCAAGATCCCGCGCACGAGTGTATAACGTAACGCGTATCATCGGCTGCGCGGAGGCGAAATACGAGTAATGGGGCGGCTGCGACTGCGCGCCCAAAAGCACCGAAGTATCGTACACACACACACACACGTGCGGCTGCGTTGTGTATACAAGTACAGCGTGACCTCCGCTAAGCCAACGAGCGATACCATCTAAGGTGTGCGCGCGAGCGCTCGGCGATGCTCCAGGCGCGACTCGACCGTGACTGCGAGCCATCCCACCGGCTCGGGCTCTCCCGTAGCACGCCTCGTAATAACCGAGCCGCGGCTATCGTCCGTGGCATTGGCGTAACGGCGATTACAACCCCTTCGTGTGGACGCGCGTATGCTTTTTTGCCTCGAGACCTGCAGGCTGCGGCGCTCTCGCGTGCTGCCGCGGCCCGCACGCCACCCGGCTCAACTTTTATTACCCGCCCCGGCGACTGCCGCCTTTTTCCCCGGCTTTTTTTCAAATATGCTAATACGCCCCTACCTACCCACCCCCCCCGCCCACTGCCCGCTAAACAAATTACAATCGAATTTCACCGTTGCTTTTGGGGGCTAGATGCTGCACTGCTGTTTTACGGGCCTCCGAGCTTTACGAGCCTCGGACTGTGGCGTCGGTTATTGCGACCAACGATTATCCATAAAAATCGACGTTTTTCTCGGGAAGCTCTACTTGCAGTCGAGCTCCAACACGCGGTACATTTTCGACTAAATTTGCAGCTAACATACAAAACGGCTGATATATTTTTAACGAGGGTATATTTTTTCATGCGTTTACTAAGCTCCGTGCCTTTGTCATGGAGTCACGTACAACAGGCGATATTTTTTATTCGTACGCTCCGCGTCACACATACGCGTATGGACACAGCAGCTGTTGATGATGTTGGGAACGTCGCGAGAGGGGAGAGATACGATCTTTTGATTTTTACAACAAAACCGGATTTCCTGCCGAATGCGTTCAACAGTTGTGAAAAAAGTATAATGACTCGTAATCTTTAGTCAATAGAACTTATCATAGACATATGAATTGACAGCTATCATCGTTCTATGATCGATAAAAATCGATCACATTTTTTTACATAACTGAATAGACTCAATTGAGTACCTAATCGTTTTGTTCATAAAGAGCAACGATCTTGTGGAAATTCCAGTCAGAGTTTATTTGCCGATTCGCCCGCACACTGACATAACCCAAATAATATTACAAGAGCTTTGCGTTAATTCTGAGGCCACTGCAATGCTTTCACAAAGCGACACTCGTGTTTAGAAACCATTATCATCTTCATGTTATCCAAATTCAATGAATCACTTTCTAGCTTTTACTTCAAAAGAGTCCATGATAATTGCAAAAAATCTTAATAAAAGTAAAATTTTCAACTCATTGATCTTTCTGTAGAAAATTCTGTACGTTTGTCCAGGGGATTATACTTCATATTATATCAAATATTCTTCGTATCTGAAATTTAGTAAATTCCAGATCTCAAGATTATTCGATTCAATAAAATAATGTCCAATACACAAATGTATATTGGAGACCCATCGTGCATTGATGATGATTTTGGAGCTTTTATCAAAATCACGTTAGCAACGGTTGCTAGAGAAATAAACAACGGAGTTGGCTGAAAATTGAACTCGGCCGAGATTTTGTGGCGACTAACCTGTGTGCAAAATTTCAGGACGATCGGACAATTCCTTCGAAAGTTATCGTACGACAAAAAAAAGTGCACGTACGTACGTACATACATACAGACGTTTTCGGATTTCCATGTTTTCCGACCGGTAGATTACGAAAATCGAGGTCCCGAAGTCCGATTCGGTGGGTCGATTTTTACCCCATTTCAAAGCTTTCTCTTCGAGAAAGCAAAATGATTATACTAATTTTGTGAAGGATATTTACGGGACGGCAATTACAATTGCAGAATAAGAACAAATGATTCAACGTTGTTCAACGTCAACTGTTGTAAGACGGCTGTTTGAAGTAAAAAACAATGACCTGAACTCGAACGCCTGCGACCAACCATCTTGTTTCAATACTACAAACATGACCCGAGCGTCGCTATGCACTGCTAGTGCGCATACAACGCTCGAAATACGAAATATCAAAAAGGGCCACATTGGGTTCCCTTTTATTGCATGCGAAAAAAGCATTTTGAATAAGAAACTGACCTGACCAATCGCAAGATGCAATGTTTTAACAAAAGAGAGTAGTCACACGCATGTAAAGCCAAATGAGAATAATTACACTTGTTTATTGTAATTCAGTTAGCACAATGCAGTAAAAAAGGAGGAAAAAGAGCAGGGAGTAAAACTTCAAACTGACGTAAAACAGTGGTTTTAAGTGCTAAATAAGCTATAGGAAGTCACCGAAAATTTTCTTTTAATTCTACCAACATAACCCGAAGAGTTGCCTCATTGCCTTCAGTATCCTATTGACTGTGCTTATCTTATACATGAAGCTCACAGTCTTCCAAAGATTCTAGAGAATATATAAACATACTTTTTCGTTAGGTTGTGACAACCTATTTCTGATAGTGGGTGGAATTGACAGTTTCGGTTATTTTAGATTTTTTACTAGTCTACATCTTTGAGTATCGTATAATGAGCACATCCATGCAATGTGATCTAGATCTTGTTACTCGTGTTCTCATTGACAGTTTATTTTGTTTATAATACCTGTCCTAGTTAGAAAATGAGCGGACTAGAAAAGTTGTCAACTTCGGATCACAAATCATAATGGCACATCCTTTTAGTACTTCAATAATCAATAAAATAACACAGCCATTTGAGTTTTAGTTCCCTGAAGATATTATGTGAATGATTTTGAATTCTATGCATTTGCAGTTCACCTGTATATATTTATACAGAAGTGCATCAGTATAGATGTACTGTTGGTGCATGGAATCATTAATTCTTCGCGATTATCTGCAGGAAAACGAAAAGTTAGACTGAATGGCTGTACATATGCCTTATCATGGGGAATTCAAAAAGCATATTGGCAATTGTTACACCGCGATTGGTTATCCGAAATTGACAACTTCTCCCAGAGAGTGATTTGCATCGATTAATAATCGTTATACGTGGGAAGTTTTTGCAATTAAACCAAGGGTAAGTACTTCTATAATAATAATACTACTCAAAAACGCTTTCCTCTTCTGTTTCCATTGCTTAGTTGTATATTCTTGTCTGTTATTTCTACAACTTTATTTTGAGAATTTCGCTAAAATCTGTAATAGGTAATCTAATAGTCAGCTTACATCTCCGTCGCTAATTTGGCTTGTTTCTCGGCTTTCTCATTACCAAGTATACGTACCCCCGTATGATCTAGTAAAACTGAGTAAGGGTCTCCTTCTACCAACATTCAATAAGTCTCCCATGTAAAATAGTTGCACACCTATATTTTACATTATTTTGAATATAAAAAAAAACAATCGACCAGATGTTAATATGTCTAACACCGAACTACATCGGAATTCAATGGTTGGCTTGGCTCATGGAGATATCACAAGGGGGAAAAATGACTCATATAAGCATGCACACACACACACACACACACACACACACACACACACACACACACACACACACACACACACACACACACACACACACACACACACACACACATTTATACGTACGTATACTTATAGGAAAAATAATTTTCTGTAACTCAAGGACCTTTGTAACGTGTAAAGGAGCATTTAAATCTACAATTCATGAGGTAGCGTATGCATGCTGTAAGAACAATAATCCATTGCGAGTTCATCTATGTCTCGACTTATAATAAATGATAAATATCAAGCTGTACAAAGTTATCACACGCTTCAAATGGTATGAAGCCGGGGAGCGAACCGTAAATAACAACGGAAATCCCGGCGATTTTGGGAGAGCGTCAACTCTCCGCGACTGTCCAGTTAGCAAAAAAAAGCAAAAGCGCAGCGTATTATAACGTTAGCCAAAACAACGCTATCCAGATAGGTTGACTGTCTAATAATTCATTTTATGGAAATGCAGGGGAGGGCAGCTTTGGCCCGAGGGTGGAAGCATATTTTTCCAGAAATTTAGAGCGCTCGATTTGGATGCCGATAAATCAAACTGACCGAACGAACGAGCGAGCGAGCGAGCGAGCACACGTGAGCGCGCCATCTCCATCCAGATCCTTTAGCATATGTATATATGGCGAGACTCGCGATTCGCAAGCTGTGTAATCCCGGAGATACGGCCAGATATGCTCCCCTGACCGGAAGAACATGCACAAATGAGTTTACGCGACAAGAGACATCTCAAAGCCTACCACCCGTCAAACGTAAATCGTCTTTGAATGAATTTTTCCACCATTTACATATATACCAAGCACATATCGACACGCCGGAAAGAATCCGCTCACCGACGTGGATTTAACCAGAGCCCCCCGGAAGCCCAATATAAACGCAAGGTAGAATTTAAAGGAAATAAAGAATACTGAGTCCATAGTGGTCGCTGATTCTCAAACAATCTCATGTGCAACAGATTGCGATTCCGGTGGCATATCGAGATTTGAAAGAATCTCGATGTTTCGTTGTAGACAAGCAATTAAAACGTTGATATTGGAGTGAAGTGAGTGAAAAATACGTCGAGATGGAAGATTCAACAAGACGTATTGCGAAGAAAGTGTACTGTGCAGATTTAAGATGAAATCACATCAGCTCGACTCATTTTCATGCTCGGCTGTGTAGATGCCGGAGAAGAAAAGCCCGAGAGGCAACAACAAAACAAAAGGATAAGAGCAAGAGAGAGGGAGCGAAAGTAGCCGATGAAGAAAAGAATAAGAGGGTGGGAAAAGTATACAGGGGGTAGTTTAACGAGTAGCGGCCGAGAGAGGGAGTGAGAGGGAGAGAGAGAGAGAGAAAGAAGGCGCGGGCATAGCTTGGCTGGATAAAAATTATGGAATACGTTGCATATAAAGTAAGTGAAAAACAGACGGAGATGATGAATTGCTCGAGGAAGAGGAGGGTGAGTGGGTGGCTTGTGAGGGAGGGGGTGCAAGGAGATAACGGCCATTGCCATCGATCACTCGCCCCGGCCGGCAATGACGCGTCGCTCTATACCGTACACACATCTATACCGTACCTCTGGCTCTCTTCATTTGTGCGCTACTTTTCTCTCTCTCTCTCTCTCTCCCTCGGGTGAGCTTCTTCTCGGGATATTGTAAATATATGCGACTCGAGCAGAAGAGCCTCTGGCCACCCTCTCCTATGCTCTTAGCTAAGATCCGACTTCCTGCATAGCTGGGATTCCTCGCGCTGGCAAAACCTGCGATTCATGGAGAGGACCAGCCAAGAACAGTCTCGCCACAACGTCAACGGCCCAACCGACAACACTTACCCATTGTGTTATACGCGCTGGACATGATTGATTTTCCCTCTGCTATCGAGTGATATCATCTGCGTTACACGCGCTTGACCAATGATGATCCATCGATACGTCGTGCTTTTTTCCTCCCACTCGACAACAGCGTATAGTTTTTATCAGCTCTATTGTATGTCCACCAATCGATGTTTTTCGAAATATTCTGTTAGTGACTGAAAATGATAATGATTTTACAAGGGACTCGTGAAACATGTACAAAAACAATTATAAACGGGCTCTTTTCCCTAAGATTTCAATTCTATTCAAGATTATTCATTCATATTTTACAAGTAGTAGAATTGCCAGAATTCAACTCCTAGGAGACATTGTCAATTTCGGATGACCAATCACGATGAAACTTTCCTTGAATACCTCAGTAAGCCATTCAATCTAACGTTTCGATTTCTCGGAGATATTCCATCCACATAATATGTGGTATATTTTATGTACAGTACATCTATATTTATGATTTTCTGTGTAAGTAGATAAACTGTAAATGCATAGGATCGAAACTATACGACAGAATATCTGCGGGAAATCGAAACGTACGTTGGACTGAATGTATGGCTTGTTAAGGTACCCAAAAAGCATTTCGGAGAGTTTCGTCATGATTGGTCGACCAAAGTTGACAATCTTTACTAGTCAGAGGTTTCATTTGGAAAATAGTCTTCTAGTCGTTTCCTTTTCATATCACCGCCCATGAGCTGCCAATCCACATTTGGACAGCTCCAATTCCACTGAAACGTTTGTTGGTAGTTGTTTGACACTTAAACATGTAATATTTGCAGTCGCTTGACCGAGTCTTTCGATTTTACGGACATATCAACCGATCAATGCAAAACATCAATATGGTTGCATATATTATCTATTTGAGTTACCATGAATCACCTTAAAAAGAATCCGTGAAGTCCAAGATCCCAATTCCCAGTGGTCTTCTGGTTATTACATCTGAAAATATGAGATTTTCAACGTTTTGAGAAGTAGATTGAACATTGATTAAATCGCTGAATCACAATAACTAAAAAAATTCGATGTGACATTGAAATTGTCGCAGAAAGTGTACAGAATGTTGTTATATGGGTATAGACGAGGCGACGCACAAGACCCAGGGTATGCTCGGAAGAAAAGGCGGATATATATATATATATATAAAGTGAATTCGAGCACTAAGTAAATCGTAGCTGGCGTTAAAGAAGCGGACTGTTGGCGCGGCTTGGGCGTTGGGGGAGGTGGGGTCTGGCTCGCAGATTGAAGAGTCGAGGGAGCCGAAGAAAGCGCACACAGCCGAGATAAGAGGGCCCCGACGACGCGGCGCGCAGCCGAGCCTGCAGAGGAGAAAGAGGAAGCGGTGCAAAAGGATTCGGCTCGAGAGCGAGGGACGAAATCTGCATTACAGGCTTCCATCCGCATTCGTCCTCTGGCGCGCTCGCGTCATTCCCGATGCGCCAGCCTCGCCAGCCTCGAGAGCTTTCGAGCGGCTCGCAAACACTTGGCGCTCCGAGAAAAGCCTTCGCCCATATACGCGCGCCGCGCCGGCTCGCGGATAACCCCCTGCGCGTACACATATAGCTGCGCGAGGACCAATACGACCGCGAGGCTCCTGGTCACCGCGACTTTGCCCTCCGTTCAGACCTCCATTCGGATATAAGTAGCTTCGAGGACAAACTTTGCAATGCCGTATTACTTTCATCAAGCCTATATTGCTCCGAGCAAACTCGTTATTTCTGTGCTTCAAACTTCGAGACGAGGAAATTGTTTGAAGCTGCTTTCTTTCTCATCAACTCGGAGCAGTCTATGAGAGAACGCTTTACTCCCGCACCCTCCCCCAATTCTTTTCTTCTCAAATTAATATACAAGAAGAAAACAATTTTTACACGTATTATTCTATATGAATCCCTCGAGCGAAATACCGCATGATTATCGTTAATCAAACTGTCGAGTTCGCAGTGTCAACAGGGAGAGTCGAACGAGTCTCTCGAATTTGCGCGCGAGTCACGGGGAATACATTTGGAAGATCAAATATTTCCCATTACATCGGGGGGAGAATTGCGCTTGCAAATAGCCGAGCCGACGAGTACGGATCAAATCAAATCAAGTTGGCCAATCGGATCCGTCAACGCACGCACCCGCTGTTCAAGCGACGTAAATATCCCGGTGTAAAATATTCGCGCACGCCCCGGCACTCGGGAGGCAATTGGTGCTCGGATGCTCGCGCCAGGTGGGATTTCATCAGGGACAAGATCAAAAATTGGTCGGGGGGCGAGCGCAGTGGAGACAGAGCGCGGGGCTCGGGCGAGAAATTCGCGCCGGGGCGAAATAATTAATTCGCGGTTTTTCCTCGTCTAATTGGCCGGGTTTATTCCGGCGAGGCTCGTTTTCCTCACGCTCTCTTGGCTCCTGAGGCGCGGCGCTGAGCTTCGGCCGGAGCGACGGGGCCGCCTCGCTCCCGCCAACTCTACCTGTACGTGTGTGTGTGTGTGTGTGCGCGCGCGCGCGAGCTGGAGAGTAAATGTGTGTGTCTGTCGTTCTAGAAAAGCAGGAGTTCGGCTCTGATGTATGGAAATATATGCGGGGAGACGAAGCCTCGCATTTTTCCGGGCACCGAGGCTTCATTTCCAGCGGCATTCTGTGTGTACAGTCAGCTCTATCTTGCTCTCGCTCCCGCATATATACGCGCCAGCGGCTCTTCGGACCGAAGCCATCAGCCAGAGACATCCTCCTCCTCTTTCTACCCCCCCTCCCCCTCCCCCTCCCCCTCCCCCTCACCAGCCCTTCTTTCCACTCTTACTCTACACCGACACTTCAACCTCCTTTACTGTCACCTCTAATGACGCGTCTACTCGTTAAATCTGTGTCTCAGCTTCGCAGCTTCCATTTTTCTCGCGCCTTCCACGCTGCCATCCTGCTTTTTAACTCGCTCGCGCATTTTTTCTTTTGCGAAAATAGTACGTTTCGCGACCGTGTTCCGCCCTTTCGCCTCTCTCTCCCTCTTTCTCTATTTACTTCTCTGCGTTTTGGTTTATGCTGCTGTATAAATCATACAGATGATGATTTTATCTGCATTCTGAACTCATTTAGCAGATTCACGTGCATGAAATATCACTTCATTTGGACTTTGTAGTTAGATGCCGTACTCGAAATATACATTCATGTAAACGTATACTGTGAGATGACACTGGCATCCCGAGGTAGAACACAACGGTATGGGAAAAGAAATCGAGCTTTACGGATGAGAAAAATTGTTTCCAAGTATAGTTTTATATTCCAATGTACATATTTCTAAATTTATAACAATGCTTGCGACAATATTTTCCGAAATCTTGCAAACTAACAATTTGCGCTTGGAATATCAGGCTCTGATCAGAATAAGTTTGAGAGCACTGAAATTATATATGAAGAGGGTGTATTATCTGTCTGTCCGGAGAATCAATTACCGAGATAGGACGCGATACAGAATCTGTGGAAACAATCGATGCGGCCGTGATCAGGCTGATCGAGATAGGGATCCGATCTCGCATACATGAATCGGCATATCTTTGGTGCGTTACTGGCCGCTGCCCGCTATGGGGGGCGCGCGAAAGCAAAAACGTAAACGATGTTACGTGAATCGATTACCACAAATATGATAATGATTCCGGAGTGCATTCATTAGGCTGCGCGCGCGATCGCGAATTAGTCGACTTTAACGCCCAGTGCGTTTACTCTTAAATCAGAGGCGCGCGCGCGCGTATGTACGGCTTCACGCGTGTGTACTCGGCGGTGAGCGATGAAATTGCCGGAAATTAAAGGCACGTATGCAGGCCGCAGGAGGGAAAGAGAAAGAGAGAAGCTCCTCCCTTTCTCCTCGGCTGGACCTTAGGAATCTTATTAATAAATTACGCGAATGAGCCCGGCGTCGACGGCTCGGCGCACTGTGTATACACACTGCAGCACGTATGCGGCAAGCCCGGCCGCGCTGCCTCGCCGCAGCCGCCCAACAACAATATGCGCAAGCAGTTAAACTACTCGACTCGACGCGCGTTCTACCACGTGAGCGTTAATTGTGATACATGCTCGTGGAATTTCGTCTGTGCAACACCCCTCACGTTAGATAATACCCCGTCATTAGTGCGTGTACCTTAGCTTTCCACGGGGCTTATTCCAACTGTTTATTATACTATTGCTGTTTTGCTTTTTCTCCAATCATCAAAATTATGGTAGTTCATTATTTTTTTGAGGAGAAAAAAAATTCGGCTTGAACAGTTTGTTTACATCAATGTTCACCAATCTAATATGTTCGTTCGTAGCATCAACTGCAGTCTGATATTACTGACTAGTACAAAAGTTAGTGACTTTTTTTCAAAATTTGCAAACGATCCACAGTTCTACATCTCGATCTACACACATTCTAAATACAATCTACAGTTGTATTTAGTTTGATCGCTAAGATATATTTATTTAATATTATGAGTCTCGTGTGAAGGTTCGAAAATCAATGTTCAAAAGTTTAATTAGTTGGTGTACATGTATGTACGTCTCTTATAAGTCCAGAGGTACAAGTGCACTTTGAAAGAGGTTTGGTGTCCAAATTTTTCATACAAAAATGAGCTTCAATTGTATGAAAAAATTAAAAAAATTAAAAAAATTAAAAAAATTTTGAAAACGTAACTCGAGCCTCTGATCAGCACCTTGAATAGAATCTAGTAATTAACTATATAATATAAAGCAAACAAAATGTATCCTATATATGAAAATTTATGGCCTGTGAAGTAAAGCCAGTTAACTTGTAATTTAATTGAAGTTGAATCAACTACAAAAAAAAGTTTATAATATGGCCAGTTTACACAAATCGAGATGAGCTAATAAGAATGTGGAATTTTAATTAGAGTTCAGATATTGGGTTATTTAGCCCTCAAATTTGAATGTATACAAGTTGATGATTTTTTTTAATGAAATCTATGAATAAGAAAAAGTGACCTTTTTAGTAATAATATACTTTGGAAAGATTAACATAAATAAAATGGACAAATACAAGATATAAAATTAGTTGTTGAAATATCGTCCGAATAAGTCTCGCATAAATGTAGCTAGTACATAATGAATACGAGATAGAAAAAGTTTTGTTCCCAAAAAGATGCAAATGACGGGTGAAATTGACTCATTCGCACTTGCAGATGAGAAGGTTAATAAGCTATACGCCCATGATGTCGGCAAAAGTATATTCGAATGTGTTCCGTTTGGTGAGTGAGGAGTAATGGTTGGACAAAACCGAAAAATATTAACAGAGCGAGAGCGAGCGGGCTACTTGTGATAGCTGAAACAGTAAGTCACTTGAGTTTTCTCATAATCTGTTTGGTCGTCTAATGTGTGAGAGACGGAACGAGTGGGTTGTATAGAGGGAGAGGAAAAGAGGAAAAAGCGAGTAAGTACAGCAGGTAGGTAATGGGCAAGCGAGCAGTAGCAGCAGCAGCAGCAGGGGAGTAGGTGGCAAGGCTGCGTGACGAGGCGATTGCGAAGCGTGACTAAAATATTTAAAAATATGTATCTTTCTGGGCGGACTGGCTGGCGTCCAGTTTTAAAGTGGCGCTGCGCGCCGATCCCCACAGGGCCTCTCGCTATATTTATTTCGCATTTCCTTCCTGCCGCCGCTGCTGCTGCCGCCGCTGCTGCTGCTGCTGTTGGTGGTTGTTGGTGTGGTTGTGGTGGTGGTGTTGTTGATGGTGGTGGTGGAGGTGCCGTGCTGGGCCGGGACGCTTACGCACTGCAGGCTCGGACAGAGAAACAAACGCGGCCGCGGATAACCCCCGAGAGCCAGCGAGTTGCCAACGTGCCGCGCGCACTCTTCCACTTCCGCTCGCCGAGCGATCCTCTATCTCGTTACCGCCGCCTGACCGTTGCTGCTGCTGCCGCTGCTGCTGCTGCTGTTGTTGTTGTTACTACCTGAGCTCTCCTCTTTTTTTCGCTCGTTTTACCTCTTTCCAGCGCAGACGTATATGTCCCATCGCGTGCTACACTCGAGCGGTGACGCTCGCTCAGCTGCTCAGCGCAAAAACTCGTCTCCTCTCGTTTTTAATTATGTCGAAGCAGCTTCAATTATTATTCCTCCAGACTGCCATGGTTCCGGTCGTGCGTTATTTTCCACTTCTCTCGAAATACTTGCATCAGGCTATATTAGAAAAAGCAAGAATACCGATCGCAAGATTCGAACTTCAATTGATTAATCGATTATGATCAAATCAAATTCTAACTTGTTTTGTATTTTATCAGAATCATCCTACCAATTGTCCAATCATATGAATAATTATCTACATCGTGGTTCTATTCTGCAATTGAATGTATGAGACATGAATGATAAATCTATATTTTCCTGAATTCTTCTATTCCAGTTACAATCGACCTGAATTGGAAATACTTACATTGTTTTGCTATTTTCACACTGTAATTGTACTTCTATCCGAAGGTCCAGAACAGATTTCAAAAAAATCTTCTTGTAACTTGTCAGTATTTATCTAAGCCAATATTTCCATAGCAGCATACTCACATAAGTATCTTCTTGTTACAAGAGGAATTAGACCTCATATACAATATTTCGCTACTTTCAAACATAATATATTGTTAATGATTTTTTCCCCTGGATATCAATTTCATAGGTTCCTGAACAACATCAATGACTAGAGGAAAATATTTAATGATCGATGAAGGTCAATAGAATACAATTCTGTTCGGAAGTAGGAGAAATTCTTAATGAGGCGCCTAATTCTTCCGCGAACAAGAATATACTTTTGTGAATGTATGCGTTAAATAAATTCGATCTTTTTTTACCATCGTAGCTAGCTTACCGAAATCCTTTTTCGAATCTTATAAGGCTTTGAATTGTGAGTTTTTGGTGCTGTGGGTGTGTACTTGTTTCACTCGTGAACCAAAGTTTAGTGTAACTTTCCTCGTGTACAAGGGGATTCGTATACCTATAGCTTCCTGGTATCTTTGGTGTTTGATTGTCAGTCGGCGTTTACTGACAGAGCCACAACATCGATCCCGTTTTCGAAAGTTCAAAAACCTCGTGTACACGTCAACCATTCGTGACGAAAACATAGACACTCTGTGTGCCCAAGACTCTAACGTACGAAAGACTAGACACCTCTGCTCTTGTATCCGACAGGCATCTGCATTCACAAAAATAGAATCTTGGTTCCAGAAGAAAGATCAGTTTCACGCTGTATCAAGAAGATTCATTTTCATGCTAAAGAGACTCGTCTACGATCAAGAACAGAGTCTTCATTCTTTTTGCTATAACGTCAAACTGATTTTTTTTCTCAAACCAAGACTTCATTTTCGTGAGTGTATACTTGGCTAAGCGAGAAGCATCATAGATGTTCTCGCGGAGCCGTGTGAGTGTCTCAGTATGAGTCGGCGGTTTGTTGCAAGGCAGTTCTGATGCGGACACATCTCGTGCACTTGGTGAACGCATACGCACCTGAACTAACTGGCACTCGGGATGCACTACGAAACTATACGAAAGTCAAAGTCAGAACGAGAGTCAAGAGTCAGTTCACGAAGCTACCGCTGCTCTGCGAATAAAATTTATCTAATTAATTATTTTCATGTTTGTTTCAAATCGATGCCTATAAGAAGATTTTTGATCAAAACGCGATTATTACAAATAGTTTTAATTTGCTTTATCAATCTACATCATACAAGACATGTATAATTATTGAATTATAGAGTTAGTGATCTAGAATGTGGGACTTGTAAGTAATGCTATATTTGTCGTGAAGATTTACGAGCAGTACGAGTACGAGGAGCGAGGTAGAAGAAATTGAAAAAGATTCACGGGTCGTTGGTATATATGTGCGGGCAACAAGTAAATGCGTGCGGTGGCGGTATACGGGGAGCGTACCGGTCGCGCGTGCGCCGTGGAAAACGCGCGAGCTGGCGCGCACAAGGCCCCTTTCGTCCGCGCGTATGCATATTCATGAGATTTTTGATCGATAATCGGTGCGGGTAGGAAGAAAAGGAAGTAGTTCCTGCAGGGGTCATGAAAAAGGAAAGGACGGAACAGACGCGAGCCCGATGGGACAGCGGGCGCATACTAATCGTCGCTTGCGCGCGCATACACGCTCGGCGATTCCGTCGCTCTTCCGACTTTTTCACCCGGGCCACCGTATATGCGTCGCTCGAGCTCGATTCTCCACAACGCCGATCGCCGTTCCATAATTCAGTGAAGAACCGGTGTTGACTGGCGCTCCCCAACAGATGTAGATTCGAATCGGCCGATCTAGGGCCGCGTGGCCGTAAAACTCCCTTCCACGTAAACATCATTTGTTATTGCGCCCGTCAATGTTCGTCAAGTCGATCAATAGATACATATCATTTTTTTCTAGAATTAACCGTTCTTCCAGGACAAATCCAACCGTGACACGAATCAAGTACTTTACGTGTACTTTATAAAAACATACAATCGATTTATTATGCCAATATGCTGTAGTTCTCACACGATCGCTACAGGTAATGAAATAGTTTAAATATTCCACAGAGAATAAACGACAAACTGTTTTTCGCTTCAATACGTCTTCCATAATTGAACGAAATTTCCCTTTTAAACGAATAAATTGTTATGAGCTGAACATGTACAACCACTCGGAAAGAGTCTCAATGGAACATATGGATCATATCGTAATTTGTCTGGATGAATGTTATATCTATAATAAGATATAATACGCATATATGCACTAGAATGGCCATGGTCCTTATCATTTTTGTCATCCATTACTTTAGAAGGGAATTGTTTGAAAAGTAGTGAGAGCCAGAAGTGTAGCAGAAAGGGAGACCAAATGGAAAGGTAGGATGCGGCATTTCCGCGCGGGGACACTCGAGGAAGAAAAGAAGAATGCGAAAAGCGCGAGGTGGAGGAATGAGTAAGGCACGCATCGACTCGGATATATATATATAGGATCGTGAGTGCAGTCGCGAGCTCGAGGGCATAGCTGGAGGAGTTGGCGGGTAGTTAGCGCGCGCGCGAATTAAAATAAGGGCGAAACAAACGTGCGCGCGCGCGGCGTAAGGCATGAAAAATAAGTCGGGCCTTATCTCGGGGCGCGGCGTGGCCATCCCGTTTTGGGCTGCATGCATATTCAGCGAGGCGCAGCCGGGGCTTTTTTCCTCTCGCGCTTTTCCTTTTAGTTGGTGGGCTCGGTTGTGTTGGGCTGGGTTCGCGCGCCGGCTCCGCGCGCAGATACGCTCCCCTAATTCGCTCTTTGCTCGCGCTTCGTGCGCGGCTCCTTCCTCTCTCGGTTCAGCTCTCCGACACGGCCGCGGCCGAGCCTGTACTTATAACGCTCGGCACCAGCCGCTAATTCCTCCGCTCCCTTCTTTAATTGCACCGGCACGATGTGTAATAAGAGCGGCGCACAGGCCGCGCGCGCGCGTATATACGCACATATAAGGCGCTACTCGTGCAACGAGCCAACACCCGTTCTTGCACCCCCGGCGATCGCGATAATCTTTATTACTCGCACACGCCGCACACCGGCGCGCACCGCGTCCAACGCACTGCAGCGCGCAATGCGCCAGCGAGACGCGCCGCGGCCGAGCGAGACGAGACAGGGGTTGCCCCGATCGTTTTTTCCCTCCCGTTCCGCGAACCGACCACTCGTTGCTCGATGGGAATGCGCTCTGGCTCGCCCCCCGTCTCCCTCAGCGCGTGTGTCCTCGTTATTAAAGGAGGCAGCGTCGCAAATTGCGCGGTAATTACGATAGCGCGCGTAATCGCGCGAGCCAAATCGCCCCGACCCTTCTTTTTCTGCAAAACTAAGGCTTAGCTCCTGCGCCTCTGATGCCCGCGCGCGCTCCACCCGTCTTACTCCACGGCGTTTATTAATTGTGAGTACCAGCGTATATGGATATAGCCCGGCGTTGCTCGCGGTTGCGCCAACGCCTGCGCCCCTTTGCACATGATAGCTTTAATGGCTGCTTACCTTTTTTTCCCCTCTTCGCTTCGTTGTTATTTATGCGCGTTTTTTATACGTCAGCCCCGACCTTGACTTTAGTTTCTTAAATGATTATTGCGTTATTATGAAAATCCTGCGCATCGCACCCAACACTCCTGCCCCGCGAGCTGAAGAAAACGTCGCTGCGGGATAATTCGTTCACAGGCCAAGTTTAGTAAGTTAAGCGGACCAGTGAATTATGCGTACTTATAATACGATTGTTTTCACGCTCATTTATTCTGCAGTGCAACTGTCGATCATGAATAACTTTTTCCACGTCAAAAAGTCATTGAGCTCACATATACCCGATAATGTACTTACGAAACGTTGCAGTAACCAATAACTTGAAACATGCTAGAATATGAAAGTGTTGATTCGTAACACACAAGTTACGAGAAATAGCTCTTATTAATGGCACATGAAACTATTTCTGTAAAAAATAGCACGTTTCAACTTTTTTCTCCTTGACTTGCAAAAACTGGCTATTTACGACTAACGTTCAGAAGGATTATTTGAATCCCACTTGGATTAAAATAAATCTTCGCTTCTTCGAGTTCATTCAAGTCACAATTTACTAATATATAAAGAAATTTGCGAGGGGCTATTCACTTAGAAATCACTGGTGATTTGTTTGAATTTTTTGTCGAATTCTAGACTTAATAGCCGTTGTTTTCAATCGTGCGAATGAGGCTGGAAGTTTTATCGGTAAACAAATACCCCAAGGGGCTATTTGCTTCAAATAATACAAAAAATCACCAATGATTTTAAAGCCCTTCGGAAATTTGAATTCAGTAGATAGTTGAAACACATTCATTGTTGTGTGGAAAGAAGCTGTGAATATGCTAGTTTTCATGGTGAAAAATTGGATCGCATTACAATTGATTTAACGGAATTTTAGTATTCTGCTACCATTTGATAGAGCTTACAATATTGATTTTAATATAAATTTTAATATTGAATCAATGTTGATTCCACATGAAATCAATCTGAAAACGCAAAATTTATTTCATAATTAAAAATTAAGATGCTAAATTTTGTTTTGAGATGAAAGAAAAACGTTATTTATGATGCTCAATCCCACAGTTGTATAATCCCACACTGTATATCAATTACATCTTAATTTTTCGATACATTGAATCAGTATAATACATAGTATTGATCTAATATTAAAATCAATATCGATAGATTGAACAGGAGATAATTGCGTCGATGCGTGTCAATCATTATAAGTGTTGGGAAAACATGGAGCGATTGGGAATTTCTCAAAAGGTCATCTCGTCGGAATTGAAGTCAAAATGAATAGAATATACCCAACGACGCTATAGTTGTATTCAACGCGGTGGGGTAACGACATACAACAGCCAGCTGAGATAAAGGCAGCGAAGGAGAGATTGAGTTTGGAACAAGAGTCGTCGCGGTGCAGTGATGGAGTTCTTGGAGCGAGTATATAACAATAGATGGGAGGTTGCAGAGGGGAATGTGCGGCACGGGGTGGTTGCGCCAGGGAATTCCTCATGAAAATGCCATCGCATCGCGGCGGGGCTTGTTCGGAGGCGGCGCGAATTTAGGTTGGGTAAAGCGGCGTAAAAAAGGGAGGATAAATGATGGCGGGGACTGGGCAAAATAATGATGATTTGGTAAAAGTCGGATGAGGAGAGGAGGATCGCGCGACGTGACAGTTGACGAATGCGGTGCTTGGGAATATGCGCGCCTGCGAGGCAGTTGTAGGTGAGCCGCTCGGGCTGGGAGGTAGCGCTCGTTACGATACGCGAGCGCGCGGTGGGTATGGATCGGCCGCTAGCGAGGCGAACGGTCAGTGCGCGCGCGCTCGCCGCCGCTTGCCATGTCGACGCTCGCTCGCTTCGTTTCGCATGCGGCTCGCGTATATTTTAGTGGAAAATAGGGTCAAGCCAGGCTCGAGCCAGCCAGCCAGCTCGTCCGCGCGACACAATGGCACAAGTCGAGCGCGGCGCGCATGCGGACGAGCCATACCTGCATGCCGACTTATCGCATTCCCATAACGCCCCCACCTCGCACGTACGCTCCTCGGCTGCCGCGACGCGACTTTTACCGATTCCCAGCCGATCCCAGCTCCAAAATCATCCTGCCTCGGCCCTCACATGTCCCCTCTCGGCCCCTTTTCTACCACGCGCTCCCGAGTATCCAACTGTCGATCAAACTCGCCTAATCCAACTCTGACTGTGTTTCGTACAATCATTGTAACGTCCGCTACGATTCACTCACCTCATATACATATTTTCTATTCCGTTCTATCTAAGCGCCTATCTTACCCGCAGGTATTCAACAAGTAGATGTTCGCTGAAAAAAAACGTCAATGATAGTAACATTGCTCACATCACAATGACACCGTGCTGTCATGAATTTGCCTTTTTAGTTTCGTTATAATTCTGGCCAAACAGAATTTTGCCAGTTCGATTTTTCTCGATTCATTGATTGAAATTGCTGATGAGTTATACAGCTGATATGAAATATGGTTTACGAAGACTCCATATTGTAGCAATGCTTGTATTTTTGTTATATATATTATTAAATAAAAAGTAATAGGGGTCAAAGTGAAGCGTTTTAATCGTGATTTGATTGGTGTAGACCTAACCACGTGACGAGTCGCGTAAAATATAGATATAGATAGTGAATGTAAGCAAGTAAGAAACATAAGAAGAATAGATTTTTAGGTTGTAACAACCAAATCCTTGCCCGATGCTTACAAAATCCAAATGTAGATTTTAAAATTGCGGATAATGAAAATAAAATAAAAGTTGACTGAATTATGAATGGAGGGTTTATAAATGCGAATATTGTGAATGAATTGATAAGTAAATGGAAAAGATTATCGTAGGTGAATGATTGGAACATAATTTTGAAACACACGAATGTAGATCGCGCGCAGCGCGTCTGAATGTAGCTAGTACATATTAAAGGTAATGAATTCTGTAAGAGAATCGGGTCTCCATTATCATTGTGAATAAGAGTTGAATAAAAAATTTAAATTCTGCAATGAAGATTTAAACCATTAAAAAAGTGATAGTTTAGTATCACGTTTATCCAATTCGTACGCGTTTGTACTTATGCAAAAGGAACAATGAAGTCTCTCGGCGAGTGTCAGTGGGCCAAAAAAAGTTTGTCTGGCCGCGTACGTTGAGGTAGGGAGTTAATTGGCAATGCAGAGGAGATAGCTTGGGGCGTGAAAAAGCAGAGAGCAAAAAGAAGCGAGGCATCATTGTTAAAAGTAACTATATACGTATAAGAGAAGGCAGCATTGCGGAGACCGGCTCGAGGCTCTCTCCGTCGTGCAGTGCTCCTCTCGCGCGGTTATGGACTGATCGGACGAGGAAAGGAGATGGGTGCGGCACGCGGTGACATTCCTCCTCGAAGAGCACCGATGGCATTGTTCCATTGCGTCGCGCCTCGCTCACGCCTCTCTCACGTGGCCCACAATTCACAGGACGTGACTTTTTGATCCTTCCCAACCGCTCTCCGCTCTCTTCGATCTCTGCGTTCTTCTTTTTGTCTCTCAAACATCTTTTCGATGAGCTTCCGTCAATGTAAAACGCGCGAGCTTGAGTTTTTGATAAATTCTCCCCCTTATTTGTACTTAAGGAAGAGCATCAAGTTGCTGTAATCTTCCGGAGCAAAAAAATGTATATGGATTGAAAGATTGAGAGGAGAAATCTGCTCGCCAGATTCCTCCTTCTTCTGCTCTCAAGATAATTAATTCTGAGAGATCTTCCCAAGTTTGTTGGAATGTTAACGTTTTAAAAAAAAAATCAACTTCCATAAACTTGCTAACCTAAGGTGTGTACATTTATTGGTTTGTAGATGAAGTATAGTAGCATTTCTTTTTCACATTCGACGAAGAAGAATGTGGTGCAAAAATTCACTAGGCGAGAATTGAATGGAAAACTCAAGAACGTCAAACGAGGCTTGATGCTTTTCATCGAATCGGACATGGAGTGGAGAGGCCTTTTAAGATATGGACGCATGTACTGAAGTGTAATGATTCGACCGCATGCAACATAAATGAAAACATATCCACTTGGACAATAATAAATTTGAGAGAGAGAGTCTATCAGTGCAGGTAAGAGGTACTAAATGAAGTACAATGGTCGCGCGTGCGCGCGCGCGGAGCAACGAAATGGTAGTGGCGGCCGATTCCCATGATCTAACTACAATGCGCAATAAATCCCGAAGATGCGAATCTTTTATTAATTACGAGGTGGAAGGAGTGTACAAGTGCAGTTGGGCTTGGGCTTGCGCGCGAGCTCGCGGCCAGGCTAGCGCGATAATTTATTGGAAAAGTAATCGGATTAAGGTGGAAACGAAATGGCCCGTCGCGTTCGTTTTTCATGCTCATTATCGGCGCAAACACACGTACGCGGACAGACATTCGCGCTGCTCGGATCGCAACTCGAGCACTTTCCGGTTATCTGCGCGCCTTCATCTATTTGCGTGTAAGTTGCGCACTTGTATTTGCCGATGGCAGCGCTCGATGAACTTTCAGGGATGCATCCGTATACCCGCTTGTACGGCCGGCGCGAGCTCGTGTGTGTGTGTGTGTGTGTGTGTGTGTGTGCGGCTGTACGCGAGCGAGCACACGAGGGGCCGGTTACTCGCTCACCTGCCGCTCATTAGGCCTTATCGTTAATTAATCCGTACATCTAGCGCGTCACGGCTCTCGTTACTCGTGTCCTTCGTACCTTGCGCGCGCGCGCGGGCACGGGCCCCGACCAGCCCACTCTTCGCTTATTTCTCCCTCCTCGATTTATAATATACACGCTCGCTTATTGCTACGTGTGTGTGTGTGTGTGCCAGCACATGCGTTATGTTATGCGCCACGCCGCGATCTTTATCGCTCTGACATCGAAATCTCATTTAATAACGTTATAGCGGGATTTTTCTGTGCAATAAAAATCCCTGTATTAACACCGAGCTAATTATCAATTATACACCATACGTTATGCGTTCCATTCAATTGATACGTTACGTCGGAACGTCCGATAATAACGTTTGTTTTTCTCGTTTCCTTTGAGAATCGCTCAGTGATTCAGGATTCGTTAACTCATCCGATAATCAGAGAAATATATACTGCACTCGTCAATTCCGATTCAGTCTTTCTTCGGAACGCGTCATTTTTGCACGCAATATTGATTTTGCTTATATATTTTTAAACAGTATATTTCGATATTACTGGTGCAGAAAGAGACGAATCCCACATGTGTATCAGATTCTCCTTTTGTACGTGTAATAATAAATGATGTTTTTCCAAATCATTCGAATATTATCGAATAAGATTGGATGGTCGATGGTCAATGGTTTTCAACATATAGTTAACGAGGAATGTATTTTCAATATATACGTATTGAATAATTTCAAGTCTTTTCATTTCCTCTTTATACACTGCTCTCAAAGTACATGAATATTCATAAGTTCTGGAAGCATCAATCGCACGTAATCTTCAACTCGCTTAATCTTCCCACTGATTGCTAAGATGATGGAAATATCGGTTCACTGACCCTAATGCATCGAACGACCGAATATTTGTACTTTTTAGTTTGAAATGTGCCTCGGAGAGAAAAAGTAAGTGGCGCATCAAGCGCAGCAGCAGCAGCAGCGGTATCTAAGATCGAGCGATGGAATAAAGTAGCAGAGAGGCGGAGTTTACTTTCGCTAATGTTGTAACAAAAATGTCTAGCACGCTGAGCGGCTGAAATCTGGAGGCAAACTTGTTGAGGGGAAGAGAAAGGGAGGCTGAACTAGCCCCAGGGTGAGTAAGAGTATGGTACACAGGAGCAGCTTTGGCGGCGAGAGGCAAAGAACAAGATGCTAGTGCTCGGGCTTGGGAAAGCTCCGGGAGCGCATCAAGCAGCAGCAGCAGCAGCAGCAGCCGCCGCGTAGCCCGGCAGCGCAGCGCGGCTTGTTAATTATTAATCAGCATGTTTAATTCATAGGTCGAGCGCGTGCCGCTGCGGCTGCGGCGCGCCGGCTGTTTGTTTCCTTGATGTGCACTAAGCTCCCAGTGCTTACTCACTTACCTGGGCTCGCGAGCCCGGGCCCGAACCGCATTGTTGCCGCACGGCCAAACGAGTTAGAAGGAATGAACGCGAGCGCGAGTTGAAGCGCGCGCAGATTACAGCAGCCGCGCGCGCGACTCGTTTACGCATTGTCTTGCTCCGTCCGCCGCGCACACGACTCCCACGAGCTCTGCGGCCCAGCTGCCGCCTAGTGTGTATCCACGCGAGCACAAGGTCGTCTCGGCCGACACCTATGTATCCCGTGGCTTCCGCCCCGGTACACATACCCAAGCCACTTATCACCCACTGCTCACTTACCATTCATCCGAGGCGTTAAATCCGCTCGATGCATTGCTGCGATAACGCCACAAACGCGCTGTCCTCCGCCAACGTTTTCTTCCTTTCTTCCCACGTCACGCTATCGACGCGTCCAAAGCACCTTGCTCTAAAGGAGCGCAAGCACGCACCGCAATATCCTTTCCATTCAATATTTTTCAAACCCTTATCTCCATCGACCAACTGAATTTTAATGTAAGCTGTGCTGCTTACGGGGTATTCCCAGACCCTAGTTGTGCCAACTCGATCAATACGTTTCTTTCAGAATGCGTTTTTCTCGTTGCGATATGTTGCCACGAGTGTTGGGAAATTCTTTGCAAAATGCAATTCGATCAGACGATTAGAATCGAGCATTCTTTTATACCTGCTCAAGCCGTCTACTTCCATTGCTAAAAGAGCACATAGGTTATTCGCATCGAGTGTTGTGAACGCTCACAGTCATTAATATTCGAAAAAATCAATAGCAGTTGTTTGTAAGGGAATAATCATTTGTCAACATTATAGATTTAGAAGAAATATAAAGAACGTGTACTGATGAATCGCAAGACCGATTCAGACCAATAACTCGAATTTAAATTTTTCCGAGTTTGATAAACTGTTATATAAACTGTAGTACATTAATACGATTTTTTTCAAAATTACAAACTTCGGAAAATTGATCAGAATTTTTTTGTATCTCATAGCAATTCCAAGTTTAATATCGCGAAAATGTAATGAATTAGTAACGTAAGTAATCAAATATTATATTTTTTACCATAGTAATGGCTGCAAATCTCCCTATACAAGCGTTCAATTGTTTTTTTCATCAGTCCTAATGACTGTGGGAAAAGAATAAAAACGTGTATGATTAGTTGTACCAGTTTAAGTCAAAACTACTTTTTCGACCAGCTGAACTTTCGCTCAAATGCTTATACAAACAATGTAACGCGTACGACATTGTTTATTTGTGTAAAGACATTCATTATTATATGCATAAAATCAATGACGATTGTTGAAGACGATTGTTGAAGTCGATTGTCCGGAAAATCGAAACGATAGGACAATCGACGGCAAATATCACATGTCTATAAGTATCAAAAAACTATACCTCCCAAAGTATCAGTAGAATCGGAGACCCAAATTTGAAGTGGCAGGTCTAGGTAACTTTAATGTTGGAACGTTTTTCTTTGTGTATTTCTCGATAATTATCAAGTGCGAATCGCATCGCATTCGTTTCCCGTTTCGCTGTTGCCGAGCGTGGCCAGCAGGTTGTGCTCAGCATGTTGATAGTTGAAAACAAAAGAAATGGATTAAAAATATAGATTGTATGCATGCAGCCTACGAATCAAATTTATGGAAGTAAATTACATATTCACAGTCCATTCTTCTAACGAAAGCACGTGGAATGAAAAGCAAATATACAGTATAAGCTCTTAAATCACGGCCATAAAAAGTCGGAGCGTCGCGAAAAAAAAGCCAAAGTCGTGGGAAGATTGACGGCGTGGCAGGGCTGGCAACAAAGAAAAATAGTGTCGAGTCCGGGAAAAGCCGTAGGTAAGGCGAAAAAAGAGGCGCTCGAGCTAATCTATTACAAAGGAATCGATAAAAGTGGGAGCGATATGCCTAATGAAGTCCGGGGGATACGGTCAATTGTATCGAAGTGGGTGAGCTGCTGCTGCGGGGTACTTATGCACGTCAGTGCTAGCGGCTCGCAGGAGGTGGCGAGCGCTCGGCCGGTGGCGTGTGTGTGCTCGACATTTTATGTATTGGGGCGCGCGCCCGCTCGCGGGGGTGTTTATGGGTTTATTATACGAGTTGTAGTCTCGGCCGTCGTTTGGCCGCGTGCGCCTGCACACGTATGCCGCAAGAAGTTACGCTCGCTCCTCCTCGGCCAGCTCCGCTCTCTCTCTCTCTCTCTCTTTCTCTATCTTGCTCTGTTTCTCTCTCCTCTACTCTCGCCTTTTTTCTCCCGCTCTCTGCGCGTTACGCTCGTCTATAACACGCGCGGGACCATAAAAAATATCCACCGAGTGAAAATAAATCTAGCCGCGTGCGGTAATAGAAACGAATGGCCGGCCGCTCGACCGAAAAGGGAATATATACCAAAAATATATACACCGAATAAGAGAAAAGCCATCGAGAATACTTATGAGACCGGTATATGTTTGCGGATCGCTATTCCCAAGCAAAATATAAGCTCTGTTGAATTTATTTTCAATTTGAAAAGTGTGCGTCCCAAGGTTTTATTACAACGCTGCTTCGAGACTCATTCTATAACAAAATTTCGCTCCGAGTCATAGTACTTTGGGCTCATCAAACTTCTTACAACTCAACTTGAGAGGCATTGGTTAATTAAGGGTGGCTGAAATCATTTCAAAATTTTCTTGAGTTATTCAACTCAAAAATAAAAAGTGCATTCGCAAGCTTTTGACTCGCGACACAATTGATTACAGCCTATACTTTGAAAACACTGTATCATGGAAATCGTTTTTGAACGTGAATTAGTGGATATGGAATTGTATTATTCGTCATATATTATAAAAAAGTAAGCTTGGTATTCCTCTTGATTTACACTTTATTATCATCATTCTTTTACTTTTCTTGACGTTTTCGATGAAGGGAGTTGTCCCCAAAATCTAAACCACCCAGTCTACAGAATTTATTCTTCTACTCTTGCCTTATGAGCCTTATTGAGATTTTGAATTATATCTTCGAAAGAGCCATACTTTATTGATGTAGAACAACATTTTTTATACAACAAAATACGTTTTCATACGCAAAACTGTAGACCATTGAAAGATACTGTATCTTCCACCATCAACAAATGGACCTCAAACTGATTTCCCAAAGTAATTAGTTACTAGGACTACTGTGAGACGAGAAACATTGTTCATCTTGTCTTGGTCTCGGCCCAAACAACGAGACGATACCTAGTCGAGATTTTCGAAAATAATTGAGACAACACGAGACTTCTCTCAAAACGAGTACTAAATTTTCGAGACTCTATTCCAAGGCCAACTTATTTGGCCACCCAAAAGGTGTAACTTCTGGTTATTAGTTAATTATAAACAAATGGTAACTTCTTTATATAATTGCATCTTAAACAAGGTAACTGCAGGCCATTTAGCACGTTTGTCAGAATTCGTATATCCGGTGCTCTCTGAGCCGTCGCTCTCGTATCATATTGAGGACATTAAAAGAAAATTTTCGGTACCTTTCCCGTCCATTTAGCCCTTAAAACCACTCTTTTACAACACTTTGAAGTTTCACTCACTGATTTTTTCACCGTTATCTTATTTCACTTTTCACACTAAACCTAAAATATCAGGAATAAATAATTGTATCTCTCAAAGTGTCGTTACTCTTTTTTATGTAAAAACATTTCTTCTTTCAATTGGTCACATCAGTTTTCCCAAAGCTATTTTTATCCTATCCAAATTGCTTTTTTGCATCAGAAATAAGTGAAGCCAGTTGGGCCCTTTATGCGATTATAAATGGAAAGACTGAGTGGAATCGTTGGATATTTTTGTAGACATATTACGATAATTTAGATATGTACTTTTGAGTTGAATGTCAAAAGTTTTGTATGAATATCAATGAGAACATGATTGAGAGTTTATTCCAACGCCAATTTTATCGTCTATGTAGACCTAAATAGGCTATAACAAATGATTAAGAAACCGTGCCAAATTGACTGCACGTATAGTGCATTTGGCCCTTTTGCGATTTTTTTTTAAATTGCAATTTATAATAAGAGTGAAGAGGTCGAATGATAACTATAGAGATTGTTTTTGATAGGCATTGAACTAAGTTTTAAGATACTTTTCGCAGAATCTCAAAATTCCAAGTCTATCATGGTCAAATTTTCAAAAAAACCCTTAGGGGGTGACGCATTGGCTGCAGTTACCTTATGTGAAATGTATTCTCTATTCTCATATTTAAACTTCTCCTCATACTCAAAAAATGTAATTATGGAGATTTATATTTTGATGACCACGAGCCTTATCAAGAGGCTCGATTCGAGACAAGCCCAAGACCAATATTCTTACACCAAGACCAAGATCAACATGTGGCAAACCAAGATTTTTCGAGACCAAGACGAGATCGTCTAAAATATCGTTACGTCTTGTCTCGTCTCGTGGAAGTCCCAGGCTAGTAGCGATTACTATAAACAACAATATCTCGTTTATTCTCATGAATCCTCATGAGTATTTGAGCGATAATGAGCAATTATTTCAGGAAGATCGAACGATTTCTTCAATAGTTATCGCGTGACAGAAGATTGTTTCATCCGTACGTATGTACGTACGCAAATACAGATATTTTTAGGATTAGATGTTATTCGATCAGTAGATCACGAAAACACTCGAATTGAATTGAAAGTTCGATATTTACCTCATTACAATTACAAAAAGAGTGAATCTACAGAGGGTAGATGTAACTTGGAAAAGTATAATAGAAAGTATGGCAAAATCACTGGTATTCTGTAGATAGGTATAAAAACTGTGTGAATTTAGTATTTCTACCAAGTTTACGGTAAGTCGAGATTAACAGTTGATCTCGGATCAGAGCGGACGGAGAAAAACAATGGTAAAGGTAAAAAGCGTGGGGTCGGGGAGGAGAAAGTAGCAACGGAGAAATAGTATATAAGCGATATCCGATGGAGATTTATCGAATCGGATAAAGCATACAGTTTGTTCGTTTTGTCTGGCGGGGGATAGGGGTGGAAGGAAAACGTTATTGAGTGCTGCTTGTTGACGGAGCGCAGAGTCGGCGGCGGCTAGCGGGGAGGAGAAGCAGCAGCAGCAGCAGCAGCAGCAGGAGAGAGAGGCAGCTGAAAGAAGAGAAAAGTCAAGGAGGCGAGAGGGCGCAGGCTCTGTCTCTCTCTCTCTCTCTCTCTCTCTCGCGTCCTCCAACGGCTGGTCTGAGTTCATTGCGCGAGTCATCAGTATCCATAAGCGATGAGTTACCCCCGTGGGCGGGCGTGGGAGGAGGGAGGAGGGAGGAGGGAGGGGCACCTGGTCTGGTTGTTCGCACACCCTTTCTTGGCCGCAAAGGGGAGCTGGCTGGCACGAGCCCGGCCCGGAGCAGCTCGATCGCTCGGTCGAGCCCGGGAAAGGACGAGAGGGCGGATGGCGGATGGCGCATAGCACTAAAGAACCCGGACCAGCTCCAGCGGCTGATTTTCTTAGGTCACCGTATAATCAAGTCTTGGGGGCTGCAGGGTTGGTGCAGCTATAGCGGCGCGCGCGCGCGCGGCCGAGCGGACACGCGACCCCTTCCACCGGCCCTGGCCGAGCTCCTCCTGCGGGGAAGCGCCTCAGACCAATCGTCGATGCTGGTGGGCCGCGCGCGCGCCGCTATAGCTGCACCAACCGCCAGCCCTCCGGAAGGAGTACACCCACGTGCGGGCGCACTGTATGCGACGGCTAGCCCCCGACGCTCCTCGCGAGCTGCAGCGCGCGCGCAAGCGCCACGTGGGTGGGCCAAGCCCGCCGCCCGCGTTTCCCCCGTCCCTCTTTCTCTCCGCGGCAGCCCCGGTGCGCAGCTTCGCGAGCCGAGCGCCATCGCCTCCGTCTCTCCCTCCCCCCTCCCCCTCTCACCTCCCCCTCGTCCTCCCTTCGAATTTAATAAAGCTAGCGCCGACCCGACCCGACCCGACCCAACCCAGCCAGCACCCCTTTTTCGCCACGCCAATTTTCAGATTCAATTAAGTCTGCGCCAATACTCGACTTCGTTCATTACGCCAAGTGCAGAGCGAGGGCCGCGTGTATAGCCTGCACCCAGCCGACGCTCTTTCGTCTTTTGTTATATTTACTTGCCGCGCCCCGCACCCGCACCAGCCGCCTTCTCCCGAATATCATTATAAGATATGCCTTTTGCCAAAATTTCATCCGCCCGCCAGCCGGGCCCGCGACCCACTCCCCACCGCTGTTTTCATCTCCACTCGAGCTATTACCAGATTTCCCTCCGATTCCCCGACATTTGTGCGCTTTATTATTTCATGCGATTGCTCGCATTTCGTGTTTGCCTTACAGCAACCACCCGACCGTTTCCCCGGCTCTCCCAAATCTAATCCCAAGCTGTGATTTCCCACGAGCTTCGCAGTTCGAATCATCAGCAAAGTATCCCTCAACGGTATCAGGTTCTCCACCGTCTCACAGAACAGCAATGTTTCTCTTTCTTCCGCAATCTGTGAAAATTCTAATACAGTGACTAATGTCTTACCAAACACGAGTGTAACTACTAATTTTCGTGAACTTCGGAATTATGATACGATATATTTTACCGGTGCAAGGCTTGCGTCGTACCGGCGCGAAGACCAGCAGATTTTGATTTTGTCCACGAAATCTATAGCTTTATATAGCTTCATTCGTGGAAATCAACATGTCTCTAGTAATTTTTCTTCAATCAATATTAATTCCCATTAAGTCACCTTCAACGTATGAAACGACACAATCGACTGACATGATCATCATATCTTATCGAGACAAAAATTCGGAACACGTACTCGTAATTTGACGAGGAAACGTTGAGATGATGCTACTCTTCGAATAACTGCCAAATGCGCGCTACTCATCGTAGTGGAGGCGTCGACATGGAAATCGGTATGGACATTAGTCTGCCGATTTGTCAAAGAAACCTCAGTCGCTTGTCTGTGATGAAAATGAAGCTTTTTTAACATTCGGACTTGCGAGTTCCTGGACAATGGCTATATCTAGAATATAGATTGGATAAAAAAATTGGTATGCCCAGCTAGACATCGTATCGAAGTTGGATTAGCTCGAGATTGGTGAGGAAATATCCGTGTCAACGCGTCGATCCGTCAGAGAAATGTTGGAATCACACGATGCTCGTGGACCTCGACATAATACATATATAAATGCGTTATACGTACTTTAGATGCTTGCACGTGACGTAATTGCAAGAGTGAAGAATCGAAACGATCCGCGGGCGAGCTGTTTGCGCGCAGCTGGTGGCGGCGGCGGCTGCGGCGGCGAGAAAAATGAAACGAAGATATCGGAGGAGAAAAAGCCGTGGGAAGGGGGCGGCGGAATCAACGATCGGCAATATACGGCTGGCCATTTAGACTCGACGCGGCAAGGGCAGCGTGCGCGACGACTCGTAATCCCGTATGATTCGGTCGTTATGCCTCGTCGAGCTTTCGAGTCGCGTAGACGGCAAAAGACATACTTATTGCTCGGACCATCAAACCGGGCGCGGGCAAAAAACAGTGGAGATACAAAAAGGCGAGAGGGGGCAGTCGATGGCCGAAAAGCAATGTTCCCTTGAAGAGCAACGGGGCGTGATGGAAAAATTGCCCCGATGTAAAAACATGAGAGCCGGGCCGAGGAGGCGGCTGGCGTTTTCACGTCGGCACACTCGCGGCGGAACGAGCCCCGGGTGGGCTGGCCGCGTCCCCCCGGCCGCGGAGGAGAGCTCGATGCCCGCCCCCTGGCCACCGCTCGGCCGAGCGATCCCTTGGAAACGGCCGAGACGCCCGTAGGTGCGCGCGCTCGCGGGTATTGGCTGGCCAAGCGGAACGAAGGACCGACGCTAAGGAAGCGGTCAGCCGTTCGACCCAGCCGAGCTCTCGACTGCTCCTCCGCGGCAAAACCAACTTGGCCTCGGTGGCGGCGGCGGCGGCGGGCAATAATAAAAAATATACGAGCTCCGAGGGCTGGCGAGCGAGCCCCACACGGACGGACCGCGGGCCACGAGCACGTGCGCGCAACGCCGAGCCGACGTAATACCGCACGACTAGCCGGCTCCTCCGAATTATACGCCGAGACCGGCTCTAAGTGATCGCATTTCCACATAGACGAGCTGGCCCGATACGATATGAAAGACTGGCGGCTGCTTGGCCACGCGCGCGCGCGCGCACCGACTCGACTCCTCCGCCCCTGTGTGTTGTGCACCGCGATCCACCCACCCACGCTCGACCAGCTCCGTCTTCTTCTTCTTCTTCCGCCGCGCCACCCGTATTATCGGGATATTTTCCGAGCCTTTACGATCTCTGCTTTATCCGGGCTCTCCCTCAGCAATGGCCAACGCATAATAAAAAACACGCCGCTGCCGACGGATCGTCTGCCCATTTGATTTGGTCCCCGACCAACACACCACTCGCTCTCTCCCTTACTTATTCTTCCGAGTCTTAATTCACGCCCGCTCGCGCGCGCTCGCATCGCCACGTGTATCCATCTCGGTGAAATTGGGGTGCGGAGATAAGCGCAACAACGACGCATAACCAATATGTTATTTTCACTTGAAGGACACCCAAGGACTCACACACGTCGCTGGGAAAATCACGGCACTCGTCGCTCGATCGTTTCGTGTGTACTACATTTTTTCTCTCCCTCTCTCACTCATATACGTCACCAACGTCGATGTTAATCTATTCCAATCATGATTCCTCCCAATTTAACTGGTGCTCGAACGAGCTTATCAAACATCGAACAAGACCATATAACGATCTGTAATCTTTGTCCAATTAAATCTTCACGAAACCTATTTTCCAACAATAATTCAGCACATTGTAATTATATCAAAAAATGTAATGGCCAACACTATTTCTGCTCGTCTAAAGGTCATTTCAAAAATGCACTAGTGCGTGAAATGCCGTTTAACCGAAATAACATAAAAAATATATATCAAAAATATTACAAATTTACAATAAATTTTATGTTTGAAGTAATTTGGTACAACTCAAATTTACAGCAAAAGAAATCAAACCCAGACTAAAAAGGTTTGCTTATCGAACCCACTGGTAAACGGTATCATTTTACTAGCGAGTTCATATATAATCTGGATCTAAAGAAGCAAGTCTTACGTAAGAAGTAACATAATCTATAAGACTTGAATAATATTGCTAAAATAACATTAATAATGAAAAGTCAATTCGCAGAAAAGTATTCTTCAAACTCCCAGGCACAGGATGTAATATTTATATAGATTCCGATGAATACTTTTTTGGCAAACTGATCAATCCATGGCTCAAATCATTTCAGCAATATCGTTAATCTTATAAAAGATATGTTACCCCTTGGGTAACATCCCGTCTAAATGACAGTTACAGATATTTGAAACATCTCATACTGAGCTTTATTTACAACTGCTAAATGTAGTAGAATGTGAATGCTATAATGAGAATGAATATTATTATGTAAAATGATGATTATCTGAACTCGCATAGTTTTAAAAACGTACATTTACAAACATATGTTAACAAACTGAACCTGCCGTCAATGCGTTGAACCATCAAGTGAATGAGCTGCCGATGTAATTTAATCATGTAACTATTTCGGCTAAGCGCGCTATAATAAACGTACCGCATACATCCATCAGTGGATGTTATCGCAGCGCAGTGTGAGAAAAATAGAAACGGGAAAATTATATCTGATGAGATCGCTCGTAGGAAAAGCTACATTTTTCAGCTCGTGGCCCGCTGGTGCGGAGATAGTGTTTAAGGGCTCGGAAAGTCCCCTAAGAAAGGTGATCCATTCGTCATAATATAAAAATGTATGTGACAGCCTTATCTGCGGCCATTTCCTGCAGCCCAGGCCCGAGCTCACTTGTCACTATGCCGGAGGTAATGATCATTACCCAAGCTGGCTGGCTCTCTTTCTCTCCCTCCGCAAGTAGAAAGAGGCGAGATACCGGCAGACCAGTAACTATGAGCGCTGCGGAGGAACGGCAAGTTACGACAAAGTTATCCTTTGCGAAGGAGACAAAAAGCGAAAAAGTTGAAAATGAAGGGGAAAAGAGAGTAACGAAATAGCGAGGATGAGAGATGGAGTGGAGGTGGGATATTCAATGATATAGAGGAGTCCCTACACAGATACATGTATATACACAACCTCCCCTCCCGCTGTACAGAGCTGGGGCTGCTGCTCTGTGAGGACGGGCAAGATGGCCGGAGCCCTGCAGTATATACACGACGAGAAGGACTTTCCACGTTCTCCTCCTATCCTCCTTGGGTTTATGTGTCGTAATAAATGGTAATTTAAAACAGCGAGAACTAACAATTTCTTTCTTTATTTCTCTTTCCCTCACGCGCTCGAGCACGCGCGTGGGCTGCGCCGCTCGGCAAAATACAGATTCTTCTCGCCGAATACTTTTTCTTATTTTCCTTTACGTTTTTATCCAATATTTCCTTTTCGTTAGCAGCCGGGACGAAGACGAAGATCTATCGCCCATGCGACCACACTTTTATGGACAAACCTTTATCGAGAACATACGAAGAAAAGCAGGTACTGTCGTGAAATTCATTTAGAATTACGCTGAATTTTCAGTCAAGTTTAATTCCACATTCTTTACTGCCGGCATAACACATAATCAAAATCAATCATTCGTTATACTCACTGCTAGCTGAATTAAAGTGCTTCATTCAGCCCACAATACAAACTTTTACGAACCAATTTCTTTTTCGATTCTTGACTGTAGACTGACACAACAGTTATTTTACATGTGTGTGTATGTTGCCATGATATACATTCATCGCGACTCATTTTAAGAAGGATATTACAGATTGGATTTCTGAGATTCACTCTCGTGTGGATAATTATCCTTCTAATTTCATAAAGTCTTGGGTAGACCGATTTATGAACCTCTAAGTAATTGGGTTTCTGTGTCATTGAGATATGGAGCGCATATATACGTACGGATCTGTAGATGATTATATTGGATCGCATCTTGGTTATTTGAAGTTACTTTGGTCGATGGAAATTAATAGGGAGGGCCATGAAGTAGCAAAAGCAGTTCCATAAAAGTGGTTGGAAATCAACCCGAAAGGACTTTGATGGCACCGCCCGGGGATATCGCTAACGACACTTTATAGAAACTAAATCATCGAACTTGTCAGTTGTCAGTAAAATTTAACTTCATACCATTTACTGTCAAATTTAAATTCAGTTATTACCCGCGGTAAGTCGCGTATTCACTGCTCCAGTGAATCGACGGATATGAAAAAACTTCCCTATAACTATAGTATATATGCTGATAAATTGATAAGAACAATCAATCCACTGCTAGCATGAGTGAAACTAATGTAAGCCGCAAGTGAGAAAATGGTGAAGAAGTGTGATATGTCATTTATGGCAGGGCGCAATACGTCGCCGACTAAAGTAAGAGAAAAGAATGAGGTGTGAGTTGTGGGCGAGCGTGGGGGGGGGGGCAAAAAAGGAGCGCGGCAGCCTTATATAAAGAGATATGTGCCGCGGAGGGGCATTAGCATTAGGAGATATAGTTTAGCGGGCGCTCAAGAGAGAGCGAGAGAGAGAGAGAGAGAGAGAAAGGGAGCGCGCAGCAGAGGGCCGGAGATGAAATGAGATACTGCGGCTGAATCATGCATGAGCGCGAGGAGGTATAATACGCACGAGCAAGCGCGATTCGCCACCTCGCGAGCTGGCGCGCACCGGCCGCGCGCGAGCTTAGCAGCCCTTCCCCCGTAACATCGCGCTCATCTTCTCGCGCGCTCTACATTCTTTTTTCGCCGCCGCCACCGCTTCTTATTCTTCTTCTGGCGCACACGGGGCATACACCGAACCCTCGGTCGCGCGCCGCGAGCAAAGTGAATATGCTACAATATTCAAATGGCGCGCCCAGCACCAGGCGACACTTTATTAAACGACTTATTTGCATCTGGTATATACCTCTCCGCCAGACGAGGGCACGGGATGCGGCTTAACGACAGCCCCCGCCGGCGATGAACGGCGAAATTGCCAGGAATACGCGTACATCTCACCTATGGTGCAATCGCTGCGCGTTCTCCATTTTTTCCCATCCCCGGCGCGCGCCCCCGGTCCTCCTGCTTTTCTTCTCCTAATTCTTCTTGCCCGGGCTGCGGCACTTATATGCATATGCGTGTACACCACGCCGAGGGTTCGCCGGGGTCGTAAATTTTAATCGGCCTGCTGGGCACAAAAGACTCCGTCCTGTGCGCACTGAGTATTATATTATGTCGAGCTGCGGGTTGCTCTACGACCACGGCCGCGCCGAGGCTTGTCTTGTTTATTATTGACACGAGCTGCTTACGATAAAATCTGCCGTTGTACGTAAATTAGGCTGCTCTTGAATCTAATTAGCTCCTTGTACGCGTATACAGAGGGGCAGAGAGACGGAGATTGCTTGCTCACTTAACAAACAGCTTAATTTCCCTGCTTGATTACAATGCGCCCGGCGCGTCATAATATAATCCGTCGTCTAGATTTGCCATCACTTTTCCAGTGGAGAATCTCATTCGGACGAAATCGTATACAGCTACTCGATACTTAAAAATGTTGTTGGGAAATTTCGCATTTGATTTTACACTATTTGAAATCTCATTGGAAATAAACCTCATCATTATTTTCATAATATTTCACAATATGAATCGTAATTCATGTCAACCCGTTTCAAAACCATTTTTAAAATACTCATAACGAACTCGTTATCGAAAATAAGATATGCCACGTTAATTTCGGCATAACGATTGCTATTGTAACGAACGATGTGCTGGTGAATGGAGAAGAGAATTTAATTTTTTTTTTGATCGATTGGCCAATAAGATTGGGATTCGGAGTTCAATATACTTTAGGGAGAATAACATCTCGTGGATGAGATATTGCTGGGTTTAGAAGATCGTTATAATATCGAGCAGAGGATCATATTACATACTGTTTGATGAAGCTGTCGTACAAAAAACAAGAGTCAAATACTGTTCGATTAAATTTTGTGGGTGAAACGTGTCCTTAGGTCGGGGCGTGACGCGGGCGCACGTGCACAACGCGCTCGCAAGATCAGCACGCCGACGTTATGCTAATTTGTCTTTTAATCTTGTGCCTGATGTCGCGGCTGCCTTTCTACCCGCATTTTTACTCTATCTATGTTTATCCCTCCTCGCCTCCACCATGGTATACAGAGCCAAGATGAATTTCATTTTTTTTTTACTTTAAATAAAACCAAGTTGAAAAGCTTCAACTCAAACTCCATAATGATTTACGTCGTGTGACATAATTTGTATACATACATGAATTATAGTTAATGCATCTATTATGCATTTCTCGGAACTGCAGTTGCAAATGTTTCACGGAATCCACTACTCAATAAATAAACCTTAGCCTTCGCTAACGAAGAAAAGATTTTAATATATCTTTCGAATAACAAACATATGAAGATTCAGAAAAAAATTCATCGATGAAATTTCTCTTGTTCGGTTGAAGCGCATAAAAGTACTCTGCGTTGGCTGTGTAGATATGGACCGTAAATACGGGATAACGACACGAGACGATCAGGACACGGCGCAATAATATTCCATTTTCCCGTGGTGAGTAAAATATTCCGCATCGCGTGCGTATCGGAGAGATGTCGTTTCAATTCGAGCACGCCCGGGCGGTATTTATATACGTATACAAAGCTAAAAATCGCTCCGGCGAGAAAGCCGCGCGCGCCCGGCGCTTGGCTAGGGGAAAAATGCTCGACACGCGCCGGCACTGGAGAGGGAGGCAGACCCGCTGCTTCGGGGGAGGGCCGAGAAAAATCCCCGGTGGCGAAAAAAGGTAAGAGACGCGAGCGGGAAGGCGAGAAAAAGGGGTAAAACTGCCTATGCGGACTGTGCGCGGCTGATTCGAACCGGCGCTACCGCCTCCCTCTCCTTGCGAAGCACGAGCCGCTGGTGGGAGAGCACTTATGCATTTATGCATTCGTATTTCCGCGCTCGCGCCCAGTAAGAAGTCCTCGTGTCCTCGTCTATGCGCTGCCGCCGCCGTCGCCGTCGTCTTCGTCGTCGTCAGGAGCAAAGCCTTCTTGCGGTCTGGGGAGGGGGAGGGAGAGAGAGAGAGAGAGAGTCACGGCGGGGAGCAAAGTTGCTCCGGAATAATAATACTCTCCCCGAGCGGCGCGCAACCGAGGGAAAAAAATCTGAATACATGAAACGTAACGACGTGAGGGAGAGAGAGGGAGAGAGAGTTACAGGTAAGCGGCTTCATTCGCAAGCGCGACGGCGCCTCGCAGCATCTCCGCCGCGTCACCAACGCTCCGATCAACGCACTGTACACGTGAAAGTGACCGTGGCATACCTCGAGCTGCGTCATCTCATCTTTTCCCCCTTTTTTCACTCACGAGTCGTTTCAATCCTCCGAGCAGTAGAATTACATTAAATTTTGGTACTTTTCATTGTTCGATTCTTGACAAAAACTATATGTTTTGTTATTTCAGACTTGTCCAGAGCGACGAAGAGCTATTTTGGTCTCTGCCTGACAAGAATAAGAGTTTGTCAAGGGTGCTGTGATGGAAGCATATTATCTGATGAGATGTTTCGATGAGGACCACGTTTATGCGAGCAAACAGAGTTGGAGGGATGCAGTATGAGTGCGGGCGACAGGTAACAGATACGTTGGTGTAAAATTTGAAAATCGGGAAGGAAGGAAGGAAGGAAGGAAGGAAGGAGGAAAGACGAACAGACGGATGGACAGAGGAATGGATAGATGCGGAAGGCCGATGAGAAGAAGGGAGCCGGAGGTAGAGCGAGGAACGTGGAGCGAGGAGCGGGTAGGGTGAGGTAGCGTGAGCGAGCGAGCGAGCGAGCTGGCTGCGGTGGCTCCGCCTATCAGCAGCGCGCCGCCTCGCGGTGCGGTGAATACATTTAGCCTGGTTAGTTTACAAATGAATACAGCGATTGAGGCAACTTATAATATCAATGTAGTTGGTGGCATCTCGCTCTGGCTCGCGAGCGGCCGCGTCCCTCCCTCGCTCTGCCGGCTCGGCTCGGCTCGGCCCGACCCGGCCCGGCGCTTCCATACAGAATGGCCATATTAACTTGATAATTAGCTCGGTTATACGACTTGCAGATGAGGAAAGACTCGGGACGGACGTCGGCTACCCCTACCCGGGGTGTGCTGCTCCTTGTGCCGGCTCGCGCCTCGACTCTCACTCGCTCGCCGGCTTCCTTTCGACGGGGAGAAGTCGGCGCGCGAGCCTCCCTTAGTCCCGCTCACCCTGTCCTCCAGGATGGAGAGCCGTCTCGAGCCTCCTGCGAAGCGCACTGCCCGGCCGGCGAGCTTGCGGCCAGCACGTGTTCCTCCCGGCTCGTGCTCACCACCACGTGGCTCAGGTCAGTCTGCTTGCTTTGCCCCCCGGTCTCCCCGGTGTTCCCGGTGACAGTGTGACGTGCGCGGCCAGTGCCTGCAGTTGTACAGTGTGTCGAAATCGAATCCCAGCTGGTCGCGGCTCGCCGCACGAGGCGCGCGACGGCGGGACGAAAAACAATCGCGCCGGGCGCGCAGCGTGTCCTCGAGAAAAAATCGCCAAGGCCTCGCGCGACGAGTCGCGCATCGCCAATACAAAGTCCGCCGCGAGTAGAGACGCGCGCATACCACAATTGATGGCTGGCATTGAAAAGCGCGCGCGCTCGCTCCCTCTCGCCCGAGCCCGCGCGCTCTGTCTTCGACCGCACCCGCGCCAGCTTCTTTTGTATGACTGGAATACACAAGATGGCGGCCATCTTTATCAGCCTACTCCCACCCCTCGGCCCACCCCCAGCTCAAGCACCTGGCCATGCATGCTAGCCTAGCCTCGTCACCTGTACCCATCACTCCTCTCCTCCGTTTGCTCTTACACAAGCGACTTTTTCATAATACTTCCGCGAGCTCAACACTTCATTCTTTCTCTTTTATTTCGACGATTACGATCTTCCGCGTCGACTGCGCTCACCCTCACCAACCAATGTTCATTCATTAGATTCTCGGCTTCCCAGCTCTCCAGCAAACTGGAAGATTTCGTCTCATCAACCTAGATTTAGAATTTTCTATTCTATAGCTGATTTTTTTAATAAAATCTGAACTTTTCATATTAATGTTTTTTTTTCAAATTAAAATATAGAAACTATCTTTCTTACGTAATAATAGAAATTTATATAGATCTAGATTATTACATAGCTTTCATCAAGTTGATACATTCAAGTAATCATCTTGCCAGCATAAACTTATTGTGCTTTGACCAAGCATCATAATCGGAAGTAGTTCATGGTTGATATGAGCAATAATAAAGAGTATTATTCGTCCATAAACTCCTTAGTAACTACTCTCTCTGAAAGTACTGCAGTGATAAACCCCATAGTTCAAGTTGTTAGAATGTAGGAATCACTGTCAATCGATATTCGAGTGTCCCTTGATCCTGAAAACCAATTATTCAAGAGAATCACATTGAAACTTTTCATGAGTGCGTCCGACGGCAACTTTCTGGCACGTTTTCACATATACATACTCTTAGGGAAAAAACATTTTTAAGTAACGTTCAAATAAAATTCTCCTATTACAATCATAAGCGAAAGACTTCAGCTAAACTCTCCATAAGAATTACCAAGATTTTAGTGGTTTACCACGTATCGTATCTACTGTCTGTAATACCCATAAACCGTATACGAGCACTCAACGAGAAAACATTTACATTTACGATATGCTAAATTTATGTTCAAAATATATACTGAAATAACGTTTTCATACTGCTTAAACGCATGTTAAGACCTAGTTGCAAACGTCATGAATAGATTTGGAAATGAATAATTTTGCTGAATAAAGTGGGTAACTAGGTTTTTGATTTACAAAATGTCGGATTATTTTATTTTAGGCCATTTTCAACAAAATAAAAAAAAAGTAAAATTAAGAAAATTACTACTAATGTCAATAAATTTACGTATAAATAGGCTCTAATGACCGATTGACTATATCCCTCAAGCAAATATGAAGCCGTGATTCTGGATACGATGCATAGATTTTCCAATTTATGAATTTTTTTTAATTTTTGACTTTTCCGGTTTTATAGAACTAAAATAAATTGATCGCTAAATGAAAACTTTGTTCGGTGGCTCAATAGAATCACTGAAATTCAAGGAAACACGAAAATTTCTAGCCATCGAATGAATCGACAAGATGTTTGGATATATATCACAAAGTTAAAATAAAGAATATGGGTTATAGACGAGGTAGAGCGTAAACAGCCCTTTGGCGAGTATAACTGTCGCAGGGAATGTCGGCAGCGGCGGTCTGCCGGGGCAACGTGAAAATAACGTTGGAAAAGAGGGGAAGTGAAAACGCGGGCGAGTGGCCGACTCCTTGGGGTAGCTGGCTTCGGAGTGATTTAGGATGCTTTTCACACGGTCGTTCATAACAGATTTATCGGTGGTGGGACGCTCGCGGCCGACTGCTGTCTCGTCAGCTGTTGGCGCCGTTCGAAGAGAGTTGGACCACGCGGGCGCGCAGGCCAGCGGTACGCTCACACTCATAATTAAGCGCAAGTGGCGGCGGGCGTTACAGTAACACCTGTCGTAACGGCGTGGGTGCCCTACTGCCGAGCGGCCGTGTAATGTATGCACCCCTCGGCCACCTGAAGCTGCGCGCCGCACCGGGGCCGGCTGCTCGAGCTGATCGTTCGTTGTACTTTGCGCTCCCCGCGCACCTAGCACAACTTTGATGGGCCGCGGCCCGCCGCGAGCCCGATTCACATGGACAAAAAATGCGCCGTACTAGGCGCTAGCCGCGGCCGCGTTTTCCTTCGCGGGCAAGCTTAATGAGCGCAATCACTCATCCCGCGCGGAACAATACATCACGCTGCTCATACCACGCGCTACGCTTTACGGCTCTGTTATTGCCCTATAGCGCATTCTCCGCACGGCAAAAACCACCGAGTCATCGGTCTATCATTAAACACTTTACTCAAATACATTTTCGCGGTGTGTGCCCGCGCTGGGGGAGCTTCCTTCGCCTCTGCTCTCCTTCAACGATCCCTCCTTCACGTGTGGAAATATCCGAAATCACATCCCTGTGCTGCAGTGCGTCAAAAGAATATCAATCAAAAGATGGCCGGCATGCTGGGGTCTCGTGAAATCGGACGACTTCTTCATTCCATTTCCGGAGTATTGAAAATTGCTTCGTGCAAGTTTTGTCCAGAGTGATATAGCAAGAAATTTCAGATGTTTCACACGAGATGGATTGGAAACCAATTTTGTTGGAATTAATCGAAGCAGAAGCAACATTCGCAGTTTTCAAATTCAAAATTGTTTTCCCATGACTATTCATCAATAAAATGTTTAGTTACTTTGATATAACGAATATACAAGTAATTTGTCAACAAAAATGCATCTGCTTTGTAATTCAAAACGATGTAATTCAGATTCTCCCATGAGTATTTCATACTCTGAGCGATTCTGGAATAATATTACTGCCAGTATTGTAATATTATCGCACTTCAATTTATATATGCAGGATTCACGGTTAAACAAATGCATAGAGAATCTGACTGATTTACATTGAAAATGTTGCCGACGCGTGATGAACAAAGTTGTATGGAAAAAAATAATCTATTTATTAAATTTAGCGTGAAGCTAACAATGTATATTTCGAGGCAGCATAATTCGTACGAGTTACTATATATGCACGTTGCTATATTTGTAGGATATTTATATTTGTAGAGCATCAACGGGCAAAACGAGTATGTCAAGATAATCGAAGCAGCTTGGCGCGTTAGTGCTTGAATCGAACGAAATGAAATGAAATGCAGTGTTTAGGTAGGTACTCGAAAGGAGGAAGGACCTAGTAGGAGTTTCTACGTCGCATCGTGTAACTAACTGCCTCGAGTCAGGCTAAAACGTAGTTATTATTACAGCGCCTGGCGGTGCGGCCGGTGCCGTGATTATTTTCATTATGGGAGAGACGAGGAGATCGTTATCAACTGCTTCCCAATGTAATCCGCGCGAGCGCGCGGCTACGAGGCACGTCTTAGATTTCATGTTTTTTCCTAATGATTCGAGCAATTAGCTACGCTGAGCGCTCTGACTTCTTGTTCCGACCTCCCTTCTTTTCTTTATTGTACTACTGCGCGCAATCTACGCCCGCTATACACACACGCGCGCGCGCGCACACACACACGTACGCCCACGGAACCGACTTGATAACAGACTCCCGGCAAAACGAAGGAAAAAAAAGTTATCCGTCCGATCTCGAGGTCGATTGTTGGAGGAAAAAAAAAGGAGAAACACAGCCGAGCGAATAAAATATGAAAGGATGAAGGTGCGCGCGAGTGCGTTCGGCAAAATATAATTACTCGCGGTCGTTTTGAACCGACTGATTGCGCAAGTTATCAAGCCGATGGTGCGTTGGCGAGCGTGCATGATGAAAGTTATAACGTAATCTGATGCGCGAGTGGATTAGGCTAATAGAGGCGGCGGAGCCAGCATTTGCTATTCAAATTTTTTAGCCGCGCGGCGCGCGCGAATAAGTTTTATGATGCGAGAAACGGCTCTGCTTACTTTTGATTTTATCAATTCATGCATAAACATGCGGATATAACATTTAGAGTTGGAAGTGTCGATTGCTTAATTTGTATCTGGCTGCGCAGCTCTTGGGAGATCAACACGCCCGATATGGAAGGCGCATACGTACGGGCAATGCGAATCGCAAATGCGCGGGAGTCGCGAGTGTTGAGGAGGCTAATCGAGCGGCGGTCGGAGCACCGTTTGAATACCGATGGGAAATACATAAGCCGTGTGCGATCATGATTCAGAGCTGAAAGATATCGGGACAATATTGGGCCGGGCAATAAAAGCTCGCTCTCTCATTTTTTTCTCTTCCACTCGGTGGTGCGTACTCTGGCTCGGAGCGACGATGTCACCGCACGGAATCCGAGCCGTTAATGCGCGAGCGAAATCGAAGGAATAATGGAAGAAGTTCTTTTGCGGCAGCGCGAGTTGGCGGACTGGCTTATTGTTATGTTAACGCCCCCATGGCGGCACAATGGCGCAACTTTTCCGAGTGCCCTCTCTCTCGCTCTCTCTCTGCCCGGAGCGCACAACTGGATCAAAGCTGCGCACGCAAAGTGCCGACGATTGTACGCGGCCGAGGGTCTGATGGAAAACGGATTAAACATCCAAAGTTGGCCGGGCGCATTATTATACCCGGGCTCCCTCATTTTTTCCGGCCCGACTCGTGGCTGCAGGGAGGTGCGCGTCGCCGGTGCGGGGCTGATGCGAAGGGGAAAGATCCTCGGCGAGTTTAATATCGCGAGAGTCGGTCCGAGGCGGGGGCGCGGTTTCATAAGAATCGCTCGCGAGACAAGAGTTTTATATACGTACATATATAGCCGCGGGGGCGCCGCGCGGTGTGGATCGTTCCGGCCACTCGCTCGCGCGCCGCATTACCGTATTACATGTGCGCGGTGGCGCCGGCGTGTCCGGTGTCTTACGTGCGCGCGGGACGCACCAGCCGTGAATTCGCGCGCAAACAAAGATTTACGCCGATAGACGGAGACGCGGCGCGTCGCGCGCGCGCGAGCTAGCTGCCACCGCCGAGCGTTCGAATCTCCACGGCGCTTTCGCCCAAAGCTCCGCCCGCACGATTAATGGCCCTCCTTGGCAGCTGAGCCGAGCCCCGGGAAAAACCGGGACGCGTGCAGTCGCGAGCCACAGCCAACTTGTCGCTCGCACCGCCCGCAACCGCTGCGCTCAAATAATATTTTACCGCAGCGCCGCGCGCGATTTATACCTTCCTGGCTGAATTATCGGCCTGCTGACAAATGTCGATGCGATAGCTCGCCCCGCTGCTGCTGCTGCTGCTGCTGCTGCTGCTGCTGCTCTTTTCCACCTTTTTTCCATCACTTTGCCTTTAAAATCAAACCGAACGTGTATATAACGAATGGTCGTCTCCATGTCCGTTCCGTTTCCTTCCCGGCTCCGATGTTTTTTCAAACTGATCCTCGCTAAATTTTCAAGCGCCGTCACGGATAACTCGATAGAAATAGCCAAGAAATCTCTTATAGGCTTTTGGCAATAAAGCAGTTTCATCCAAAAATAATCCTTACCCGTACAATTTAAATTCTAGTCATTGTGTATACAACTTTGTACTCAATATGGTTCGATATAATATTTAGATTTCCCAGAGTTATTCAGTCAACATTTATCCGTTCTAGGCATTTATAGTAGATCTGCATGTATAGCTTCTGGTAAATCCAAGAGATTCAGTGAATGCATAAAATCAACGAAGATTAACATCTTATAACAATTAGAATATTTGGAAAATGTTAGACGGTATGGCAAATCTCCCAAAGTTTTATCGAGATTGGTTTCTTGAAGGTTGTGTCCACTCTCCCAGTCAAACCGAAAATTGTTTGGACTTAGTACCACGTTTTCAGGCAGTATGTATTGGAGTGAATAAAGTAACGAGGGACACTAAAGGATAAAGCTTTTTAATGAATCTTCAAAACAAACAGAGTGTATGAATAATTGAATGGCCCCTTATTGAATCACGTAGGAGGAAACCGGGGGGCAGTAAATTTCACGAGCCGTATAAAAATTGCCCGCGAATCCGTTGGATTGCGGCTAAGTCAATAAATAGCCGTTAACACGGGTGTTTTTATTTTAAAGAGCGGCCGGAAAGAGCGTATAAAGTACAAGCGTGCAGACGCGCATACATCCAGCCGAAACAAATCTGTGCCCGCGTAAGTACAAGCCCATTTCAATTTAGCGCGATATTATACGGGGGAACATTTAAATGTCGCGGCGGTAAATCCACGTCGGCCGGCCGCCCCTTGCGTAAGTGAGTTTAGGCGGCAAATGCAGTCCAGGCGATATTAACGGGGGCGGCGCGCGGGATGAGGAGAGAAAAAAGAACGGCCGCCCCGGCAGAAGAGAGAGAGAGAGAAAAAGAGGAGCGAGCGAGCTTTTTCCTGGTCGTCTGGTTCACGGGGCCGCGTTTCGTATTCATCCTTACGGAGCAATGGGTGTATCTAGCCGGTTCGGCTGTGTACGGCCACCGGTAGGTAGGTGTGTATGTGCAGTATACGCGAGCGGCGCGCGACATCGAGCTAACCCCCGTGCAAAACGAATCTCTTCCTCTGTCTCGCGCGAGCGCGCGGCCGGCTCGGCACAACGCTCGACGCAAAACACAGAGAGAAAGCGAGTGAGCGAGAGAGGGGCGGCCTTGTGAATATGCAAATGTAATTGATATTACTTTTTAAATATTCCCCACTCTCTTCCTCCTCTCTCTCTCTCTCTCTTTATCGGCGCTTCCCTCTGGCTCCGGGTATTTTTAGCCAGTGGCACGCGCTCGACTCTCTCTCTCTCTCTCTCTCTCCCTCTCGCTGTGTCGCCGGCACTTTATACGCTTTGCGAAACGGTAAACCGTCTGTTGTTGGTTTGGCCGGTAGCGAAAGAGAGCGAGAGGGGGAGGGCGAGGGGAGGCAGAGGCTTTATAGAGCCTTTGTACACCCCCTGTTCAGGCCGGCACAGCAGCCACCCCGTGCGCGAGGAAAGGTAATGAATAGGGCGCGCGCGGACATATACATACACGCTGGAGCGGACGAACTAGTGACTGGTAGTGGCGCGCGGCGCTGCGGAGATCTCGCCGGGGCGATAAGTCGCGGCAAAAGTGGTGGCGGCGACTCAGCGCTCGGTTGTTACAAGTGGCCCGTAACGAATTACCGTGTCATTAAGCTCGCCACGCTCTTTTTCTCATAGCGCACCGGCCATTGCAGCCACGATCCGTCGGTTGCCCAACTTGGCGCCGACCGCAACCACCTCGCGTCCCTCTCGCGTCCTGTATCAGCCTCTCCGATTCAACCACCAAACACACCAACTGCATTCCCGATCGAGCTCTGTGCAGGCGCCACTCTTTTCCACCCTGCCCTTCTTTGTCCTCTGGCTCTTTCATCATTATTGTCTCTGAGTACATAATATTGCGCGATAATTTGATTATCTCAATCAAATCATACTGGTTGGTGAAGAGAAATGAAATAATTTTCAACCGAAGCCATAAACTTCTTCGGCATAGAGAATTTTCTATGAAAATATTTCATTTTAATAAAATTTCATCGTCTCGGACAAAATCCATGTCCTAATGTTCATATTAGACAATCAATGTGCACTCCTCTCCTTACCACCCAAGAATCCGCGAACAGAATGCTAAAGAGTACTTCAAAACCTTTCACAGACCACTTTTCTAATCGTAATTAACCATTTCAAACCATTCAAAATGTCAATTAACCAAAGTTACTTAAATCGAGCATTGTAAAATGTGGGTACTCAATATGGCGTCCTTATTATTCAACCCATTCATCGTGTCCCAGCATAACTCACTTCCATCAATTCAGATATTTTCACCACCTGACAAGTAGAAATTTGACTTACATTGATATTTTGATCTATATCTAGCAATTATTCAGAGCAGTTGTGAATACTTGGCACAATGGCTGCCCTTGAGTTGCAAGTTATAAAATAGCTTGAGCAAAACTAATGTGTTCAAAATGAGATGAGTACACGAGAGTAGTCACGTATAAAGAGAAATGCGAATGAGTACACTTATTTATTTTAATTTACTTAGCACAGTGAAATATAAGACAATCACAAAAAAGCAGTCAGTAAAAGTTCAAACTGTTGTGAGAAGGTGGCTCTGAACGCAAAATGACGGATCGAGCGAGAGGAACTTCTTTTTATTACTACCAATATTAGCCGAGCATCACTGGTGCCCAGAAAGCATCTGAAATACGAAATATCAGAGAGAATGATACATTGATACTTACCTTACATACCTTTTTCAGTCCCGTAAAAATTGATGCTTATCGCATACCCATACACACGAGCGAGGTCCACTTGTTATCAGTTTTGACTGGTTAATCGACATGGGATCCTGATTCGAAAAAACTACTTCCACTCAAGAATACATTTATTTGATACTGATTGATTTTATTTGACTTCATTTGAGTTCTCACGTGTACGTGACGAACTTGCAGTTCGTATGAGCATAAATTTTGCAGTGATAATCTTCATAAATAGAAAATTCACCAGTGGAATCCACCTTGTAACAGACGAAAAATGGATGAAAGGTGGCAAAGTGGCAAAGATATAGTCTCTCACTAGGCTACTCCCATTTGGATGTACCATTTGGATAGTAGTCTACTGTTATAGCAAGAAGTAGTATGGAACAATAGGAAATATGGAAGAGTATCAGGGAGTAATTTAAAATTCAGTCCTGACCGTTTCAATTTTCTGGAGATGTTCGTGCAAGATTGTAATCAATAATGTATCTGACCACCTCACAAAGTTTCATTGTATATATTATTGGTGAGGCAAAAAATGAGAGCGTCTCTTAGTCAGTGCATACATAAAATTTTACGTTACACAATTTTGGAAAGTAAAAATAATTCCCATCGTGGTTTTCGAAAGAATGTCATCCATTCGCTCGAGTTGAGAGAAGTCAGATCGAAGCGAGAATGCTTCGTACGGTAAATCGGATAATATTATGAAAAGAACTAAGCGTTTTGAGGATAAAAAGATTTATGAATCTGTGAGCGCGGTGTCGGTGGGGCAGCTGAAACAAAAGATTTAATAAGGCCCGCGGGGGAAATGCCTGCGGCAAAATAAGTAATTAAATAAAGCTCGTGTACGTGGGCACAGTTAGAGCTGCGGCAGCGAGCGAGCGTTTGTTATATAGGATGTATACGGGGGAGACAGCGCAGACAAAGCACAGGCCACGCATATATATATACGAATGAAATTCACAAGGTGCTTTGCTTTGCGTGCGCGCGCGCTCGCACACACACACACACATACACGAGCGCGCTCGACGGCGCGCGCGCGATTTCTCACTAAAAGAAAATTTTTTCAGCTCGTTATCAGGCAGTATCGGGCTTATTATCCGGTGGGTTGAAAGTAGGCTGTCGGGCGCTTAATAGAGAGAGAGAGAGAGAGGGAGAGGGAGAGGGAGAGAAGGATACGCCGCGGCGGGGTCTCGCGCGCTGCAGAGGGGTCGGCTGAATCGCGGCTGTATAACACGGGCGGCGAAGCGACACACGCTCGAGCCTCCGTGGCGCTGCGTGCACGAGTTGCGTGCCGCGGATAATTATACCGCGAGCACGCGGTGCCTCGCGGCTGGCGTGATGGTGTACATAAAGCAGAGCGGGGCTCGTGTAGTGTAGGTGGCCGGCCAGCGATGGCGGCCCGGCTGTTGGCGCTCCGCTCGGGCATTCGGCCACACAGCGCCGACGCTCCGCGCTCGTCACACCGCTGGTTTCAACGCCAATTAAACAGCCGCCCGAGCCCGCCTGTCAAGGAGCCCAGCGACCGCGGCCCAGCCCCCGTTCCATTCCGCGATTCGCCCGCACTGCCGCCCAAGCCCGCGATATGCATCGGCCGCGGCCCGTTACGTATACCTGTATGCATCGCGCCGCAGCCCCGTCCACACACTCGAGCGCGCAGTGTCATTCCCGCACGCCCGCACTACTCCCGGCTGCGGCGCGCCATTTTCGCCCCAGCCGATATCTCGCGCCGCGATCCGATTTTCACGCTCTCCACACCTGCGCTTGCGCGCGCGCCTGGGCTTTTCGGTGGTGGCTCGCGCCCCGAGCTATTAGCTTTGCCCGGAAAATTACCCTAGCCACACGCGCGGCCCGGTGTACTTATATGCCCTCGTAATTTCTAGCCTCTGCTTCCTCGCCCTTCGACCGGCGCGTCGTTGTAAAAGTACTCCTCCTGACGGCGAGTCGTCATGAAAATGATCCAGCCGAGCAGCGCCGGCTCACGCCTCGCACTGGGGAGTGCCCCACCAGCGCAAACTGAATTATTTCAGCGAGTATATTTTAGTCGCAGTACACACTCGAAACTCCTCGTGCAGTCACTTGACATTATCGAGTTATTCCGTCATTTTGATGCAAATCAGTATTGTGGAACAAGCGCGTTTGGACGTTGATATTTCTGGGAAGGTTTTCATGGGAGCCGGTGCAGAATGCCGGGCTCATATCGACCAACATAAATTACGCGTCGCGCGCGCGCGCGCGAGCCAGCTTTCCCCCGATACATTTTCCTCGTTTAACTCGTCAGCGTATTTACATGACAGCATCGCCCCGTGCGGCTAGGAAAATATGCGGACAAATGGGTCACTGCGAAATCACAATAGCTGACAGTAAAGCCAACTGACTGGCTCTTCTGATAAAAATGTCACACAACCTTCGAGAGGAATATGTAAATTCACACGTCCCCCAATACAGCTCTGCCCGCGACTATTGCATAACGCAAACTCTCTACTTGTATATACACATCCGACTAAATATCGACAATTTATTATTGGTCAATTTTATAAACCACGCGTATGAAATTTAAATGCCCCGCGACTTGGAGCCGCGACTCAAAAAGTTCAAACCAGCTCATTCTCATTCGGCAACCTTGAAAATGGCATGCTGAAGGTGTGCCAAAATCTTGATGGATAGCGAGGACTGATAGTATCTGTGCGCGATTCTAATCGGAACGCTTGAACAAAGAAAATTCTTATTTATCACGCTGTTTCAATATTAAACCGAGATCCAATTTGCAAACACGCCATGACGCGAGCGCGCATCGCGGAAGTAACAAAAATGCTCTTGGGCATTATTTCGCGGGGAGTTTACACTGTCATTCTTGTTACTCACAGCCGAACAAAGGCTCGCCAGAAAGGAAGTTGTTTTTGCGATGAGAATGCGGATTCAGGTGGGTGAAAAATTTCAATCGTTCGACTGTTATCTCAATATCTCTTGCTAAATTATGTCGGGACGCGTTGAAATGTGTAAGAAATATCGATGACAGTTGTACGCGCACTCGAGTAAGGCTCAAACCCCCTCGAGTTGATGAAAAGCGCGAGAGCGTGAACGGGGCGAGTTTTCAATCAATTTAGCCCCGAGAAAGGGCGCAGCTCGCGCGGATCCGCACCGCAACTCGTTGCCAAGTGCAAGTTGGGCCGAAGGCCGAGTCTGCAGCGGGGATCGATCAAGCCGATGACAAATTATTAATCGAGCATTTGGCTGGCGGAGGTTTAATCGGGCGTCAAATGGGCCGGGGCATTAGGTGACGATATAGCGCGCGCAGGCTCGAGCCGGGAGAAATCGATGCCCGCGAGGACGTCGGCGCGACGGCGAGGACATCTCAATAAATTAGCCGTAAGCTGCGGATGGGGTCGTGCCCGACCTCGACGACCCTTTCAACCCCCGGACAATCAGCCCCCCGTCGAGCCGATTGAGGCGCGCCCGGGCCGACCGACTGGGGGATCCCCGGATGATTTTAATCATTTTCAGCCAGGCGCCTACTCGGCCGATCGCTCGCCATACACACCTCGAGCCGCGCGCGCGCCACGTGTTATAATTCTCGAGCGACCCGCCGCTGGGCTGCAGCCTTCGGCCTGCAGCCGCCCCATTAATGCTCGCTTAATCCTCCATTCAATCCTCCTTTTTCTTATCGCCTTTATTCGCCTTCTCGCGCGCGCTATTTCGCACACAGCCTCCCCGATTAGCCCAATCCACCAGTCCGATTGGCCACTTGTATACTCCCCCACTCGACTGTACGAATCGAGTTTCGGCGAAAAACATCCACGAATAGTGCCAGCCTGTTGTTCGGACGATCTCGCTGGCCGCGCGTGAGTTTCGTGGCGTGTACGGTTGGGCTTTGGAAAAAAAAAAATCGGTCTGTCAAACAAGCGGGCTGCGATAGCGCCGATACCAGTAAATTCACTACGGTGTAATGCGATATCAGCTTTTTGTACTTCCTGTTTTTCAAAATCGCTTTCTCGTTCTTTTTGAAGCGGAAAGTCGCCGCGGTGTATCCCTTACCACGGAAGTCACTCACTTACTCCGTAACGCAACGCTTCTACCAATTAACTCGGAAGAGAGAGGGGCAGGGGGGAGGGGAGCAGAGAGATTCCCTCGTCAGCGGAGTACGCGGCGTTAATTACTGGGAGGCAACCTTCGTGATTTCAACAGAACTCGTTTTTTTTCCAATGGCTATATATACTGATTATTCCGGCTTCGGCTTGATTCGGATCCTCGTGTGCTACTTGCCGTCGGTCTTGGGCTTCTCATGTCGGTACGTTCAGCTGAAAATAATCTTTCACACTGCGACGTTTGGGTCATAAAATTCGCAAATGATTACTACAGTTTATTAGACTTCCGTACGAATCATATTGAATTCTCAGAGAATACGCGAACGACGAATTTTCGCTCGAACTTATTGAATGCAGAAGTTAATTGAGTTCTTATAACTACATAGACTCTTTTGTGTGAATTAATACGTCTAGTTTGAGAGTACTTAGTATTTTAACGTGTACATATGCATAAATTTCATGAAGTGTAAAAGTTTACGAGGTAGTTTCAGTTCTTATGCGTGTTGAATAAATAGTCCATGTCGAACAATATGCTGCATTTCATTTTAAAGATAAATGAGCATCAATATCTTTGCTATTTATAGTAGCTTAAAACACACTTCAATTTATATTTATGAGTATTAACTTATGCTGCTTGTAAATACATTGCGCTGTTGATCTCAATGAGTTAATTCGTTAATTGGTGTTATAATTCACCAATACTCCAGTTTTTTCCATCAATCCACGTTGTTTCTGAACAAGAAAAAATATATATCCACGCTAATTAAATCACATAGTCACACAAGCGGCTAATACGGTAATGTAATGTTAATCTTATGTAAACAATATTCATAGCTCTAAACACGCATATACTTTCGAGTGCACGTATACTCGAGATAGAGAGTATATATATCGGAGCAAGGATGAAAATTCTTCGATACCAATAAAACATCGATCTTGATGGAAAAAAGTAATTACGCTGTCGCACGTCCTGAAGCATGAAAAAGTACACGCGCAGGAAAGTACAAAAGAACGAAATCGTAATCCGTCTACAGGGCTGAAGTCGAGTCGGGTGGAGTGCGTGCCCCCGTCCAAGTGCAATTCCAGGGGGGCCTCGCGTCATTTTAAAATTCACCAATGCAGAATTAGACGGCCAATTTGATTCAATGCCTTGGACTCCGGGGCTGGTTCGGGCGTGCAACGTCGACGATTTAATTCGAAGACCCGTGGGACCAATACCAGCCCTCGCAGCCAACCTGCCCCTGGAGCAATGAGCCCGACTAGATCTGCCATCTTGATCCACCGTGTCGAATACAATGAAGTTACCCAAGTTTCAAATTCAGCTCGGCTCTTTATTTTGTTACCTCGCGCTTTAAATAATTTATCGACTCTGCAGACGGTCTGCGAGGCGTATCGAGCTTCATTTTCTCAAATTTCAGACGTACATCCAGACAACATCAGGAATGCGGAAAAATTGGAAAACACTTGTGATTCTTCGAATACGACTTCAACAACTGATTGAAACCAAGAAATAATTGAAGGATTCGACTTTTCCGTGAAATTGGATTCTTCTATTCGATAGTGAAATTATTGAGCCCATGAAAACTCGACACGCGAAGGAAATCATACACGGGAAAATTCGTACACGAGTATCCTATACACGAGGACCTCGATTTGAAAAATAAATCAATGAAAAAATATAACTGCAATTATAAAACCAATCATGTATAGAAAAGGTGGGAATGCATATTGAACATAGTGATCGTTTCATTCAAGAATATAATTCTCGAAAATGTATTTTTTCTAATCGATTTTCAAGACACGCTTACGTCAGTGCCCCTAGAAACTATTGCTCCCGATTTCATCTGTACGAAAATCTTTTTTCGCGTATATGTTGCATAGTTTCCATACAATTTCCGTTGAATTGGAAAAATCTTGCCTCTCCGAACGCTCATAGAATCATTGTATGTTTCATTCGAGGTTTCCCGTGTTAACCATTTGCTCCAACACTCATTATAACAGGATAATTATCGTTTTTCAATACACGATCGCCGTGTCGATATCCAGAGCCGAACAGCCTCTCCCATCTGCATTGACATACATAGTTCTAGAAAAATCGAATGAACGTGATTTTCCGGTTTACTCGCGCAGCATTGCGCAACCCGGAGAGATAATAAAAATCTTGATACTTTTCATCAATCACAATATTCTTCAGGGTATTACATAATTCATAATGCACCCGTTATATAAAGGACAATCAGGACGGCTGGCTACAGCTCGAGAGCACGTTGTAACATATCTGATTAATTTGAAGAGGCTCCGCGGCTCGAGGCAGCTCTTTGGTTTTTTTCCCTCGGTTCATTTCGATCCCGGTCAAAGTCGTCGCATACTCGCACGAATCACGAGAGAGGACGTGCATAAAAGGTGGTAAAAATCCGGCAGGGAAAGGAGGTCTGCACAGTGGGCAATAAGACAAATAGCTTGCGGCCGCGAGTGCGCCGAAGCTCGCGCTCGGCTTGAAATACGCACGTGTGCCGCGCGACGCGACGTTCTCTCCTATCTGTCTCGTTTTCTCGGGCTCCTCTTGCTCTTCACCCGCCCGTAGAATAATGATTAGGCTCTCGGGCTGATACATTCCTCGCAAATGACGTGTCGGGTGCAGCTGTTGCTCGGCCGAGGCTCCGCAATGCGGGCTCTCCTCGAGCGATATGCCTCCATTCTTCTCCTCCATTGTCTCATGCTCTGTCGCTTTTCCCGACGCGCACCCATTGCGCTTTCCACTTGATTCGCTCGCTCGCGCGCGCGCAACCGAGCGGCCAGCAGCTGTAACACTCGGCTCCGCTCATTTTCGCGCTGATCTACCTTTAATTCGTCACGCGCCGGCATTTGCGCCGAGCATATTATCCTGCCGAATACCTGACGCCCATTCGATTTGATTCCCTCGGCTCAATTTGGCCGGCCAGGGTTTTATTGACACGTCGGCGGCGCGAGCCCGCGCATTTAACGCGCTCGTGTGGATTTAGCGAGGCGCTGATTGAAAATTTCCAAACTCTTTGCAGGTGCGCCAGCTCGCATGGCCCGTCGGCTTTCACAGCCGAAACTGGGTCGACGCTGCAAAGCTTGATGGACGTGCAACTGCATTAATGAGCAAATATATGGCTTTCGCGCCAAACCGGCTGGAAATCCAGCCCCTGTAAATGAAAGCAGGGTAAATATTGCTTTGTTTTCCATCCCGCGACTGGAATAATATTTTGTTGCGAGTAACGTATGCGCCCCTGTTGTTCATCAAATTTAATCGTATTTTCTTTTATTATTTTCAATCTCGTATGGGCACTTCAAAGGCCTCACTATTTACCTTGTATTATAATGACTTGTGCGATTGATTTCTTCATAGTTCCCAAGTTTCGAGTGCTAGTAGTTCATGCTGTAGGTGACGTTTCAAAGAAAGTTTCATTTTCTGAAGATTCTGATTTATCTAAAAAGTTTTTCAATCCAAGGCTGTTTTAATGGGCCTATCTAACGTGATATACAACATATCACGTATATGAAGTCACACTTTGATCATGAAAATCCGAAAAGACGAAAAATTAAACAACTTTGAAACAACTTTGAACTTTGAAAACGCTAGAAATATCCTAACTTTGATCAATTCGTAACAACTATTCACACATAATAACAAAAATAATGTCGAAATCGCACGTATATATCGTCCGACGGCTTTCGCTCGGCGGACCGACGGCAGCGAGGAATTCGAGTGCGGGGGACGTTCCTGACCAGAGCAAGTTTCGCAATTACTGATAGATCGAGCCTGTAATAATAATAACAGGCGTGTAATGATCCTTGATCACGGCAAGATATTGCAAGTCTATATACACTGCGAATCGAGAATTGCAGTTCTACGTGGCAGCGACGGGGTCGGGTCAGCACCAAAGGTTGTTATTCTCCGTGCCATACTGCCGCTCGACATGCGATCTGAGTTTCCTCCCCCACGACCCTCTTATTAAGTCTTCCCTTTCCGCTGCTCTGATTTTTTCTTCTCGGGGATTTTTCATCTTACTGAAGAAAAAATCGCTTTGATATACACCCATAAAAACACCTTTGATAATTTGATTTATTGGCTTCCAAAATGTTGTTTGAACAGAGAAACTTTCAATGCCAAATAGTGGAATACGAATTCAATAGGAGCTCGTATTCCGTATGCCGCAAGTGAATTCCCGAGATCATTAATTCGGAGATGAGCTGCAGATGTAACGGTGAGCTTTTTACAACGAGCAGACATACGTATACGCGCAAAGAAAGAAGCTACGGACAAAGCTCGAAGTGGAAATATGAGTTTGAGAGATAGTCTTTGGCCGGGGGAGTTTTCACCCCCGCATAGTAATGGCAAGCCCAACAAGTAGGGTAACTCGGTCGCGTTGATTATGCGCAGCCGAGTCGCGGCCGAGCGGTTTTCTCCGGGGCGACTGAAAGTAGCGGGTGGGCGCAACAAGATACACGTGGTCGAGGGCCCTCCGAGGGACGCGAGCGCTGGCCCGAGCACAGCGGAGCAAGCGCGTAAGCTCTAATTAAGAATTAACACGTGGGCCGCGGCGCGCAAAAATAGCCGAGCCGGGGCGGCGCGGGCGCGCGAGCGAGGCATGCAATGCGCGCATGAGCCGGCCGCCGCGGAATCCGAGGCTGCGCCCGATTAATCAGCTCTCGAGCCCGGCGGACGGTCGCTCCGCCGCATACGACTTATTTAGTATGGACGCGTGCGCAGAGCAGGTCTCGGGCCGGAGACGGACGGGCCGGATACGCGGCGGCGTTTTTGCGCGTCTGCCCAAAACAATCGGCGGTGGGTCCGGTGGGCCGGAGCACGAGGTGCCGGGCCGGAGAGCCGCGCCGCAAGAAGCCGTCGCAACAAGACTCGAGCCGAGCGCGTGTGCGTAAGGCCCATTAATCATCGGGCCCAATTCCGTAGATGGCTCCTCGGGCCCGGGCTGCATGCCAAACTCCACGCACGCGCTCCGGCCTTGTCCAGCCAGCGGCTTTGTCTCTAATTCATCGGAAGACGAGAGCACCGGCCCCGCGCGCGCGCGACACCGCCACCGCAAAAAACCCACCGTGCACCAGCTCCCCTGCACCCCAAACCCGCTCGCGGCGCGCTTTTTCCCCCGGCACTGCGCCTCCTCGTCTCGCTCGCTCCTTCAAATAAGACGGTACCCATTACAATGTCCCTCCCCACCCACCCCCCCAACCCCTCGCCCCGCTTTTTTTCCACCTACCTGGATCTCGAGGAAAAACGTGTTGACGTAGAAATAGATTAGTTTGTTTCTGTCCCTTTTTGCCCGCTCAGTATCTCGATACAGGATGAATCGTCTAGGATTCACTTCGTTCAATATATACTAAATCACCTTCTTATGTTATTGCGTTTTCCAACTCTGCAACTGTGGATAGCTCTTGTTTCGAGTCAACAAAACTTATCTTGAATTCTTATACTTACATCATTGAAAACGTTGCGAGAATTACACTAGTATGAATGATGTCTAATTGGTATTCTCACTCTAGAAGTATTTTGCGTTTCCAGATTTGTAACTTGGATCCTTTCCTAAAGGAATATAATACTTTGAGACTAAGGCAAATTTTTAAAAAGCGTAGAGAAACCAAAATTATAGAGCATATTTGATGTATCAGTTGTATTATAGTTGTCCGCGAGTAGTAAGAGACGAGTAACGTAAGACTAAATTACCGAGTCTATTTTACCCGTTTTTCAAATGAACGTTGAGGTTTTGACACTTGGCGTTTACTATCCGTTATAAGTATATCATATGATGAAGAACAGAAATTTCCAAACACTAGTGGTAGAAGAGTGAATGAATCATAAATTCTTTGCTCGCTCGTCAAAACAATCTTATAAAGCACGAATATTACATGATGAATATGAATATTTTTCATTTCGAATCGGATTTGCTGAAGTTGGGGTGATACAAGTGTAATGGATAACGATATTGAAAGTCTGAATGGAGCTCGAGGGTTTGGGAGGCGGAGGAGTTGTAATTTAGATTGAAATTGAAACGACACTTGGTCGGATGTTTCGTTTTTGACGCTCGGCGATCTCGGGTCCGGAATAAAAAGCTAGAGTGAGCAAGTAACAAGCGACTAATAAGAAGACAGATCTCGTCAAGATGATGAGCGCGCACTCGCGCGCAGGAGCCGGGCCCGAGGAGGACGTGATCAAAGCCGCGAGCGAGTCTCGAGTCTGGTTGGGCTTGGGCTTGGGCTGGCGCGCGCGCGCGAGCGCACCCGCGGAGCGACGGCCGTCGGCAAAAAGCGCCCGAGGCTGGTTATAAGTGCGCGCGCGCGGCGCAGCGGCGGGACGGTAGCGGCTGACCACCGAGCGCGTCCTCCGCTCTCCCGAACTTTAATCAATGCATTTAACCGAATTCCTGTGTCTCTGTCCCAAATAAAGGCAACGCGTGTGCTCCGCCGGCAAAAAACTCATCCCGTCCGGTGCGTCGCTCGGTAGCTCTCCCGTGGGCCCGCTACCGCTGCTCCAGCACGCCCCCGTCTGTCCACCGGCCAGTTCTGCCTCTCTCTCGCTTGCTCGGCTCGTCGTTTCGTATTCCACGCGAGTGTCTTTACAAAGAGGCTCGTTCGCGCTGTGTCGCGCTCCCTCTCCCTTTTTTCATCGTCCTCCGCTTCTCCGTCCATCTCTCGGCTCCTTCTCGTCTCTCTTTTTTCCTCCTTATCCGCAAATTATCAAGCAAGCGAGTATCTTATATTTTTACTCACCGCGTTCAGAAGAACACGAATCGGATGAGAGACTTCGTCGGTCGAATTGACAATACGGCCGGCAGGCGCCAACTTTGCTTTTCCCACTTATATCGGCGCCTAGACTATACAAGTTCCAAATCCACGTAAACTTATCACGGAAAAACATACGAACGAAAGAATCGGTGATGTTAATCAATTTCCCGTCTTGATGCGAGAATCAAAAAGATAATTGAATCGCTTTAATAACCGAAGAAGTTTTCGGATTTTTCACTGACGAAGAACCATATACGCGTGGATCTAACTTTCACCAAAACAAAGTGTGTATAATGCTTCGGGACATTCACACGTACATTGACATACTGAATTACGTCAAAAATCATCTTGCAAAGCACTGTATTCTGTGTGACTCTGTGGATTCACACGACTTATAGAGGTTCACAGACTCCGACTGATAGTGGTTCCTCAAATTTCACCGGTTCCCGTTTTCAGTGCAACCACCGAACAACTTACATATGTTGGTGAACTGAATTCGACATAAATTACAAATGCCTCACCAGGACTCGAAATCATCTAGTCGAGAACTCTCGATACGATCTCGCGTCCATTTCATTTTGTTCATATCCGTAGATTAGAGCCGGTACGAGTAGCTTTCACAGTACTATGCATGCTGTTGCTGAAAAAAATGAAGAGCTACCGTTAAAATTTCGGGTACCAGGATCCACGCTTACACGAAGAAACATAATTTGCATAATTGCCACTGTCTCTTACAGTAGACAGGGTCCGATAATGATCCTATGAAGGTTTGTCTAATTTGAGCATGTAAAACCGAACGCGATCTTGAAAATGTAAGTAACGTGAGAGAGATAGGTGTGTATTCTTGTCGAGATCTTGGACGATTGGGGAACTCGGCGGCATTCAAAACCGCGGCTTCCAAGTCCATGAACTCGCGCGACAAGCCATCAACGGCCCGCTCGCGTATAAGCATATCCACGTGTGTGTGTGTGCGTGAACGCCCGCGCAGAGGTTGAGAAGAAAATAGCTGGCGATTGTTCCATTGACCTTGGCTGGAAAGGCTGTTTCTCACGCGAGTCAAGGAACACGTGTCGGGCGGTGCGCGCGTGTCCGTTCTGTCGGCAATACGCGCACCTCCGACTTGGGCAATTTTCGTCTAGAGCGGCGCGAGCCCGGGCCGGAGGTGGACAAGTAGCTCGAGTAATTCGAGCGGGCCGAACGAGTCCCGCAGGAGCGATTCCGAGCCGCGGCGGCCGCGGCGGACGAAGACTCGAGAGTTTGGGGCGCGTTTCATTCACTCGGACTCGACCCGAGTCTGGCGCGCTTCCTGCTCCGCAGCGGCGCGATATCTCGCCGCAGCGATGCCCGGGCGTATCTCGGCGGACATCTCGCGCTCGCTCGCTCGCTCGCTCGCTCGCTCGCTCCTTATTCTCTTCTCAGCCGGCCGACAAATAATAAATCTCGACTCTTCCACGCTCCCTTTCCTCCTCTTCCTCGGCTCCCTTCCTGTCTGTCTTCGTCTCGTCCCGCCGCCACACTTTTTCTTCCCGTCGCTCTCTGTATATGACTACGGCCAGATTCGAATCGCACGTACGTATATATAAACACACACACAGAGTCCTCGGGACATGCCACGTTTTCATGTAAGTAAGAGCTGGAAAACGGTGGCGTGCGCGCGCGCGTGCATCAGACCCGTCGCGATCGCGGCTTGAATCCTTAAAAGTTAAAAACCGATCGTCGCCCGGTAGACCGCGCGCAGCGAAACTTTTACGCGACTGCCCCGGGCTGCAGCCGGACGTTTCGGAGACACGCTCCGAGCATATGCGCGACGTTCGTGCAGACGCCGCAGATAAGACGATTCAACGGTTTACCAAATTTACACGTGCCCGTTGCGTCCGCATCGAATCACTTATCGTTTCGCACTGATAAACTCTTATCGAACGGCAGCGCGTTCGTGTGTATCCTACTCGCGTAGCCAGTGAATACGAAGAAAACTATAGTTAACCTGATAACATTTTGAACAAAATGCACCAACTTTTCCATCAAGTTTTCAATCGTGGAGACCTTTCGACGACTTCAAAAAAATTTTAACGATCGTATTATCCATCAAAACGCTAGAAATATCCATTGTGCGCAAGCATTATTCATTTGAAATGAGTTATGCAACCCATGTAACTTGAGAAAAATGAAGATAATGTTTTGAAAAAGAAAGCGAGAGATAATATGTTGATGCACATCATCTCTCATTGAAAGTGAAGAGTTAATTAGCCTGCATATGTTTAGGGGTCTAATTCAAATGTGTTATATTTATATTGCGATCGTGCGAAGATCGCAATTCGAAAACAAATCGTCATTTTCATCGGATTCTTTCAATTCTAATCTAGCCGGGCTGCTCAAGACAGTTACGAATGTTTTCTGCATGTGGAAGCGAGGCTAATCAGTTGTAGCGATATAATAAAGCTCTCGATGCCGCCCCGATGAAACACCCCCGAGGCTGCTCATTTTTGGCCTCTCACGGTATTATCCTCTTTTTGGATCAGTCCCCGAGCCAGCGGAGAAAACTTTGAAAAGCCGTACTCCGGGCAAGGGATAAGCGCAGCGAGCTAATCCAAGATGATCGGCTAATAGCTTTACGAAGGAATCAGCTGTGAGAATGAGACGACAGAGGGCGAGAAGAGTCAGGGGGAGTGCGTGTGCGGAAGGGAATGGGCAAGGTGAGGGCCGCTTAAAATTAGCATAAGCTCCCCCGGTTGGCTTTCTCCAAAGAGAGAAAGAGAGAGAGAGAGAGACGGGGAGCTGCGCGTGGCTAACGAACGGAGGAGAGCTGCGACGCCCCGAAAGTGCTACCGCGTGCATCGTACGAGCGCGACTCGACGCAACAAATGAAGTAAAAGGAGCTGCCCGGCTCGGTACGGCGGTAATAAGCATTAGCATGACTCAAGTACGTGGGTCCAATCGTCTTGCTGCGCGTCACACCGCGAGAGAGCTGGTCGGCCGACGCCGCCGAGAGATAAGCTCGCGCTAGCGGCCCAGCAAACGGCCCATCACGGCCGCGCGACGATTCGGATGGGGCACGAATCAGCCGAGCCTCACGTGCCAGGCCCAACAGGAGCTGATGCTCCCGTGGGAAAGCCCGAGCCACCGACACCGGCCAACTCGGGCGCGCTTCTCTCGCGCGGGGCTCTTTCGAAACTTTCAAAATAATCGGGTCAACGAGCAGAGCCTCGACGCACTCGCGATATATGGAATAACGTCATTTCACGTGACGACGAGCTGCTTTCGGAATCTCTCGTGGCTGCTCGAGCTGCAGCACGCGCTCCTCGACGCGTTCTCTCGACCCAGCTCACCTGCAAATCAGAACGAGAACGATAAATCCCCGTTTGACGTGTGCCCGCAACGGCGAACGCCTCCAACCTTGGCTCGGCTATTTTTTACCCTACAACACGCGTCCCGTACATAAATATTTCACTTTGATTCGTCACAAAATACAGGGTTTCCATCTTGTGACACTTTGAAATCCTGTTCATGCGCGAACGTACAAAATTTGGCACACTCGATTTTCATCTAATACTGTAATGAATGTAATTAATTTCTCATCGACATTATCATGAAAATTATATATCGCAGAAACTCAAGTGTTTCAAATGAACTGACTCCTCGACTATGCTACGACGAAAAAATCAGTTCTTGATCATATTCAAGTTGCATGAATTTCGATTTAATTGCCCGTGATAGTGGTTTTGCAAGCACAATTGAATTGTCAAAGAATTTCGCGCATTTTTTCACATCTGTTGTATTAAACTCTTCTAAGACTTTTGTATTTGCTGGTCAATGTAGTCCCAACGCACATTGTCATTCAGGACTCCTCTCGACGAGACAATATATGGTTGTAACCGTCACGAACTCCATAACGGTCTGACAATGCGTGCACATTATCTTAAAAACAGCCACCACCTGAATTCTTAATTTCCCATCCCAGTCTCGTTCATTGCCGACCTTGTATCGCGGTTGAGATTATTTCGTTTGCTATGCTTCCACACTTCAATACTAGTTATTCAAAATACTCTTATTAGTGTTCAACACGACCCGTTTAAAATGTTATTATTTCTAAAATATGTTTCGACATCCCAAAAATTAAAAACGATTATTCGCATAGCTTCACTGACAAAATGCAGTAGCATGTGACTCGAAATTCGAACGCAGACACGATACATCTTTCGAGTATCCCGAGTCGCGTAATTGACTTGGATATTGAAGGGATATGGGGCTAATGTGTGTAATTAATGAGATAAAAATCAATACGCGTCCCTCGGAGACGGCACTGCGAGTAATAACTGTGAATGTAGCGTTAAACTAATGTAAAATGACAAGCCGACGATAAATGCGGTTGATCGATGCGTTGGAGAATGGTGGTATGTTGAGCCGGTGCGCGATCGGGAGGTGGGGTACGTGCACGAAACTCTGCTGCAGCAGTGGCGGCGGCGGCGGCGGCGTGTTCGATTTTACACCCCGATAAGAACATCCGCGAGGAGGAAGAATACGCGGAACGCGGCGTTAGGTACGGGCTTCGGCCGAGTCAGGTGCAAGGAAAGTGTGACTCGGACGAGGGAGAGGAGAAAAAGTGTGTTCACGCACACTTGGCCAGCGGTGCGTGGCCACAAACGGAGCGCGAGTGCGCGCACCTGTCGGTGGGGCGGAAGTGCGCGAGCGCGCGTACTTACATATATCCGTGTATATCGGCGATATATCAAATTGCCCCCGGCCGCCGAGCTCCGCCAAGATAAAGAATTAGGCGGAGCTCTCGGGGAGGACGCGTCGCACGAGCGCGACGGTTATTAGCGGGCGCGCTTTCTCAAAGAAGAGTCGTTGGGCTGTACAAATCTCACCTGCCCGGGGCCGCCGCGCCGCAACTGGCACGCGAGCTCGGGCCCCCGGCCAGATACCTCCGGCCAGATACTACCAGGCCACCTTGGCCACTTTTCGTAAAACGCTGATACATCTCCGCGCTCTACGATGAAAAACGCTATATAATGAGCCGAGGGCAGGAAGTAGCCAAATGAGCTATCATTGTCCGGCTCCTTGCCCGGGCTCGAGCGCACCTTTTTCCCCGAGGGGAGACGACCGCAAACGACCAGTCACGCCGATGAAGTCGTCGATCAAATTAGCTGCTACTTTTCGAGAGTAGCGTCACTAAGTAGCCGCACTCCGCAACTGCGTTGCGGTCATTTCGACGGTTCCGCTAATTTCCTCGCCGTTACCTCCACGCTGTCATTAAATAAGACGTTCTCCGCTCAATCAGCCCCATAGAGCAATACGCCACAACAGTATTTTTCAGCTATTCACGCGTCAAAAGGATTTGAATAATTATGCGGTCAATCGCTTATATACTCCAAAATACAGTGATTCATTAGCTATTAATGAGACTAGCTATTATACAAATTAAAAAGTATCGTATGGCAGAATACTGGGTTCCGATACGCGTGCCAAATAAACTAGTGAATTTATATCACGGCGTTGCTTATATTGAGATTCAATGTTGAAAAATAACTAACACAAAACATTCATAATCATCAAATTAAACATGTGCCCGACGATACACAGCAATACATTTTGTATTCTTGGTTAGGTAAAATCGCTGTTTCATTGATAATAATAATCATTTAAGTGTTTTCGAATGTTCTTTTGTATCGCCTCGATAGAGTTGAACTAGATACTTCTGCAGTTTAAAATAACAAAGATAAAACTAAAAGATTTCAAGCTCGTCATTGAAATGTCATTATTGAAAAAATGATAGTTGCAACTCAAATTCCCAAAAAAACTTCACATGATATGACCTATTTTAATTTGAAAGAGAATCTGGAATACTTTCTAAGCTCATAAAATTTCATAAATTCAAAACGTTCAGTTCGTAATTCTCGATAATGGTACGGAACGATGACAACGTGAGAGAAACGCTCAATTGCGCGGCGCAGCGTTTGTTATCAAAAAATCATAAAGTAATTAAGAACTTTAATTAAGCATTCAATGGGATGGTGAGATAGTGAATTTATCTGTCCCATAATTAGTAGGCAGAAGAATGAATAATACTGGAAAATCGCATATTTGCATAATCTAAGTCAGACAAGAGACTATGACAAATAAGACTTACTCTTTCAGTTTCATATTTATAAATTATATTAACAAATTCAAATCGTTCAGCTGTTTATTTTTAATAATTAATGTATATAATAAGAATAAATTTATTCTTTCAATAGAAATGACAAACAAAAATTGTTCTGAATATTTGTTATAGCTTTACAGAGATGAATTTTGAAATGACCATTATGTTTGTTGAACATTCCATTACATTTACAGGACGTATATCACAAATCTGGTCTAATACGTTTAGTGGTTTGCTTTATAACTACCGTGTACTAACAATATGCGAGGATATCCTAAACATCTGGTGTTGTAGAAACTGCGAGTTCTTTTTTTCTTCCACCATGAAAAATCACACAATATTGTCGCAGGATGCATAATACCTCCATTGTAGCATTTGATATTTTCCGTTTTATGTAAAACTCTAGTCACGGATAGCTTCCCATATTAAACGTTATCAAGAGTTACGAGCCGGTGTGCAGGTCTGCTCCCGTTTTCTTTTTCCTCAGCCATTTTTTCCATCGCCCCCTGAAGGAATAACTAAGAGTAAGATAAGAAGAGAGAAGGAGAGGGAGAGGAAGCGCCCAGATTCCTGATATAAAGCTCGCTCTAATTACACGGTAGGCGCTCATTTCGTCAAATTTACTGTCATCTGCTCTAATTATCGCACAACGCTAATTAGTCTTTAAAATTTAAATTCGCTGCGCGAGAATCGCTGGCGCTTCCTCCCGCCATTCTCTCGTCGCAAGAGCTGCGGGAAAAAATACTCGAGACTCGAGGCCGACGAAACTCCGCAATGATCCGTTAATACATATAGAAATAAGGGGGCGCAACGCTGCGCGCCGATTTCTCGCTAGTTAAGCTTTATTAATACAAACTCGCGAGCAGATCCCGCTTGAGCGCGATATTCCACGTACGCACGCGCCTTTCCTCCCGGGACCGGCGCGCATTTTTTCCTCCTCCTTAGCCGCCGTGGCGCGTAAAATGTCTCGCGCGCATAATCGCATTGAGCAGCGGAATTTCCGCAGCCAACCCGCGCTCCAGCGGCTAATCGTTAGCAATGCCAGACCGAGATTGAGCAATCAAATGGACGCCGAGCTGAAAGTCACTTTTAATCGACACTCGGCTCTCGCGCGACACTCCTCCGTGTGATTGATACCCTCTTTCGCGCATGCTACCGGCAAAATCGACAAAAAGCCGCACTCATGCAGCCGCTGCGAGCTGCTCTGCACTTTATGCTAATACGCAATTAACGCGTTACCCAATGAGGCGTGCATTAGATCCTTTGACTTTTTCACATCGCGCATCTACAGTTAGCTCTGCTCTGCAGTTACATTACATCGATACATATTTTCGCACTAATTAGTGTAAACATTCTGACTCATCCCTCGCTCTAAGCGTCATTCTTATTTTTCTACAAACATTTTAGACTCAAATTCAAATGGTCATGGATTTGCCTCGCGTGTCCTTCTAATAAGGAGTCGGGGAATCGCCCACCATGCATCCGCATCCAATCCAATCTAGATAAGAAACGAAACAATGGAAACACACTGTGGATGAAAAATCTGCCTTGAAACTTTATGCCAAGCTTGGAATGTTTGATCAATTATGAATCGGACAATGGCGAGTTTAATGTGATTCGTCGTTTCCCCAAATGGCAATGGGCAGGTACGTTTGGCAGTGTAGTTTTTTTGCATCGTCCGCACACTCGGAAAGCGTGAAAATGAGCAGGGTTATGAGCCATATAACGCACGCGGATGCGAGCAGTTGCGGAGACGCGCCGCCGCGAGAGGAAAAGAGTGCAGTCTCGCTTTCAAAAAGTACCCGTGTACATAAGTATATTTTATTCGGAATTACGCGTTCGTTAGAGCGTCTAACACGTCTACGCGCTCGAGTTGTTTATGCGTCTTGGCGCCTATGGTAAATGTACATACATACAGATATATATATATATGTATAGAGAAGAGAGCCGCGCCGCTATAGCTAGAGAGAGGAGCCGCGGGTGCGTATATATGCGCGAAGCGGAGCAGGAGAAAGAGCGAGAGGGAGTGAGGTGGGTGCGGTACACGCGGGGAACGACGCTGTGTACGCGCGTATCAGCGGCGATGAATATGTATACCTTAATTCGCGGGACTAATTGAATAATTTGTAAAACGCGCTTGGGCGAGAGACTTGGCCGTCTCTCTTTCTGTGCGCCCGCGCCTCTGTCTGTGTGTGTGTGTGTGTGTGTGTGTGCGTGCGGCTCTGCCGGTCCAGCCTCTTTGCATTTTCGCCCCGCGACGTTGCGCAGCGAGTTAAGCGTTGCCGCGCTCGCAATCGCATCCCTGCCCCCGCCCAGCTCGGGCGACGAGCTGCGAGCCGCCCCCAAACTGCACTCTGATATACGTATGTATAGCTGGTGCGCGCCCGGGACATAATGCAGCCCCGCCACTGCAGCGGCGCCGCGCGACACGCCGCGAGCCTCTACTTGCAGCCCGACCGCGCGGCTCGAGCGCACGAGGCGAAAAGCTCCCGGAGCCCTTATGCAAATCGACTCCATCGCGGCTACCGTATTATATGTCAACTCCACCTCCCCCGCCTCCCCCCCATCCCTCGCCTGGCTCTGTGCAGCGCGTATCGCGCGACAAGTCCTTGTCGTTTGGACTGATTCGATTCCACCGGTTCCCCAATTGTTTTCCCACATCTCGCGTTACATTCAATTGTCCTTTGCCAATATTATATGCCGATTTTTCCTCGTACGATGATACAGGCAGTTGGATATTCGTCATGGGAGAAAAAACGCCGCGTTGCAGTCACATTTACAGAGCTTTAAATTTCACCTGCCAAAGCAGCGCGCACCTGCGCCTATTGAGATATACCCCGACGTTATTGTCTCGTGGAAAGATGATTCGCGTTCGCGTAACGATAAAGCGAGTAGTAATTTATGCGCTCCATGTATCTGAGAGGCGATAACCTTTTTGCATAATGAGCAACGTACTTACTGTGCGCGAGCATTCGCTCTTACATCACCGAGATTTCTGATTCGTATTAAAGGTTTACACCGTACAATTAGCTGTCTAGATTCAAGCCATTTTGTCACGCTGATTTTACATCACCCAATGATCATTTGATTTATCGCTCCTACAAAATATCATGCAATTGCCCTCATTCGAAATTTTCAATATGGGATTCAATAGAAAAACATATGTCAACCTGTCGATTTTAATCTATAAATTTGAACCTTTGTTGATATTAAATTAATGGGATGCGTAACTACAACTTGTCTCAAATTTCATTTTTCTTGGTGGAATACCGGTTATTCCCGAAAACGTATCTACACGGAAACTAATGGACAACGTTCGATAATTACTTTGATTTTCGTTCTGTTATTATAATTCATTAGATTTTAATCTGATTTTTACGAACATACAGCCTCGTTTTAACTTCTATTGAATACCCACTAGGCATTTTCAGTATTTTCCAAGTGAATTTTCCCAATGCCTACAGAATACTCGGCTGACAGACACTTCAAACACTAAGACCAATTTCTACAAGAGATAGCTTTTCCCATCGAAATAAGACTGGCAACGCGACACACGAGTCTGGTAGGCAGCTATTTATCCGCGGCTAAACTGAATTTCTCTCCAATATGGAGCACGTTAGGTGGGATATACGATTCAGCGAAGTTCACGATAACACTGGTAGCGCGAGCAAAGAGGGCCGGGGGGCTATCAAAGGCATCCGGCGGGAACCCATGAATTTTCCTTGCCGCGGGAAAGCGGGGATCAATTTTGGAGAAGCCAAGGGAGGAGAAAATTCGTTTGCCGCTCGGGGTGTATTTGTAAAATTCGAAGCGGTGCAATATGAGGAGGAGGAGGGGGTGGTACATTGATCTCGGCGGGCGTCAAAGGGCCGTTCGCGGTTGGAAGAGAGTGTGACACTTGCGGAGTAGCGAGTCGATGGCGGCGGTCGTCTTGTCGGGCGCGGGAGGCGTCTTACCGTGGGCGAGACGCGCGCGACAAAGGGGCCGTCGCGCGGCGTGTGTTTCGCCGACTTGCGGAGTTTGCCCGGCGCCGAGCTCTCGGGGTGGCTCGGCAGCTGCGGCAGGAGCTGCTCGGGGTGGGCGCGCGAGCCAGCTCCTTTGATCCTCGACAGTCGGTGTTGGCAAACAGCAACTCCGCTGAGCGGTGGCGGCGGCGGCGGCGGCGGCGCGCTTTAATACCTCATGCAAATTTTGGGCAAAAGCGTCCCAGCGCGCCACCGGCAGCTCTGTCTGCAGCGTCGAACGCTAGCCGGGCTATATTGCTTTCCCAACAAATCGCTATATCCGATTCTCCGCTTGTCGCTCCGGCGCGCGAGCGCCGCTATTCCAAGCTCTGTGCGCGCTCGACACGCCCGCTCACCGACGGCAGCTCACCCGCGAGCCTACCCGCATCTGCACACGCACACACACACGCGCGCGCGAGCACGCACACGGCGCACAGTTCAATTGCTCTTGATTTGCCGCTCCTTTGCTTTTGGCGCGCCGACTCCACACCTGCGATTTAATCCACTTCATCGGCTAGCTCCACTCGATAACGCCGCACTCGTCATGCAAACTCGTTTTTCCCTTGTTTCCCCGACCCAACTCCGATAGGCCCAAGAGAAATTGGTCGTCTCTGGCGAAAATTCGGCCGCGTATTCAATGAATCGTTTGTATTCCGCATACGCGCACCTTTTGCCCATGATGAATTTGTGATTTGCCGCCTCGATTTATACGTAAAAGAACATGTTTTTGCAGTTGAGCGCAGTCGGCGGTTGCGACACGTACTCTTTCAAGGAAAAAGTAACTCCATCTAGGTTGTAGGCCGCAACACCAGTGAGATTCAGCTTTGGTAAAAGAAAAAAGATACTTTTGCTGTTTGTATTCGAAAATGTTGGCTTGTGAAAAACTTTATCGAGCATATAGTAAATTGTGATGAATCGAGCGAGAAGAAATGGGTCCTGTGCGCGAGGAGAGTCGAGTTTTGAGCGAAGAGTGAACAAGTGCAAGCCGGATCTGTTGAGCTGGGTCGTTTGTAACATTTGTATTTGCGATGGCATTGGGATGAGCAGAGTACAAGCCGACGCACGCTTTGCGCATGCAGGCTCTCCTTACATTGTCTTATGAGCACTTTACACTCGGGGAGCAGGAGCAAGGAGCCGCGTATACTTACAGCGGCCCAACCTGGCGCAGTCGGCTCGATATACATACAATGCGCTGCAATGCGCCACATCAAACGATCAGGCGCGCGAGCCTTGCACAACTCGATATGCCGCCGCTCGCTGCCGCGTCGTCGCTATTCTTAGCCCTCGAAAATATGCCAAAACCCGTACATACCGACCTTTTTTCACTCACAACGTCATATACCATTACGCTCTATTGAGAGAAATTAAGCTCAAGTGTGTCTTCAAACATATTTTTAGATTATGAAATTAATTAACTCATTCCAATCCAGCCCAAGCGACATTTCACCATGTTTCTCAAGTTTTAACACGACGACTGTCAATTGTACTGCATGTACTACACGCGATCTTCATAATATAGAGACTAAGGTAACTGCAGCCAATGCGCCACCACCTAAGGGTTTTTCGCGAATTTCACTATGATAGACTTAGAGTTTTGAAATTCTGCGAACAGTATCTTAAAGCTTAGCTCAATACCTATCATAAATCATTTCTAAAGTTATCATTTAATCACTTTAATCTATTAGAAATCGCAGTTAAAAAAAAAACGCAAAAGAACCAACTGCACTGCACGTACAGTCAATTTAAAAAATATTATTCTCAAATCACTGTGTATGTTATTGACACTTTTAATATATATTTGTTCTTTTCCAGGTCAATTTTCTTAGTTGAAATACCGACATGATAAAGCTATAGTAACTAAAAAACCCACAAACAATATTCTGACAGTTGACTCAAAATATATAATTTTCTTGTATGAGGGTTAACATTCATCAACCTGTTGATATCATATATTCATTATTAAGATGCTATCATTTTTTATTATGTATTATTAAGATTTTAGATTCTCTTTCTGATTGAATCACAAACGGAATTAAGGCCCAAAATCTTGCTAGAATATTTATCAGCGCTAAATTCAATTTCGCTTAAATTATACATGGTGAAGTTAACAAGAAACTCTAGGAGAGTCCAATGTATTATCGATTGTTCTGGTTATTGAGAATCAATAGATAATTTTGTGAAATTTATTTTCTTCCAAGATAATTGAATATTTCCATTCCCTGCACATGAAAAAGTACAATATGTTGAATTATGTGATCATTTTTATCGATATATGTATTGTGATTTATAATCGTCATTAATCACTGATCAGAATATTCATAGTGCCGTTCATTTATAAATGATTTTCCTATCATAGACGATAACGAAACTAGGTATTCGTGATGCGTATAGCTCAAACTCATAACAACAGTCAAAAGTTTCTCAAAATCCTTAAAGTAAACTTGGGCTATGATCACTTTCTGAATTGAATCCCATAGAAGAAGAATCTCAATGATGAATAAATCGTTGAAAAACTGAGATAAAATCGTATAGTTATTAAACAATAAATAACTAGTTGGAAGTCATACACTGTATACCTATCAATGACACAATTGATGAATTTCCAGAAACGAGCTGTAAAAGAATCACAACTCAAATCGATGTCCTTCGAAAACAAGATGAATTTCTGTTTACGAGACTTTTCATCAGAGAGATTGTGAAATGAGCGTAGATTATCCTGTCCATGAGCTGCACATTCGATCAACTTGTAAAGCCATGGGTATATTTGAATCTAGTTTGAGTTGTCGACTATGATTATTTACGTAACAAATACATACACAGCGGAATGGAAGCGGTTCGATTTCTATTCTGGTCGGGATGCTGATTCAATGTTTTTAAAGTGAAGAAGGAGACTGGATCGGTGTGCAGCGATAGCCATCGGTGGAAGGTAAAATTTCTCTCAACGCACGATCGTTAATCTGGAGGATTTTAACGACAGCTCGGGTCGCATATCACAAGTGGAATCTCGCGCGAAGGAATCAGCTCGGTGATTTTAGGAGCACGAGGCAGAAACTCGGAGCGGAGCAATGATGCTAAGAGTTTCGGAATTAATGTGTGTGTGTGTGTGTGACGTCGGAGTCGGAGAAGAAGCAGAGTCTGTCTGGGTGTGTAGAGACGCGCGGCGCGGCTCGGAGAGTACGTTTTTGTCGCGTTGCGACGGACCTCTGGAAATGTCATCCAATGAGGGAGAAGTAAAGGGAAAACAAGTAAAATAATGATAAAAGGCGGAGCTTGTGGCGTGATTTGATTGGTCGAGATATCGCGGGCGTTAAAGCCGAGTCGCGGAGGAGAGACGGCTCGCCGGAGAGGGGGTTGTCCTCCTCTCCTCTACATTTCTCTTTCTCTTTTCTTTGCCGCTCGCTGCCTACCTACATATATACATATATACACTCGCTTTTCTGCCCGCTCCTCTCTCCCTCTCTTGGCTTCTTCGCTTTTTTCCAAGTGCGCTGGCAGCCCCCACTCCGGGCCCCTCTCGACCCACACGAAGCTCACATGCATTTTCCACATACGCTCGCTCTCTCTCTCCCTCGCCTTTATCCCGACCCAGTGTCTGCGTGTGTGTCCGTAGCCAACGAGATGCTATCCTCGAACCGACACAGCTAGCCGCTCTCCTCTCCCCGCCCAGCATCTTCTCTCCTATCCGCAGACTCTTTTTATCCCGAGACCTAGCTATACTCTCCTTGTCTGCAGACATATACATACACGCGAGTCGACGCACGCTGGACTCGAGCTATAGAGCTCCATAGCGTACGTGACGCAAAGATCGGCTCGACTGGCTTTTCCATCGCCGGTACTTGAGCCAAATTGAATTGGCCCCATGTAGATATGCGAGAATTCGAACGAACCCTCTCATGCATAGCCCGTACCGCATATTCATATTTATCTTGCGTTCGCCTGATGTTCACGACACTCACAATCATCGTTTCCACATACCATCAGATGCATTTTACCTGCATTCTGGGAATAGTTTATAATCATCAAATTTCTCATTTTTCATCAAAAGTCACTATTCGGCAGCATCCACGTATGCTTTTGTAAAATTATATTCAAAATGACAAGAGGATTCAGATTCATGAATTTATTCACTAGTATATATCATGATAAATATTTCACTCAATAATTTGTTTGAAATAAACCATTCATCCACAAAAATGGTCAGACTTTTCATTCTAAAGTAGAGAAATGAAACATTTGACACAAACGTTTACATCACGAGTTTCCGGGATAAATTTGAGTTTAGTAAACAAGGTTAGGTAAATTTTCTGAAAATTATTTCAACAAAATTTCATAAAATTTGCAACTTCGTTACCAAGTGTATATAAATACAACATTCGTATTGCACATACAGACGTACAGATCGCGTGCAGAATTCTTCTTTCTCAATGTTTGGAATACCTACTCAAAATTTTTAAAACTTGTAGCCTAACAAGCAATTTCAGCACGAGATAGTACAACATTCGTCAGATTTAATCAGAAATGGTAAAGTTATATAATGGAGCATGCATGCCCATGATTGTTTACTGACAGTTCGATTGCAGGAACAGATTCTCATTGAATGAAAAAGTTAATCGAACACATGGCAGTGATAGAAGAATACGCATAGGAAAGCAGAGAGTACAGATTCCACCTCGTAAAGTTAATTCCTACATTGACTCGTATACAGTGCTGTGGTAAGTCTCCCGGTATAATCGCTGCAGCTCCCGGAAAATTAATAAGCCAGCATGTGGTTTGCCCAAATAGGAAGTGGTTAATTCCACCGTGACAGCAGCTCCATTCTCTCCTACGCGCCGACGAACTCCCCTATTGCCTGTTCGAAACGCGTAAACGCAATAACGATCGCGACATTAAACTCCACCCCATATACAATAATTCAATTACGTTATTTATTATCGATTTTCTCGGAAATGAAAGCTTTCTGCTCGTAAGTGGAAATTGATATTACTGATCAAAATGGACAGAAAAATTTAACAGAAAAACGTTACAGCTCATACAAATAAATTCAATAATATATGTGATGTGACTATACATTTTTGAAATATCACAAATAAGCAGTCTCGAGACAATATTTTCTAAAGGATTGTCACAACACACGTGAGGATCACTATCAAATATAACCAATATTGGGATTTGTACAATTTATCGAATGATAGATGAAAAGCCTCGTCTGGACTCTTTGTCCCATGAAATGCATTGTCAACCATAAAGATTACATTCAGTTTTCTTCTGATATCCTAATGTTCTCTGTTTTCTCTTTTCAGCTCGTACTGCGGTACATTGTCCAACAATTGGACCATTTAGCTGAGTTCAGAAAAAGTGAGTTTTGAAATTTCAACTGTCTTGTGTTTGAAATCAAAAACTTTATGTTGTTTTTACGAATAAAAGTACATATATACGAAATTTAGTTTGTCTTTCTTTTTTAACTGCACCGAAATATTGATTAATCTTTTGTTCAGCGAGTTTTCCAGGAGTAAAAAGAAACGAGGGTGAGGGATTTTTGACGAAGCATAGAAGATTAGGGAGAAACCGGTTGGGCGAACGTGTGATTAGAGAGCAATTTTGGAATGAGTAACAAGCCGAAAGGATAGAGAGGTGGGTTGTCGGAGTCTGATGATTGTCGAAAAGTCGGAGAGCTGCAGGGAGAGAGAGAGGGAAGGAGAAAGAGCGTGCGCGCGTGGCCCGCAGCGAATTAACGCAGGCGTGCGCGGCTGCGCGCGAATCAAAACGACAATGTGATTCATCAGTTAAATCCGCGTGCATAATCCCGTGGAGCTGGCGGCTGCGGCGGCTGGTTGACGGAGGTGGGCGCGTCGTCGGCTCTCGGGTCCGCGCACGCATGCGGATTATAATCGGGCACAGTTGTGGTTAGCTTGGGGTGGGGGTGGGGGTAGGGGGGGTCGGCTCGAGCAGGGGGTATTTACCCGGGCGCAGGCTCCGACGGCGGCTCCGCGTGTGCAGCTCTCGTACATCGGAGCCGCGGGCGGCTCGGCTAGATGGAAATCTGCGCCCCATTCAGACGCACTGGCCAAGAAAATTGCCTGACAACACTGGGCGGCCCGGGCGAATTATCGCGCGGGACCACATGCGCGACAAAGCCACACAGCCCGGCTGTCTTTTTGCCCCGCACGCTGTCATCGGCACGCGCTTTTTCCTTGGACCGCCGCCGCCGCCGGCCGGCCCGACCGACCAACTCGCCTCGCTGCAGCGGAAAATCTCTCTCTCGCTCTGTCTATTAAATCGCCGCCGTCGTTTGCCGATTTGCATTATTCGAGCGCGGCCGGGCGTACGCGCCCGAGCCGAGGCACGTCAGAGAGACGGAGGCTGAACTGCGCGCGAGTGCGCCTAAGCGATTTCATCTCCTTCCTCCGCACCCTTCCGTGCGCGCGCGCGCGCCCTCAACCACACACCACGACACCACTGTATTTTGCCCGACGCTCCGGCTTATTAGCGTATTATGAGCTCGACGAGCGTCTCAGCCCAACGCTCTCTGATGCGATTTGCGCCCTGAACAATACCTCCACACCCCCCTTACAACCCCATTTCGAGCGCCCTCTCAAACCAACTTTTATAATTGACTCGTGCGCTTGTTCAAGTCCGATTGAGATCGCGACAGGGACGATGCAATCACTGCCTCGTCACATCCAGCCGATATGCAACACTTCAAACCTTGCTCTCTTCAAACCTGACAGTGAGAGATCAGTGTGTATGAAAGTGAGTGAAACTGCAGTTTATTTTTCATGTATACTCAAAGTGAATTTTTACTTTAGTTTCATGAGTTTTGACAGCAACAATTTTCACATAAAATTCACGCGCATTTTAAGTGAAACCCATATTCCCTGAATGTGAAGTGAGTTTTCATTGGACTTACTATGAATTTTATTGTAAACCTTTTTCCTATCAAAACTCGTGGAACTAAAGCGAGAACTGCAGTTCCACTCAATCGCTCTTCTACCTAGCCATACAGTGATTTTTCACTTTCAGACACTGGTTTTCCACTGTGAGGTTATCAAATCACGAACATACTACGAATTATACAATTTAAATGAATTCGATTTTTCAAAAATCACTGATGATGTTTCGTACATCTAAATAGCCATAAACTTCCATCCTACACATACAATCCGAAGTGTAACATTTCAACGTGATCAATGTTCGAATAATGTTGATATGTTTCATATCATATATAGAAAATCAAATTATCTACTCTCAAGCATGTCTGACCAGGCTAAGGAGAATCTACTAGATCATCATTGATTTTTCCGAAATAGGTTCAGCAAATAAATCTGTCATATTCTCCGGTATAATTTTACGTCATCTAAGAAACTTGAAAATATATATCGTGGTATCTGCGAATTAATGGAAATAACTCTCTTCTGCGAATCTCCAAAAAAAAAAACAAAAAAATATTTCGATCACTTGACAGTAATCTGACACAACTATGAAGCCACGAGATGAGCAAGTTACATAGTTGGAATAAAAAAAAGGGAATTAACAGAGGTGGGATGGGTGAAGAGTAGATCGAATAATAGAGAGAGAGAGAGAGAGAATGAGAGACGAGGCAGCTCGGATGAGCGTTGTGTTGATTGCGCGAAGCCTGGCCGAGTGCTGGATTGGAAACGAACGCTCGCAGACATTCGGCGGGCGCAACGCAGCCTGGCGGTGTATATATAGAGCGATGAGAGCTGCAGCTAAATAAGCCCCCCGCTCTGATTGAATCATTGTCACGCGAATTGCGTTAAATACCCGTGAAATTAACAGGAACGTCGCACAGGGCCTCGGGCCATGGCAGCTCGCCTCCTCGAATTACCGGATCCAACGCGGCCGCACTGCTTCCCCGTGCAAATGCCACGAGTATCGTTATCCAAATCCAGCCACTCTCGCGCTGCGATAACGAATTGTAAGCGCGACCGCGAGCTACCCTCACTGCCCGGCCGGGCCCTCTCCCCATTTGAATAAGCCAACATTCCCAACCAACAAGTATTTAAAATGATAAATATCATTTTACCATTTACCTTTCGTACTGCAACGTATTCTTTCTCCTCGACATCTTGTCTCCAATGATCACTACCAACTATAAACCCGTTCAACGTGCGAGTCGAGGACGAGCAATCTTTTCATGACAGTTCAGATTTATTTTCGCATTCGAATTATTGTGAAGAAAAAACCACGCCCAAGACATTAACCCTAGTCTTTAAATAAGTATGCGTTCCTGAATCCTATTCTATTTTCTCGTTTTTGAAACGTATTACCTATATAGATGTCGTAATCTTTCTCCTCTAACATATAATATAAACAACGATAACTGTTTAAAATTTAATTAAAACTTCATACATAATGTATGAATAACGTAATTTCGTTAAGTAGAACGTTCGACAAAATATAAACGTAATATCAGTGATTCCAATAGGTTAGTTGAAGTTCCATTTCTACAAATTCTAAACTCATTATAATGGTCATTCTCATGAAAATGTTATTTTTTGGAAGCAAAAATATAAAATGTATTATTAATGAATTTAGAATTTTTTTTCTCCATTAATCAATATATTCTTTTCGGTTATTTCTCTGTTTTCGTGATTTTTTTCTTCAGCGGTATAGTGCTGATGCGATTTATACATATAACAGAAAAATAAGTTCAGAATACATCAGATTCATCAAAAAATGAATTCCATCTCTCCAGAATATGAACAACGACCAAAGTGTATGAATGTTACAAAATTAGTCCAATGACGCGTTAGCCCACGATGAATCGAACAAAATCATCGATTGACGGCCTAAGAAGCATATTTGAAAGATTTCCGCACATAAGAATTATATATTCAGCTAGTACTCAAGTATTGTTTGAAGTAAAATTACTCAACATCAAATTTTGCTCTTGATATACAGCATTTGTCTGATGACAGTATGTATATTTGTTAACAGTCTTGTTCAAAATTCACGTGATGTGAATTCGATTACAATTGTAATCTTAATCGATCTTAAGATCTAAAATACCAAACTCGTCATCATCATTCGATTTTTGCCATGATTGGTTAAAAAACTGACCGGTAAACGCGATCTAAACAACAATCTGTTTTCGTACAGTACTCTTCAGGAAAACCATTAAAATAGGCATCTTTGGAGAGTGATTCCGGTCTGCACTAAAAATGCAGAAACAAAAGTAAGGTGCTTTAAACTTAAAAATGTATATATGAATTTGGTAAAAATGAATTCATAATTTCTGAAAGATGAATGATTAATCGACGTTAGTTGACAGTTGAAAATGTATGTTTGAGATATGTTAGCCCAACGACGTTTCGTATGTACAACGCATGTATACATATAATGATGAGTTATCACATTTCATGATTGGAAGAAATTTTGAACACCCCATAGGTATTTCATTTGAATAATATTCACTATATGATTTTGCGTGTAGCTTTGCAGCATTTAAACTGAATTTTCCCATGAACTCATTGAGTATTTATAGATGCTCTATTTTCATTTTATTATACCTTACTGAAAGTGTTGATTCCCTGTTGCTCTCTCTCTCTCTCTCTCTCTCTCTCTCTCTCTCTCTCTCTCTCTCTCTCTCTCTCTCTCTCTCTCTCTTTCTCTCTTTCTCTTTCTCTCTCTTTCTCTGAAACTAAAATATTCAACAAACGTATCATTTTCCAATAATTCGCTACGTTCCTTTGTTCTTCCCAATATTAATTGTCGCATTTCAGTAGCTCTCCATAATCGCTTTACACTCTCCGATTTCTACTAAATTTGATTCCGTGAAATGGCTATATTCTCTTTGATATAATTATTATTATTATTGTATTTATCAGTGGTAACATTGTTGATTCAATACTGCTCATATTCAATTAAAACACTCCCATAGGTGGGAAAATATAATCTTAATTAAATGGTTCCAAATATATAAATGCGCTCTACTATGAAGAATATCAAAGATATTTCAAAACCCCTCACGAAGAATTGAGCAGAATTCAAGTTTTCCATTTCTCATTAATACCTCTCAAGTGAACATTAGAGAATCGGGAAAAAATGTTTAGTCTATGCGGGAAAAAAATGAGTTGTGCTTGTTCCTTTGGGGGAAAAACTAAATCGTACTGGGAATGCATATAGCAAACATCGAAAGTGACCAAACAGTAGAAAACGGAATTTTCTCGAGAAACATGAAACATCCAAAAATTGTTTATGGTGAAGTTTATCCATAGATATGATAGTCTTACGTTTTTCTAATTAAGAGTGGAATGAAATGTTCTTCGATATGTAAATTGCTAATCTTACAAAATAGTTTTATAAAACTATTTTATATATTTATCTATTCTGTATTAAAATGTAGTGCACAAGTCAACAACACGAAGTAACAATGATTATCTGAATAAACTTGCGCCAAAATGAATAGATAAATTTATACAGAATGAGATAATAATCGATGAATGAGTGAACTCAACTAATAAGATGAACGAGGTGGCGAGAGGGGGGCTGGTGAGCAAAGAAGCGGAGGGGCAAAGACAAATCCCATTTGCAAAAAGTTTAATCTCTGGTGGAATAACGTTAGCGCTTGAGCGAGCAGTCGAATGAGCCGGAGCACTCAGATCGCGTTGCGGGCAGTATATATGGGGAAGCGAGTAAACAAACCGCGGCGGGAACAGCATAAGCCGATCGAAGGCGGCGCGGCGACACGGGCACACTGACCCCCGCGTACCGGCGGCCCGCAATTTAATCCGTGTTTAGCGCGGACGCGATCAGCTGTGTAACCGCGCGCCGAACGTTCCGCTCGAGGGATGTCTGTCTGCTTAGCTGTGTGCTCGGCCGGGACCACTTGGCGTTCGGCCGCGGAAAGAGATAGGGGGTGCGAGCGGAGTATCGGCCGCGCGCGACGACTCGGGGCGGACATATGGGCTGCGACGACATGTGGCCGCCGCCGCCGCCGAGGAAACCGCGCCCCTGCGATGCGGGCCGCACACGCCATCGTTTACACGAGCTCGAGAATACAGAACAGATTCGGCCGCACGACTAAATGCCCCGCGCAATTTGTAGCAATTTGTTAAGTAGCGGCCAGTGGCCGGGGAGCATTACCCATATTGGACGCGCGGACTACCCTCTTTCTGCGGCTGCAGCAGCCCCCGGCCGCGCGGCCAAGATATACAGGCCGCGCTGGCCCTGCGCGACAGATTTATCGCCGCCGCGCGCACTCGGCTGGACTGGAACGGCCGCGCGGCGGTCGACCGCTCCCGCGTACGGCCGAATAGAAAAACGCGCACCTGACTCTGCTGCTGAATGATGGATCGAGCATCTCCTATGCTCGCGGCCGCTCCATCTCCTTCGCTTTCTCAAGCGGCTTTTCCCCCGATTCTCCCCGCCACTCGTCTCTGATTGTTCGGCCACGCCGCAGCCGCCCGGCACTCCTTCCCCAACCGAGATCGAGCACTTTTCTAATTGCTCCCCGATATATGCCGCGCCAATGTATCAAATTAATTTATGTGCCCTTCCCACGCGTACCCTACTCCGACTGCGCGCATTTGTACCGCAACAACCGCACGTTTCCCCGGCCACTCGTGAGCAACCTCACGCGCCGCGCCACTCAATTAACGCATTCGGTAAATCGCCGAGATTACCACGGCCCGGTCTACTCTGTGTTTCTCCTCCAACCCGAGTGCTCATCCTCGCCCGAACTTCTCTTCTGCCGTGCATGTGCGCCGGCACTCTACGCCAGGCTCGCCACTGGATATACGGGAAAAAATCACTCTGGCCCACACGGGCAGCTAGTGCAATTGACAATATTGTTTGAGGAATGAGATAAACTGGTAATTTATAGGTTGGCGCGCGACGTTCCCAAAGCAGTTCCGTCGGCTTTCACGCTGTTTCCCTCCTGAGGACCAGCAGCAGCAGCAGCCGAGCGCGTAAAGCTCGAGTAAAGTGAGGAGGAATAAAGCTGAATGAGTTTGGTCTGTCGCGGATGCTTTTAGTCGATGAGTTCGGATCGCTATTCCGTCGTATCGCGCGCGCGCGCGCGAGCACAGCATATCCCGTTACGTTCCGTTTCGTTCCGTTTGCTATCTGCTGGTGGTTAACCTTGTATAGCCCCTGCTCTTCTCGCTCGCTCCGTCTCTCTTTCTCTCGAGCCTGTCGCTCGGCTCATCCATATGTAACAGTCGCTTGCTATTAATGACGTAGACGAGGGGGAGTACTGACGAAGAAGCGGCGGCGGCAGCAGCTCTCGGCGAGAGCAGAGAGCACCACCGCCGCGATGCGGTTCTTTATCCGCGCGCGAGCACAGCTCCGACTCGCTCGTGCCGCCTCTCCAACGTCCTTCCACGCTCAACTTCGCCGTTTTTCTATACCATTGCGCCCTTTATCCTGCTCCTTTCATTATCTGGCAAATGTAATGGAATTGTTTATTCCCCGACAACATCACTGACACGACCCACTACTTCTCGCTACTCTCATATCTACGCCCGCGATTTATGCTTGCTTTTTGATAACGGTGAGAGCTAGGGAGATTCCCTTCCCCCAAAATTGTATCGCTGACCTGATGATCCCGGTGATTTATATACAAAACCCACCATAATGTACTCACGTTACATCTCGACAATGAATCACGCATCGATTAATTCAACTATTTCAGCTAATGTATTCCACGCCTATAGCTACTTCAAAATAAAACTAGATTGGTTTACGACTCGAGTTTGGAAAATCCAAATCGAATTCGTAGGTGAGAGATAAAGCATTACGGATCAATTAGTTTTGTATAAATCTGAAACAGTATTTGACAAACATCTTACAGATCTCATATTTAGTCTCTAAACATTTTTTAAATCAAAGATATTATAGTTTCCTCTACATTATCATCGTAACTAACCACTCGGCATTTGAATCTCGGATTTCGCAGAAATTTGTGTAGGTGGTTTGTGGTTATATCAATTGATAATACCTTCAATCATTCACCCTAACTTCGATTTTCTCCAGCTATTTTTATCTTTTCGGGAAAAAATATATATCTATACGTATGACATTTCGTATACATGAATCAAAGAACGTGAAAAGCAACTTAAAATATTTCAAAAGTAAAGAATAAAATTAGCATACAAGTTCTTTATCGAACAATTGGAAGATATCCCGCTTTATCCCTGAATTTCCAAAAATTTTCTTGAGTACCATTCTCTAGATGGAAACATTCACTTTATTATAGTTAAAATTATTAAAAAGGCGGAGAAATTCGGTGAACAAAGTTCTTCTGTAGAAATATATAGTATCTATGTACGTAGTATATTACTTATGAAATAAAATTTACCATCATGGCTTCCGGTTTTTTATGAACCGGAGCATTTAAAGCGTTCATAATTTAGTATATCTCTTTTCTTTTTCTCCGCATCGTCCATATTTCAGTGAATTATCTAAATCATCAACATATCTGGATTAACTTTCTAAATTAATTGAATCACATATCTTTACAACAAAATAACTATTTCTTTGCCAATAATAAATAATGATCTTTATTACCAAGACTATAATACAAAGTACCGAATAACTACTGCAATAACATTTCAAGATCAGCCTATAGACAGATTGTGAGTCTTATTGTTCTCATTAGCGTTTCATTTCAAAACGAAGTGTAAAATAAATAAATTGAAGGTAAATTTAGTTATTTGTTTTCAATCGGGACATCAAATCCGTCAAAGTTTTTCACGCATAAAAAATATTTGGAATATTTTTAACGTATAAAATAGTCCATGAAGTAGCTATACGTACATACGAGTAAAGAAGTAATCCAATGCAAGACCCTCGGAAATCATGTGAATATTTTCGGGAGAAGATAGAAAAATGATTTCCTGTCGAGCAACTCGACTCAAGCTAGAGCGTAAAACGGTCACGATTCACATAGATCAGGTGAGAAATGGAGACATCAGCGCTGGTGCATTTCTCCTGATCAATAAGCAACGGATTAAGCTCTCGGGTTTTCTCAAAATCTTTATAAATTCTGTAGAGGGCGATTTAAAAATGTATACGTCACCGTTGCAATTGTCCCTCGACATAAAGAGAATACGTGTGTACGTGTGCGACTCGGAATGCGTTGAAAAGAGTGTCGCCGCGCCGCGAGCCGAAACTGATCGGGACAAATAGCGGGGCATTCATGGGCCGGTGCGGCGGCTCCCTCGGCGGCGCTATTATGTCGTTTCGCTTTCCACTGACCGCGTCGGTCAGCGTTTTCACCGCATATATACCGGGTTCAACAGATCGCACCGCTCCTCAACTTTTTCTTCGTCGCCAAGCCGGTAGCAAGGAGAAGAAAGCCAGTGTCCACTTCTCCGGGGATCCGTATTTTTTTGAATAACTCTCTATGATTCGTATGAGCTGCACGTATGGACACCTGTTTCTTCTGGGCTCGTTGACATTGGACGGGTAATTCAGACAAATGGCCCGGACTTTTTTAAAAGATGCCGATTCTATTCAGCAGCATTTGGGTATTTTTTTCGACCCGAACATGCCACCGTGACAAATTACTCAAATCAGCGTACCCCAGCAATTCTGTGACAAAAAATCTATCTGTCCCCGGTACTTTAACTTTCCATTACATTGAGTACACATATTTTTTTTCCTCCTGAGAAGAAGAGGAAAACAAGGTTCCTGCGTTTCATCAGGTACAGCTAGCATAAAGATGTCAAAAATGCGTCGATCCTATTTGTTACTTCAATCAGTCATTGAACCGCCTCTCGCATACCTCCATCATTCTCCGTGGTACTAAAATTCGTGAGAACAGAAGAAATGATCATATCTACGGGGTTTCAAATCTATAAAGATACTGCTTTATTTTTAAAATCTCAATCATTCTCTCTGAAAGTATATTTTTTGAATTTCTAATTTATGTTGATTATACGACTAAAGGAGTATTAATTATCCAAGAAAATATACTTGAAAGGAAAGAACAATGTAGCGAGACGAAATGGAGGGAAAAATCGATAATCCATAACGTCAACAGCCAACGCAAGCTCGTAAGCTTCTGCAAGACTGTCTGCTGACGCGCGACCAAGCCCTACTCCAACTACAAAGGCGAATGTTTTGCCAAATTTGTGAAAGCCGATGGTTGAAGGGTCGGGGGCGAGAGCAGAAGCGATAAGCAATTAGGGTTGTCGTAAAAGAGAGGCATAAGGTGGCATTAACTCGGGCTAAGTGAGCGAGACCACTTGCGTGTCGCGCGCGCGCTCGCTCTTTCAGCGATGGTCCCCGAGCGGCTGTTAGCCCCGAGCTCCTTCCCTTGGCGCGCGCGCGCGCAATCGGGCCCCAGTAGCAGCGGCTAATATATTGCCGTCGGGTAGCGCGTTGAAATTACCCCGCACACACACACACACACAGACACACACACTCGACCCCTAAACTGCGCTCGCGCGCGCCACTTTTCTATGCCCGGAGTCAAGATGCGAACATGTGGTGTCATTTGTTACGAGCGCGACTAAATGGGATGAGTTGGCGGTCCCCTGTCCCCGTGGCCTCCTCCCTCGCTGCCACCTTCCCCCCTGCCGCGAGCCAAAATTTGTCCACACGTTTATGCCTAAGTGCGCGTGCAAAAAACTTATTAGGACTATTGAAAGTCGGCCGTTGCATGCGCATACTGCTAATTGTTCTCCCTATTCTTTTGCTCATATATCCCACGTATACCGGTACACATATATTTAGATACTTCGTTGCATTCAAAGTTTGGACGGCATTATTTTGCGAATTTTCCGAATGACCTATGGCCTATATCACGCATTGAGAAACATTGAAGGCTTTTAGATACTTACGGTCGCCCACGAACAAATACAGTTTGGTCTGAATTTGTTAAACACTTGAAATTTACATGAATTATAACCACATAAATATTTACGCTTCAAGTTGCTTTCAAATACTTTTCAAAAAACAGATCTTACTTTGATGACAATCATAATCGAAGGCTGAATGATTAATTATTTAACATAAATTATAGTAGTTCATCATAATACTTCGTTGACAAAATGATGAGTTTGACAAGAAGTATAATCTTTCGAGAGTTTTTATTGTCTCCTGTAGATCCATGAAAAATGCATATCTGTAGCAAGTGTAAAGTAGATGTTGAGACAGTCAGTTTGGAGTTTTGTCAGAAATGAAATGAGCAAGTTCGACATTACATATGACAATGTATAGTGCACCAGAATTGAGTTAATTTGATTAAAGTATTGTAATTGTATAAATTCAAAGTGGTTTGAATTGAGATTTGTGTATGGAGCTCGAGGCAGTTAATTATAGCGAGCGAAGGCAGTTGGACTTTACAATAGCCATTCTTTGGCGTAACATATCGAAGACAAATTAATTGTCGCGCAGCGAGTAAGAGAAAGAGTCGTTAATTTGCAAGTAGGTTGTCGCAAAGTGCAAAGCTGGTATACACACATGCGGGGCCGAAGTTTGGACTAGTGCGCGGAGCGTATGTGGACATATGGTCAGCCGGTGGCAGTGGTAGCGTGTGCGCATAGCAAAAAGAGAGAAGCTCGGCGGCCGCGGAACGGGCGACAGAAGTTGGGAGTGTCGCCGGGTGATATATCAAGGCTTAAACTGTCCCGGCGTATACACGGACGCATGTTCCATTCGGGCCGGCAGTGTTTAGCTCGTATGGCACGGCCATAGAAGAGAGAGAGAGAGAGGAGAGAGAGAGAGACAGAGAGAAAGCGTTTGGACGTGCGCCGACAGGGGTGGCATTAGTTAATAGCACAGGCCGCCCCGCGGGGACGTTAATACGCTACACCTACTGGAAATTACTGACGCGGCCCAATCGAACGGAGCATCCCTGACCGAATGCGGTTTCCAATCTGTCACGTTTTTACCCGGCTCTGCCGCGCGCGCGCACCGGCTCACGCTATATCTGAATTGCGAGATTATGGGCGGCGCGCGGGCGACGCTCCTTCCCCATTTTCTCATGCATTTATCGCGCCTTTTTGTCTCGGACATCTAACACTGCGCCTATACATCTAGCTCCAATCGGATTTTTCCCTCCTTTGTACGCGGGCGCGCGCGCGCGCCTGTACGACGACATGCTCGCTCGACGATTACGCTGCTCCGAGCAACGGGATTACAGGATCGGACTTTTTTGCCGCACGCCGATCTGTTCGATCCCAAAGCTTTTTTCATATTGACGCGCTGATTCTTCGCCATACAATGATCTGCAACTGTCGAGCGTTTTCATCCACGCCTGTTTTCAGCCGCCCCAACAGTTATTTTTGAGCGAACGTCAACTTGTGTGTTTCGGTCGATTGAATTCAATTCCGCCCGATTAACAACTCGCTATCCTCTTTCAAAACAACCAAATTCGCTACTATCTGTTCAGAATAGAACTTCATCTGAATCGACTTTATAAACGTATCGGGGCTTATTTTTACCCAAGAACATTTTATAGTCATTGAACCGAGTTTTAACTATAGTATGATATAAACAAGTTGATTTTCAGTTATTTGGGAACCATCAGTTAATTTACTATTTCGAAAAACGAGCCGACGATTTGATTTGATATTGCTCTTAGAATTTCAGTCTGATTTTAAATTCGATCTAGCTCATCGTAATCATTTATTTACAAATTTAGAAATTATTTGATTTTTTACGAAACGAAACAAAATATCCAAAGGGAGATGATATATGAGTGATTGAATCAGCCTGGAAAAAATGTTACCGAATCTCGTATATTGCCTCTGCACTGATATACATTATAACGAGCCCGTATTTTGCAAGAGGTAGATTATACTATTCGAATGAAGGTACGATTTGCGATTCTGTCAACGAATACATAATACAGGTGTAACCAAGCACGTCTCATGGTTATGCGATATCTGGAATAAACTAATGAGGCGCGTCGGACACGGGGCAGAGGTTCATCGGAAGCGAAGAATACGCGAGTGTGCCAACTTGGTGGAGCCATACGCACAGCCCCCGGGGCATTATTAATTCGGCTGATTGCAGCAGCAGCTCCGGCAAAAGAAGCTCGTGCAACAGCCGACTACGTGGTGCGAAGAAGCAGGGGAAAGAGCTCGTGCACAGGAGGCGTAGGGCGGGGAAAAAGCCGGCTCGCTCAGTCGCGCGTCGCAGGTGAAAAAGAAGCGCGCGAGAGCCGGGAAAGTAATCAGAGTCGCTGGCGCTGCACTCGTTACATATTCAGCGAGACTCTACGATTATCATATTCGAAGCCCTTTGACGAGCCGAGGCGAACGCGCGTATATCTATATATGTGAAAGTTGGAAAAGTAATCGTTGGCCGGGCCAAGTTGAGCGAGTGTCGCTGGGCCCTTTTCGCGCGGAGGGACTGTGGATGCGCGCGCGCGCGCGCAATATCCGCGACGCGACCAAGGGCTGCCACCCGCCGCGGACCGGCAAAGGGGTGGCGCGCGCGCACACTACCACTCCGTCGTAACTCGCTTCGACGCGCAATGAATAAAAACGTTTGAAGTATATCACTAAGTGCAAATTAACGCATAATTGTCAAACGCGATGAGCTCGTATCCCCGTTCGGCTCGAGCCTCCCATCGGGCTGGGCTTCCTTCGACCTGCTTTCATTTGGTCGCGACTCGCGCGCCAAAGAGACACGAGCCTCCCCTGTGTGCAGCTCGCCGCGAGAGCTTTGCCTTTCCTCCAGCCCCGTCTTCGGGCCCGAGCTCGCCCGCCACCGCTCCAACAAAGTTTGATTATTTTTTTAACAACTTTTACACGAGTTGAATATGAATCCTGACACTTGGGCTTTCACATGAAAGCCTCGACGCAAATGACTTCGCTACTACGGGCCACTTCGGCGCTTTATCGATGCGCGATACAAGCGGGGGCAAATGTTGCCCCGTACAAAATCATAAACTTCGCTCTGAATACTTATTTCCCTGCCTACGATAAAATTGCTCTTTTCGATGGATTCTCACGTATATAATATCGATCCTCCCTATTCATGAGGACGTATCTCGGGCGAGCGCCACGTAAAGACGTATCTCGTGCGAGCGAAAAGTAAGGACGTATCTCGCGTGAGCGCAAAGAAAGGACGTATCTCGGACGAGCGCGAAATAATGCCGCAGCTCGCGGAGAATTGCGACTCAATATTGAATCTCACTTTGATTGAAAATTATAACCGATCATAACCGCAAATAAATCTCAAGGATAGAATTAAAACTCGGCAAACATGAAAGCGATCATGGGGGCGAGTCAAAATATGAAGCATCTGTATTTTTTTATTCGTGAGTCAAAAGCACAGAAACGATGGTCAAGAGCCTATCTGGCATTTATATACGTGGAAACGCGGTGGCTCTGTGCTCGACTGCGCTGGACTGCGCTAAGACTACAGACCAAGCTGCTCTGACTGCAGTCGCAAGTCGCGAGCGCTTAGCAACTAAGTAGTAACAAGACGCAGTTTTTCGTCTCTCGTTATTGGCTTGTAGTTTACATTCAAGAAACCGACTATCCACAATCATATGATGCTCACGGCGGAGCGTGTTCTTCCGTGTTTGGTTTCCATATAAAACTGGCCCTACAGAGGTGCATGCCGGGAAATCCGGGAATCGAACCCCGAGTCTTATCCACGAATTGAGCCACCGGCCGCGGCGCGCGGCGGCTCATTCCACAGTTGATCACTGCAGTAGCCGCTGTCAGACTCGAGCGCTACCGTCAACTTCTTAAATCAGAACCAGAGTCACATCGACAGTGCAGTACTACAGCGCTTATTATGGATGTTATTAATAAACTTGCAGTGAAACGTGTAAGGTACTCGAGTGGCGACTATAGTGATCAGAATTGGTCTCCTACTGTTTTTAGAAGATTAATACGACTGAGTGACTCGTGACTGGGTTTTATCTTCATGTGTAAATTTCATTAGTTGATTTTAAACCGCTGAGATACTTTCTTACTTCGCAATTCTCCGAGCTACGATATTATTTTGCGCGTCCCTCCGAGATACGTCCTTATTTTCTAGCGCTCCGGCGTCCCGGGAGATACGTCCTTATAATTCTGACTCTCGAGATACGTCCTTATGAATAGGGAGGGTCGATATATATACAGATTTAATTCTTACGTCAATTTACATTTGTTCGTATATACATTATTGGATAGTGTAACATGAGTCAAAGTAAAAATGTATGGTTGTTAGCTTGTCTTGACACAATGTTAAAAGAAACTGAACTTTACTCGTCATTTTCACTTGAGAAAAGCACATTTTCATAGAATCTCCTGACAAAGAAAGGCACGTTTCACAAGCTTCCAACAGAGGGAACCATATTTCATTATTTTGATTATTTTTTATTTATTGTTAATTTTTGTTCATTGTTTATTTTTTTGAAAAATCGTTTAAAAAGCACTGACAAAGAATTGATTTGAAATGTATTTTTCTTCGCCCCAAGATTTGCAGGTGCGTTTCTCCACAGAAGCCATCAATATCTTTCCTAATGCTGCATCTGCAATGAGATGCAACATTTTTTATATCTTTCAAGCACATTGAATCAGTTTCTAGACTAGATGAATTACCGTCTATTGTACCTTGTAATATTTGTCAAGTGGGAGTCATAAAAAAATAATTGAAAAATTGTTGCAACAATACGAAGAGTAGTAAATCGAGAAGAACATATTATAATCTAGTCCCTTTAAAAATAAAACTACGTTTCACGCTTGGAGAAAAAAAACTACGGTGGACCACGTGAAGGGGGAAAGGGGTGAATGTGCCTGAAATCAATGTGCGTGCTTCCTGAACACTCCCTTATTAGAAATATTTCCTTCGAAAATTATTTAGTTACAATATCATGTAGTTGGGTTTTACCAGGTTTTTTTATACACAACTACGCGTCAGTAAAAAATATTAGGGTAAGTCAAATTTTTTTATGAGGCTTTATTCTGTACTACCTCAGGTACTAATAATTAAATTGATGAATATAATGTAATGTTTAATATAGTATAATGAATAGTAAATCAGGTATAATAGGGTAAAAATACAAACTGTCCAAAATGTCGGTTGCATTTCGCAATAAATAGCAAGAGAACGACATTTTTTTCTGCTATACACTCCGATAGGGTATGGGCACGCATACACACATATATCTCGAATGAATTAATGCAGACTAGCCGAAGATGAAATCTCGGACTGCGTCGCATGCGAACTTTATCACTATCAGCACGATCATAACTCATCCGAGTCAGTTTATGAAAAGAAGCTTGATTCCGTTTTGATTCCGGTATGGGCAAGTTGTCCGATAGCAGAGCCGAGTGTGTGTATACATGAGAGGGGTTGCGAGCGCGCCCGTGAGCCAGCGCACGGACGCGAGAATCGAGATGCGAGTCGAGGCGCACGTGCGTGCCGCGCAAATAGACCCAATCGGAGATTAAGCGCCGGTCGTTAAGCAGACTCGGATTCATCGATGCGGAATGAAAGTGTCGACTCGGCTCTCTTTGTACCGGTCACACGTTTCCGCATCAACTGAATTTTCAAAGAGACACTCGACCAGAGAAAGAGGCGGGTCCTGCAGGAACAAACACAAATGAGAAATGAAGACATCAAAGAGCCCCACTTTCGCACCAACCCACGTCTCATAAATAAATATTGTTAATTTATAGTCATCACATGTAGATTGATGTTTGATTTCAAACGATAATATCAGGTATTTTTGTACACCCGCATGAAAAACCGCGAGCGAATTTCCCAAATGATATTATATAATTATAGTTTGAACTTTGACTGTTGACGCCATGCGAATATTATGACTTTTATTAAATTTGATTAATAAACTGCTTGCGCATAAAGTCGAATATAGCAATCAAAACAATAGAATGTCATATTGGTTAACCACTCTGTAGAATACGAATATTTAATGCATTTTTCAATCCAAGATTTAATTTATTTCCGGAAATGGTGAAGGTAAAATTTGCGCTAGAATTCTACTCCAAATTAGCTCTCTTAATTACTCTAAAATATTCTACACTAATTGACAAGTAATGAGCTCGATAAAATTTGATACTGCTAAAATCTTATCTTCTGTCTGTAATTCTTTTATTCCTCCTTAGGCTATCACCTCCGGAGTATCTGCCTACTCTTCTGTGAGTCAAACGGGGGAAGAAACATAAAAAATTACTATGGGTTTTGTGAATCTTTTCCAGACACGAATTCTTCAGTCATGATCATTTAGTATTGATTTCGACTTGAATGTTTTCGGTTTATCGAAAAATAAAGTGTACGTTTGAATTGAAGTATCCTTGACATTGAGGAAATGATATTCTTGATAAAGAATTATATAAACAAAGAAAAATTACTTGAAATGATTATACGCGCGAAGAAAAATATAAATCAATGTACTGGTCGTGTGTGCATTGAACGAGAGTCACAATATATATACGTAGATATATATATATAAGTGTTGTATAAAGGAGTGAAGCTGAAGGGTTGGGCTGCCGAGGCCAGATCACGCGTGATCAATTAATTTGAGCGTTATCTGGAATGGGCAAGTGGGGAGTGAGCGCGGCGCTACGTTTTATTGTCGAGATATGAGCGCACGCATTTGGAGAATGCCGCTGAGCCGGCGTGGCGATCGTTGAGAGATTTAGATCATTTCGGTGTGGAGCAGAGGGCTAGCAGTATATATGTAGAGGCGGGCGCGCTCGGCACGTGGCCGCGCGCGCGGGGACACAATGCCCGAAGAAAGAGAGTGACTCGCGTGCGCGCGCGCGCGGATCATCAATTGCCATGCTCTCTCGCGCCCCCTTAAAATACCAAAGGCAAACACGAGTCACTGCCAAAAAGCATTTAGCCCCGTGCCGTGGGCGTGTCTCTCTCACGAGCTGGACGCGTTTTGTCCGCTCACAATTAATGATCTCGAGCCATGCCCGACACTTTCCATTGCGCCCATGCGATCCCAAGCTCCCTCTCACTCCCGCTCATGCACAGCCCTTTATGGGCTTTGTGTTTCTCTCCGCGCGAATAAATCCGACTGTTCGTGCCTTATTAACGCGACCCGCGTGCAGCCGCCGCGCGCGCACCACTCCGATATATATCGGCTTAGATTCGCCCACGGACAAACGCTCCGGCTTCGACTTTACGATTTGTTGCTGCGAAAACATTTGATTCAATCTCTCACAACGACAATCTGTATCGTGCCCTTGCGCAATTATTCTTACCACCTCTCACTGTACTCCGAAACGACCCGTCATATTCTCGCCCGTTTAATTCGTGCAATCTTGCTTGACTCAATGCGTGATGCACTCAATCTCCGAGAGAGGAGTTTCAAATTATCTCAGGTGAATGCTTGAACAACAACTTTTCGAAGCCGCAAAAACATTTGGACTTTTTCATGAAAATAAACATCAATGTGAAAAAAAAACATTTGTAACTTTCCGTCCGGTTGAGAGAGTGTGCCGCTGAATTTGGCACAAGTACTATCGATCACCATCCATCAAAAGCTAGGGTTGATATGAGTGAGATGGAAGACTTTTCTATCCGCACGGGATCTCTGATATTAACCGAGGAGAAAATAGTTTGGGTCACAATCATTTTTTATTTGATAAAAAACGATGGAACAATAATATAAAACCGTCGATGAAAATTTTGAGGCACTCGTTGCACAGACAGTACGTAGAAAGAGAATTCACTTCGATTCGAGCAGTACGACTAATAATATGCGCACAATCTGGGAATTGTTTGCTCGCGCGACCTGCGATGTGATATACGGGTAGCCGAAGTTGGAGACGGGTCGTGGGGTGTTTTTATCGCGGCTACAGGGCAAACTCGCTCAGACGGAGCAAAGTAAAAAAATGAACGCGTATTTGGCCAAGTTGCCGGGCGTAGCTGGGTATATATGAAAAGAAAAGGCGTGGTTTGGCGAGCGCAGGATAGCAGTGCGCGAGGAGGATTACAGCGGTCGACGTGGAAATGTGTGTGGGTGCGCGGGGTCGCGGCCCGCGTGTATACACTGCAGAGCTCGGAGCTCGGAGATGACTTGGACGCTGGGCATATGAGCGGGCAAAGCTATATATCAAAAAGTTTGCCGAAACCCCGGGCGCGCACCAGTTCGGCAGCGTCTAGATAAATAGAATATAAATCCTGGGCGATTTCCGTGGCTTTGGTAGAGGCAGAAGTCGTGGAGGCCGGCCGGGGTGGAAATGAAAAAAGTCGCTGGGGCCTGGAGCCCACCGACAGATTCAGGCAGCTCGACGAGGAGCTGCGCGTGTAACGATCCACCGTACGCGCGTCTATCTGTTTGTTCGCGGCGAGCTCATTAAATATATCGTGTGCGGTGCGGTGCGGCTCGAGCGGGAAATAAACGAGCTGGAGCTCGGCGAAAGAGTCCGTGACGAAAGCCCTCGGCTCTCGGCTGCACACTCCATTACCCCGGATATATATTCGAAGGACGCTCGCGCGCGACAGACAGCCAGCGCGTCAAAGCGAATCGCGCGAGCCTTGTGATGCTCGGCATGCGGAGAGCGGGAGAAGCGGAGCGAGATGATGGGCGGCGAGAAAAAGCTTCTTGACGCGTGGGGTCGCAGCCGCACCCGCGCGCTCCACACACATATATACACACCCTTCGTCGGAAAAATGTAAACTGTGTATTGTACGTCGGGCCGAGGGAAAGCCGGCCATCATTTTCGCGTTAGTGGCCGATACATAGCCCGCGCGCCAGTCGGAGAAAGCCGAAAAAGAGACGGCGCGCGCGCGGTATTGTATATGGAAGCTCGACGCGGTCAGCCGCCGGCCCCCATCAATAACTCCGAGTATGACAACCGAGTATTCCGCGACTAACCCCCTCTCTGATATGTCGAGATGGATGGGCGCCGCTACTATAATACGTACACGCGCAATTTCGGCCCCGCTCGTGTGACGCTGACGAACGACGCTATATTATACATTAATTTCCCTTTCAACTATACTGATTCGCCTTATTGATACCTATATAAATCGACCCAACTTGTTAGCTATAGTTTAGATTGATTCGTAATTCACGTCACCCAAACCTCCACTGTAACTCTCTGTGGTAATCAATACTTTTTCACTGCGGGAGAACCCGTGGGTCTTGAATCGCGACAAAAATTTGCCAGATCATTTTTTACTCAACATTCGGCTGAATGTTTCAACCATATAATAGGTCGTATTTAACTGTTGCAACTCAGCATCCTCAGGTATTTGCTTGTTTGAATCAATTAACCGCCAATGTCGAGTTTAAATGACAATTATTTCTATCCAGCGTTTATGGTTTTGACAGCCATAAATTTTGTTACTGTCACATTCTTCAAAAGTAATCCTAATCACATTTTGTAAATAAAATCCTCTCCTCTGACAATGAACTCTGAAATTCCCCCAATGTAATCAGTCCGATGAGCTGTGAGAACTAGGGGTTATTCACTCCAATATCACTAGTAATTTACTTTTTTTTGATAATTTAGTGTGATGGAGTGAACCATACGCAAGTACCTTGAATTTTGAGTATTTCTGAGACATCGAGGTTATTTTTTGTCACCATACTATGATTTATTACGCGTAATTGATATGAATTATAATTGGAAATGGCGTGAGGAGATTGTAAATGAAAGAAAAAGTGAGATTATGTGAATGAATCAGAGTACGATGATTCGCAAAGAAAAAGCTCGATATACGGATGGTAGTCAGGCGTAACAATCGAAGAGTCATTTTGTTAAGAGTGAGTATACGAGATTTGTATAGGAGTATAATAGAAAGTGACGGGATATTGCATCGTCAGTTTTGTATGAGGAAGAATGTATCGTGTGATTTCCATAGGGCAAAGACGGAAGCCAAAGCCCGATCGACAGAGAGAGAGAAAGAGAAGTGGTGGCGGCGGCGCTTGGGAACACGTGGGACGAGCAGGCCAAGAGTCGAGGATGCGCGCGGGTCTTACTGTTTTGACGAGGGTGGGGTGCAGGGGGGCAGCTCGCTTCTCGCTTTCGTTGCGCAAATCCGAAGGGGATCGAGGTCGCCACCGCCGTCGCCGCCGCCGCCGCCGCCGCCGCCGCGCTGACTGTACGAGCGGGGATATCGGAGCACGTGGCCGAGCTCGGCCGAGCTGTTTGCCCTGTACACACAGCACGCGCTGGCTGTTTGCTACACGCGCGAGCGCCAGCGCTTTTTCCGACCAACAATGCTCGCGACGGGTTACCAAAACAGCGACGCGCCGGCATAAGCGATATTTATGTCGGCATATAAAGAACCCCCAAAGCCGAGCAGCCCAAAAGAACAACGCCCCCTCGGCTCGATCCTTGCCGCATCCCTTATTTAGCTCGAATACAGCTCGAGCCCGGCCGGCCGCACCATTTTATCCCCGATGGCCCCTTTTGCCTCATATACAAACACACACGCACATGTATTATATGAGCAGTGTACGACGGCCGCGTGACTCGCCGTTATCTCGCCGACATTTCAGCCCCGTCCGAATTCCGCGATCGACCAGACTGCAGAATAGCGCCTCCGGACTGAGAGTCTCATTCGACGAATTCACCTGATGACTCGCAGCTCTTAGCTCCCTCCCACTCTACCCGGTCAACTGCCCGATGCCCATGGATTGGCAATGTTTGCGGGTCTTCCCATGTATTGCGCCTCATACATATGTAACTCGAAAATAGAAAACATTGTCTGCGGTGAGCCGATGATACCGATATCAATTTTCGGATAGACCAAAGGATGCTTTACACCTCAGACCAAATATTAATTGTGAAATAGAAAAAAAAATCAGTTTACCAAATGATTTGAATTTCTTTCTATGAGTGTTCGCGTGAATATATATTCAGCATACTTCGTTAAAAAAGAAAATCTTGTATATTCGCGTGAATGGAAATTTCATTTTCAGCTATTTGCACGCTGCTTGTTGTAAAGTCTAAACTCCCTATGTGGCACCTTATAGATTGATTCTGATTATTCGTTTGGAACCTGAGGCTTTCTGTAATATTTTAACTTTGAAATACGTTGAATATCTATCGAAATCCACATAAGAATTCCAAATCTGGAATATACTAATCCTCGGATCCATGATTATTATAATGTTCACGTAATATAGCTAATTCATGAACTGGTCGCCACTAAACTATTAGATCATACCCTACGGTTTGAGATTTTGGTTCAAATATCAATCTGTAAAAAAAAATTTTACTCTAAATAAAATTATAATAGAAATTCCATTTATTTAGATTGATCTGAAGGAATGAAACACTATCATTAGCAGTTAAAATTTTGGGACTCATACTCTCAAGACCATTCAGCGAGTGCGTTATTTTTATTTCACTTTTCAATTAAATAGAAATAGAACCTTGTTAATGGTGGATAGGGTTTGTTTTCATTTTAATGTGAGGTTAATAACACAGCATAGATTTGTTGTTGCGTGGCGTAGGTTAAATTGAACAGAAAATATAAATCTGGAATATAATGGTTATAAGGGTGATTTTAGATTTATGCACCCTTATTGTGAGTAGTCAATACAGATATATGTATTCTCTATTTTACCTACTAACTAATCTAAATTATTATTTGTCAACCCCATATACAGAATAATTATCAGTGAAGTATTATCTTTTTCCGATATATTTTCTAAACCTCTCATCTGATTCGATAGATTTTAGCTTGAGAATTATTTAACCTATTTTTCACTTTAACATGTCTCGACGGAATAGCAATATATATATATTTAAACGCTTACTGCAGAGATTACATTTTATGAGCCTATATTTCACGAAAGAATTCAACTGTCATGGAAAGTATTTGTCACGGTGCATGAAGTCCACACGCATATTCTTACTATTGACTAAGCTCAATTTTGTTATTTTTCCATAGTGCACGACTGTTTGGGTGGAATTTTTTTCCATTTTCCCTATATTGGCGCCTCATTAACTATCTACCAATGCGCGTCTAAGCCATGCACCACCACTCATTTTCAACGTAACTCTTCGGAGAATTTGTGCAGTAACAATTCAAGATACTTGTCAACTCATTGCTTTCAGCCCGAATTTTTACATTTCAAAAATTTGATGTTACTCATATCGAAAACATAAGAGTAGTTAAAAATTGAAATCGACGATTGGAAAGGATTTCCAAAACTGTGAAAATGCGCATAAAATTATCCTATCATGCGTATATGAGAAAAAATTAGATCGCCCGAGTGATATTTGCACATGGAACGATCGGTCAAACTCGCTTAGAATGAATCGAAAGCTCAATGACGCGGTTCGACAGGGTCCGGGCCGTACGAAAACGAGGGATGGTTTTACAACGTTCGCGTCACGCTAAATCTCCAGCGCATTGTTCGCACCCCCTTGATTCTCCATTTGCGCCCCTCATGCACGAGTCCCTGTCCTCGCTTGTCCCTCCGACTAGTCCTCTCTCTTCATCATTCTCTTTCACCCCTTCCTTCCTTCCTTCCTTCCACCCCTCCCTTCCACCAGCCACGGATCATCCATACGCGTATATATACATTATATATACCTATACACTCAAGCACTGTCTCTTTTTACGACGAGTTTTATTATTCACGTCTGAATAGTCTTCACTGTTTCGGCATTTTTACACAACGCACTTCTCTGTGAATTTGCTAAATTATACAGTCCTTCATCGTTTTCTTGAGTATATTTTCATGGTCGATATGAAACAGTAGATAGAAGAGAATTCTTTTGAAATTTTACTCCCGTTTCAGTTTCATTATTTCATTTTATGAATATTTAATAATTTTCATTCATTTCACTGGAGCTCTATGAGTTCAATTGACTGAAACTTGAACTTAATATGAAATTGAAATAATAAAATCTCTTTGAAAAATCCGCTCCTACAGAAGCAAACTAATAAATTGTAGAAAATAACGATGAGCAACATTTTTAATCAATTTGAAACTTTTATCTACTGAATGGTATACTTTTTCGAAAAGAAAATTGATTAATGTAACTTATTACTCTCTATTATGAATTCGCTGCACTTAACAGATCAAATGAACCATTACGCATAGCATGTTGTTCATTTTCACAATATTAACATTAGGTCATTCTGTGGAACGATTGATAATTACAATTGAAGGTAATCATGTGCTACGGACTACTACCAGGTCAGGTTGCTGTGAAAGTAAAGCTTGAGACCGTTCTTTCTCTCGATCATGATATAAAACAATGGTATAAAAATTGATATAAAATTATGATATAAAAAAATATTCGTCATGTCATCCATTCAATTTAAAACTTTATACACAAAATTCAAAATTTTCTTCAATTGGATGTACCCAAAACAAGAATAATAATACACCAAAGTGCAGTTGTATATGTTGAAAAATAATTTTGACGTACATAGTAGGTAGACATGGGGCTATGGAAACGCGTAGAATGATGGGACGAGCCGTTAGTTAGTGGCCGCAGGGTAGTATACGGTGCACAATGAGAGAGTGAGAGAAAGAGAGAGACGGGCAAATCCCGGGCGTCATGGCACTGATCGGGTGTGCAGCCCCCCTCGTGGTGTTCTCCCCCGCGCGGACGAGGACGCGCTCACGTCGGATCCCCGAAATACGTACAGTACGTGGCAGGCATGTGCACCCGGTGAATGGGACACCCTCGGCTCGGCCCCGAGTCGACCGGCTGGAAATCACACCCCGCTAAATTGACCCTTCGTCGCTAAATACCTCCCTTTGACACGTCGATCCTGCGGGGCCCCAGCCCAGAGTGGGCAAACTTTGCGGAGGGGCTCGATACCTATACCCACTGCAGGCTGGCCGCGTGTGTCGCGCAGCGCTCGCATCAGCGCCGAATCATCCAAAACAGCACGAGGAGCTGGAGCCGCGCTTGACAGCCCGGCCGATGCGCGTCCATGGAATATTATTGGGAAACGGATGATTCCTGGCCCGCGCGCGCGCGCGCACACACACACACACACTATCCGTCAAAATCCATCCGGGACATTGATTCGACGCGACCTGTCCAAAGCCTTCCCGCCACATGCGCAGTCGGCTCGGCTATCCTTTATCTTTATCCTGCACAATGAGTCTGCCAAATTTGACGTGTAAATTAAGATGAATCAAGAGCCGAGTATCGATCAACGAGACGCCCGTGGCGCGTTGCAAAAATCCCCGGGATAATCAATTTTGGTGTGGCGAACGAAACTCGTACAGCCTCGTTGGTTATTGCATTGGATATTACGATAACTTGATTCGTCGGTGCAGTGTAAACGGTAGGTAGAGAGAAAACGGGAAAATTCACAGGAGCTGTAGGGCATGATATAACTTGCCCTGGCAACACTGTTTGTCATCTCAGCCAACAATCGTTATATAACCTAATCAAACAGAGAGGCGGTGTTGCGTTTGCTGAAACGCTTTGGCGACACGTCGCGCGAGCCCAAATATTGATGAGTGTGTATGTACGTACGGGTACGTGCACGGCAGCAGTGGAAAAGGGGTCGCAGGTATAATGGGCGCCGTGGTTATTGGCAATTCGTGCACCGCAGAAAAAGAAAGGCAAAGCCGAGAGATCGCGAGCCCGGCTGCACACGCATCGGCACACGCGCTCGCTGTTTTGTTACGTACCAGCGTGAGATCCGAGCCACGTGCGCCGGATCAATGTGTTTTGATTCTTGCACTTCGCTTTATGTCGCTGGCTCACGCGCGCTCGCACACATACGTACAATGTGCCGCCGGCCGGGGCTCCATCGCTTCATAAGCAATACCACTCGAAGCCCCATTCAAAACACAGCCAGCTCTCGCGCGCGCGCGCGTCAATACTCACGTGTACTTCGAGTGCGCGCGCGCGCACAAAAGCCGCGCAGCTCTTGGAATTTCTCCAATTTGGCCCAATTATAAACGTCTTATCGACGCGGCGGCCGGGACGCGTTTATCCCTCAAATCCCTGAATATCAAAAGCAATCAGTGGCAAAATGACAATACACGTGCGACAGTCGAGAGTCGCGCGCGCGCGATCTCATTGGAATTTCAAATGTGATATGAAAAAGATTCGAGAGACACAACGTCGGCGGCTCGTTACTCCAAGCTCCTTAAGAGTAATCAAAATCACTTGTCCATTATTGCATAATGCTGGCGCGGGCGCGTGCACGAGTGAGCTTCAAACAACCGAGAGCAAATGATGCGGCGCGCGATTCTCTGTGTAGGTGAGTCTTCGCGTACAGGCCGCTCGCGGATCCACAGCAGAAAGTGGCGCGAACGCGGGACGTGTAATTAAAATAAGCGAGGGCGGAGCGAGCGATCGCGACGAGCTGAGGTCGTACGAGATGCAATTAACGAGTGTCGCTCTTAGCGTCCGCTTAGAGCACCTATATATACGCGTATACGCTGTTGGCCGCGCGATTAAATCAACGCTCGTCGTCGTCGTCGTCGTCGTCATCCACTCGGAGCGAGCGGCCCATTAATTCCTTTGCTCGCTGTGTACCAACTCGAGTCCCCGTATAGCACGCGCACCGCCGCCGAAATAACAAACCTCTCCGGAATATAGCGAGTGTCGTTCAGCGATACGAGCACGATAAAATCACAAGGGCAGCTGCTCTCGCGCTACCTTCGAAAGCGCCCCGATATTCTCCCTGCTGCAGTCGCTCCCAACCCTCCCAACCCTTCTATACATGTATTCTCTCTCCCTCACTCTCACTCGTCTTCTTTGAGTAAGAGGAGCCGCGCGCAAGCATCGCACTGCTGCAGCAGACGGAAAGCGAGATGCCACGAATAGCAATTAAAAGTATCTCGCCCACAATCTTCGTTAAAACTTTTCCTTCTCCCGCCACGCCATTCCATGCGCCCCCTCCAACCCTCTTTCGCGGTACTCCCTTGCCAAAGCACGAGGATCAGCTCTCTGCGACATTATTTAAATGTCGACGTCCTCGTGAAACTTCATTGTCAGCCCTTCTTCGAGCTTGTTTCAATATCTTCAGAAAGAGTGTGTGTGTGTGTGTCCGTTATTCCCAAATATGCCCGAAAGTCGAGGGCCTCCTCCGAGATCGACTTGTCCATCACGAAAAATGATGATAAACAAACCTCTGCATCCTTTAAAATGCTGCGAGAACACACCCTTTCTGGCATGACCCCGCAGTGCATGGGTTTTTGCCCATGCTCAGAGAAAGCTTTGTGACAACCCTCTCAGATAGATATTATTCTTGCATTGAAATTGTAATTGACCATATGACCTTGCAGTTTTCGAGGTCGCTGAATTCGAATTCAGGGTCGACAATAGGGCTGCCGAATTTTGTGAAAAACAGACCTACCACTGCCAGATTCATTTTCGACAGATTTTTGGGGTCACTGAATCTGAATTTGAATTTTCAATCTCAGATTTAGATTGGTAGACAGAACTGTTTTTCTAATTTTTCGTCTGTCATGAGTGGTCCGCTATTTTATATTTCTCGGAATTTCGTATATTTATGATCTCAGATTCAAATCCAGCGTACCCTAAGAACTCTTACAAAACGAGTGTTGAAACAGAGTGGTTCTTTTTGAAAAAATTGTTACCCGGGTAAGGTGGTGGACCATCTTAAATTTCCCAAATTCCAGGATTATAATGTCAGATGCCACTTCTCTGATTCAAAAACACCTCGAACGAACGTTCTTTTGAGGAATATTACTGGCAATTTCAATTGAGTAATAGTATATACTCAATTTTCAACTTTTTCTGAAAAATAAGCGATCAATAACAACAAACAAAATGGTGGAAAAATTCTGTGGGTGTACTTAATTAAAAAAGATCAGCATTTCAATATTCACTCTAGCTTCGTGGAAAATGCATTTTTTCTGAAAAAGTCACTGAGTTTGATGATTTGTTCATTTATTAATAATTTACAACTGACAAACAGACATCGTTCAACATTTTTTCACACTCATTCATGTCTTATAGAGACCTTATAGAATGGAAAAATTCAATGTTTATCATCATAGAGTCCTCTAGAAAAATTGAAATCTGCATGAGAAAATGTAAGACGCTGGGCGTCCGACTATACCGGAAAAGGTTAAAGAGTTGTTGAGGGGCTACATCAGTACAATGATACAAAATTCGAGTTCAACGACACTTTTTATATTTTAGATATGCGCATTTTGAATCGTCTCAAAGTATTACTCCACGAACAGATTTTTCGTGCTCGAGAGTCAAACGAGCAGTTTAGGCACAACCGCGGCGCCCGGATGAAAAACGCTGTTTCTTCCAACGTAACAAAGACACTGAATGCACGTCACTTATTTGCTGTATAATATGCTATTAAATAAATTTATGATCATATTTTTGAAAAAATGCAAATTGAAATCTATTTCTAATGTAAATAATCGCATTTTTAGGGGTCAAGTCAATTTATTGATACATAATTCGGATTCTGTGGGAATTATAAAGAAACGATTCAATGTCAAGTTCATACGATTAAATTGAATGTTAGATGTACATATTTGAAAAATGTACAAAATTACCATGCAAACAAATCTTTCCAAAAACTTTCGATCGCCTAAAACCGAGTTTGTTTTGTTACAATCGATGTTTTCTCTTTCTAAATTTTCAAAAAAATCCGAAATTCGTATCGCCAGTATAATTTTCTTTGATAATAATCTTTTGAAATGCGATAATTTGCGTTTTGAACAGATTTTGATCTTAATATTTTCGAATTCAAATCCGATTAAAATTTATTGAAAATCTATTTTGGATGCGAAAAGTCGTAATTCGTAGTTCAACGTGAAAAATCGATGTAAAACGGGCCATTCGATTCTAATTTCTCATATTATCAGAATGATTTAACACCACAATTAGCTCCTCCAAATATTGGAGACCATTTATTGGGGCCATGCTAGGTCACACTTGTTTTCACAGCTTTTTGAAGAATGTAAAGTTTATTGATTTTTCGTCTCATAACAAGATCTAAGAAGACCTTGAATCTTGAGTAACTAGGCGCACACTACATAATATAGTGTATAACCCCACCCAACCAATATTCAAATAGGAGCTACAACAGAAAAAATTTCTGTCGAATTGTTGAGCGATGTATCAGGAATTTCATCATAAAAAGGTTAAAACAAGTTAAATGAATATGGGAAAATCTTCGAGATAAAAAAAAAGTAAAGCAAAGACAGTGAGAAAGAGTCGAAGCTGGAAGTAGAATGAGGGGAGCACCAAGTTCCCGAAGCTTTCTCGAAGTAATCCTGGCGCGAGAGACCAGAGAATGAGATGAAAATACCTGCGGAGTTAGAAAGGTCTTACCAATCCCCTTCATGCCAGACCGAGTCCAACGGCGGCGACGACTCTCTAGTACCGAGCCAGATGGGGAATCGTACCAGAGCCTGCAAATAAGACTCGAGTCTTTATATAATTCCACGAGTAATACTCGCTCCTCTGTCGCTCACCTTCTAAAGCTTATTCGGAACTCGTCGTGTTAACGCCTGGCTTACATACTTCTGCCGACTCTGGCTAAGACTGGAATCTTACGTTATCGAGTTTCTTCTATATTTTTCCTCCAGCCGTTCGCTTTTTTATTCGTGAAAGAAAAACGTCCACGCGTCTCGGCATTGTATTTGCGAACAACCTTCTCTTTGTTGCGTTTTTAAAAGTATTCAAAGAATCAATAATTAAATTTCACCCAAACCATATAGTAAAGCTATCTCGAAAATCAAAACAAATCATGAGTTTCTCGTTTGCTTTCTTAAAACAATGATTCTTGACGCGATCTATTATGAAACATAATTTCCTCCACTCTCGAGTTCCTTTGATTTCAAAAATGAATCAAGCGTTCATTAGAAAAACTATCAAGAGCGTATAAAGAGAACCTCGTTATGAGAAGACGAAATGGGAAAGAAAAATAAGGGCCGAAATTGGTGTGATCGCTTCTTCATTAGCTTTGCTCGGTGCTTTGATTTCTTCCCTCGGACTAACTGAGAGCGAAACACCAGAGCCGCGGCAAGTGGAAAAGACAGAGAAGTGGAAGCGCCGGGACGAGAAATGAGAGAGAGGGAGAGAGAGAGGGTGGAGGAGGGGGGAGGGGCCGGGAAGATGGAGAGAAAGAAAGACTCTCAGTTCGAGAGTGAACGATATTTACATGCGATTTGCATACTAGTTGATCCCTATATAGCTTCCATTTCCAACCCATTCACAGGGGCGACACACCCGCGCCAACTTCACTATCCTACTTCGCATTCGCTTCCTACTTTTTCGCTTTCTTTCTCCCTCTTTCTCACTTGTCTTTTCCTTGTTATACTCGCTTTCGATCCCGATTATTCTCAATACTTTCGTCAACACTTATATGCTAACAATAGCTTGAGAGGAAGATTGATGAATCGTTGATAATACTGCTAACATACTGCGATTCTGACGATGAATATTTGTTTTTCTTTCACGAGTGAATATTCATTCCAGCATAATGTAGAATATTACAATTGTGAGTACGAGTTTGCTGAAACTTTGTTAGATTTGGGTACCTCGATGGGTCACGTAGATAGCCATTTATCCATTTTTTCGGAGATGTGTGTATTTATTTTCTAGTGCAGGGCTATCACTTGCGGAGTATGTGCCTAAGTAAGTATATCTAAGCCCTGGTGTACAATATCAAATTCACATGATTTTATAATGAAATTATAATAACGCAGTCCAATAATTCATTTATTATAAATACGCAAGTCTACTTTTCTCAGTCTTGATATTTGCAGAGTTTGTCTCCATAAAAAAAAATTGTCTCTCCCGCCAAGGACCGAACCCAAAGACATGCTAGGCACATTATTTCCGCCAAGCAGGATCAGTCCCGGAGATATTCGTTGGTCTTTTTTGACTTTATGCGCATGGTACGGATTTTTGTATATACAGATTCAATACTTTACAAGTATATCTACTGATAATGATTCACTAGTATCTCCGAGGAAACAAACCATGAGACCAAATGACTGTTCACGTGACTTATTATAGTACGCAATAACCATATTGTATGGTTTCAATAAGACAAGAAATCCAAAAGCCTGGTACCCTTCTTTCAAGTGTCTGTACTTGATTGTTCACGAGCAACTGGACATTCATTTTGCTCATTTTGATGGTAAAAAGTACAAGCTTCGAGTAAGGGGGACGAGACGGAAGCGAGGGTGAGATTTTGAGGATGAACAAGACGCGGGTGGCAAGGCGCGAATAAGCGGTCGGGGCAGTGGTGCGGGAGGACATAGGTGGAATAGCACAATGCATTCTCACACCTCCGGGGCAGGCGGATTAAAGCGAACGAGATGAAGAGGTGAAGCCGCAAGCAAATAGCGCGGGCGCGCGGGCGGCGATGCATCTTCGAGAGCCAAGGTAGCCATGTGCACGAGGCTGCAGCAGCGCATTAGCAGGGCCAAAGTGGCGCGCCAGCGAGAGAGAGATAGAGACAGAGGGACAGAGAGAGAGAGAGAGAGAGAAGAAGAAGAACGGAACGTCGCCGGCGCGCAGCGGATCGCTCGGCGATACGTGTACGGCTATTATTTTTGCGGCCCTGTAACATTGAGCTTCAGAGAAGCGATTGATATCGAGGGGGTGCCGCGGCTCTGCAGCAGCAGCAGCAGCAGCAGCACTCTAATTAACTCCGTGACTGGCTGACCCGGCACTGAGCTGCCCCGGCGGCTCACGTGGCGCCTACGGCTCTGCCGCTCGCGCTGCCGGCCACGATTATGCACTTAACGTGCGCACACGTGTGAAAACGTGACAACGAGAGCGTGCTCCGCTTTGGCCGCCACCGATAGAGACATTATCGGGCCCCTGTCTCCTGTAGCCCCTGTCCCCTTGCCCCCTCCAGCCCCCTCCAGCCCCCTCCAGCCCCCGTCACCCGGCTCCAGCCTGCGCACCTCTCTATACATACTCTTTCTTCCTCTTCTTGGACGCGCGCTCCTGCTGCTTGCGATTCTCTCCTCACTCGACGCTTCTTCCGTCAGATAATCAAACTCCATACCATTCGTTCCTTCCTTTCTACTTTTTCACTCGTGTATATGACTCCTTATTTGTACCACGTTTAACTTTTTATTTTCCACTCGCGTTACTTACGATATTGTCAGCTATTCAAAATATATTTGGATCGATGTGAAGGTCCGGTCAATCGGTCATTGCATTAAGTGCGAAATCGGCCGTGTATTGGTCTCTCGTCAGACGCATTCTCGTCAATAAATCTTAAAATTTAATCAAATTTTTTTCTATGAGACTTCGACTGCATGACTTTGACAGATCACGATGATACGTGTCCGAACAGAAATGATGCTCTCTTCTAACTGGTAGCTAACTATTTCATGTTTGATATCGCGGATCTTTCAAACAGCTATTTCTGGTTGAATATTTTTGTTGACAATTTGTCATGTTCAACTCCTCGATACGTAGATTAAACTTTGATGACAGGGTTCTGACTATTTCTATCGCTAACAGACAGGCAGACAGACAGACAGACAGACAGACAGACTGACAGACAGAAACCATCGTGGAGCTAAATAAGAATCGTATGAAATTTCAACTTTACTCATTTATAAATTCTGTCCTTTAATTCAATAAAAAAAATTGACGATCTGCAATGCTGAAACAAAATGTAAATTCTACACCGAAATATACCCCGGTAACAGATCATATTAGATATGATCCGATATTTGAATGACACAATAACACAATCGTTGGGAAAGATAATCTGCTCAATATAGCGCAGAGCCAATAGAATAATTGTTGACAACGTGGAAGCGTGACACTTCCGATCTGGCTCGAGTAATACGCCTGTCAATGGCAATCGCGTGTATAATAAACGAGTTGGCTGAGGCTTTTTGTTGGACTGTCAATAAATCGAACGGAGGAGGGTGAATGAAATGAAAAGGCTTGGCGATGCGTTGGTAGCATTCCTTGCATAGCTGGGCCGAGTGGCGCGGGCCGCGCAGCTCGTGCCTCGTCCCCTATGTGTGTGTGTGTGTGTGTATGTGTGCGTGTGTTTCATTAATTAAAAGCGAGCGAACGGGTTAATTTTATGCGGGTGGCGAACGGCCAGACGTGCACAGCTTTCCCATTACGGGCGCCCCTCCCCCGAGCCAGCGCGCGTGTTACCCACACGCCACGCTTGCTTCCAACTGTATTAAATAAACGAGACAGACCGCTCCGTCACCGATACACCTTCCCAACGACTTATCTCTTCCCATCCTCGGCTCGCCATGTCCTTTTGCTCGCCAATTTTCATTTGCCGCGCGCATATACTCTGCCCGTTTCGTAGCCACCTACTTTCCTTACTCTTACTAATCCGTGATAACTGCGATCGCGCGCTAATGGCCTATCCTAATGCTGCGCCTCACATTTATTTTAACCGTTGCTACACTTACTGGCGAATTTTTCCCTGCAACTTTGTCAGATGCTCCGAATCATTCTGTTCGTTACACTATACTTTTCGAAAATATAATCGATTACAGTCACTATGCAGTCGAGTGTTTATAACTGAGAACTCGTTAAAATGAATCGAGCTTCACTGAATTTTCTCTCAAGTTAATCAGATATTCTAAACAAGTTCTACAATTGTGGGCAAATTGGACTTATAACAGGCGTCCGTTGTTATTCTCAATGAAACGAAATAGTTATCTACGCGACATGTGCGGAAAAGTCGCTTTTGCGCACAAATGCGCAAAATTTAGCACGAGTATGCCGGCATAGACGGATACAAGTCACACTAGTCGCATACAAGATTTTTCATCAGTGTGTGCGGGAATTTTGATCTTTGGACTATGTTTTGCCACACACGTGATGAAAAATACTGTTCGACACAGTAGCAAAAAGTGATTCTATATACGTGCCTTGCTTCGCTCGGGCGGCAAACCTCTCACGTGCCTAGAATTCGTCTTTCGCTCTAGTATCGAAATATACTATTTTGCGAGAATATTCATACTGATAGGTTGATCAGGATAATCTGTGTGCCAGAGTGTAAATTCATCATTACTTTCCAAAACATTAGAAAATCTAGTAAAGTGCTTTGTTTAGGGAATAGGAGATATGAAAAAGAGAGAATTATTAGGGATTGAAATATGCGTAGGGGTTGGTATGGTGAATCAGATGGAGAACGACATGACGAAGAGAAGTTGGGAGAGCGGGATGGCGAGCGATCGCGCGGCCGCTCGCGTGAGAGCTGATTCACCTGAAACAACAAGCGTTTTCAGATGGCTGATCCCGTAAGCTTACGCTCGTTAGATCTCTCTGTTGTCCCGCAAGCGAGTGGCGCGTACATTTGCGCAAGCGAACGAGTAATTTTTACGCTTCGCAAGCGTAAAACTTGGAAAATACGCCAAATAAGGTGCTCTCGCTGCACCGCGACTGCCGCCCGATGATACATACACCCTTCCTTATGTGTATTTAGAGCCGCGCGCAAATATTTACCTTCCATGTAACGTCCGCGCAAATAAACAACTGCTCCATTCCTGTTATTTTAGCATTTGATATCGGTATATTCTACAGTAGAAATTTCCGCCGTTGCCGCCACCGAGTGTATCGTGAAAAAGCTTTCCTGTCCCACAAGAAAGTTATATTTATATAATAACATCAAAGAAACAAACTCAATCCTGGAGATATACTTTTTCTCAAAACTACCATTAGACAAGAACATCTTTATTTTTCAGAACCTCGTTGATATATTATATTTTCATTCTGATTCTTCATTGGTGCTCACATAAAATTGATAGGTTAGTTATTATTTGCTAGTATGTAATAATTCTTCCGTCTGTAAAGGATTCATGGATGAATTTGGGTCCTCATTGATGGGATATAATTTAAGAAATTCCGTACTTTTCAAGAAAAAAAATCACAGATCTACTATTAAATAAATATGCTCTAATTTATTCGGTTGTTTGAATGGCTTTCGAACGGACATTTACAACGTTAAATAGTGTATCAGTGATGTGTTAAAATTTAAACACTTGTATGAACGTGCAAAACTCATCACCAGTTTTACCGTTGAGTCTTTAATTTTTTACGCATTGTAGTAACATGATTTACTATTTTTGTCTTCGGGGGGCAATAGTGCCACCCTAGCGTCCGCAAAACATTATCAGTTTCTCCCGATGGAGAAGGAATATCAGATAAGGGTACCCAATAGGCCACGCCCCCCTGGTATTTCGTATTTCGGGTGCTTTCTATGTTTTCTCATCTTTCGATTGTTCAGGTCAATTTTCCTTAAACTATTTTCCATCTTATAGAAAATCCTTACTTTTGCATACACCTAAAAGGAATCCATATGGCTCATATCGCTGATCATATAAAACTTCTCGGAAATACCTCAAATATTCACAATCCATGAATAATTACTATGATATAGATTATCAATATAATTTAATTCTCCACACTTCAAGTGGTAAAAATATATGAATTGCCAAATTATGTACTAAAATTTTACAGAGTCCGATTTGAGTGACTTTTCAATGGGTCAAAATGGGTAAATGATGGTTATAGCCGTGGCTTCTGATAGCTCTTCAACTACATAGCAAACACAATTTCTTAATTAAGTGAAAAATCTTTCTTAAAATGGGACGGAACGAATTTCAGTATAAAAAAAGTACTTGAATCAAAATTCTTATTTTGTACTTAGATTAAGTACTTTTTATACTGAACTTCGGTACGACGAAGTACTTGAATTAATAATTCTCATTTCTGTATTTAGATTATTCTTTTATTAGTGTCTCAATCTCAAAAATATGCGGGCGATAACCCTCGCACAAGATAAATAAAAATGTAATTTTCAAATCTATTGTTTATTTTCTTTTATCGTTCGTTTATTTATTTTATTTTATTTCCTCTATTGTTTTAATCAGGTTCTCAGAATTCGGAGCAACTCGTAAAATTGTGTAGTTTTAATCCGAATGCTCACAAAAATACTAGTCAAACACTGACCTTTATACAATAGTCAATCAATTTAGGCCAGAATCGATTTTAGAAATTACTAAACTTGCTTTCAGTCAATTTGTACTGAATTTCAGAAAAATATGAATTTTGAGTAATAATTACTGGAACTAAGAAATTTCGGATTTATTGAACTTATTTTGAGTAAAATAAATTTTCAGTACTGCAACACTTTTAAGTAATCGTTTTTACTGTGTCGTACCGAAATTCAGTACAAAAAGTACTTAATCAAAGTACAAAATAAGAATTTTGATTCCAGTACTTTTTTTATACTGAAATCCGTTCCGTCTCACTCTAAGAAAGATTTTTTACTTAAATTAAGAAATCATGTTTGCTGTGTACACTTTATGCCCTTCGCAAAATTATGAAATTCATATTTTATCATAGCCAAATTTGCGGAAACCCTTAGGAAGAAGGGAGGAGAGGGGAGAGAATATTGGGTACACTTACCTTAGTATATGCACCTTGCCTAGGCAGTTTCGGTACGTGACATTTTTCATGCCGAAATCGGCCAATCTCGCTGAGGCGCATAATATACTATTAGATCTTTTTGGACAGTTTGTCGGAGTTCCAGAACTCTCTCAACTTTATTCATAAAAGAAGGTACTCATTCTCCAGAGAAGTGGCCGACGAGAAAACATTTGGTAATTTTCTGTCAGAGTGACGTGACATGTAAAAAGTAAAGCATACTAATATACTTATATATATCGAATATATAGTCGCGTAAGTTTGGTTTAATTCAACGCAAGTATGACAAGAAAAAGAAATCGTGACAGACAGCCGTTGCGTGTCTGTCAGGAATGGAAAGTTCGCAATAGGAAGGGTGAGGGTGAGGTCAGAAGTGTATTTGATCCAGAGGTCTAAGACATCTGGCGTATTCTCTCTTTCTCTCTCTCTCTCTCTCTCTCTCTCCGACCCCGCTGAATTCTGATTAATTTTCCGTGGGTATCAAATGCTGGGTGGCGTCCGCCGATGGTTGGGCATCTTTGTCTTGTCTCGCTGCCGGGTTTGAGTTGGCGCGCGGCAACACCGAGTCTTTAGGCCTTTTTCTTTCTGTTCCCGAGACGACCGACTGCCGCTGCGCTCTGCACAGCCTCCTTCAAGCTCGCGCGAGCTTATAAATATTCAATAGTCATGCGGCCAAGATAAACTAATTAAAACTTAGATCTCGGTAGTCACTTTAGATTTTTACTTACACAAGAAGCATTTCAGCTTGGCGGCGCGAGCATCCTTCTGCCCCTTCTTCCTCGACTTCCTCCCTCTCTCTCTCTCTCTCTCTCTCTCTCGCCTCTCGCCTCTGCCCGAGCGCGTAAAAAAAGTATACACGGCTGCCGCGAGCCAGAAAGCAATCCGATTCGAGACAGAGAACGAGCGCAAAGAAAGCTTTACTCTGTACACTCATTAAGAAAACCAGAATTCTTTTGCTCCTGTCTCGGCCAGAGGGGCAGATCCGCTCTCTCGGCGCTTCCGTGCGCACCTCCCGACCCATGTTTTCCCTCTCTCTTCCTCCTTCTTTCTTCCTTTCCTCAGCTTATTTTATACCCAATCACAAAGAATCAAGCACAAAGCATAGCGCGCGTAATTTATTGGACCAGCCAAGACTTATCCAGGAATCGCCACCGCGCTCTTTTTCAAACTAAACAAAAACACCGCTATAGCGCTCTGTACGCTTCAAAAATGTTCGAAACATATTCAATGTTGAATCAAATCCACATGTACTCTGATTAGAGCTTGGTGAAAAAGGCTGAATCAGGATTACACGCTGGCATCGAACGCAGTATACGTACATGATTACATGAAAAATAGAACTATCCATATTGAAAGATAATCTATAACTTGGAAAAGACATCACCATGCAAAAGTAGCATTCCTTACAATAACATAATTTGGTTTTATACATAATTATGAAATACCACAATGTTTGCGTACTTCTAACTTAATCTTTTGAGTTCGGGATGGAATATTACCTTTCTCTCTTCTGACAAAAGCTTCGCGATTGTACAAAACATGGGTGCCGTAATAGGCGTAGGTAATAGACATGGATCGTTACTAGTGCAAAAAATGAAAATAACTCGGAATAAAATTCTTGGTCTCATTAAATATTATTATACATTAATTCTCCTAAGTGGCGATGACTCACTTTATACAGAAAATATTAAGTGCATTCACCTTACATGGTGTTCTATGTAGCCGTGCTGAGCCCACGGCCACATAGAACACCATGTAAGGTGAATGCAACCCATGAACAACACCCCGCCAACTCCCTGATGATTTTTTGCAAATTTTGTTCTGATTAAATTAGAATTTCATCATTTTTCAAAAAGGATGTTAAAACGTATTTCGAAAGCTACCAGAAACCACCACTATAACTATAATTTGTACCTTAAAATGCCCATTTAACCCATTTAAAATACCAATTAACCAAAGATATGCAAATCAACCATTGTAAAATTTCGGTAGTCAATATGCCTCTCTTATAGTTCAGTCATCTTAGCTGTCCCAGCATGTCTCACTTTTATTGACTCAAATATTTCTACCAACTGAAGTGTTCATCAAAAATCGACTTACATTGATATTTTTATCAATTCCTGGATTGTGAATATTTGAGATATTTCTGAGTAATTCCATACGAGTATTCCCATTATCCTTTGAAGCACATTGGCTTCCTTTGAGTTGCGAATTGAAAACAGCAATTTTAGTCATCCAGGAAATATTTTGAGGAAAACCGATATAACCAAACGAAAGATAAGATGTTTTTACATGAGATAAAGTAGTCATGTGAAAAGTGAAATGAGAATGAATACACCTATATTTTTTTTAATTCACTTAGCATTGTGACATAACTCAAACACGAAAAAAGCAGGCAATAAAGGTTGGAACTGTTGTGAAACAGTGGTTCCAAGTGCAGCGAAAAGCACCGGAAATACGAGATTTCAGAAAAAGGTCACATTGGTTGCACTTACGGTGTGACGGAGTACTGAGGCTCTGATAGCCAGAACCAGCAATTGTAGTCGTATTTTTTTAAGTAAAGTCGTTACTATGATTAAAGCATAGATGACATCTCAAGTGGTCGAACACTCTAAAATATCAACGCAAAATGCTGGTTTGACGCGGACCTGAGAACCATCGCAGAAAAGAGTGGCAGAAGTCATAACTGCGCTGTCTAAAACCATACCCAATACTAAAGCAGGTAGAAGAAGCTGTTGGCCAGCATGACTAGCTCAATTCTCCTGTATAAACAGCAGCAAATTTGAAACGAAGTGCTTGGAATTTGAAAACTAGAAAGAGAGATTTTAAGAATCTAATTTTCAGCTGAGTTTGCAAAATTCAAACGTAAAGTAATATAATGTTTTTGCGCGTCAGTCGATGTCTCCAATTGGGTTCGAATGTAAAGTTGCTCAGCTGCGTGTGCAGCGTGGGAGGGGGTATATTTATTGGAGCGAGCGACTGGAGGAAGAGCCAATATTACAGCGAGAGCTTTGTTTAAACTGTCTACCTCTCGTTTCTCCACGGATTTGAATTGGTTGTTTGTGCATCGGATCTTACTCGCCGTGGTATATATAGCAGGGCACTCTCCGCGTTCCGTCTGCGGATGTGACTTATTTTTTATCCTGGCCGCTGGTTTACTTAAAATATTAGAGCACTTTCGAGCGGAGCCAGAGCAGCGCGAGCGAAGTTCCATCGCGTTGGTGGCTCTCGTCGGCGCATTCTTATCCCTGACTCGGCTTCTTTGCTTTACTCTTCGCTCCTGCACAGTTTTCCTCTCGGAGAAAGCAAGGGAAAGAAGCCCGAGGAAATAAAAGACGCTTTATTTTCGGAAGAAAGGAGTTGGGTGTGGGTGTGTATAAAGAAGCGGAGCTTTCGCGCTCAGCGTCAGCGTACTTTACCGGGGCTTTATCTAATTTGTAAGTGGATTTTTGCACTAATCAACGGGTCTTAAGGAGCTTCTGTGCGCGGCTGTATATATATGTATACGCACAAAGCACGAGCGTCCAACTTCTGCGGCGCGGCACTGTTTTAAAGTATAGAACAGAAAAAGGAGTGTGGGTATACGCAGGACGCACGAGCTATCCACGAGCTTTGCGTGCGACGCGACAGACGGAAGTCCAAGGACAAGGAGTCATTTGAATTTATTTTAATTATCCTAACGAACGAATCTCTCTCTTTCCCCTGCTAGACATATTCTCTCTCGCTCGCTTTCTCTCTCTCCCTCTGCTCCCCCCCCCCTCCTCCACTCTATCCCAATTCCTCTGGCGGTAGCTCTCTTTTGGCTAACGAATTATTTGCTCGAATATGATTGCGTGGAATTGCTAACGAGGGATCGATTTGCGTCTGTCTTCCATGGGGTCCCGTTTTTTCTGTGAACCATTCTGGAATTCCATCATCAGAATCGAACAAAAAACTTCAAAAATATGGTTGAAAAGTTTTTATTATTATCTAAGTATACGATCTTTCGCAGCTCAAAATGAAATTTCTGAACATCAAAGAATGTTTCAATATTTTCTTTTCAAGATTCACTTCCGTTAATGTTCAGCATGTTGAAGGTATCATAGCAATGGTTGATTCTATTTTAATTTTTTTTTTTTTCAAAATAAACTAAGAAAAACGAAAAGGGTATCTCTTATCTAACCCAATTGGGTTTAAACCGAGAGTTCAAACTAATAATTAGGATATATTGCTTTCAAAAAATGTAAACATGTTTGAGAGTGACATAACCCTACTTTTTGCAGGCGATACTTCTTAATCTTATAATGATTATAGGTCAATTCAAATTCCCGTAGAACTATTCGGCATTTAATTTTGTTGAGTTCTATCCAGGAAACTACTTAATTGTGCTAGTCTTTGCTAGTAGTTTTATATTGTCTTATATTTTTTGTATACCTTTTTACCTTGAGTCTCGATTCAGTCGGCAGTAAATCCACTAAATAAAAGTAATTCTGACCCTTAATAAATAGGCTAGTAGCAGTATATATACACAACAGTTTGATTAAACGTGTTCTCGAATAAATATGTATAAACAAAATCATCATTTTTGAAGCGGTGAATTAAGCTTTTTGAGGCTGATTAATAAAAAAACTTGGGGGAATATTACTCGGCAAATCGGGGAATCAATTTTCCGGGGGCAGAACACTTGGCCAAGGATAATATTTCAATCATAAATTAGTATTCGAACGGGAGTGAGCCAGAGGTATAGAGGGGGCGAAAGCGAGCCGCCCAGTGAAGCATCCGAATTTCACCCTCACAATGAAGAGCGAGCTGGATAAACGAGGCGCTCAGCGATGCAAAGTCCGCGAAAACAAGTCGAGTGCCGTTACAACATCATTTGAGCGCGCGTATAACGCGTGGGAGATCGGCAGCGTGCGTGACTCATTCGACCAAACAGACATTGGCGCACGCAACCCCAGCTGCAGCAGCAGCAGCAGCAGCGGAGGTCCAGCAACGGGAGGGCGAGGGTTGGGCGCGCCGAGAGGCACACGCACACACGGCTCCCGCGTCACGGGCCAAATTTGCATTGCAAATGAGAGACGTATCGCGTCGCGCGCCCGTGAGCGCAAATTCGCGCACTGCTCGCACCACAAGGAGCGTTCCGTTTCGTTTGGTTTGGTTTCGTTCGCCGTCATATTTGTGCCCGCTCGCTCGTGGGATGCTGTATAGGCTCTGCCGCCGCGCCGCCACTCGCCACCATCGCTCCGCTGTTTACCTTTTCATGTATCCGTATGGGCGAGTGTATTCACCCATATCCTGGCTAAATATATATCAACCTCCCTAACTTCGTTCCCTGTGCAAAAAATTGCGGCGATTCGAGCTTGTTCGCTTCTTGAATCGATCAAAATCTCTGCAATCTAGGTTGAGATCACGCAGTATTTAATTTATTTTTCTGGTGAATTCAGACTGAAGTTAAACAAAACACGAGCGTATAATCGAAGCAACTGCCAATTGTCTGAGCAATATGTTTTTGAAAAGCTTTTCTTCGTATTGATAAAAATGTGTTATGGTAGAATTTGTTTAGACATGAACATACATAATAATAAGCTGCGAATTCAAAAAATAAATTTATTTCACAAATGTATTTCAATTATTAAAAAGAAGAATAAATCGATCAATCGACAACATTTCATTCGGTTATCTAAACATTATTCATATTCAAATATATGGTCATGTGATCCCATAAAATGATCAGGAGTGGTCATAATAATACTTTGAATGCTCGTGCAAATAGTTAATTTTATTGAACAGTTTCATTTTTGATATCTCAAAGAAGTAGCATTGTGATAGACTATATCAGATAATATGGAAGCATAGGAATGCCTCTGTGTCTATTTTTTATGAAAAGATTTTGTTTTGAAAGAATTGTAGAATGTGATTGAAAGTTCTCTCGAATTATGTACATACATAGAACTGGATTCGATTTTCCATAGAAACCATTGTTCATTCTTCTAGCAAATGTTGCTGAGATCAATGAAAAATTACTAAAATTGATACAGGTCAGTTTTAGAATTTCCGAAATCGAAGGACAGAGAGTTTTCAGAACTCTACGTAACAATCGTTATTTGCATTTCTGTCAACCGCTGATTGTTCTCCTAGCAACTAATATTAAAAAAGATGACAAATCAACTATTAAATAGTATCAGTTAGTTAGGTCCCTATTAATCTTCGGTTGTTATCTCCTCGGTTGTTAAGATGGAGAAAAATCCACGTAAGATTACTTCTTTTTGAAAATTTCTCATTTACAAAGCCTTTTTAAGAAAGCATATGTCAATTCACTTGGCAACAGTTTTTTTCCGTTACATGAGGAAGGTCATTGTATCGTCGTTCATTTACATATACGATGAATCGATCGAAGATAAATTTAAAATATGGAATAAAATCGGAATAACATCGGTTAGTAGGCCATTAGTACACAGCTCACGAAACATGAATCTACTCGTCTCTTCATTTTTTTTCTATCAAGTTCTAGGTTAGTTTACTCGTTTGCTAGATAATATTTTTTATGAAAGTTCTTTTCAGAAATGAAAATTTAAAAAAATCAAATTTGCAGGAAATCCTTTCCCAGGCGGAAGCTCCGAGGCAGAGACTCAGCATGGCACCAACGAACGCAGAGACTATGGTGAGCTTAGTGAAATCCAGTTCCAGCCATGGCTCGTCTCGATAGAGGTGGACGACGTGCACATCTGTGCTGGCAGCATAATAAATTCTAGCATCATCCTGACCGCAGCTCACTGCGTAACAGACCCAATAGACAACTTGAGCGTGCGGGTAGGCAGCTCCAAAGCGCAAAGTGGAGGCTCAAAGCACGAGGTCGTTGCCATGAGGAGCCACGAAAATTATACAAAGTATAGTAGAAACGCGGTGAACGATGTGGCGTTGTTAAAAATATCACCGACCCTCGACGAAAACGTGAAAACGATCAAGCTGCTGAGTAAAGGGGGGGTCGTCGCTCCGTTTGCAATTGTAAACGTCGCTGGTTGGTTTCCGCGCAGTGTTTACGGAACTTTGTCGCTGAGAAACGCCAGCCTGCACATCGTCGACTGCGATATTGTCTACTTCCGTCGGGGCATAATGTTGAAAGGACATATCTGTACCACTGCATATGGTAAAGAAGTTTGCCAGGGTGATTTCGGTGGTCCAATCGTAGAAAATGGGGTCCAGGTCGGGATTAAATCCTGGGACCGCGTTTGCATTAGTCCGCAGCACCCAGGAAATTTCGCCAGTATTGCTTATTACCGTGATTGGATCGATACACATGCTTACGAATTGCGCTAACTGTTTTTCAAAATCATCGTGGGAAATTCGCTTGTCTAACTAATTTTTTTCAGATGTACATGAAGGCTTACACTTGTACACGAACCCGCGGTATGTTAACTCGATCAGTGTATAGCAGGCCAAGAAATGCATTTTTCTCTTATTGTATATCAGCAACGAAGATTGTGTTTAATTGACCAAGAATGCTCTCTGTAAATTCACCAAAATAAAATGTTATTAACAAGCAATGACTATTTTAAATAAACTATTAGCAAAGACAATGATTTTGTTTTTTTAGAAATATAAAATTTCTCTTTTTGTTTTCGTTAGAAGCTTCCGAGATTGTTTTGGAGGACCTCAAAAAATGTTCGAGTAATCAGTTCCAAAACAAAACGCGAGCTGTCGTAGCGAAGTAACTGTAAAAATAGATTCCCAGAGCAGATGATAACGTTCATAGTAATACGGAGAAGGCTGGAAGAAGATTGATCTACGGGAGAGTCGGTGCGGCGAGTCGGGTGAAGGTATACACACAGGCCGAGGGTAAGGAGCTGTTGTGGCGCGGTTAAGTTGGAGGTCAGCGCGATTAATCATGCGGAGGGGGTAGATTAGCGTGTGGGGCAGTGGGCGCGGCAAGGTGGAAACGGAGGAAACGCGAAATGAACAGCGGAGGAAGGGACCGGCTCGCTTATCGCCGCCCCCATCGGCCACTGCACCACTTCTAGCCCCTGCGCGGCCGCGAGATCTCGGCTCGGCGCACGAACACGCTCTAATCGGCAACCCATCGTTCCTGCGCCCTGCCGATCCACAGCCATCTGCACTCAGCTGTCCCAACACTTTTCGTGCACTTACTTTTTTCAACTCCCGTCGACTGATACCCATCGAGCACCGGTTTCGTTCATGGGGCCCTCTATACCAAATACTTGCCTGCTTCGTGTACAAACCAAATCGCCAAGTGATACATTCTGTATATAGTGTAGACACGATCTGCTACACGGCGTCCAAAGTCCTTGGGGAATATTTTTCTATTCTCTTAATTCGCTCAAATATCTCTATACTCCATTGGAAACGTCGCGTCGTGAGTCTCTATATCCATGGCAGACAGCTTCCGTCGTGCAGCTTGTAAATTGAGTTATCCCAAGGTAAAACAAAAGCAAATGATCTCACAACGTACGCGAAATCGTTTACTATGTACCTATAACCCAATCAAACGAATGATGTTGTATATAAAGCAATACTCATTAGCAGAGTATTTTCGACATTGCCGTTCGTTAACATTCACTTCAAGCGGTTTTATCGTTCATCAACCTTCTACTGCGCCATCCTACAACCATGTACATGGTTATTGGAATCATTTGTGTCGCTATTAACTTTATCTTAATCCGATGAATCTATGAAATTGATTATCAAGCACTCACAATGCAACATATTGCGAATTTGATGATATCATCCTCTTCGTGTCTTATCAAATGACTGACAAAGTGCTTGTTGAAATTAATTCTGTGAAGAGTTCGATATCTCTGGGATGCTTCCGGGATATATTTCAATCATAGTTTAACAAATTCATCAATTCCACACTTCATGTATTTCTCACCCTCTTATTATAATAAGAGTATACTATAGTATACTATCTATTTTATTACATACTAGCTTCATTCAGACGCGCTGCGCACGATCTACATTCGTGTGTTTCAAAATTATGTTCCAATTATTCACCTACGATAATCTTTTTCATTTACTTATCAATTCATTCACAATATTCGCATTTTTAAACCCTTCATTCATATTTCATTCAACTTTTATTTTATTTTCATTATCCGCAATTTTAAAACCTACATTTGGATTTTGGAAGCATCTGGCAAGGATTTGGCTGTTACAACCTCAAAACTTATCGTTCTTATGTTTCTTGCTTGCCTGCATTCACTATCTATATCTATATTTTACGCGACTCGTTACATGGTTAGGACTTAGGTCCACACCAATCAAATCACGAGTTAACAGGCTTCACTTTGACCTCCATAACTTTTTATATAAAGAATCCAACTTATTTGTGCCAATGAGAATAAATGCAAAAAACTTGATATTGAACTTTTTTCCGGGTTTTTTCTAACGCTAAAGAATCTAGAGAAGCGTAGCTCTATTCATATTATCGAAAATCAGTTTTAAGCATCTGCGTGACACCCGTAATCTTATTTACCGATTTTTATTCGAAAAGGATAAGTTGTAAGTAATGATCGTGAGAATAATTTTGGATTATGTAAAACTAACAAAAAAATCTCTTCTCGTGATAATAAATAAAAATATAGTATACCCAGAATCATCAAAACTAGTTAGTCTCATTTCCTAGAGTTACCGCTCCCCAGGGATCACGTTATAGGAGCCGACTCTCATAAATATCACAGCCAAGCGAGTGTCAAGCAAATCAATTACTGAAGAGAGACACAATTAGAGGGTAACAAGAGACCGAATCAAAAGTTAGCCATAAGAATTATGAGAGAAAAGTGAATTTAGAAGTGAATGTACTGGTTAAAAACTGAAGATGAATTACGATTGATCCGATTCTCGGGTCAAATATATTCTTCTGGAAATACTATAACTAGGAAGGAGGGTGTGGGTCAAAAATCTGCTGAGCCTGATTCCACGTACCAAAAAATGCTACAGGCATTTTTACTCATGTTATAATGGGCCCTCCGAGCCTGGTTTTGCTGAAGCGTTTTTTATAGTGATTTACCTATCTTTAACTTTCAATGATTCGTAGACTGGAAATAAAGTATCAGAGAAAGTTGAATCAATCAAACTGAGAAAAGCTTAAAAAGTGCTAACCATATCGCATTTCGATCGTGGCAAGATTTGAACCGAGTTCAATTTTCAGCGAAATCTATTGTTTCTCAAGTAACCATCGCTAAGGTGTTTTTTGAAAGTTTGTTGAGACCCAAATACTCACGAGGATCAACAAAAATCAACGAGATAATTTCTATAGCAATCGTTGTTCATATTCATTGCAAATATGTTGGAAAAGAGAAAGAAATGGATTACAAAAGTTGAATGTAAAGAATCAAATAGTATGTAGCTCAATTTTTTTGATCTAATATTAAAGTCTATTAGAAAAAAAACTCGCTCACCAGAGTCAAATCATATGAATAGTCGAAATGACTCCTAAAAAAAATCTAAAGAATAACTTATAAAAACTGGCTTAAACATTTGCGACCGGTCAAAACGTTTTCTTTGAACATGATTCTATGCTACCAATAATTTTCCGTGCCACGGCGCTGCTGTAGACGTGCACTAAGAGAAGGAGGAATTAACAGTTGATAGACGGGTACTTGGTATGTATCTAATACTCTTGACTCAACTATTAATGTACGGGCTTTCGAAGAGAGTTATTGTAAGTTTGAGCGAATCGCAAAGAGTTCTGTTGATTGTACGTGTAATTGTCATAGTTAATATTTCTGGGATGAGAGAGTGTATAGATTTTGAATTGTAGTACTTATTGAAACAAATTCCTAGACTATCAATCGTATGCTCTGAAACTTGGTTTGAAAATAATATTATCCTGAATTTATCCAATGAAATTTCCATTGCGAATCTCGCAGTGCTGTTCGATTAGATGGAATATGATTCAAATCTTTACTTTCTAAAGAAATCAAAAAAATTGCACGGCAGCTCGTGAATCATTGAAAGCACATTGGAAATATAGAAAGACAAAAATAGAAAATACAGAAGAAAGCTATAGAAAGCTCGCGGGAGGAAGCGAATCACTTATCTCTTAAATCTTCCGATAGGCGGAAGTGCTACAGACGCAGAGATCGCTATAAATCAAGGTGCTCCGGGATACTGAATTAGGAAATTGCCTGCTTAAAAACCGCAATGACGTTAATCCAGCGTCTGCGCGCGTGTGGGCCAAATCAAGGAGGTCGAAATAAAAGTGAGCCAGTGCACAGAGAGGAGAGGAGAGAAGAGGAGAGGAGAGAGAAAAAGATGTATAGCTATACATACATTGAGTGCCCTACCGATGGGGTAGAATAAAGTAGAATAAAATCAACATAATTCAATCGACGTTGCCTTCCGAGATCAAGCGTTCTTCCTCCTACCCGCTGATGAATGTGCGCTGGCTGATGTGCAAACTTTGCGTTAGCTATAATACAAATTACCCGCAACTGCTGCTGCGCCACTCTGTTGTCGATGAGGGTGATGTCGGCTAAGATGTTCGGTATAAATGAATAATTATGATGTGGAGCTCTCAGACCAAAATAAACTTCATCAAGGATATTATTGGAGTAAATCTCTCACCGACACTCATCGCCAAATCTCTACAAATCACATAATCACATCGTCTTTGATAATCTAAAGTTCAATCTAACGAACAGATCAAATTTTAAAGGGGAATTCACAAAGGAAATTCCATTTTTACACGATCAATTGGGTAGAGGAATGTAAACATATAGTTTCGATTGATTTTGTGCAAAGATTGACAGTTTTGAAGCTGAAAAATCCACTTCATCGAGTTGGATTTATGACACGAGAATTTAAAGAAATGGTTACATTTTCTAGTTACTCCTTGTACATAATATTCGAAACTCATATTTCATTCGATTTAAATTATATATGAGATAAAGACTAGAATAAAGTAAAATCAAGTTAATAATTTCATGAACGAAAGGTTTGGCGTATAATATTTTCTCATGAATCAATCGTAAATTTGCTTTGCTATTTGATGATTGAATCCTTGCTTTTAACGAAAAGTAGCACATTCAAAATAACCAATTGAAACTAGAACGTTTTATTTTGCGATAAAAACCACATGAAGGTTCCTCTTGACAAAAACTACAACACAAGTGCTATATTGACACCGCAATAAATCGATGAGTTATCAGGGGGCGCGTCAGCTCCCCCGACGACAATTATTATTCACTCAGCGTAATCTTAATTTAACTATAGACAAAATCAAAATATTTATTGAAATAAGGGCTAGTTTTTCTGGTGTAATATTCATCGACTTGAAAGTTTTGATGGAATATATGCTGATTTTAATGAATCGCTTCAAATCTGGTTGAGATAATTCATCAGAAAATATAATTTCAAAATGAACCCCATAAAACACCTCGAATAGTTTCAACGAAATCCGATGCGAATTCTAAGTGGGTTTCTGGGAAAGACGAACTTGATTTTAAAATTATTTTAATCCAATGTACCTTGAGATATGAAGAGTCCAATCTTGAATCAACCTCGATAGAGCAGTATTTTTCAAGAATAATAGATTTAAAATTGCGATAAAACTTATTCTGAAATGAAAATGGATTTTCTTAGCGTCAAGATACATTACATTGGATAAATGCGTGTTCAATGTAGTATAAAACATGAGTACACTGTGACTATTCACTCTGGTTGACTGTATATACAGGGAACAATATATATAAACTATACATTGATTGGGAGAAAAATGTTGAACGCGTAGCACAGTAATGATCGAAATGTAATAATGGGGTGGTGGATTGAAGTACTCCGAGGCGTGTAAATGTGTTGATTTTTGTGGGGGCGTAATGACGCGAATGATGCGGAATCAGGGGGCCATAAATTTTGAGCGTACATACGTTTGAGGTAGCGCCGGGAGCAGATTACGAGCTTAATTAGCAGGGGATTACATAATTAATTAGTCGATTAATGCTGCGAGGCGGAACGGGTGGGTCGTTCATCCGTTACTCGGTGCGTTCGTCCATCAGGCGCTGTCGCGTTTATCCCAGCTTGCGAGAGTCCGAATCATAATCGTAATCGTCGCCGGTATCGAGGCCGCGCGGCCGCGTCATTTCGCATTCAAGCGTGCGCGACGCTGCGCCGCGCGAATGTCTCCGCGAGCGAATTCGCACTCCGCTTATGCCGCTCGTATTTATCTGCTTGTCAGCGCCATTCGTCATGTTGGCCGGCTCGCTCGAGCCTAACAATTACAAATTTGCCGCTGCCGCACCGCACCTCGATTCGACGGCCCGGCTGTGCGCGGCTATCGCGACGAGCGGACGCGCGGATTGACCTGTCCCTGCTCACCCAGCTGCCTTTTGTTCCGCCCTTAATTGATTGACCTCATCGGCAATCGCTCAGATTTAAATACATACGCCTGGCTACTGCTTAACGAGTCCAAGCGCGCTGTGTCCTATCACGCTATACCTATTCCATTCACGTCACGACGTTACTCTTGTCCGACTCACTGCATAGCTATTCTCCGGCTGTTATGCCTCGATGCTATCCCCACCTATGCACTTGCAATATCTTCGCTCGAACCGTCACCTATCCTAAATCGCAAATTATTTCAAATTCAACTCAATTCAAGGTACAGTATCGAAAGGAATTAGCTAAAATACTCGCGGTTATCGGTGAAATTTAAACTTTTTGATTCAATACTCTGCTCTCCCAACGTAACTCTTGATATTATACAAGTTCGTTTTGAATGAATCAACGGCTCAGTCAAAAAAAAAGGGGAATAATCTTGGTTAAATCTGAGAAAACGAAGTTATCCAAAGTTTAGAATTTGACAAGAAACCAATTGCATCCCATTGAAATGACCATATCAAGAAAAAAAATTAATCTTTTTGAAGGCAAGCGAAAAAGATTTTAAATACTCTTGTTTGTTTTCGCTCTACTTAAATTGATATACACAAAAATGAGTGTTCAGCTGAAAGAGCTTGAAGTATTTATGAGGATAAAGAAAGTCCTGAATATGTTAAGAATGAATTGAAATTATATGGGGGTTATAATAGTATCCTTCATCAATAAATCTGTTGTTCAACTTGCAATCATGGCAAGTTTATTCAAGCAGTTACACCAAAATTTCGCTAGACTAGAAAACATTTACTCATCAATGATTTCTCATTTCATACGCACAGATTTAGCGATTCTAGAGATACTTGATATGCCTGCGAATCGTCGAGCTTTCGGTTGAGAAGAAAGTGGATTATAATTCTCATTCATGCTCGATTTTTGTGTGAAGCAATATTTTTAACAAGATTGATAGAAAAGAGTTCGAGTGTCATTGTCAGAAGGAGAAACAAGGACAAAACGCTGTTTCTCGTGCGTGCGCACCTTTTAAAGTCGGCGACGGAGAGCGCCTGAGCGCGGCGGTACAGTCCGAGGCTTGTGCACGCGTGGTAGGCTAAGCTCAGGAGGCAGCAGATCGCGTGAAAGCAGTGTCGGGGGTGCGTGAGCGAGGCAGAGAGCCTCGCTACGGTTATTACACGCGTCACGTGTCGCGCTAGGCTCCTGCGTCATCCTGCCAACCCCTCGATATCTGCTTTCCTTTTTACCTCAGGAAAAAGCAGCGCAGCTTATCGCTGGACTCGATCTTTTCAGCACTGCTCCATTATTGCGGGTGAGCCCGCACCAGACGCAACGCCAATGCTAAACATGCTTTGCGCTTAATGCACACAACCCTCTGTCTCGAATTTCTCTTCATCACGTGCTGCTTCGGATTTTACGCGTGAATTCGTTCGGCCGCGGCAAATCATGTCTTGTCAACGATCAGTTTGACATGTAACCTCGGATCCGTCATATATTCGATGCGATTTGATTATTGCTCGCGGAAAGATCATCGCGCAACTATAGTGTATAGTTCTGAAATTAATGAGCTTTTGAAACTCCGACGCTTTTGTTCGTTTCGGACGTCCACATTTTTCTTATGGAATTTTATTTCGTATGAATCATTTACAACATTTTGCATTTATGAAGTTGATAAGAAATTTATTTTCACGACAAAGTGAGAAAAATGTCATCGCGTAAATCGACTTTTCGACATTTTAGAAAAACGTTATCACAATACTCTGACCGGATCAGTCAAACTTTCTTCAAAATTCACATACACTTGTGTAGGAAAATGTTAATTTTCATCAGTCAACATGTTCATTGCTGCTTCATGACATTGAATTACTGATATATGTTATGCTTGTATAATTTCATCACGGTTTCCATTGAGAACTTGAAGCCTATATTTACTACGATGATATATACGCTAGTAGCCAGTAGAAGAGTCTCGAAAGGAGCTGAAGATCGATCAGTTTTTTTCTCCAGTGCACGAGTTACTTTTATCTGAAAAACGTCGAATCGGTAGAATGAGGTAGGGGCGCGCGTGTAATTTAAAGACCGCGAGCCTAAGAATTTTCGAAGCGTGTGCTGGAAGAATCGCGGAGGATGTCGCGGGAGCTGGGTGGAAATGGGGCAAGGTGCATTTTGCGCTGATGCAGCGAGGACATGGATGTGGGGGCGGTGCGCGCGGGGCTGTATATATAGGTGCGCCGCTAGATAGGTGTAACAACGGCGGTGCGGCGGTGCGCGCGTCTTGAGGAGGCGGTGCGGGGCGCATGGCGCCATTATCAGGCGGCCCGAGGATTGGCCGGGCGCCGGAGCTTAGCCGGCCAATGGGGGGCTGGTCTCCTCGAGAGCTTTTCTTCGCATTCTCCGCGGAAACGTACTGGCCGGGAAAAGAGAGACGGAGAAAGCAGGGGGCGACCCACCTACCCACCTATACGCGGCTGGCATGCCCACGACAAGCGGCATACGGGGGAAAATTGCGCTCGCAACCCCGACCAATCTAAGCTCGTCCCTCTTCTTTTCTATATATGCGGCCAAACCAGCGCCGCACTCGCCCGCCAGCGTATTTTCCCAACCAGCTCTCCTCCAGCCGCCAGCCACGCGCGCGCTTTTATGTCTCCGATACCAGCTCTACCTGCTTGCTTTTTCTCAAAAGACCTGCTCCTCCCTCTCGCACTCTGCAGTCGCACTCACCAATCTTTCACTCGATCATGTTTGCTTAGCTATATACGAATCACCTGACGCGCTTCAGTCTACGCCTCACTCCCACATATCTATCATTTCCATTAAAACACTTCAATACGATTCTTCGCGCTGTTCATTACATCACGAGATACTCGATTTTCTTGTGCTTTTTATATCGTCGCGTTTGATAAATATATTTTCAACTCAAAACTGCCCGAAAGATATAATACCCTTCGCATTTATTTTTCAGTTTGACCCAAGGAAAGAACGTTGCATTGCCTCTTCAAGCTAAAGCTCGAGGACTCTTCAACGAAGCGGGGACACACTGCAAAGACCTTTTTGCTCGATCGCAAAGGAAGAAGTGACTCTTGCTGGCAAAATGTATTTTTCGGCCCTCCAAAGCTGAAATTACGACCTTTCTGTCCCCGACACATTGTCACTCAAATTCGAGTTACGAGTTCCAGATTCTTATAAGATTTTATTAAAGTTTTTTGTTGTTGATGGAGTAAAAATTGTATGATGTGTATACAATATTATAATAAAATTATCTTTGTGGGCTCACTCGATCGTCTTGTACTGGCAATCAAGGTGCGTTTATTCAATTATAAACAGTTTATTATAGACGCAGGATTATCGATCTATAACAAACATAATCTTCGCATACAATAATCATAAACGCTATAAAGATCAGAGTCGCTACTTTTTTTATCGGCAAAGAAACAAGCAATTTTCCCCATTTTCAATTGTAATTGGTCGCTGCATTTCACATTATCACCTCTGAATTCATACACAAGGCTGATCATTCTTCATCTACCCAAATGAATCAATAAAATAAATTATAAACAGAATAAGCGATGTGAATGTGATGGAAAAGCATCATCGGGCAGAAGGGAGTAGAGACCATGAGAAATCAAAGGGGGGGGGGAGTGGGAATGTAGGGAAGCGGGAAAAGCATACTCTTTATACGCCGGGGAGTATTGATAAAATTATCATAAAAGCGACGTTAAACGCTTTCGCGTGGCCCAAGATGATGAGGGATGGAGTAGGATACGTGGCGCTATAAATGCCTCTATACTTTGGAGCATAAAAGTGGCATGGTTCACTTGGCAGCAACTCTCTCTCTCTCTCCACCAAAGCCACGCGCGCGTAACCTGCATCTATATATATATAGCTGTGCGAGGGCTCAATGCGTAAAAGCGCGCCAATAGAGAAGCGCCCGGCTCTCATACACCAAGCTCGTAAAAGCCCTCTTTGACGGATCGGTTTATTGGTTGCTAAACATCGATATATTGCTTTCCGGGATGGAGCGCGCAAAGAGCACAGACGCCCCTCGCGCTGTGTGCGTGTCGCGCTCGCGCCAGCCGAGCTTTTAAAACTCTCGCGCGCGCGCGCTTTTGAAATACACTCGTGCAGCCCTGCACGCGCGGCTTCCTTTGCTCGGCTGGAAAGCTGCTCGCCGAGAGCTACCCCTCCCCTCCTGCATTTCATTTCTTTTTTTGCACCTATTTAAATTTTAATACGCTCCAGCTCCGTGTCACCTGGTCCATCGAGTTTACTCGGCCGCTTTAATCTCGTGTACCACCCTGTCACTCTTTTTTCTCCCCGATTTGCTCAAAGCCAAACTGCAGACTCATTTTGTATTGTTGATATATGTAGCTATTGCTCTTTTTAACCTATAAAAAAAGTCCAGACAGCCAACCAATATATCAATGTATCGTGAGGTTGTGCGAACGCCGAACGAAAACCCATGAACAACAGACGCATTAAACATTTCAAAACTGCATTCAATATTGTTGAAAATATATTACAGAAGAGGAAAATTAGCTGCAGTATTTAGTACCATGAGAACTCATTATTACGAAACATCCCAGCTTACTCCAATATATATGGAAAAATACCAACTCGAGCTTAACAAATTCCGTCCTATCTCATCAATAAGGGCGATGTATATAGTTATACATAATAATCGAGAAAAGCGTCAAAAACGCGTGAACGACAGACAAGGACTTAAGATGACATGCTTGTGGCTTACGAATAGCAAACGCTTGTTCATACGTATGCGTGCTTCCGCTATGATGGATCGATCAAAAATCCCCAGGGATAAGGCCGTCGTATCAGCTGAGGATCAGCGGAAATTTCACCATGTTAACATTAATATTGCTCCTTTGCGATTCTTTAATATATCTTATGAGATAAACTGACTGAATATGTTAGACTCCTCCCAGAGGGAGCTCAGCACTTACACTTTTTTCGTCGTAAAATATATTACTTTTTCTCTCTTCGTTTCATGGATTACTAAAAGAAATTCTAATACACACAACTTTTACTTATTTAATTCAGGCATTCTCTAATTGATCCTAGGATTTTCATCAATATAAAAATTTATAAAAAACTCACTTGATGGATACAATGAGTTGATGTCAAATATTAATGAAACAGCGTGGTGTCTATGACCTTCATACACAGAATGCTTGCTGATTTACTTGTTTTTTTATATTTCAATTTAAAATAACTTTTCAAACTATTGGAAGGGACAGGAAGCGTTAAATCAATTATATTATCATATACTGTAAACTCACTTTTTATTTTCTGCTAGAACATCAAATAATCTACAATACAATATATTGACATTAGTCAAATTGTTATTACTTGAAACTGAAAAGCCCATACCAGAGAATGAACATAAGCAATTGTCGAATCCCAGTAACACATAAGTTATTTCAATTTCCGTTATATCTTCAGTGTCGAAATTTAATTTTATGCTGAATTGCCACGAATAATTTTCTTTCTGCAGATTGAATCGATTATTGATGTTATTTGGACAATATTATTAATTTTTCATAGCTCATGGAACCCTTTGGTATGCCCCCTCTCCTTAAATTTATAACAATTTAATTTCATGAGAATGAATCTTCTCTACTTATAAGCACAGGTAGCCTCATAATCCATTGATACTATCGTTATCACATTCAACATTTCGTGGCCAGTCACAAACTTGGAGGAATGGATTGAAAAGCAAGCCTTCAGGGCAGCTCTGAACAATTTTCCTGCCATTATCACAAGTATAGAATAAACAACAGTCTGCCTCGTGCTTCAAATGAATAGCATAAGGACCATTGATCTCGGGACATTCAGTCGGTATTTCTGGCCATTCTGAAGTTGACGTCGGAGCAATAATAGTTGAAGAAATACCTCCTACTGAAGTACTCGCGGGTTCCGAAGACTTTGTTGTAGTTGTTGTTGGTGCGGAGGTGCTTTGGGTGACGGCAATCGTTGGAGATCCATCAGTTGTAGAGACTTTTTTTGTTGTGGTTATAGTGGTTGGTTGTGTTACAGTCGTTGAAGATGGACGAGTCACCTTTGCCGTTGTTGGTTTTTGAGTGGGAGAAGCGCTCACAGTAGTAGATGAGGATATTGTAGTCGTTCTAGTCGATGATGGATACGTTACGCTCGCTGTAGTTGATGGAGTAGATGTTGATAAGTTTGGTGGACAACCCGCTGTATCTGGTATGTCACAAATTCCTGTTTCGATGTTATAGTAAAATCCGTTAGGACAAGAAACCACTATTTGGGCTCCATCGATACAAACACAGAACTGATCGCAGTTTTCTCCGTGGGGGAATGTTACACCATCGTCCTCCTGTGCACAGTCTTTGCCGTAGTCGACAAATTTTTTGCTATACGATGACTCACCACCAGCAAGACTCCTTGACACACTGATCAAAATCAAGTAGAAACAGATAATATCTAAAACATAAAGAGAAATTGAAATAGAATACGAATATAGAACTTCACTCTTTACAAAGTATGTAATCATTCCTAACATCACCACTATAGAGCTATCTTCTAGAGCACTTCCTGAATCTGAACTCATGATCCTATACATGTATATATATATATATATGTGTGTATACTTACATTTACCCTTCATTTGAAACATCTTGTCTGCACAACTGAGAAGAGATAACTGATGATCATAATATCGTGTTTTTATAGTATATCTGCAGAATCTATATGCGATCGTTTTATCAAGAAAAATGAAAGTGAGATAGGGAAGACATTAACATTGATTCCATTAAGTGGATTTCAAAAGAGCATTATTTGGATTAAATTTCATTCTTTCATAACGTCATACGAAAAAAATTTTTACCGAGGATTATGGTGAGTGCCTGACATTTCTGACATCTACTTTGTTAGTAATATTGATTAAGTTAAATTCTTTTCACAAATTGATCCACGTGTTCGGTCCAAGATCACACTTTTTTTCACTATATTTGGTTATCAAGGTTTTTTTTAAACTCTAACATCATTGATTCTTACAAGTGAATTACGAAAGAGGCGATGCATTGCTGTAGAATCAAGTTTATTTCCCCTACAACATAGAACTCATTGAGAAAAATATTTGGGGAGGATTCTAAGTGATCAACACTTTTCATAAGTGTTTGACAATGACAGTGGACAACAGCCGCTTCGACTGCCGAATTTTATATTATGATTTTATTATAAACTGCCAGATGAGACCAGTGAACCTTGCTGGCGAAACGTCGCATCAATTGAATATGTGGTGGATTTTGTGATTTTTCCTTTTCCACTTCACACTGGATCGGCCCTCAAGGATCGACCATTTACACAATATTTGTATCAAATATACATTGTGAATCAAACGAACCTAACTTTCTGAATGAAATGTTATTTAATTAATAAATTTTCATTTTGTATATATAATTTTCTTATCCCCACATTTGTAATAAAGATAGATTACTGCAACGTATTTTCTACAATAGTAAGTGACATCAACGAGTTGCACTGTTAACCTCATGCATACCCATAGTACGATTCAATTTTTTACGAGAGCAAATGACAACTTGGCTATGATGAATTTTTTAATTTTATAGTAACAAAGAGTACACAATAGAGAACTTGCATTTTTTGTAATCAACACTTCTTATATGTTCATTTGATAGACATTCGGAAAATAATTAGGTCGTACTCTTTTATTTTTGTTCAAACTAATTTTTTCAAAGGATATATAATCATTGAAAGACTCAATGTTTTCGATATAATCTATAGTGTACTCGACGATACAAGTATAGATATACTTCAAGTATAAATGGCTTATCGATACTACCGATGTGACCTCACGCGTATTTCATCCCCACGTATTAGCTCAAATTTTGATTGAACCGAAAAATTAAAAAATATGACCTAAGATCCCTCAAATATGAAAATAGCATATGTAAATTCTTTATTATGCATCAAGCTTGGTGTCTGTTGGTCAAGCCCATAATTTTTTGAGTTTGAATATTCTGCTTCACCCAATTCTTAGAGTGAAGTTTTTAAAACATTATGCTACTACATAGTTTCTGTGAAATTAAAATCAAGCATGTGACTGGCTCATTGCAAACAATATTGATATTTATACGACTGAACAAATTTTTGAGTGACACCCTGTTATTTAAAGATCAAAAGTAATAGAGATGTGGCATAGGCAAATTTTGAAACCAAATTTTTTCGATCCTGTAGGGAGTAAAGTGGCAATTTTGCTCCCTGGGTTCCGCCAAGAATGGCCCTTTTCTTCTGCTTGAGACGAAAAATAACACATGTACCCGATTCATCAACTATCAAAACTATATTTCGGCACGCGCAAACTCCCAAACGGTTTTCGTGCTGAAATCGCCGAACCTTGCACAGGTGCTACGCAATTTCAAAATTCATGTCAGTCTTAAGCATACATACAGAAGTTAAACTAGTTCCAGTTGAAGCTTGAAGCTGTCAAGGTATGTCTTTAAAATTCAAATTTCAGCGTGATTTTCAACTAAGATTTATTAAGTTGTTACTTGTTATCGTGCTTAAAATTATATTCATGAATTCTTCATCCCGAGGAATAAATAATTCCAGCAATCGAATTTTCTAAGATTTGTCATCACCGATAATCGTTTGGTAGTCAGATTGCTATTAAAATTATATTTTAGTGATAATATTGATACATAATATTGATTAATCCTCAATGTTCTGTAGTTCAAAACTATTTCCTTTCAAGAATTTAGAGTAGTTCAAAAAATGTAGAATATAAAAATATTTATTCTATCAAACATCGTTTTTTAATGAATGATCAAGCTTTATAACTGGATGAGAAATCGGTAAATCTAAAATATATGTGCATGAAATGTATCGTCATTAAATTTCAGTCAATCTGACGTAAAAGTTTCATCCTTTGATAATATCTTAACCCATATAAGTTCATTTAAAAAAAAGAACATATTTTATGGAACTATACATGTATTATTAGAGCAATAAATTGAATGTAGTAAATATGATTGATATTCAACCATATTTATTTCATGAGAAAGAACAAATCATTCAAAACGTATATTTTTTATCAGTCTCTTTTGAAATAAAAGAAAACTAGCATGAGACGTATGTATTGGCGTTATAAATTCATTACAACTTATCAGTGATATCTCTATTGAATATTTCTGAATATGCAACACAATGCAGTAAGCAATAAAATAACAAAGCACGATATTAATCATCGAAACTTACGTATCCACGTATGATGAAATTCTTGAGAAATAAATGAAAGCTCTTTCCTTATCAAAAATTCATAGAATTTTAATCTGAAACAGGGCTTAACATTATTCGAAACAGTCATATTTCATCCATTCAAATTCCTAGTAGATAGATATAAACGTTATAAAAACTGATAAATAACATTTAAAATTATTAATCGTAAGACGAAAAGTGTTTGATAACGTTATAAACACACTATGTCGAGAATCGCCTATTCTATAAAAATCATCCATTTCCACGTATCGAAAAAAATGAGTTATTAAAGTTTGGCCAAATTCGAATTTCGATTTTGGTTGTGATACGTAATTGTATTCATTTAGTGCTCAGTAACTTAAAGTTCGAAGAGAATAGGTGTTGGAGTATATTGGAACCACAGATTGTACTTATTCTATACATGCGCATAACACAGAGAGAGCATATATTTTTCAAAAAATTATTATAATTTCAATTATTGACATCAGAATCGGTTCTCAAACTCTTTTTACCCGAAAAAATGTCAGTCCTTCGATTGAATATGTATAACAGTTAAACCTAGAAAGCTATATCAGGAGTTACATATTTAAATGCGGTAAAAATATTCCTGTGTTATAAACACCGAAACCTAATCAAGGAGCCACCGATATAACAGGTTCCCTAAAAAGCTATTTTATAGTTGGTTTCCTGTTCCGTAACTTTTATTTTCAAAAATTTTTCAGAAAAAAAATTATAATTGTAAATGACGGTGAGATACAATATTCAGACTAAAAAAATCCAATCGACTATTTAAAAAAAAGGTATGCACATGAGCAATGAGCATGAAAGAAGCGATAACTCTTATTTTGGTACGGAAACTTCTAGTTTAATTTAGTTTATTCATTCTATTTCCTAATTCAAACAAAAATTCCCAAACTCAATTCTCTGAAGAATCCTATGGATTCAGAAATACAGATAGATAGACATCGAGTTGAAAATCTAAACAGGATTCCATCCGAGAATTCTATCAAATTTTGGTTCAACAAGGCATAAATGACATGTATATAGCTATTGCATCAAGGCTCGAGCACATATTATTGCACCTTTATGGGGAGGCTCAAAAATGGCGCGAAAAGTATATGTTTCTTATTCCTGGTTCTCTATTTCTCTGTTCTAATTTGCTCAAAAACCTACATTATCTACAGAAGGTACCTAATACTAGATTCATCACAACTGATAACAGTTATGATGCTGATGTTTATTATTTTCTCCCAATAGTATTCTCAAATTCAACCAAATGTATGATTTCAATCGTTGTTGATGCGAAATTGTAGATATATATTTAGGAAATTGCTACGCACGTACTGGCGCATACGCAACACACATATACACAAACATTTCATGCTGTACACGCACAAGATGCTCAGATGATAAAGACGTGTGTGTCGCGTCAGTCTGCACTCTGCAGCACTGCAGTCAGTCGATTTTCAGTTCCCGTATTGCTTCCCAGCAACTTAACCAAATAAATTTTATTTACTTAAACATCGTAACAGAATGAGCATGACGTGATTGAAAGTCATAATTACAAGGTTGATTTTATTAATCAATATTATCTTTATTTACCAATTTCTTTACCTGTGGTGCCCGAGAAAAATCAGTCCAGACTCCAGTATACTATGGAAGATTCAGAAGTCAACTTATTCTTAAGCAAGCAATAGTTGAGTTATAATTCCTTGCTACCGTTGTTATATACTGTATTAGAAATCTAAAAGTCTTTGGGATTGTTTTCTTAAGTTTTGTCTATCCAAATAAGTTTACAGAATGCATCTTTCAATGAATTTTCATCTAAAACGTTCTGAATCCTCCAAAGATTCCTGAAGTAACTTGACTTATTTAGCTGGTAATCACTTCAATTGAATTAAATGTATGTTTAAATTAAAAATAACTTCAAAGTACAAAAAAATACAACATCGACTATGCTTATAGAATCTCTGAAAATTTTTGCAATTTCCTCTGATTTTATAGAATGATAAATTCTTACAGATGATCTAAAGTGAGAATAATTACAAAAGAATAAATCAAGACCACCATGGCTCCAGTACCCTTGGAAGGACATCAAACTCCTGTGGCAAACATCCCACAGGAAGGTAATCGTGGAGGCTCCATCTCCCTGGGACTGCTCATTGATTTCATTATCCAAAGAACATACCATGAACTCACCGTACTAGCTGAATTACTACCTCGGAAAACCGACATGGAGCGTAAAATTGAAATATATAATTTTTCTGCAAGGACAAGGCAATTATTTGTTCGGCTATTAGCATTAGTGAAATGGGCAAGCAGTGCTACAAAAGTTGAAAAGTCTGCTCATATTATGGCTTTTCTTGATAAGCAATCTCTATTATTTGTTGATACTGCTGACATTTTAGCTAGAATGGCTCGTGAAACATTAGTACATGCTAGGTTACCAAATTTCCATCTGCCAGCTGCCATTGAAGTTTTGACTACTGGAAGTTATAATCGACTCCCTGCTTGTATTAAAGAAAAAATTGTTCCACCAGATCCAATAACTGTCACAGAAAAAAAGAGTACTTTACAGAGATTGAATCAAGTTATTCAGCACAGACTTGTAACAGGGAATCTTTTACCTCAAATGAAAAATCTCACTATTGATACTGGCCGAGTAACGTTTCGTGTGGAGCAAGAATTTTCTGTCTCATTGACTGTGATAGGCGATGGACCAAATTCGCCATGGAGATTATTGGATCTGGAAATTTTAGTTTCAGATCGAGAAACAGGTGATGGAAAGTCATTGGTCCATCCATTGCAAACACAATATGTTCATCAAGTTGTACAAGCTCGTCTCTCAGAAAGTAGTGATCCTCTCTCTGAAGTCTATCATACACTACATTATTTCAGTCAATCATTGCAGCTAGAAGTGTTGTATTCACAAACTTTACGTTTAATAAGAGATCGACTAGATGATCACATCCGAATTGATAAATATATATGTGGCGAATGTTTAACTATTTCTTATTGGAAAGAGTTAACAAACAAGGACTCTGGGTCTGAACTAGGTTATAAGCTCAGTGTACTTGTTGACCAACATGATCCTGCAAAACCTCTGACAATTATTCACACACCATCATTGGCTAACAAGGAGTGTGAAATCTCAGACTTAGCTATAAGATCAAATCAGTTATCGATGGAATACTTATTAGTTCATACTATTTATATAAGAACAAGAAATCGATTAACTGATCTTAAGCAAGAATTACAGAGCATGTTTAAAGGTGTGGAATGTACATTAGCTGGCTCACCAGCTGTCTTATCTGTTCCAGTCTTACAACCATGTTTGAGAGCTGAATTGCTTCTAATAGCAGTAGATACTCACACCGGTATGTTACAATGTCATATTCCCCAATATGATGCTCCTCTAGTTCCAGAATTGACTACTGCATTGAATGAAGATCATTCAAAACTTTCATTATTAATATCAGAATTGAGGTTTTGGATCACGCAAAAACGATGCGAAAAGACTTTACAGCATCTTCCAGCAACACCTCATGAAAAATTGCCACTTTTATATCATCCAGATCATCCTATTAATTCTATTAGCAAACACAAAATGTTTGTCCGGTTCCATAGACATCCGTCTATCATTCTGATTGTATCCTTCAGAGAAAATGAATCATCACCATGTGAAATTCAGTGTTCTTTCCACTTGTGTGCAGTAAAATCAAGTTTAACTGAACACGACACGAATGATGATGGCATTGAAGTTAAAAATCATAACATATATTTGAAATTGGAAAGTTTGATAGAGTTTGACACATTTGTTGTAACGCATGGATCATTCACAAGTATCGATTGTCAGAGTAGTGAACCAGAAAGCAGCGTTGCAACAGATTCAACAGACAAAGCAGGTAAAAAACGAAGAAGCGGTGGAATAAGTGTAAGAGCTGATGTGAGTGGTTCACCTCAAAGTAAGAGATCGAAATCACCAGCTTACTTTATACCAGAATTAGCTCATATTGTTGCACTTTGCGATGAACAGATACCATTCGTCATGCTTGCCCAAGAATTGACAAAACGTGAAATAGCTCACCAAGGCTTACAAATTGAAGCTAATGCAACTGCATTAGTATTGAAACTTGTTCAGCTTCCAGCGCCGACAACAAATCTAGCATCAAATAGCGCATGGAATGCACTACTCAAGAGACTGCTCAGTGTAGCTATAAGAGTACAGGGTAAGGGAACAGGTAAAAATTGGTTGGCAGAATTCGTGTTTTACGGTAGTCCTCTTGTTAGTAGCCATCCAAAAGAGCAAGGTTTAAGAAGGCCCATTTATTTTCTTTACGAAATGGGAACAATAGATACTATATCTCAGGTGGTAGATTTATTGCTCAACGATTGGGCGCAGATCGTCAATCTCTATTCGTTGGTTCACGATTTTTCCGAAAACTACAAACTAGAAGAAAGTAATTTGCGCAACATTGCAAGTGTAAAGTCTTACAACTACAGCAAGCTGATCATGTCTTATGGGCCGTACAAAAGAGCTACGGTGACAGTTCAGTGGGATGCGAGCAGCAGAGCTTACAAGCTGCATTTTGGCAAGAGTCAAACGAGCACAATCGAGAATGCCCACTCGATCCTGAGAGAGCAACTCGAAGCGAATGTGAACCGAGACAAGAACCTGATGCAGATAATCCACATTCTGAACGAGACTCTGCAGCCACTGACGTCGATAAGCAAGCTGCCGACGCTGCTGCAACTGGGCCTGATCGAGGAGCGGCCGCAGATACCCGTGCAGTCGTTCATCATAATGCCCCAAAGCATAACCCTGGTGCGGATAGCGTACCAGTGCATGTACTGCCTGGAGCTGGGCTTCCGAGGCGACGGGCTGGTGAGCCTGCGCGACGGAGCCTACAGCCGGTTCGACCACAGCAAGGTAGTCGAGGGCTTCACGCCGATCCAGGGGCTGAGCACGTTCCTGTCGCAGTACGTGGACAAGAACGCGATCTACCGGCGCAGGTCGCAGTCGGAGGACGACAACCCGCCGTCGCCGGTGCCGATGGACAACGAGGGCAACGGCGGCATGGGCGGCTTCCTCTCGGGCCACCACCGGGGCGGGCCCCACCAGTCGCCGGCCCAGCAGCGCGAGGGCCTGCGCTTCCACCCGCCGCAGACGCCCCCGTCGAGCAGCAACCCCAACACCCCGGCGAGCCCGCACCCGGCCAACATCTCCGGGCCGACGGGCGGCCAGCAGCAGCAGCAGCAGCAGCAGCAACAGCAGCAGCAACAGCAACAGCAGCAGCACGGGCCGACGGGCTACGGCAACAGCCCGGGCATGTCGCTCAACCTCGCCTCGCCGCCGTCGCTGACGCCGAGCACGCCGAACGTGCTGCCCCACCCGTCGCCCGGCTCGAGCCAGCTGGTCGCCAGCCCCCTGAACCAGATGCACGCGCCGAGCCCCGCGGGCCTGATGCCCACCTCGTCGCCGGGCCCGTGCGGCAGCGTCCAGCTCGGCCACTCGCCCGCCGGCTCGTTCATGCAGACCGGCCACGGCCTCGACGGCTCGCCGTTCCCCTCCTCGCAGAGCATGGCCTCGCCCGCGGCGAGCAACTGGGCCGGCTCGCCGAGCATCTCGCGGCCGTCGCCGGTGCGGCCGGGCCAGAGCCCCGGCCACGTGCCGCTGCACAGCCCGCAGCAGCCGATGCCGGAGCAGCTGCACCCGGGGCCCGGCCCGGTCTCGCGGGTCCTGCCCCAGCGCTCGTGGGCCGGCGCCATCCCGACCGTCCTCACCGGCGAGACGCTCGAGCTGCTGTGCTCGCTGTCGAAGCACCCCTCGGGCCTGGCCGGCCCCGACATGTCGCCCCTCGAGCGCTTCCTCGGCTGCGTGTACATGCGCCGCCAGCTGCAGCGCTTCATCCAGTCCAACGACAGCCTCAGCCTGATCAACAGCACCGAGCCCGGGGTCATACACTTCAGCGGCAAGACGCTGCAGTGCAGGGTGTCGCTCAGCGCCCAGAGCATGCAGTCGCTCCACATAAAGATCCAGCCCGTGCCCGACCACGCCAAGCACTGGGCCCTCGACGAGCTCCAGCTGCTCGAGAAGTTCTTCGACACGCGCGTCCTCGCCCCGCCCTACAGGCCCAACGCCCTCCACGCCTTCCTCAACATGCTCAACCTGCCGCTCAACGTCCTCAAGGACTTCATACAGATAATCAAGCTCGAGCTGATCCCGGGCCTGCTGCAGCAGCAGCAGCAGGTCAAGTGGGCGGTGCAGTGGTGCCTGCGGGTCCCGCCCTCGGTCATGCTCAACGGGGTGCCCTGCGGCAGCGCCGGCGTCATGCAGAACGTCCAGAAGCAGAAGATCCTCTTCCTGCTGCAGATCACCAGGCTGATACAGTGCCCCGACGAGAAGAAGCCGCCCACCCTCACCCTGCCCCTCGTCTACGACGTCAGGATGAACCAGACCCAGCTAGTCACCAACGAACGAGACCCCACTCCTGCGCCCGCTATGACCGCCGTCAATCTGCAGTTCAAGAGGTTCAGCGACTACAGTATTAACTCCCAAGAGTGCTCCATCTTCCCCGCGGTGAGGAATCTTCTGGTCAACCTGACCCTACCCTCGGAGACGGTGCCTCAGCAGATGGCGCCCGCCATGCCCGGCGCGCAGGTCCAGCCTGGACAGCAGATGCCCAACGCCCCGATGCAAATGATGCCCGGGGCCCAAGGCCCGCCGTCTCAGGGCCCCTACCGCACACAGGGCATGCCGCCCATGAACATGATGGACAGATAGATATAGCTATTTTTTTAGTTTTAATACATTCACACAGCAACTCCCAAGCCCTTCTTCATCACGACTCTTACGCAGTAAAGGGCATTCCACCAAGTAATATGATGATACATGTAATATATCATAGATTTAATTTATCTCTAGTTTTATTTTAATAATTGTTGAAATACAGAATTTGTATAAATCAAAAACATTTATTTACTATGTATAGACTGTCATCTTATTTTGATACAATATATCACAGAAAAAAAAGCTTATGTACATATTAATTGACAAATAATTTTATACCTACTTCAACTACCTATTTATATACCTATGTAGCTACTCAATCGTTGATGGATCTATCAACAGGTCTGCATAATGGAATGTTACTACAAACAATAACCTATCATTATTATAAACGTTCTAATCTCATTCCTCTGTCATATCAAAATTCACCAATAATCATTATAACAATTATTACAATAACTGAATAATAATTAAGATATCTAATAATACTGGATTCATCGATAAGAGTATTCATTATCCAACCCTTCCAAAAGTCAAGTTTTGTTATTATATTTTTTTATACATCGTCTACATGATTTTTACGGGTTATGGTCAGATTTTCAACAGAAAAATACACATTCCTCAATCGCATACACAAAACCTTCCATGTACAGTTTCTTCAAATGACGATATACAATCTAAAGCAATGTTTCATGCAACTTTCGAAACAAACGAATTATTCGAGAAAAGTATCCTTCGTCTGACATTTTAATATTAAATTGAGCAAAAACTGGAGAAAAATACTTGGAAATAACAAAATATATACTTTAACGTATAAGCTTGGTATATCCAAGATACGCAACTGAAGCGCGAAGTCACTACGTCGTGTTAAGGGGGGAAATACAGTTAGAACGAGAAAAAAAACTCATTTTTGAAAATCGTTTTTCAAGGGTAGTTTTTAATCAAATCTATCGAAAATTGTTGACAGTTATAAGTTGATCCATGTAGTATACAAAAATTTTTTTTTTAAATTTTTCTAACAAAATGGCGGCCGTTAGATAGCGTTGAAAAAGTACCTCTATTTTGCTTGTGCCGGCTGTGTCCTGGTCGCAATTTTGGTCGGAAATAAAAAAATAAAAAAAATTTACATTAATTACATTCATAGTTAGTAGATGAATTATCAAAAAAATAATTCATCTGATAAGTAATACTATAATAAAGAAATCCTATAAGTTTCAGCTCAATCGGATAATTAGTTTTCGAGTTATCACCGGCATAAACTCCAAAAATGCAGTTTTGAGAAAAACGCGTTGAAAGTTTTAAGTTACCGTTAAATCGTACTTACAATTCAATCAGCAATCCCTTGGAAAAAACACTTGGAGTTCGAATTTCGAAAAAAGGGTTTCAGGAGCATATTCTACGGGAAATTTACTAACTTTTTATGAAAAAAAAAAATCGATTTTTTTTTTCATTCTAACTGTATATCCCCCCTTAAATGTGAATTTCCCAACGAAAAATAAAAAACGAAAGGCCTGCTCAATACCTTCAAAACTCATCTACATTGTATTTCTATACACATTGTCAAAAAAATAAATGATATAGGTAAAATGCCAAAGAACCAAAAGATATATCATTAGAATTTTTGGTCACGTCTTAGTGTATTTAGAAAATCTCTTGCTTGAGCAAAATTAGATGAAATTACTGAAAAATATGTAGAAAATTGCCTCTAACAACCTGGTGGAAACGTTCGCGAACATGTCAAAATTTTTTCATTTCTCACAATTCTGTACTATACTTCTAAATTTTTTTTAACTTATTATTTTTCAAAGTGTATTTCAGATGTTCAATGTTGGAGAATGAATAAGTTAGTATTGTTGAGAATACCCTACATCGTTCATAAATTAAATAAAAGGTCAATCTTGGAAGGGCCAGTGGAATATGGAGATCGAAAATCACAAACTTCACTTCATAATTTGCAACGTTTCGCCAGCAAGTTTTACAGGCCTCATCAGGGCGTTATTATATTAATTCACATTATAAAATTCAATAGTGGAAGCAATGGCTTTTAATACTAATTTCAGTATACTATAGTATAAGCTGTTGCTTTCACTGTTGAATTTTATGATGTGAACTAATTTAAAAACTGCCTGATGAGGCCAGTAAACCTTGATGGCGAAACATTGCAAATGTGTGATGATGTCTGCCAGTGCAAATGGCCCTCCAACAAATATAGCAAATGAGAATTTTGATATCACAATAATGTTGTGAAACAGAAAATCTATAAATTAAATTATCTGAAAAATAAAATTAGAGCTTCAAAAATCAAATTGGATAGCCTCTCGAGCTTTTTCGAATATTGTATATACTAAGATGAGTGCAGCCAATGTGTCACTGAAGGCAATACATGGCACTCTTCTCATATTTTGTATTTACGTTGCTTTCTTGGTACCTGTGTGGTAGTTGCTTGTGGTACTGCCTGCTTTTTTCGTGTTTCTGTTTATTTTACTCTGTTAAGCTAAATTACAATAAATAAGTGTAATAATTCCTATTTTTCTTTCTCAAAGAAAAATACGTGTTACAGGGCAAAAATCGAACCTTCGAATCAGACTTCGGGACTTCAATTTCCGTAATCTACGAGTTGAAAAACCATGGAATCCCAAAAATGTCTGTAAGTACGTAAGGTGTATGCAACACTATTTTCAGGCGCGCGATAACTTTCGGAAAAATAGATCTTACAAAAGTTTTGCAGACATGATGCCCGAGCTCGTTGTTCAGCAAAATCCATTGTCTATTTCCCCAGCAACCGATGCTAATATGTTTTTGGGAAGTTCTCTTTAACTCTCCGTAAATGCACGTTGGGGTTTGAATACACACGGGATCGACGAGAATCAACAAAATATTTCCCTTAGCAACCGTTGTTGATATCCATCCAATTTTACAACCCCCGATTTGAGTAGCTTTGATTAATTAACATTTTGAATGGGTTAAAATAGGTAAATGGTGATTATAACGATAGTTCTTGATAAGCCTTGAACTGCACTCTACCGTGCTGTTCGAAAATCATAAAATTCCAATTATGTATCATACCCAAATTTACGAAAAACCCTTAGGGGTTGCACATTGGCATGAGTATTGTCGAGTGGTCACATTTTATGTTGATTTAGTCCGATGGTTTAAATTAGCAGGTCGAAAGAAATTTGTTATGCGGAAAATCGATGTACAACGCTCGGCAGTGCATAGATAAACTACTTTGAGCGACAAATAAATATGTTAATGGGATTTGAGAAAACTTCAATGCTGTGCTCCTCTCACTTTACGTTGGAACGAAGGATCGAACTTTGGCTAACTTTTCCATCGAAGCGTTTCGCGACGAAGCACGCGAGTGAGTACAGGAAAAGCTTGCTTTGCTTCCTAGAGGATGTACCCTGAAACGGACTTGATATATAAGGATGAGCAAAAAATATGGAGAAGAAAGAAGGATAAGAGCTGGAAGTAACAAGGAGAAGAACGAAATAATGTTGAAGCGAGTGCGTCGAGCGCAAGTCTGCAAGCATCCGAACGCTGGAATGAAATAGCCGGGACGAAGACGAGAAATTCCTTCAAATAATATAAAATTCAGAGAAAGTTGATAAGCTGCGACGCGCTGGAACTTTTCACTTGGCGCCTAGCGCAACGAGTTACTGCGCTACACTCCAACGGGCTCTCGACCTCGCTCTTCCATTTCTTATTATAATGAATGCATATCGGCTTAGCCGAAAGTGTAGAGCCGGAGGTGGAAACCCTTTGCGTTACTCCTGGTACCCCTTGGTCTTCTAGTCAGGGCTTGAGTAAAGCTTGAGAGATAAAAAAAAAAGAAACCTGAATAGCGATGTGAAGGCGCGAAGACTTGATCCTTTAGCTACCTCCACCCAAATAACAACGATAGCCAACACATTCCAACTTTATCCTGAATCTTTTTAAATTACTGACATGATTAACACAGATCTAAAAATAACCCAAATACATTTTTGTTTACCTCGAGATGGTTTATTATACATCTTTGTTTTTGTCAAAAATGTTCATCCCGCAGAAATCAAATACGAACCGAACATATACGTGGTTTATTCACTACATTAGAATATTTAAAAAGTTCATTTGAACTTTCTGGTCTGAATGAGTCTTAAAATTTACTAATTCGAATAGAACGTATACATAGTTTTTGTATATAATTGATTCCGTGGTAACTCACGTGGCAATATATTGCGTTCGGTATTGGATTTTAAGAAAATACAGTGGAATTCGTCTGCTGCTGGACAGCTAAACATTAAAAATCTTCGAGCGTTGATCGTTAATTCAATACCTTGGATTTGAAGGGGTAAAAAGTTGGTCAGTTCCATGGGCATTTCAGATCGCTTTAAGAATAATAATTATGAATGACGTAACTGTATTTGTGAGTATTTCGTATAGACATATTGATAATTTTACCGAAAATACGTTACATTGACTTTCAAGTAAAACTATTTACGTGAAATTTCAGATAAATAACATTTGTATGGATAATGCGCAAAATGAAGGATTCATTTCCAAAATTAAAAAATTGTGTATATGATACTCACAGACATACATACTACATCACGTTCGTATCAATTGTATTTATATATAAAACAGATAATAATAAACACCTAGTAAAATGTCTTGAATCAGGTCTCATCCCAAAGTACAATGGAATAGTCTATTTTTCAAATATATAGGATTCATCATGATTGACGAATTCATTAATTAATACGATCTGGGCTTCGCAAGCAGTATGCCGCTTTGGTTCTGAAATTGAAAAGTATACGTGGAAATGTTATCTGCAATTTTTACCATATTCATTAATTAACGGTAACATATTCATTAATTCTTACGTTATGAATTCTTTCAAACTGTTCTGACTTTTCGAAGACCATACAAATGATTTTGTAGTCGTAACAAAAGGAGCCATCACTGTAGTTTCATCTTCATCACAATGTTGCCCACAATCCTTAGCTTCGTCAGGTCCATCGTGGAAAAAATTTAGTCTGACGAAAAAAGGATTCGAATCAGTATAACTTTATCCGTTGCTAGTAAATTTTCCGTAAACAAAAACAATAAGTAACTCACAAATGTCCTAGTTCATGGGTTGCAGAATGCAAACCTTGGAAATTTGCGTTATCTCGAATAAAAGCTGTACTGTATAATCGATTACAAATCCTTCCAATATATGACATACCTGAAATATTGCATCACTTGTCATTTGAATATCAATATATTGAACATTGTATATATAGATAACGTACCAGCTTGAGGTTTTGTGTTTAGTCTGAAAAAATATATCAATTGCTACTATTAATTGAGTAAATAAAATCTATGAGTGAATAAAAGTTATGACAAAGCAATCGTTATTTGAAAATACTTACGCTGTCATTACAAAGGCTGAATCATAATTATTAAATTTTGTGTCTTCTATAAATTTTTCATAAAAATACCATCGAGCTTTTTCCAAAAGTTCGAAAGGGTATATTTTGCGAAAATCAAGTTCATCGCGACTTTCATCAATGAATCTCAGAGCCCGTTCATCCTAAACAAAGAGTATTTTTATTAGATCAATACATTTCTTAAATAATGTTTCAAATATAGTATAGTAATATTTGTAATATAAACTGACTGTAGCAATAATGATTCCTGTGACTTTAATCTCAATCTTTGCTGCCTTTAATTTACTAAACCGAAGATCAACTGCATTCCAAAATATTGCTACATATTTGACTGTTTCTTCAATATTTTTTTTTAGCAATCTGAGAATTAATAATTAGTAATCTTGAATCAGAGAACAAATAAAATGAGTCGATTTATGAGCATTATAATAAAATATATACCTACTTAAAAAGTTCAAAATCAATAACAGGTAAAATTTTAATATATAGTGTTGGTAGATAGTTTTTAAGCTCTTCTCTAGTGTTATGCACTGGAACAGACAAAGAATTCCAGTTTTAGCTACATAGAAAAGAAAGACTTTCAATGATCTTTAGTATTGATTGATTAATTATATACATAGATGCCATTTCGGAGCATCTTCGGTGATAGATACGAGATGAAGATCATATTTTCTAATGTGACTTTTATTTAAACCATTCCAAAACTTTCCAGCAACTGATTTGATACTATGTGTCTCAGTTCCAAAACCAAGAATGCCATCCTGTAATGCATAATAAGAGTGAATATATTTATTTCAATTCCAATATCTTAAACCACGTGTTGGTGCAGGGAAAAGCCTAGAATATTCATCTGCAAATATCTTCTGCTCGGAGATCCTGTTTGGCTTTTATCACGCTCATCGGTGACAAGTTGTAACTTTTGATTGATTTAATTAAGTTGCGAGTATATTCAATTTTTTACGAATATTAATATATGCACGTCAAATTTCGAGCGAAGTGATTGGTTGGATAGCACCAATTTTCTTGACAAAATTATGTATTAGAGTTTTTGAAATTATCCCAACGTATACATTCTGTGAAAAATGAATAAGATTGACTGGCAGAATATGCAGAATATTCAGATCCAGAGTTGATAATTGTAAAATTATATTATATAATTGAAATATATGATAAATGCCCACGTTGCAACTATTCTTAAAAAAAGTATGGTCACTATTGACGTAAAAATTTTATAAATAATCATGAATCCTTGCGACATAGTTTTTTTAATGGCACCAAAAAAGAATTTCACATTCTGATTATAATATATCATTTTTGGAAATCTATTAAATATTATACTTTGAGTCCAATATAGGTTGACATTACCAAAAAGCCTCTTTTTCTTTGTATTTTTCACAATCCGCTTATTACTCAACTGATTACTCTAAATTTCCAGTTTGTTTCGAGTTGGTGGTTTAAAACTTAAACTGTATACAACCGGTATACCAGTAAAGTTACGAAGTAAAATTCTAATATCCATTTAGTTTTCTTCTTAAAACATGAGGCTCTAGTCTATTTGAGTTATAAGAAGTCAGTTTTTTCAGTATTTTATCATAATTCAAAATACTGTTATCCACAAAAAAACAATTGGGATCGTTGGGTGTCTATTGGAAATTTGTTATATGTTCATTAGAATAGTTTGATGAAGCATATAACAAAGTTTCCTTGACTTTTTTAATTAGAAAAAGAACCAACAGAAACAATACAAAATGAATTTCCTAAAAATTATTGTAAATGCTAGTGAAGGGCATCATTGCTAACTACCCGTTCTAAGAAAATTCTATAGTTATTTTGATATATTTCATTATTTATATACTCACGTAAAGCGTTTGTTTCGTCGTATTATTATAGTGAACGAGTAACGTAGCCATTAATGCTTTATCTTCAAAAAAAATTCCGTCGATAATATTATATTCCTAAAATTTAGAGAGTACAGAAAGTATTTATGGACAGTTAATAAAATCTATAAAATTCAAGTTTCCGTTCATTTACTTGGTCTACAGCTTTGTAAGTATAATCGATTCTCTGACCTCGAATAGACTCAATTAACCACACTGGAGTTCCAAATTTGAAAACTGAACGATTACGACGAACAAGTTTTAAGTGATAGTTTTTCTCGTCTACTTCAAGATGTGTGAACTGTAATGTTTGTTCAAAATAACTATGCGGTGATGAGATGTCTGTTTCATGCGTTGCTACTATGAAGAATAAATAGTTGTACTTATCCATTTAGAATCAAAATAAGTGATATTATAAGAAGTTCATTACATAGATAAATACAATCAATTGGTCACATACCATTTATAGTTTCAGGTTGAAAAATTCTATTTATTGAAATTTCCGCCCTGTCAATCTGAAACGAAAATAAATTAATATTCCCGTTATGAAAATTATTTTTAACGTTAAGAGTTGAAGATCATTAACTTACCTTCGTACAGACAAATATCTGGAATAACCATTCCAGAATACATAACATATAGATAAAATCAAAATGAACCATATTGAATTTATAGTATTCAAATCAAATTCTCGGTATGAAGGTGTGAATTTGCCAGCACAGTCTGTGTACTTTTGATTCTCGCAGCTGACTTCTAGAACACGTGACTTGCACAGTTATATGCTATCCAAACAACTAAAGGTGGCTTCCAAACACTCTAGTAGAAGTAATAATTGTGAAAATATAAGATTGAATATAATAGTATTATATGTATGGTATTAGAATTACTTACTTATGAATTGATACTTGCTGTTCGTCGATCTGACAAAATCTTTAATAATTTAATTTTAACGAGGCAAAAGGGTGAGTAAGGCATAGTAAATGCAGTAGATGCAACTATAAAGCAGGCGTTTAATTTTTGAATCATCATTTAATCACATATTTAATGATGATTTCCTCAATTTGAGATTCCTCACTTTCCCACCTGCTTCCAGTGTTATCTTCAAAGGTGATAACGCATAATTGACGTATATCTTTCTTTCTTCATGCGTACGTCATAGTGTAATTAAGAATTATATTCTCAGGAGAGTCTCAAGCATTTTTCAAAAAGCAAAGAGACTTTTCAGAGATTTGAAATATAGCTACCACAAATTGAGTCTTATTTTAGTTGAGTAGGGTACAGGCAAGAAAAATCTTATACAAAAAAGTACAGCACAGTTGAACTACACACAGGAACAAATTGTCTACACGGTGAAAATTACCCGGGTCATTGTCATGAAAGAAACTGCACGGTCGAGTTAAACACAGTATCTACATAGTAATGAAATTAATCCTCCTGAAATTTTCTGGTTCTGTAAAATCTATAAATAAATTACTACACAAGATATAAGATTTGATGGGTCGAAAGGAAATCGCCTGCGATTTCATAATCCATTATAAAAAAATCCGGAAAGTATGTTATTTCAAAAAAAAGTAGACGTTCCCACGTGTAACGGGGAAATCGTTAAAAAATCTCGCTGCAGCCAATTGCATCAACAGTATGCTTTTTCAAAGAGTCTTTGTGTGAAAGAACTAGAAAAACAAACAACGATTGCGATGAAAAAATGAAGAATTTGGATAAACGGACCTTGAACTTATTTCACAAACTATGTTAAGGGTATAAACAACAGTTACGATGTAAAATACAAAGGTACTGTTTCCTGTGTCCTCAAAAGTACAGAAAATTAACTTCAACTCAATATTCATTCCCTTAGCAACGGTTGCTGTTAGGAACGTGAACAATGATTGCTATGGAGAAATTAAGTTTCCGTGTTTTTCATCATCAACAAATGGACCTCGAACTGATTTTCCTTTCTCAAAGAGAAAGACTTGATACGGGGCGATCTTTCTAATCAGACTTCGAGACTACTGATTTAGTATACACCAAGTCCGTGCTAAGATCCCATTGATTCTGGCCCATGTTCTTGAACGCTTGGTGTTTCGTGATGTTTCGTGACCATCACAGTGTACGTACGTACGGTGTATGTAACGCTGTTTTTGGCACGCGATAACCTTCGAAGAAATCGTCTGATCTTCCTAAATTTTTTCACATAGGTCAGTGGTGAAAAGTTATAGCCTGAGTTCGTTGTTCAGCAAAATCCGGTGTTCACTTCCCCAGCAACCGTTGCTAACGTGTTTTCGGGAAGTTCTCTTTAACTCCCCATCGTTGTAGCCCGAATACACACGGGAATTGACGATCGTCCACACTATGATCTGGAAAATGGTTCAGGAAAATCTGCAGGACTTCCTGCAGAATTTCCTGCAGGGTTTCCTGCAGGTTGGTTCTGCAGGAAATCCTGCAGACGTTTTTCATGAGGGGAGAATCAATGAAACAATTTACGTTGCTAGCGTTGTTGACATCCCTCAGGGAATGAAATATTGAGTTCGAGTTCATTTACAGCAACTTTGAGGCCACACGACACAGTATCTTTGTATTTTTCATAGTAATTGTTGTTGATGTACCTAACAATTGTTGCTAGGTTATTTAAAAAAGGAGTTTTCGGTCTATTGTCGATGACATAAGATACAAAATCTTTATTTCGTCATATCAACTGTTGTTTGTTTCCTGATGAACCCTTGCTAAAGGAATAAATGTTGAATTGGAGTTCAATTCTAGTACCTTTGAGGCAAAAAAACACAGAATATTCGTATTTCATCAATTGTTGACATCCCCAGCGACCATTTCTTATATCCCTGTAAACCATTGCTACGGAATAGCGGTCAAATTGTTTTAGGTTCATCTGCCGATGGCGGGAGACGTCTCTCATTGGTATTATTATTTTCACACAAAGTCTCTTTGAGAAAGCATACTGTTAACGCAGTTAGCAATGGTTTTTTATTTTCTCGCTACTTTATTCACAAATACTGATGAGAATTTCAAGTGTTTTAAAGTGTTAATTTAAAGTGTTTGGTATACAAGAGTGACCAAAGATGAATCATTGTCATCCACTGGATGAATGAACTAAATTTACTTCAATATCTCACTCCCTGATTTGACATTTTGAACAGCTGCGTCGACTTTATCTGTACATTCTTCAGTTTCTGAACATTGATCATGGGTACTTCGAGTAATTGAAAGATCTCTTGAATAAATAACATCTGTTACAGATGAATCGCTTATTATATTTAATGGGAGTTCACTCGTGATAGCACTATCTATTACTAATGACTTACTTGTACTTATGGAAGATTTGCTGGTATTTACTATAAGAAAGCAGGTATCTCCATATTTTCATCTCTTTCTATTTCATCACGTTGATTCTCCTCCCCTTGCACCTGCTCGTCTACTCCCATGAAACTTCGTTGAGCCTTTTTAACTCAACTTAATAGATTCACTTTTTTTCAAATCATTCTTGACTAGTACATATCAAACTCATTTTTTACTTCTCTAAAATGTTCACATTGCTTGGCTCTACAAGCGTTTGGATTTTCAATTACACCTCCTCAAGTTTCCATCTAGAAATAGATTTGATTAAATGCGAGGTGCGACTCACTGCAGTACTCCCAAATTCACTTTTTGGGTATTTCCTGGTATTCCCTGGTACTCCATAGTAATAATAGTACTCCCTCTGAAATTACATACATACGCACGTCTAAAGCAGCTCCGCGGAACAAAATCTTGTCTTCAATACAGAATAATGAGGAAAAAAAATATTTGACCGGTCTCGAATGTCTACACCAACTGGTTATAGCTCATTTTCTCCACTTTTTCACCAATTCCGATTTTTGAGATAATTTCGCTCAAGTGAGTGCGAATTCTTTTGTCTTTCTTCGCGGACGGATTGAGATGTGTCTTTCTTCGCGGACAGATTGCATTTGTCTTTCTTCGTAAGACACGTTGATACATTGTCGAAACTTCTGTCCTTTCTTGGTTAGATCCATTCTAAATTATTGAATAGTGTGGATGTAAGTACTATCAATTGTTAATCTGGAAATATGCAGTTTATAACTTACCATTTTACCGAAAGTGTAGCAAAAACTCGAAAATTCGGCTTCTCCTCAGTGCTTTTATTTACAAATGTTTCTTTTATCCTATGTTCACTATGCCTCGGCTGTGAAATGAGCATGTTTACAGGGCTCGCCACAATGGCCGGTAGGGCGACATTGACATACATTGAGAGAATAGATAGGGCAGCACAGCTCTTATAAGAGCTATATGGCAGCTCTAAGCCCGGCGCGGCGTGGCTCGGCCAGTAAGCGCGCTGTTGCCGAACTTTATACACGCAAAGAAGTTACCAGGACCTGCACACGGCTTTTTGGGGTGGCGAGGCCTAGCAAACGCGACTTTCAAAAATGGAAATCGCGTTATCTCAGCTGCTGTTGCTCAGAATCGCTTAAAAATTTTTGAGCATATGCGGGACACCCAAGCAATGCTGACAATGTAAATCCCCCTGATAAAAAATGTCAATTTTTTGCGAGAAAAAAGAAATCGTTCAAATCATCTATTTTTCAACGCTGACGAAAAAAACCGTGTGAGGAAAGTCGAACCACAGAAAACTTTTCGCGACAAACTTGGTTATTCCAGTTTGAAGCATTCGTAGACCAAATTTCAGATCGATCGGACCAAAACTACCTAAGTTATGGTGGAAAGAAGGAAATTTGTCGCGGCGCAAAGTGGGCGATTTCGAGCATATCCGTGTCGAAATCATATATATAAACACCATCCGGTTCTATTTATGACCTTCACGATACTTTTCCTCTATTCTGCAATTAATTTACTTTCATTTGAGACCTCATTGTTTCGAATCGGACTTTTCATTGGTACATTGCATAATTTTGACACAGAAATGCCCACTTTGCGCCGCGATGAATTTTCTTCTTTCCAACATAACTTTGGTAGTTTTGGTCCGATCGATCTGAAATCTGGTTTACGAATGCTTTGAACTGGAATAACCAACTTTGTCGCGAGAAGTTTTCTGTGGTTCGACACTTTCCTCACACAGTTTTTTTCGTCAAAGTTGAAAAACAGATGATTTGTATAGGGTAAAGTACGACAACAACACGCTTACTGGCAGAGCCACGCCGGGCTTAGAGCTGACATAGCTCTTATAAGAGCTGTGCTGCCCTATCTTTTCTCTCAGTGTACTACAAATTTTGCCTGCCAACCCAGCAAACGATTGCTGCCTTATTTTTCTCTTATTATGTATGCATTAGTTAAGATATTTGCACAATAAGCCTAAGAAAAATATACCGTCACATGTGATGTTCTTCGCCCTGAGATTGAAAATGTGATGTTATTTGGAAGAGGTATCGATATGGTAGAGTAAATTTCGTTAAGACAATTTTTTCAGTTAATGCGCAACTCATAACTAATTTCACTATATGTGACGCAAGGTGAAAGTTCTTGTCCAACAAAGCTTTCCGAGAACCGCATAACTTGGTCAGAGTTTTACATAGGTAGCCGAGATTTTCTGTGAGCAGTTCTGTGATAGCATTCCGTTCTTCATTAGAATAAATCCAAAATTTCCAGTTTTCTACAGGTTCAGATTTCTTACGGTAATGAGCTTCATCATATCCACCTTATAGAGAATTTCTATATATGTGTAATTTCTATTAATTCTATTAATAATTTCTATTACACATAAGGTACCTGTACCCAATATGCGCCACCTAAGCGAGAAAGATCACTACACCGCGACGAATGAAAATTTTCAAACGTTATTGATGTCATAAAATGACAAGAGTGTACCCAACATAGCGCCACCCTGAGAATACTTCTTTTCATCCAGTTTGAAGCATGAAGCATGTCTGAAATAAATAAAATACAAATAAAAGAGTATATTTTTGATATAATTTATTAAAAAATACAGTTTGTCTTGATTAAACCATATTACATGGACTACATGAACTTCTAACAACCAAAATCAAATCAAGTTTTCAGTTAAAATTCATGAAAAAACGTTGTTTTTGAATCAAACAATTAACTTATGCAACATTTAATTCCAATATTAATCTCTCAAATTGATAAATATTCTTTTAAGTATAATTTTAGATATAATTGAGATGTTCTCTTTGAAATAGAAGAGTTCAATTTTAAAAATGTCCGAGCCTATTTGGGACTAGCTGTTGTCTTGATGGTAGAAAAATTCTGTCTAATGTTTCTTCCTAGACAATCTTATAAACTTTTACTTATAAACACATAACCTCAAAATTTTTCTCGTTATAGGATAGACAATATTGGCTAAGCTTTTAATTCGACTACACAATTTTTCGTCCTGTACTGTCGTTTACGCATATGGTCGACTCATTTTCCTTTTTTCGGATATGTTTTGTTTGACATATCGTTGAAATGTTCGACGAGGTACCTTATATATAGTCGAAGCTATCCTGGGATATCTCACCTTACTTGACCTGCTCCAGAGCTTGAACTGAATTTTCTTTCGACCATTTTTGGCGGATATTTACCATTAATGGGTTAATTATAGCAGCTAGAACAAGAAAATAGGGGTGGCGCATATTGGGTACATTTGATAAAAATAACTAAGAGCTATTGAAACGGTTGATAAAAAGGGCGTAAGATGAAAAAAAAAAATGTATGATGTAGATGGGATGTCAAGGAATCAAACGATATGTCGCTCAATTTTTTTGGCCCAGTCTAAGGGTATTAAAAAAATTCGCACTCACCTGATCAAAATTAGATCGAGAATCAAAATTGGTGAAAGAATGGAGAAAACGAGCTGTAACAAGTTGGGTGTAAGGGTTCCCGATCGGTGGAAATGTTTTCTTTCCTCATTATTTAGTATTGCCGACAAGATCCTGTGCTACGGCGATGCTCTAGACGCGCGGATATATAAAATACGAAGGGCGGCGCATATTGGGTACCTTATATAGAAATTCTCATGTATAGAATACACATATATAGAATATTAGTGCATTTTCAACGCGCTTCGCGCGCCTTTAATTTGGTGCCGCATCATATGCTTCATGAAATTCGAAATGTATATATATACATTTAAATATCTGGCGTATACCGCGAGCGTGTCATTTTTATCCAGCTTCTGATGTCCTTTCAAAAAGTAGAGCCAAAATCTCGAATTTGCAGTTTAGCCTGCATACAAAGAGCGAGCCTGCACCTTAACCTAACTTAAGTTTAGGTTAAGTTTAGGTTAAGTTTAGGTCTTAGTGTTTCAAACTTATTTTCCACTTATTGGTAGAATCAATGTTAGAAATACATATGTATTTATATAAATAATAAAGTCTCCATACATATAATGAGAATAATTTAGATTTTATTCTGTACTTGATGTTCATTCTCGATAGCGATCCATAAATCATTCCTGCAAAGAAAATTTATGACAATTTCATCAAAAGAAAAATGAGTTAAATATCGAGAATAATGTATTACTCACCAAGTGTTCTTTCTGATGACTGGATATACTTTCGGCAGAGCAATACCATTGAAATTGGAAGACAAACTAGTTGAGTAAGCACCCATATCATGCCACACTAACCAATCTCCGATACTATACTCAGGTAGAAACACGTCTCGCACAATGACATCATATGAGTCACATGTAGGACCCCAAATCGTTGATGAATATTCCACGTCTGACTTTGAACATCGCTTGATCGCAAATATAGATCATATGTATATGAGATAGACTTTCAATAGCAAATCAACGTGTTCAAGTTTATTATCAGAATTTTATTAGATTTTGTTTATTAAATCTTCATTCGGAATCCCTCAATAATGTTATTGTAATAAAATATCAGTATTAGCAAGCTGAATGAACCAATTCGAAGATTTTGAAGACTGTAAATATTCTTAAAAAAATTGACGTAAATTGCATCTGATGCGAATAATGAATTTGCAGTCTAATTTTTTGAGGATCCTACTTCCAAATGACGTAGAGCTTGTATTCTATAAATGAGTCCAAAAGTAGTTTTCATGTGAACAAGCAGAAATTTATCGGTCAGATGTTGATAATTTTTTTGGATATCCAAAAACATCATATTAGATGCATAGAATCTCAGACGATCAACAAAATTTCTGAAAGAAATACAATTTTTACAGTTGTAAGTACATAAAACCTAAGTATTGTGGGATCGGGAGGGCATGTGTAAGCGGTGTATGTGTAACAATTCGCTTCCCAAGGAGTTTTATGGCTCGGCGTGATCGCTTATGTTTTGATTGTTTGGCTATGCTTTGTGCTAATATCAATTTTGCCAAGCTGAATGGCAAGTACTTGAGTACTATTGCTTTGGATTGACAGGGAGCATATGATAATGTTTCCCTGGAGGCTCTAGTCACTATACTTGAGAAGTCGGGTCTTTCCAGATGCTTTATTCGCTTCATTATTAATCTGATTAAGAATTAATCCTATGCATGGTGGCTGGAAGAAGAGTCACTAACAAGATCTTCCACAGGGGAGCATTTTGAGCTCGATACTATTTAATTTGTATATTTGTTATATTATTTCTATTATTAAACGCAGATGTCATTTTCTTTTGTTTGTAGATGATATCATTATTTTTTGGAGTAATCTGAATGTCGGTGTTATTATTGACATCTTGTCCAGGATCCTCAAGGATCTCCAGGAGTGGTTTAGTGACCTTAAACTCTCTATTTTTTTTGCGAAGTCTAACTTCATTATTTCCCCCCCCCCCCTCTTAAAAGGACTAATTGCGCAGCGCGACTTCTCTATAAGTATTGGAAATTTGATTATGAGAAACTGTGAGGTTTTTAGATACCTGCGTGTTTTATGGGACAAGGACTTGACGTGGACTTCTCATTTGAACTTTCTTACGTCAAAGTCGTACAGATTACTGAACGTATTTAAGTGTCTTCCCAGCCTACACAGAGGAGCTCATCCCGAGACGTTGCTGGTATCTTATAAACAATTCGTCAGACCCTGTATGAATTAGGGATGCTACCTCTCTGGTGATACCAAACCCAATATCCTGAGTAAACTTAATACGGTGCAGAATTGTAGAATGAGAATGGCCCTTGGCTGTATTAAAACCACTCCTATAAACGTCTTGTATGGTCTTTTCGGTTTGCACAATCTTTCAATTAGAAGACTTTGTTTATCAAAGAGATTTCTGTTGAGTTAAGAAATTTTTTTCGCTCGGATTCCCAGCCGATCTCTTTGCTGCATGAATCCTTGACTCGGTGTAGAGTTTCACGTCCCCCTTTCCTTGACAAACAACCATTACTTTATTACTTCAGGGAGCTGTGCTCTATCTCACAGGAGATTGTACAATCCAGTTTGCCTCTTTATTTTTTGATCCCCTACGACGCTTTCAATGTACATCTCGATGATGTTTGGCCTAATTTTGCGCGCTTATCTCTTTTTTGAATACGTGCATACGCACATACACGCTTACACATGCCCTCCCGATCCCACAGTATTTAGATATCCAAAAACCAACTTCAGAAGTTTTATCGTCATAAGAGACCAGCAGGTGTTACCATTTTCTAGTAAGTATAAAACGTTAATACTTACTTTTTCCAATGCTACTGGACACCTTGCTTTAATATCTAATAATTCTTCTATGAATGAACCATAAACTCCATCACTAATATAATAGCTGTGACTCCTCACGTTTTCTTTCAAGATTGACTTCTTACCAACAATATTGGCTGCAGAAATGCAAGCCGATGTAACGTAATATCTACCTGGCTCAGCAATTATCTGTATAGTTGGATCCAGATCTTGGAGTACATTATTAATCGGTTCTGAGAACTGAAAAAATTTTGGATATAACAAAATATAGTATGCCACTCCTAGAATGCTTTTTACGGCCCGGATGTGAACGCGAGACTCGTCACACGAATTTCTAAAATTGTATTTCTCGCACCAGTCCCATACTATTGCCCTTATCTATGAGCAGCAGAAAAATCCAAACTTTGTGATCTAACTAGAAGACCACTTGAGATTCGGGTCACTAATCTCGACCAAACTTTTATGTGTTTGGATCAAGAATGGAGTTTACCCACAAGCCCAGGGTCCAACGCTCTCAAACTCCCAAGATATTAATTAGAGTACCTTAGTTGGTGACGTTGATCCCGTCCCAAACGACAAAATATGTACCTGAGGTGTATTTTCACGGATTCTTACGGATTCTCACGGATTGGCCCCCAAAGATCGCAGCTAATACGAATTTCGTATTTTCACTCAGTACACTACACTTTTACTAGTCACAGGATACTGCAGCACAATTCATCCTAAAACACGCACAAAAAGATTCAATACATGTGTAATTATTAAAATTTACTCTCATGTCTTAACTTGGTCGACAAGTGTTCAGATTTAAAGTTCTTACAAATGAAATTCAATTCTGACTCTGAATTGTCGTACAATTGTATTATACTAGCATCCCCCGTCGCGGCTTCGCCTGCTCTCTGAATTATTAGAATACGACTGATAATTATCAACTGTGCATAGGAATAAAAATGTAACATTCAATTGTTTAAAATTTCACTAATTGTCTTATACATATAGGCTAGACCGTGCCATTTCAGCTGCGTGAACGGTTAAAACTACATCTCGCCACCTTGGCCAAAGAGAGAAGCCGGTACTGATTTGCATGTTATTTCTACATTTCGCATACAAACGTTCCTAACTAATTAATAATCAATCTTAATAGCCTATGACACTTCAGGGTACATAGTAAAGCTACTGTCAAAATTTGGAGGCGATTGGTTCAGAAGATTATGAGATTTTTGCGAACATACAAACAAACGTTTCCTCTTTATATAATAGTAAGATGAGATAAGATAGGATTTGTGACACTTGTGCTTAGATACATGTTGTTATTGCTTCAGTATCCAAGCACAAAGTAAAAAGTCGCAAATCGCAACTTTTTTCATTTATTTCATGTTTTACTCTAGGTAATCATGAAAGTAAATTTTCATAATTTTTTCCCTCCAGGTGTTATCCTCATATGGAGATTTACCCATTATTTTGATAAGTATACATATATAAACTCTTTCTGTATGTGTTTCAGGATAAATTGTGCTATAATATCCTCTGACTAGTGTGAAAGTGTAGCGTAGTGAATGGAAATACGTCTCAAAGGCATATTGTCATTTGGAACGAGACCAACGGTTCCAACCAAAATACTAAAATCAATATTTTCCAATTTTGATTTTCTTGTCTCAAACAAACACCAGAAAAAGTTGGTGACCCGAATCCCAAGTGGTCTTCTAATAAGTTTAATCCATTTTTCTCGACAAGCTAGCGAACTCAAATTTTGTATACATCCTACTATTATCGATGACAGTGAAACGTTGTGAAAAAGTATAAATCAAAAAATAATTCTTTGAAAAATAGTTGTATAAAAGATTCACATTAAAAATATTACCGTATCAAGAATAAAATCGCGTTCACCAGGTATTCCTCCACCTATGTCTATCATTTCAACATTACTGCAGCCTAACGATATAGCTATACCAATCAACTCCTTACAAAAACGTATTCCTCTACAAATAGCTGAAACTTCACCACATGGACTACCAGCATGAAAACTGAAACCGTGCAATTCCAAACCTAAGTTAATAGTTGATTGAATAAGTTTTACAGCTTCATGATCGGGATCACATCCAAATTTGTCCCCAAGTTTTGCTGTTGTTACTTCAGTATCACATCGAATACGTATCACAATCCTGAAACATCGTTTTTCTGTAATTCTGAAGTATTTGAATCGTTTTAATATATGCCATTAAGATATGTAGCTCAAATTATCATGGTAACATTTTCGTATCAAAGATGGAATCAGTTATGCAATAACAAATCATATAGAACTCCAAATGATATATTAGAATTTGACAAACGAGCTATACTCTTATTAAATAAGAGCTAACTAAGTAGAAAGTATGAATTTTTACCGCATTCAAGATATTTCCAGAGACATTTTTTTCTTCCAGTAATATTATTATAAAGAATCTTCGCTCTCAGAAAATTTCAGAGAAAACAACATTGTATCCACCAGAACCTGTATTCTAAACAGTATCCTATCTTCTGTATTCTAGATACACCAATTAGTTTTTTGCTACTGTATTGAAAAATTACTCGTTACGACCGACCGTGAACACATCCACAGGCGTTTTAAAAATTTCACTCACTAGTTGCATAATATACTATTGAATATTATGTAACTAGTGCGATATCGCTTTTTCTTTAGTTTTGTTTACTTTCTGATAATGCCTGTCCTCAAACATAAAATTATTACATAGTTATAATTTCGGGAAACTTACTTTGCTTCTGGGTAGATGGTCTTAATTTTTTCCAACTCTGTTTCTGTATCGACAGTCATCATTCGAACTCCGACTTGTTTAGCATAATCTATATGGGAAGGAAATTTCATTGGACTAGCAAAAATGATCCTTTCAGGCGATACACCATTCTGTATTATTTGCATCATTTCACCCTAAATGTATTATTATGGAATAAGTTTTTTATTTATACAATATTTTCACAATTCGAAAATTGTAATGGTATAAATATAGATAATACCTTCGATGCGCAATCGAAGTTAACTCCTAATTTCGCCAACACTTTGATTACTGTCGGATCTGGATTACATTTCATAGCTGTAAATTGTATGCACTAACAATCATTTTATTATACATTAAAAATGATGGATTCAGTCGTTATTAAGGGGAGGTTCTCATCAAGCAATTTCAAGAAATTGATTTTTTTTGCTAATTTTGATACCTCATGATGTGTAGAATATGCCCCTAAAAGCGTGTGACCGAAAAATTTTTTTTTTAAAAAGTTATAGCATACTGATGGAACCTACGATTAACGTTATTGTTATGGTTACTCGAATCTTAAACACGTTTATCTCAAAACGACTTTTTTTTAACTGGTGGGAATCCTAGCTCAAAAACTAATCGAGGGATCGACTTGAATCTTTATTTATTTTAAAGGCAATTAAATTCCTGGGAGCTGATATCTATAAAACTTTTAGTTTTGTTATTATTTTTTTTATCTATATATCGATTTTAAGAGCAAAAAAAGTGCGAAATCGGTACATAAATTCCACAAGTCCGCCATTTTGTTAATTTTCAACCTTTTTTCGTTATTATTGGTATAATATCCCACAAATGTTATATATTTTCTGAAACTTTTTCGTTTTTTAATCTCGGATAAAAATTGGAGGCTCTAGAATTTCCACCATGCGGAAACTTTTTGTACAGGTGTGCCCATAAATGGGTGTTTAACTTATTATATAATAATCATTTTTTAATAAAATTTTTTTTTGTACACTCCAATAATATATAAATACGTGTGAAAAAGTTCCATACCATTATTTAATTCCTTCTATAAAAAAAAAATAGAGAAAAATGGGTCATTTTCGAGGGGCTAGATGATAACCTCCCCTTAACTAGTTTATTTTGAATATCCCTTATACACAATTTTTATCGATTCCATTCTAGATAATATAATTTTAAAAAGGAAGTACCGTAATATGGCTTAATTCTTGGCAATTTCATTGTCCAAAGCTGATGTTTTTTGAAAATATCTCCCACGTCCAAAATGTGAAATGCATCTTCATTTTCCTTATCTTCAATAATTTTTTTCAACATATCCATTTCAGAATATGAATCGTCAAAAATAGTAATTTCATCAAGGTTTAAATTGAACATAGCTATATAGATTACACTTTCACCTTAACTGCAAAAAAGGGAAACGTAGTAGAGTATATTTCGAACAATGTACTACCACCAAATTATAATTATTCTGCCCTTTAAAATGTGTAATTTGTGTTATACAGATTGAAGCCCGAAAGTATTCTATATCTTTAACTTTTGAAGATACTTCTCTATTGAAGAATGTTTAATGGTATTGAAATCCATCAACTGATTTGAAGTTGCAAGTTTTATTTAAATACTCCCCCGCTCAGGAGAATCGTACAACTTTGATAAGATTAATTATCATCTGATTGTGGTATGAACTCAAGATCAAAATCAAACCGATTGCATTCATAATTCAATGAATTATCAGCTTGAAAGGTCACGTTCTATTTCCATAAGCTATTTAACAAGCCTAATATTTAGTTTTGTGAACTGTAGGTCAATGGTCGAGTAGCGTTTGGAGTGATTGAAAAATGAATTGCCAAAAATATACTCCCTTAGTCATTCTAACAAAGCTCAACATTTTCTTTCAAGTCGTTAAGGTAATTATAATATTGACCAGCCAGCTGCGTTACAGACGGTAGAGGTCACATGAGTTTCTTGAGTACACCCGTAAGAATGTCATTGTGAATAAAATTTAGATAAAGCTTCAATGGCACGAAACTTCTACCAACATACTTCTCAATGTACAATTCAATTATCTCATTTATTTACTTTTAATATCTCAAAATTGGTATAAACACTTGCTAGGAGAGTGCACAACCTTCGAGTCACCAAACTTTTCGAGATGGATCATGGGTCCCCTAATAACTTATATCTACAGTCATGAAGTCTAACATTTCGATTTTCATGAGATATTCAGTCAATTTATTCGATTATATACATTTACACTACATTTATTTATTCATTTATTCAAGATACGGATATTCTTGGCTTTCAAAAGGGTTTATGTTATTTAATTAGGATAGGCCTGGTAGGCAGCACGTATGTACATACTATTTTAAAGATTAAGGGTAATTTACAAGATAAATAATAGAAATATAGTATTTCTAGTGTATACAGAAGCGTGAAGCGTGTGTTAATGCGCTTGATTTTCTCGGATCTGTTACAAAAACATATTGATACGCTCGCAATATCCGACTAGGCACACGAAAGTTAATCCTTGGGAGTAACTGAAGTGAATCAATGTACCCACGTATGATTTTGTGTAAAAATAAGACATCTTGATAATCGCGAAAGATTTCCAAAGTACATATTTTTAACTTAAAAGCTATATTACGATAGTCGTGATCAAATCCATCCATTGGTTTATTTATTCTACAGGCCAATGATCTCAAGAATCTATGTTGCACTGATTCCATCATACTCGAATACTTAATTGTAGATGGTGACCAAATGACTGAAGCATAGGCCAATATTGATCCAACCAAAGCAAGATAGATCATTGATCGTTTCCTGATTTTTAAATACTCTACCAAATCACAGTATGAAATAAAAATTTTTGAACGCCTTGTTTACAATATTTCTGACATGACTAGAGACATTTTGATCATATTCAAAGGTCATTCCCATGGTCTTTGACTAATGTTAATATATTTAAGGACTCATTATTGATAGTGTACTCAAATTCGATTGCTTCTTTCTCACAATGCACTTCTTGTGGAGCTTCTGATAGCGCATCGAAACATTATCGAGATAAAATGATGTATTTTAACGGATATTTTTCGATTACTTAGATAAGATTCAATCCAATTCAAAATAGAGCCATATATGCCTAAGCACCATAAGTAGTTGATGATTTACAGAGTCGAATCAATTTGACAGTCAATATGAAACACATTCGCGATATAATCAGTGTAGTTGGCAAGATTTGAAGTGGTAGATCTCTTGGGCATAAAACCGTGCCGATTTACGATAATACAGTTTCTTAGAAAGTGAGATAATTGACTTTCAACCGAACTATCAAGTGTTTTGGCGAATAGACTGATATTAACAATTGGCCTGTAGTTTTCAATCTTCGTTTTATCACCCTTTTTGAATACAGGCGTAACGAACGACTGTTTTCACAATGAAGGAAATTTCCTTGTGCTGAATGATTCTTGGTAAATTATTGTAGGAGATAAGCCAATTGTTTGACAAGTTGTTTCATGAAATGTACAGGAATTTTATTAGGTGCAGCACCAAGATCATCCTTCATTCGATGAAGTTTACATCAATGCCTCTTACAAAGAAAGACACATGTAATTCTGTCCGCGAAGAAAGACATATGTCACACATGCCAGAATTTCCCGACGTAAGAAAATACATGGAATGAAAGCTTAGTCTGAGTAGATATTTAACAAAAAAAACAAGCCTTTTATACAGTTCGATTGTGTCTTTCTTCATAATAGGCATCGATATAAGTTAGGTTTACCCAATGTAACCCTTTGTATTTCATATATACGTGTGTCTAGAGCAACGCCACGACACAAAATATTGTCAACAATACAAAATAATGAGGAAAACATTTTGACCAGTCTGAACATTTTACACCAACTTGTTACAGGTCATTTTTTTAAACTAGGCCAAAAAAAAATCGAGCGTCATACCATTCGAATCCTTGGCATTCCATCTTCATAGATAAGTCTCGATATAAGTATACGTTATTTTAATTGTCAAGTGTACCCATATGCGTCACCCACCAAAGTTATGGATTATTGATTCTCCTCTTAATTTTACGCGCCTAATGGCCGGAAAAAAAACATTTTTTGAAAATGCTATTATTCAGCGTAAAAAAGTCTGAGCCAGATGCGGCTTGGCTGATTTTAAAAGGCTGACCCCACTTTTCATTAAGTTTGCATTGGTCCACTAAGCATGATAAATAAATATCTGCTTAAAATTTATGAATGTAAAAAATTATTAATTATGATTTTGAAAGTATGTAGTAGACCTTTTTAGTTTATAGCATCTAATAAGATTTCTATCAGAGAACTACAGAAAGAGACCGGATGAAAAGTAGTAGGGGAGAAGGGGGCAGGTTGTCAGTGTAGGTAAGTTGGCATCTGAAAGTAGTTAAAAAAATGATGCTCCATTGCCATTAACATCTAACAAATTTGAAACAATACAGTTGCTGCCGAAAACGAGATAATAAACGAGTTTGTAGGAAAAGGAGCTCAGCAATTTTGACATATTATTGTGTCCGAAACCAGCTGGCTGCAAACAATATAATCATTTATTTAACAAAAATGAATTTACATTTCGTAGATATAAAAAACGCTATGTATACTCATGAGAGCGAGTACTTTAGTATAGTAAACTTTGATATTCGCTATATCACATTTTTCTTGTAGAAAAACGATATTTTGTAAAAACTCTGCCTATCTGCTCCCCTCTCCCCTATTCTGTGGGTGGCGCAAATTGGTCGCATTTTTTCCTCAAAATTTTTTTTTTGAGAGTTCTATATTTCACCGTAGAAACGTCCAAAATGAATTAGGCTTGGCTCATTTCAAAGATATTCGTATTGAACAGTATCAGCTCATCCGGTTTGAGAAACTTAGTAATGGAAAAATAATAATTATTCCATCAAGAATTTTTTGATCAAACATAAGCTATTGAATATAATAAAATATATAATAAAATATATAATAAAATATAATAAAATATTGGAAAGTGAAATTGGGAGAGAAAAAATTCACGCTCCCCGGACTGGACCAAATCAGCATCCTCCTGATCTCCGGTCAGCCGTGCTGGCAATTGCGCCACCGTAATAGCAACTACTCTCGGTAGAATATGAAAAATGAAAAAATTTCAAATATATATGTATTTACAATATTGCCACTTCATTGCGTCATATGAAGAAATTTCCAAAGTATCGCAGAAAAGAAAAATGATTTTGAGGAAACAGGGGAACGCAAGGATAAGAAATGTTTCATAATAGAAGAAATTGATCAGATTCTGTTGTCAGGAAATGTGATAGCTATCAACCAAGAAAACGGAGAAATTTACAGAAAAATATGATTCTCCGATTCTCATGCGCTATTGCACCTTAAACGTAATCTCAAAAAAATTTCAGTAGAATTTTTTTATTTTTATTGTTGATATTTCCAAAGTCGTAATTATTCATGGATTGTGAATATTTTAGGTAATTTGGATGTTTTTCATGTGATCAGCCGTATGAAGCACATTGGCTTCACTTTTACTGCATGCGAAAAAGAGCATTTTCAGTTAGATACAAAATACAATATAAATAAACGAGAAAGCTACCGAAAATTTTCTTTTAAAAATTTTCTCCCAACATAACTCAGTCACCAAGTCACTGCTGGTGCTGAGAGAGCACCGAAAATACGAAATATGAGGAAAGTGACATTGGATACAGTGTCTTATTGGGCACAGTCACCTACCATTGTATTTATAATGTGTCCTTATATCTATAGTTCAAATGTATTATTAAAATCATTTATTAGTGTGATTGAGGTTGGTTTTTAATATAACATCAGAGTAGATCCACACGAACATGATAACATTGACTTTGGGATCACAGTGGGGGCATCGTCGGAAGTGGGATGATAACATTCCAAACTACACTTTGATACACAGAGTAGTTCTTTTTATGTATGTATATACGTCCGTTCAATCTTCAGTTCTTTGCTAGCCTTAGTTTTTGTGTCAGTTCCACTATATCAGTTTCATAGAGCATGCGAATTCATTAATTCGGTTACTGTTCATACGAAAATGGAATCTCGTGTCAAAATAATGTTTGTCTGAATATTAATTTCTCAAACTTTTCTCCCGCTGATCAGTGAGTGAATAATGTATCGAAACGATAAATCTAATTGAAATTATTATATTAATGACTATGATAATATTCATGTTATCTGACTATAAATGAGATTTCGAAAATTATTTCTCTCTTTCACATTATAGTCGTGCTAGCAAGAGATGCACAAATCCTGTCTGTGTCAGAGAATATTATCGCACTCCCAGGAGAAGAAGTTCAATTGAATTGCACTGTGAAAAATCTAAATGACAATAAGATATCATGGGTAAAAGGATCTCAAACCATTGCTTCAAATAATGAAATGCAATTCAAAAATAACAGATTTGTTGTGAACTTCGACGAAAACCGGTCACTTTATTCGCTGAAAGTATGTATACTTCCATTAGTATAGATCATTCAAGTACTATTCAATTGTAGAAACAAGAAATTTTTCATTTAAGATCAGCAATATCCAAGAAAATGACCGTGGCCTTTATTTTTGTCGAATCATGTTCAATATTGATGATAATCTCGACAGACAAATTAAACTGGATATTAAGAGATCTCCGACGATAAACAATCTAACATCCGTTTTATCTGTCAATAGAGGAGATCCTATTCATTTAGAGTGCAAAGCTGATGGTATTCCCGAACCGAATATAACTTGGAAAAGAGCAAATAATGAAATATTTGGAAATGGAGGGCTTGCACTGAAGTATGTGAGAATTTTTTATCTTATTAGAATTTTCAGAACCAACAATCAATCTTATAAGCCAGATAATTATAGGTTGACACATTAATATTTTATGATCAATGAATTTCTTGTAAAATCCACATTGACGTAGTTATCGAAATCATCAAAAACTTCGACAGGTGAGCGTGCGCCGCGTTTATGTCACAAGATTGCATTTTTTCACTCCTGGCCAAATTCTACAAAAACTGAACACTTCACGGAAAAAAGGTCTTACAGGGTTCGTTACCCTTCGAAGGCTCACAAGTGAGGTCTCTTAAAAGTGTTTTTTTCTTCGCTAAAAGAACTGAAATAAAATGTTGAGGATTCATCAAACATGTTTCAAGGCATAGAAAAGTTTATTTTTAGTTCAATGTTAATCAGAAAATTTTTAATCTCAAATGCCTGTGGCGCATAGACATTAAAAAGAAGACATCCAAAAACTCCTTCTGTAAAATAATTTTACAGAAGTTAATATGAGGATATTTATACATTCATAGACATATTTTGAACATTTTGAAAGCTTATCAAATGTGTTTCCGGAATGATTAATTGAATAATAATTCTAAGATATCGGAAGAGCTATTGTGCGCATCGAAAGAGAAAATTATATAGTCTGAAGTACAATTTTCATAATGTTTGGATCTTAGATCACGATAATTCATTGCTATTTCAATTCTTCTAACAGTGGGAGAAGTGTGAACATACAATTTGCCGATAAAACAGATAGAGGTAAATATTATTGCATAGCCGACAACGGAGTTGAACCATCAGATAAAAGATCTGTCGAAGTGAGAGTTGAATTTGCACCAGAAGTGTATGCTCTAAAACCCAAAATTGGTCTACCGAAAGGTAGTGATGCAGAACTACTCTGTAATATAGAGGCTTATCCGCCACCAGAGATAACTTGGTTAAAGAATGACAAAGAAATCGTCAAAAGTAAACCTATTTCATCGAATGCAGAGTCCCTTTCCAAGCATCATATTAATTTAATAGGATCTGCAGATTATGGTTTATACACTTGCAGAGTTGAAAATTCGCTAGGAACAGCACAAACTTCTATAGAGCTTTTTGGTGAGTTATGATAGTTCGATAAATAGGGAGATGTAAAATAATGCAAAAGAGTTGAAAATTGAGATTGAACTTCTTTCCAGATGGTTTATTCATTTTCAAATTCATGATAATATCAATAAAATTCGTATCTGTTTCGATCGCTCTTATTTTGTACATACAACTAGATTTCATTTTTAAATATGATCGTACAAACCTTTTTTTTAATTATTGATAAACCTTTATATTCATGCTGATCATCTTTTTTCAATGAAAGATCACATGTAACCATGTGTAGGTTTTTATTCGTAGTTATACGTTTACAATGCAATATAAAGTTTGAACATCCAATAACCAGTCAAATCATTTCAGATGTTTATATGTAAAAAAACAATGAATGAAATTCATTAGACTAGACATTATTTTTCAATAAATCAAAACCTCTTATTCATTTAATTAATAACTGCTAAAATAAAATAAATATTCACATTCACATTTCTAAACAGTGCCTTTTACATTCCTCTTGTTTGATACTGTTATGAATGGAATCTATCCGTCTCTAGACATACGTATCAGTCGTGTATTTACGATTCAGAAATAATTCTTCCTACATATATCAGACTATTTGTCGTGTTTTATATGATGAAGTTCAGTGAATAATTTATGGTAAAGTTAAGAGAAATTCCATCGAAAAGTGATACTTCAACTTTTTCTGACGAAGACTACCTTGTTCCGTTTTTTTCTCGAGGAAATTAATATATTTTGACTGATTTCCTCGGTAAAATCGTCTTATTATACAAATTAATTGAGAAAATCATGAGGAAATTCATAATAGATAAATTATACCATTTGTACGTTACAGAGACAGAACCAATCAAGTATTTAGAAGAGAAAAAAGGTTTCCTATTCTTCCGACGATGAAAATCTTTCGACTCAAGATTCAAGAGTGAGCTAGAATACAAAAATGTGAACTATCAAATACATAAATTATTAAGTAAAATAGAATGATACTGGATAATAAGAATAAATCATGAAATTGATAAATTATAGTTATATACTATGGAAATGTTAATGTATATCTTGAGTTACAATCTATTTTCCCAGATCATACATCATTTATAAATGTCTCATCAACACATTCACCATTCCGGCAGTACTAGAAAAAAATAAAATTTAGGTTGCAATTGTTCAATCAAATGTTGTACGTTGTATGTTGTATGTTATTTTTTATTCGATATTTACCAAACCATCTCCGCAAGTAGTACCTTCAGCAGCTGGAGCCTTCCCAATACATTTCATATTTGTCAAAGATTTCGTGCAGTGCAATTTCCAGCATACTGTTGCATTAAACTGAAATAATTGATCAACTGATTTAATCGTTCAAAGAAATAAAATGAGTGCTTATGTTATTTCAAACTTCGGTATTACTTTCTATTGATCAAATTGACCAGAAGTAAATTAAAAATCATTATAGTGATCATAGCCCACTTGACCTCATCCGTGCTTATCGATAAAATCCTTTAACAATATAATACTCATTTGAAAAAACTTACAACGCATGGTATTCCTCCACGTGCAAGACATTGTTCATCTAAGGTTAAAATTTTACCAGGTAAATTTTGGAAGACCAATTCACCCAAATTTTTCGGCTTATTTTCTAAGCAGTTACTAGCGGTCAAGCTGTGAATCAAATAATATTAGTTTTTTTTCACGATTCATTCAAAACGACTATACTTTGAACGCTGTGAAGAATTAAACCTTGCAAATTGCTGTAATAGTTTTTTACTGCATGGCGACCAGCATAAGCTATTGACGGAACGATGTTTCGCACTTGCCATAATGAATCCTTCTTTCATAGAACAATCAGCAGCTCCTTTTTCTCCATCGTGGGGTAAGCCAAGCCTTTCAATAGAAATAAAATTTTTGTTATTACCGGAAGACAAGTCTTAAAGTATCTCAGTAACACATTTTTCGATTATTATCCATGTTTTTCGACTCATAGTTTACGAAAATCGAGGTCCCGAAGTTCGATTCAAGAATTTGATTTTTGCCCCGTCCTCGAAGAGAAAGCCATAGTAGAACTACTACTATTTATTAGTAGAATTATGGAACTAACCATATGAAAATACTCGGAAATTCCTTAAATATTTACAATCTGTAAAAAATTACTAGATTTATAGATGAAAATATCAATGTAAGTCGATTTTACACACCTCATACAGTGCAAATATATGATTTTGTGAAAGTGACCAATGCTGGGAAACGTAAGGGGGTTGAATTATAAGTTGGGCATAATGACTATCTAAATTTTACGATGCTCGATTCATGTTTGATACCTCTTGAACTACCCTTTAACTGCACGTATGTATCATATAATGATAATAAATATCGAATCAATATGTTACTGAGTTGCTGGAACACAATTTAAGAAAAAATCTTAAATACGTACAAATGTCCTATTTCGTGGGTTGCAGTAATGATGCCCGAATATCCTCCATTGTCCTCCAATATAGCTGTATTTTGTTTCTTCGAACACGCTTTGCCAACGAATGCTTTGCCTAAAATTGTTCTTTTTTATAATCGAAACTCGTATATATCATGAGTATTTATTGAAGCAGTATTAATTCAATTTATCGTTATTTCTTACCTAAAGCTGAAGACTTACAATAGTCAGCATATTTCAAACTGCAAATATCACGCCTTAGGGATAATGAAACATAGTTTGAGTAATCCAGTGAACATATTCATTAATAATAATCAATATATTAAAATATTGTTACTTTGTCATTGTCACTATAACATCCTTTGATGTGATGAATTCAGCTTCTTCATAAAAATATTCTCCTGCATCTAGTAAAGCTTCTTTAGCGTGTATCCGACCAATATCATCCAAATTATCGTCTAAAAATCCCAAAGCCATTTGATCCTAAAATTATCAAATCTTTTTATGTCTTTATTTATCCAAGTTGGAGCTTCAATCTAGTCATATTATAATATCATTTCGGGCATATTTACGATTCACAACGAAACATTTAACAAAATAATCCTCACTTGTGCTAAAATAACTCCAGCAATATTCAATTTAACTTCAGGTGAATCCAAAAGTTGATATCTTAGGTCTACGCCATTCCAAAAAGGTACTAAATAATTCATCGCAAACTGTGGATGATTTCCTAAATGCCTGAGAAAAATACATAATGGAAGAAAGTGTGAATCAGAATATTGATGCGGTTGTCAGTAACTCCTCTGTGCATAGTATATGTCAGATCTACTCACTTGTAAAGGGAATCATCAATAATAACTAAAATTTCTGGGTACAAAACTTGAAGTGGATATGGTCTGTAAAATTTTTGACCGGATTTCCTCAGACTATTATCGATTTCTGGATGAGCGGAAAGAAAAGTTGTTGGTACTAATTTTTCATTTATACAAATATATATATATATCATGTGAAACAATTATTGTGATCACCTAGCGTGTACTTTGTGTATACTAATTCAATTCAGAAATTCATTTTTATGTTGTTGTGCAAAAAAGATCAACTTATATTATTTTTAAAAAAAATCTCAAAAAACATTGTGTAAGTATAATTTTTTCTATCAGAAACCATTCCCATGGAATTCTTCGAAACTTGTTTCAGCATAAGTATCCGTATCATAATATTGATTACTTGAATAAAACAAGAAAATATCAACAGACCATGACTAATCTTAGAAACGGGTTCATGGGTTGATTCGTGTTATTACCACATCCACATCAAAAACATTACCTGAAGGAATGTCATCAGAAGGTTGATCTTCGGTAGATACTTTGTATATCACATGATCTTTTAAATTATCACGATCATCGGTAATATTCGGAATTAAATCAATGAAACGTTGTGGAAGAGGGCTTATTGCTAAATCTGCAGCAACCATGCCATCCTGAAACATCAAACCTTGAATCAACTTATATCCATTTAAGTATTCCAATAGTTGAAAATAAATATCTAATTAGGTGATCTTATGAGGTGATCTTACTTACGTAAACAACTTTGTCACTGTTTTGGAGCTTAGTTTCTAGTAAAGATACCATATTCATGGGGTCTTGATAAATCCCATTCACATCATCCAGTATCTGTAACAAAATTATTAAATAAAATACATTCTAGGGAATCCTGAAAAGTTCCCTGATTTTTCCTGGTCACTTTAACTCTAGTGTACAGTAGGCCTGAGTAACTTCTACCCGTTTTCCTTATTCTAAAAGCAATTTCGACTTCGAAAAATACCCATTAAATTACCTCTAGGCTAAGAAGTGAACGTTAATAGGACATTTTTTTCTGAAAACAACTTTTTCATCACTTGCATCGAAAAGTAGATGATTAAACCTTAGTTTTCTACACTCATGATAAAAAATACTGTTCGATATTAGAGTAAATGATATGATTCTAGGCTCGTGTGATTACCTCACAAGTGCCTAGCTTTTGCTCTAGTGTCGAAATGCACAATTTCAGAATAAAATTTTCGAAGGCAAACACTTATTTTAAATTTTAAAATATTAGATTAGTTTTATAGATTCTCACATTTCCGCACATTAATTTTTTTTAATTGAAAAGAAATTGTGATCAAAAGCGCGGTATAAGAAGCACACTTTTGTGTGGAAAGACATCCAGAATTGAAAAAATGCTCTGTTTATATTTATTTTGAATTGGTTTCATGGTCAAGAATCTAATCGAGAACTCATTGTATTTGAAGTTATATGAAAACGGCTATAGTATTCTGCCTGTAAAAGTCATTCTCTACTTACATTGGTTAATAATTCATATTCCACTTGTGAAGAATTCAATGGGTTCGTTCGAACATGCCAGATAGGCGTATTTTTGCCCAACAAGACTTCATCTCTTCGCTTCAAGTGGAGATTATAGTGTCTCCCAAAAGCCATAAATGATATGTATCGACTTTCTGTTGATATTTTTCGATTAAATTGATTAGTTGGAAAAATATTTTCCGAATTTATTTCAACAAGCTCGTGTGCTGGTACTAAAATAAATATTCAATTAAATCGTAGATAAATAAATATAATGATAAAGAATTATATTCAATTTTTTCGCACCTCGATCCCGAGTGGAACGAAATACTCTGTGAATCTCTTCATCTGTCATCATTTCATAAACCTACAATTATATTTTAATAATATTTTGATGATTCGGTATTTTAAATATCGGAGAAAAGAATTACTCACTTGAGTGCCAATGCAGATATTGAAGTACATAAGCAATGCAATAAAGGATAGTTTTATCCGAGATGTTAATACATTTCTGATATTCATCGTATTTTCGAACACTTTAAAGAAACAATAGCCAAATTGATTATAACTTCACTGAAGATTACTCAGTAACTTCACGTTCAACAACAAATCATTTCTTAGGTGTAAATGTAACGAGTGTGTTATGGTACGGCGTCAGATGTACATATACATGACAAACTGACTGCTTTTTAAAAGGTACTACAAGTTTGTATAATCGTATGAAACTCATAAATAAACCAATGAACATACGGGTGCCATGTAATCGCATATAATTTCTCGGCGAATGCAACAGTACTAAGAAATTTCACAAGTATGTCGCGTGATGAGCATGCTTCATTACGAGATCAAAACTATAGTTCTATTCTATTATATTTAATTAGAGTATGCAATTAATTTCCGAAAAAAATAATGTATAAGAATAATTTGCTATAGTTACGCATCGATGGTGATGAGAAGGTCGAAAGCTTATACTTTACACAATCACTCAGTACCATGGAATGGTTATTTATTAATTGTTGAATATGTCTTGAATTATGCTTATGGAGACAACTATATGCATTGTAGATACAGACGCAAACACAAAATTTCTTGCAATATATCTCGTGGGCAGACATCAATTGTTTAAATCTGCAGGACAAGTGATGGAAATCCTGGAGTTAAGAAAAGTAATCGGAAAGAAAAAAGAATAAAGAATATATATATATATATGTTCAGTGATGTGCGGATTTTACCGATAGAGCCTCCGCATGAGCTCACCGTGACAGACTGACTGCTCGCAGGCTGCAGCATTTTGAGGGCTGAGCGGGAGGTGTCTCAGGAGAGCCGGCGCCGAACTCGGGAGAATTCGGCGGGACCACGTCGTAAAGTTCGAGATGAGCGTCCGGCGGAGAGTCGGTTGTTGGTGACCGTTACATAGAAACTCGGCCGGCTCAAAGAAAGTAACCAGTAGAAAGTGTACTTTTGGGCTAAATACGTAAAACTCAATGATACATGGGTGATTCTCTGTCAAATCAATTGCTCAAGAAATCGATCGATATGCCTATATCGACCTATATGCCTATAGGGCCACGCTTGATCCTTTTAACAAAATGCGATTACTATTGTTTTTAATTAGTAAATATCAAGTTCAAACAGCTGATCTGATCACACGCGCGATCAAATAAAGTTTTTCTTTCATAACTTGAATGACCATTCACTTCCTCCTCCGTAATATGCTACAATAATGTAAATTGTGAGTGAGTATAAGTTAGATTAGATGTTTTTTGATAACTTTCATATATGTATTTCTCCATCACTCGATGGCACAAGTATTAAAACAACATCAATGAGCAGATCTTATGAAAAAGTTAAATACATGAATTCGTAAGAAATACTATAGTGCGGGTCGTATCTTAATTTCTAATGTTTCCCAGAATATGACCTACATTTCAAGGTTCGTTTGAATGTCAAGATATCTTTAGTCTAATCTTTTCACTTCGTGCTTATTGCTTGAATTTTCTCCCATAGCTATATAGAAATTTAAGTCTCTAAGTTGTTTCTTTCAAATTCTGGCATATCTTGCTTGAGGAAAGTCTTGTGATGATGTCAAAAAGCAAAAATGTCAATTTAATTTTTTCTCGATGAATTGCGATCGATCACCTGCGGACGACGAGAGTTACCACCACAAAAAAAAAACAAGAAATGCCTGTACATATGTGAGAGTAAATTATCACGCCATATGTTCCAGAGATATGGTCGGAATTTTATAAAATTCGTCTCGAATCAAGTGGATACACGAACTCAGTTCAATTTTGGAGCAGATCAGTCAAGTTTTATAGATACTCTGAAATTGGTTGAGTGTCTGTTATAGATGAGTTAGAGATGTTATAGAGAGTCTGATTATAATTACAAGAGTACTTTACAGGGGGTCCTGCTCAGCAAGAGTCCTCGCAGAACTAAAACATTAATTTCCGTCACTTCATTCAATTACTCTAAATTCCTCACATTCTTCTCGAACACAGGGGTTAGCGAACAAAGCGAGGAAGGGTGATCATAAGAATTCATGCCACATTTTCAAATTCTAATTTTGTCTGATATTCACATCTCATCTAAATTATCTGTTCCGTGACAAAGAAAGTTCTGAAAATGTGGAAACTGAAGGGTTCAGAACTATAGTTGACCATAGGAGACCACCTGACCACCAGTCTTTCGATTCATCATTACATACCGTGTCACATTGGCTTCACTTTTATTTCAATCGCGCGAAAAATAGTATTTTCAGTAGTATACAGAAAATAGACTGGAGAAAAGCAACGTGACAAACAGAAATATGAGCTGTTTCTACATGTGAAATAGAGTTAGTAGTGTGTAAAGAAATAAGAATCATTACACAGCTCATTTATTGTAATTTAAATGGCAGAGTGAAATAATGAAAACACGAAAAAAGCAGGTAGTAAAACTTCAAACTGTTGTAAGAAAGTGGCTCTAAATGCTAAATGAACGAGGAAGTGACCAACAATTTTCTTTTAATACTAACAACGAAACCCAACCACCACTGACGCCCAGAGAGCACCGGAAATACTAAATCTGAGAAACGCGCCACATTTGCTGCAGTCCCCTTATTTGCGAATCTATACAAAAATATTTTATATATTTGATTAGCTCTTGGAAAAAACTCGTAGTGATCAATAGACTAAATTTCTTAATGTTTGTTTTCAAGAAGCCATAAATTAGGCTGAGAAATAAATTTATTATTCATATACACTGAAATTTAACATTGTTTTTTTGTATATTTGTATCCGCATAAAAAACTAATTGTTGAGTATTTTCGATTTTTCAGAATTAGGTCTTCAAATAATAACATTTTAACGCCCCTTGCGAAGAATAGTTATAGGTTCTGGTATATACTACAAAGAGTAGCACACATTAACATTTCTTACGGAGGAATTGGTATTGTTCAGCTGTTTTCGAGGTTTCGATTCTACTTCGATCCATATATGTATTCAGTCTTTTGAATGCTTTGAAGCTTCGCAGACAAGGTCAATATAAAATGATAAGAATAAGTTTTCAAGCAACTCATGATACTGCCAGATTTTACCGTAAGAACGTTCTAATTTTCGCAAGAGCAGAGCCGAAATGTGCAAGTTTCTGCGAGAAAAAAAAGTCCGATACTGTGCGAAAAGTTTTGGAATATGCTAACCTTCTTGAAAGCTCTTGAAATCTGCTGTATTCGATTTGCCGTAAGGGACGTCGAATTTTCAGGTCAAAAATGTATTTTTCTGAAAAGCAAATCATCATTCGTAGATGTTGAATTGCAGTAATCAATAATTAGTAGCAGTAAGAAAAATTGCAGGATTATTCAAATTTTTCGCTTCGTAAGTGTTGACGTAGAGCGCGCGTGAACGTTGAGTTACCTACTCACGGCAACAACCTAGACTAACCTATATACTCGCTAACATCGAGAGTAGGTGCGAGTATATTTCCGGAGATATGTTGTGAAATTGAAATACTCCCCCTGGAAAAACAACTAATCCCGTACTTGACGCGAATTCACGGGCGAGCCTGCAGGTGCAGATGTTTGCGAGCAGTACTACTCGACATTTCGTATAATTTAACTTTGCCGCGCGCGAGTTGGTTGGGGGCGCATGCGCCACGCGCATCCTTGCGGGTAATATCATATCCGCGAGTTCAACGGTGTTTCTCTATTTTCCCAAGAAATAACCGAGTTTTCCACGATTTAGCAGCGGACAGGAGAGGAGGCATGCTGGAGGGCAAATGCGAAAGCAGCTCTCTGTTCCAAGATGAATTTGCACATGGGGGGCGCAGGGACATTTGTAATCGCGCTGATGCAGGGGTGACTGGAATATATACTCGACGAGTCAGTCAGTCAGTCCGAGTCATTGTCACCGATCAGTCGGTCGATGTCCCGAGCGGGCTTCCGTAATCCGTATAGTACAAGCTGTCGGAGAGGCCACCTGGCCGCGTGTGTCACAGTCCGCTTCCCTCGGTGTACACGAGTCGCGAGTCGCGATCCGCGAACTCGCGCGAGAGCAGCCGCGAGAGCCGATCGCGGCAGAAGCCGCTGGAAGCCGCTCTGTAGCCCAGACCTGCAGCCATGAAGCTCGTGGACAACGTGGTGCGCAGCTTCAAGGTCGCCAAGATCTTCCGCGAGAACTCGGACCGCATAAACTGCATCGACTTCTCCACGACTGGCGACACCCTCATCTCCTGCTCCGAGGATGACCAAATCGTCATCTACGACTGCGAGAAGGGCACTCAGATGCGCACCGTCAACTCCAAGAAGTATGGCGTCGACCTCATACACTTCACCCACGCCAAGAACACCGCGATTCACAGCAGCACCAAAATCGACGACACGATCCGCTACCTCAGCCTGCACGACAACAAGTACATAAGGTACTTCCCCGGCCACACCAAGAAGGTGGTGTCGCTGTGCATCAGCCCCATCGAGGACACCTTTCTCTCGGGCTCGCTCGACAAATCGCTCAGGCTCTGGGACCTGCGCTCGCCCAACTGCCACGGGGTAATGAACGTCTCGGGCCGGCCTGTTGCCGCTTACGACCCAGAGGGCCTCATCTTCGCCGCCGGCGTCAACTCCGAGTCCATCAAGCTCTACGACCTGCGCAGCTTTGACAAAGGCCCCTTCACCAACTTCAAGCTTTCCCATGAGAAAGAGTGCGACTGGACGGGCCTCAAGTTTTCCAGGGACGGCAAGACCATTCTCATATCCACCAACGGTGGTATCATCAGACTCATCGACGCCTTCCATGGTACACCTCTCCAGACTTTCACAGGACACCTCAACAACAAGGGCATCCCTATCGAAGCCAGCTTCAGTCCAGACTCCCAGTTTGTTTTCAGTGGTTCCACTGACGGCAGAGTGCATGTTTGGAATGCCGACACTGGCTACAAGGTGTGTGTACTCAATGGAGACCATCCAGCTCCTGTGCAGTGTGTTCAATTCAATCCCAAGTATATGATGCTGGCATCTGCTTGCACCAACATGGCCTTCTGGCTACCCACTGTCGATGACATGTCTTAAGCCACACCATCCGAGTCTTTATCGAGATCAAATTTGGAATTTGACGCAAGACATCCGGATGAGTTTGGAAGCAGTCAGCTTCTCCAAGGCAGGTTGCTGCCAGTGATTCTTCATCAAGTCTTCAGTTTGGAGCGCTTCGGAGAGTGAAACATCCTAATTTATGTCTTAGCTCTAATCGTTTTTAGTGACAACAAGGACACTACCCAAATCGATAGCATTGTTATGCCACCCAATTATAATTGAGTGGCTAGATTTTTTACACTAGCCGACTCGTGATGTTGACTAGATACTAAAGTATTTGAACTTGTCGTCCACATGAGGTTACTCCCTAAAAAACTATTACTATCTAGCTTTACAATATCATTTCATAGTCATTTTGTTACTTGTACAATCTTTGCAGGCTTAATGTCTCATGCAAGTCTTCAACGATCCTCAAAATAGCTTTTCATTTATATTAATATAATTCAATTCTGTATTTCTGATATGCGTATCAACAATTTTAACCTATTCTTAAAGAAAAACTTTTATTATAATGGCTAGTTTGAAGTCTTGTTGATTTATTGCAAAAAAATTAATATGGATTAAGTCATAATAAGAATTAATCATTAATAAGGATTAAGATTAATTCCTTTCGTAAACTCGTAATAATAAAACATCTTTTTTGTACACCCCAAAAGATATTTTTTCATTTTTTCACCTATATTATTCATTATAACCTCAGTTGAAATCTTCCATGATTTTTTATGTGAATTTTATTTACAATTATACATATTTATATTTACTATATATTTTCTTAAATAGTCTTACAAAATATTCAAATCTATATTTCATGATGAATTTTTATAATACAAATAATCCAATTCAAATTTATGATTTTTTAGTGTCTGTCAAATTGTCATTGGAAACTTGAATATGATAAAACTGTTTATCTTCTTCAGAAATAAGTGTTGGAGCACCTGACATTAAATCTCTTCCTTCCATTGTTTTTGGAAAAGCAATAACTTGTCTAATACTAGATGCACCACAAATCATAGAAATATATCGATCTAGACCTATAAAAAGTTGATTTTTAATGTATTAACCATTGCTCTTATGGAGAAATTTTAACAATTTACCTATAGCAATTCCACCATGAGGAGGAGCACCACTATCTAAAGCTTCCAATAAATAATACATTTGAGTAGAATCAATTTTCAGCATGTCGAAAATTTTCTCTTGAAGTGATTTTGAATGAATACGTATTGATCCTCCTCCAACTTCTGACCCATTCAACACCAAATCATACTGCAATCCTCTTACCTGTAATCAAATTTTTTCCATGTTACTCAATGCGTGAAACGCCATTTCACACACTTGTGCGTTTCTTGAAAGGCCGTTTTACGAGCTCATAACATAAAATATTGTATCCAACTGGTGCGTCAAACTTTCATCACTCGTCGCCGGCCACTCGTGGACACGTCCACACGAGTCTTAAAAATTTTACGCACTAGTTGCATAATATACTATTTTTCCTATGTTCATAACTTTTTAGTAACCCAAAATCTTCATCAATGGTTCAAGTTTTTAAAAAATTTGGATAACTAACAATTTGTCAAAAAGACTAGAAAATTGAATACCTTGAGTGGATTGGAAAAAAGGTGTTGGATATCTTCCGGATGAGGTTGAGTGAAAGGATGATGCATAGTTTCCAAAATATTTGTATCATTGTTCATAGAAAACAAAGGCATATCATACACCCAGACGAATCTATAACCAGCAGATCTAATGAGCTCTCCATGAGATTCCAAAATATTTGTAAACTCAACTCGAATTTTCCCAAGAAGCTGCCTCTAAAAAACGTTCAAGCATTGAATTTGAATTATTATTGATATAGGATTTCATGATAAGATACAGCTAGAGTAAGTTGTATTCACTTACAGCATCTGACTTCTGTCCATAGGTCAGTAATAAAACATCATCTTTCTTTAATTCAAGCTTTTTGGTAATATTTTTTCTTATTGTTTCTGAGAATAATTTACTTAAACCTGATAGATTAATATCTGATACTTTTAACTGGATTAGTTTGATGTTTGGATACATTTGTTTTGCTGTAATATTCAATTTTTCTTTCACTGATTTACTAAGGAATTGCTATAATAGATAATTGGAATATACATAATAGTCATAATGGTTATCTCAAATATTTGTTAGAAAAAAATTACTTGTTTTCCAGAAAAAGCAGTTGCATATACATCAAAAGATGAATTTGGTTCATCATCAATACCACTGCCCATTGCAGATATATTGTATATCTGAAAAATGTTCAATATTAGTCATCCCATTAGTTTCATAATTGATTGATTGATGTATTTAGTTTCAACAACTCTTCCAGGTATCCTCAAATCTGGACAGTCCACACCATAAGTCTCCATCGCTTCTTCATAGGGAATGCGCTTGAAAGGTATTTCTAAATTTCCCAATGCTTGAGGCCAACTAGCAACAATAATCTGTTCAGTTAAATTTATTATGCATTCTCGATCAACAAAAGACATTTCTATGTCCAGCTAAAGTAATAAAAATAACTGTGATTAGGAGTTTTATCAATTCATGAGATAGAAAGGTTACAGAAAAAATATGATCTAAAATCTAACTTGATCATACTTGGGTAAATTCTGGTTGTCTATCATTTCTTGATCCTTCATCTCTGTAACATTGAGCCATCTGAAAGTACCTGTCAATGCCACCAACCATAAGTAGTTGTTTGAATTGTTGTGGACTTTGGACTAACGAATAAAATTTCCCTGAATGTTGAGTTGGAACTACAAATTCTTGAGCACCCTGGAAAGTACAATATTCAATTAAACTTTTCAGAAAATTATAGGAAGGGTTTGAGTGAAATACGAACTCCTGGAGTTTTACGAAATAGGGTTGGAGTAGCAACATCAACAAATCCACATTGGTTTACAAGGTATTCTCTCATTTTCATTGTGACCCAAGATCGTATCCGCAAATTTCTCTGCAGTTCAGGAAATCTAAGGGCTAAATATCTATATTGCATTTGAAGTGATTCTTTTGCCTTGTTGAAATCTCTTATATTAAAAGGCAATTGACGCATTGAGGTGTTGAGAATTTCTATAGATTTTACACATATTTCAATATCACCAGTTTTCATTTTTGTATTGCATTGATCTTTAGGTCTTGGAACTACTGTTCCAAATACACTTAACACTGTTTCATATGGTAAATCTTTAAATACTTCTGATAAATCAGTATTCTGGAAAGAAAATATAAGACCATGATTAATATTTTCACCTAAAAACTTGATCAGTTTTATTGATTTAATACTACCTTTTTATCAATTACACATTGAACAGAACCATAAGAATCACGTAGAATAAGGAACTGATCTCCTCTCTGAAATTCTAACCAACCACAAATCTGCACCGTCTCTCCAACATTATTATTTGTTAGTTCACCACAAGTATGTGTTCTATTGACAAATTTATTGACAGGTTCCACACTCTCTTTTATTTTGAATTTTACTTTCTGTGCAGGGACTTCTTGGCTGTGTAATTTCAAGCAAGGTATAGTGAATACTTGTTGACTATACTAGAACAAAAATTGAATATTTTGCAATTTATATTTTGTTGATGACACTATATTTTATTATGTTAACTATTTAATTAAAAAAAGTGTCCTTTTACTTTGGAGCATTCCACACGAAACCTGTGATATGTCAGAAATTGCTGTCGAATGAAATGAAATAAAACTCTATTTCTATTTAACATCATTCTATCTTTTCAACAAATATATCAAAAATAATAAAAGGAATAGGTTATCAACTGTGGACAAATAAGCTGGAATGAGGAATATTATAGATAGTAGTCTCAGCTGGTCTCAGCTGGACGTAGTGGAGTAGTGGACTGTGGTTCACCGTCCAGGCGGTCCAGGTCCGTGGAATCGCTGGAAATCGCCGGCTATCGAAACACATGCGTGCGCACGTTGATTTACCTATATACATATATACTTATATAGATGTACGTGTCGGCGTGTGTCTTCGTGTTGAATCATTTCATATACACATACACTCTACAGTCAAGTATTAGTATGTTTTCAAAGCTGCTTATATCTCTGTGAAATTGTTGCGCTACATCGCGCCTTAGAATATACACAAAATGGTGAGGAAATACTCTTTATTTGAAATAATTTTTGTATTCATTAAATTACCTTTTTTAATATTCTCTAGTTACCCTTGTCTCTGTTACGTACGGCACAGAATCATCCTATGGTAAGCTCATAACCTACAAACTCTCTTTCGTTTTAGTTTGTTTGATTGATTTCTGATAGAATTTGTCATAATATGCTTATTTATCATGTAGTTGGTTGAACTGAAAAATGGAGAAACATACAATGGTCATTTGGTTAGCTGTGACAATTGGATGAATATAAATTTACGAGAAGTTATTTGTACTTCTAGGGTAAGTTTTTAATTGTTGTTAAATCTTCTATGTTTTCAGAAATCAAATAATAGAGAATTATTTATTGAAATTACTTAGAAAAAAGATTTTATTTAATTTCAATAGAATAGTATTGTTATTACTTCAAATTCTTACTTATGTTAACATATTTCATAAAGAAATTATTATTGTAAAAAATCAGAATTTTCAATAGTAAAATCAATTAAATATTATGTTTTAATCCTTGATAATTCTTTTTAAAGGATGGTGACAAGTTCTGGCGAATGCCAGAATGTTATATCAGGGGTAGTACAATTAAATATTTGCGAATCCCTGATGAAGTTATAGATATGGTCAAAGAAGATGTCCAAATGAAATCTAGAGGACGAGGTGAGATGAAAGGCAGAGGTGGTGGACAAAGCCAAAGAGGTGGTCGTGGAGGTGGAAGAGGTATTATTATTTGGATAATTAGATAATTATTTAATATTATTGCAAAGTCAGACATACTTCACTAAATAACTTACCTTATTGTAAATTGAATTTGAAACGCTTGAATTTACAAATGAGCACTCAATAGTAGTGGTTGTTTTCTATGCTTGGGCTTTTACTTAAAAAATACTGAATATTTTGGAAATAGATTTTGGTAGTCTGAATTAATTTTTAAATTGTACCGACTCAATTGATGTAAATCAATGTAAAATGCCTTGAATTAAAATATAAAATGTGTATTTGAAATGTATTGATTTTCTAAAATGATGTCATTTTAGGTTCATTCGGTGGTCGAGGAGGAAGAGGACCTGTACCAATTGGTCGCGGTGGTGGTGGTGGCGGTGGCGGCGGCGGCGGCGGTGGTGGTGGAAGTCAAGGAAACAAAAATAAGAAGTTGCACTAATTCATGGTGTCTATATATAATTCAATTGTAAGATAATAAGTATATAAGTAAGAAATAAATTATCTCTTTTATATATTATTTTTGAGTATCTTATTGTTTACATGTTTATTAATAATTGATTCAAAAACAGAAAATATGTTCTTTGATAAATTAGCAAACAACATTCAACATATCACATTATCATGTGAACGTGTTTATTTATTTATTATTTATTATATTGATTATCATATAGGCATAATACTAATGCTAATAAAATGCTAATAAAAAGCGTTTTGCACGTTACAATTGCATGTAATAACAGTTTGTAGCTATTCAAATTCAACCTTGGAATTAAGTATTAATTAACCTACAAAAATAAAACCACAATAAACAAATCAATAAAATTTATTGAATTATAGCTCTAAAAAAAATACACATGCAAACCAAAAAATGAATGGGAAACGAATTTTGTTGAATAAAAAAACATTTTTGTATCTTTAATCAATTTATCATTTATTTTATTTAACACATGAGAAATAGCATGATTCTGACACAAATATTATGATAAATGACATCAAATCTTAGGCTTCTATAAACTTCTTCATCACATTTAATTTCATTTCTAAAATATAAAATTGGTCAAAACCTATAATTCATTCCTATCTAAATAATGAAGGGGAATATTGATTCGAAAAACCTATAGGTGCTTTTGAGAGAGCTGAGATAGAATATTTTTCTTATAAACTTTATTTTACATTTTGAACACTGCTAAAATTTTATGTCAAACTTCAAAAAGAGAAATTCAGGATGCATTGGTGCTATTCAAAGTTATATTCAGTGGTAGTAATTATTTAACAAGAAATTAACGAAAGTTTACTCAGGAAAACACTGAATTGAATCAAGAGTTCCTAAATTGCAATATTTATTTCTGAACAGGTCCTTGAGAAAATTATAATTGAGTGAATAAGATTTACACAAAGAAAAATCAAATTTCTAGAAAAACATTTTTTCTCACTTCAACAAGTGTTTCAATTGTTTCACAGATAAAAATTTTCAACCCAAAAATCTGCGTTTTCTTCTTCATTCTTTCACGAGTATCTCAAAATCCCCACATTAGATTCCAAAGCAAAACGCATTTTAAAAGTTGCTATTTTACAATACCTCGTCTTGACAAAATCTAACAACTTTTTTTTGAAGGACAAGCTTTCTTAGGTAATATAATAGTAGGGGAGCTGGTGGTAAAAAACTTTTTGGTTTAGTTATGGCTAGTTTATAAATAGAATTCATTTTCGGGACGAGCTAGAATGATTTTTGGCATATCTTATTCCGCGTATTCTTTCATATTTTCCGGACTTTCAAACGAATATCTATCGATGTGATCTGTAAAATCCTCTAATTCATATTAGAGGATCAGCATGCGATCATTCGTGGTTTGATGCATCAATGATAGTCTCTGTAAATCTCATAATTTTATATTAAAACTAAAGATATAAAAACTGCGATTTAACGGAGTTCCCAGCTCTTTTTCGAATGAGTAGGGTCCCGTTAAGATTTGGTGCATCTTGTTTCCCCATTCGAAATACAATTTTTATTAGTATTACGGTGTTTGATTCCATATAAGTAATAGGTAGCAAGGCAAATAAACGTAAGAAGAACGGTAATAATTATCGATGTTCAGGTACTCAACCCTAGGTTTTTTAGTATTCCAACGTTTTCGCGCATTCATTCATTAAAAGTTTATTGTCACGTTCTAAGGTAGTTACTATATGTAACAATGTCGCGCCGCAATAGTACATACATGACAAGGCTAAATTTTTAGCAACGTTGGCAGCTTGTTTTGCGTTGTTACCATAGCAACTGCCTTCGGGCATGAAATTCTACTAACCGGCCAAAAACAAATACCAAAAGCATATATACTCTACGATTAGGATGACAAAAAATTATGTTCACACCACGAGCTTAGGGTGTGACTTACTCCCATCAATGGTCTCAAAAATTTGAGAAATGCCTGAAAAATGGCCTTCATCATAATTTTTTAAATATTTGACTCATTGTAGGACGATCTTTTAGAAATATAATGGTTGTATAAAAAAAAGCGCCGTTTCTTTCATTTTTATTTACGTAAATCCAGTTTCAACTGACTTATTGACGTTCATAACGTTGCATTGCCAAGAAGTCATCGAATGCATAAGTTTAGAATTAATCTCAATCGGTTTCACGTTTGAACCTTGAAACGACACATGAAAAAGAGGACAGTGACTCTTTGCATATTTAAAGAGAATTAGTTTGTCTGTAGAGGAAACATTTTCTTAGATTTTTTTTTCAGCGATCAAACCAACTGTCGTCAATAAAGGCGCTCATTTTAGGAGTCAGCAATACCTGAGCATAGCAGGTGATCTAAGTACACAAAACGTATACGACCCGAGCGCTGCGAAGGTCACAAGTTGGCGCGTGCCGAAATAGCTTGGATGAGCGAGGTGCATATTCATCATGAGTGTACCGCGAAAAATGATATATTGTAAAGCAGTTTCGGGGATGCAAAATGAGCGATTGCGTACTCTGTTGCCATAGTGTCATTTCGTCACGATCTCGCGGCATTTCATGACTCTCTAACGTTATGAAATGACAATATCGCAACGGAGTGCACAATCACCCATTTTGCATCCACGAAACTACCACGCGATACTTATTGTTAGATCATATTTTATGCCCACGATGAAAAATAGTATGAGCAACTCGCACGGTACAGTTGCTAATAACATACTTGGGCGACATATCATCCGCAGTTGGCAACCTTTCGCGCTAGTTACACAATGTACTATTTTATACTTCCCCGAGGGAGAAAAGTGCCATTCTTTGCAAACGCCAGAGCGCAAAGTTGGCACTTTGCACGTAAATTATTTTTCGTCTTCGGAGAGAGAAAAATGGCTATTCTTTGCGGAGACCAGGGAATGGTAGGGAAGCTGGTGGTAAAAAAACTCCATGAATTAGTTATAACTAATTTTTTTAATGAAGGGTGTACACTTAAGTCAGCAAGTTCTAGTGACGTCACGTTTGGCGGGGGCGCGCTTCGACGTATATGTCAAATTATGATGGGGACTGAATGTAATTTAGTTATTGTTGAAAATCGGTTGTAAACTTGTTTGTGAAATAACAAAACACAAAAAAGCAGTCAAACCGCATAAGCGTGTTGCGCGGCAAGTCAGCACGTTCGTTAAGTCGTCGTAAAAATGATGCCGAAAATTGAGTTAATTATGACTAAAAATTGGGTCTGACCAGTTTTTCGTGTTTTTTTTTTTTATATCATATACAAATTTACAGCCAATTTTCAACTACAGCTAAATCATATTCAGTGCTACATCATAGTTTGACATGTGTCGAAGCGCGCCCCCGCCAAACGCGACGTCACCAGAACTTGCTGACTTCGGACCTTATCAAATTGCCCAGGCACTGTTTTGCCCGCCAATCAAAAACGGGTCACGTGCTTTTTGCCCGCCAATGAGCTGAGACGTATGTAGGGGTAAGATCGATAAGGTCGGTAAGGCAGTTTTAATTGAAATCATCATCGCGTTATGACCGAAGGAGAATATCAAAATGTCCTAAAGAGTTTTGAAAGCTCTCTGCAAAATATTGATTTAATTGAAGTTGCAGAACATGGATTTTTGGGTTATTTGGGTTATTTGGAAAAAATATGAAACTTCTTTATCGATCAAGTTCCAATAGCTGATTGACCTGGTATGCCCTCATTGGCGGGCAAAAAGTTGCAATTTTCCCGCTGTGACCCAAATAAAATTCTATCTCCATGCGAAAAAGTGGCACTTGTCTTGACTGACGTCCCCGTCCATAAAGAATAACCCTTTTCTTCTACATGCATGGGGACGTGATGGAGACGAATGATAGTGTATATGAGCCTAGCTAACCTGACACCTATAAATACGCTATTTCAGCGCGAACAAACTTACGATCCTCGCTGCGTTCTGATGATCGCAAATGTTTTGCGTGCGGAAATCGCCTAACCTCGCTTAGATAGATGATCTACTATTTTTACCAATTTTTACTCGATGCGTAAAACAACACTACACGCATTAGTGCGTATCTTGAGAAGACCGTTTTACGAGCTCTCATAACATAAAATTTTGTATCCAATTGATGCGATAAATTTTAATCACACGAGTGATTAAAAATAAACGTCCCAGTTGAGTCCAATATTTCATGTTACACGAGTGCTTGTTCAATGGATTTGAAAAAAAAACACTAAAAATTAAAAATGCGATTAAAAATGATAAAAAATTTAAAAATTTTCGATTTAAAAATGCGATTTCACGCACTAGTAACATATAATATAAAATTTAACGCACCAGTTGGGTACAATATTTTATGTTATTACGTATAACATTTTTCGATTTCGATAACTAAATCAGAAAAGCGATTTTCGGGAACAATTTCCCTGATCAAACTTTTACACCTTCGTAAGATTTAGAAAAGTTATCGTAGTTTATCTGTCTATTTTCAAATTATCATAATGGGGTTAAAACCGTCTTACGGGTAGCTTTTGATTGGAAACGTTGGAATAATTTATCGATTTTCTAACATTCACGAGGTGCCGGTGTCCAATGAAGAATTCAAGTAATTGAAGTGTCCTGAATGAAAGCACGGCTTCTTCTTACCACAAAAATATCAAGCAGTATATTCATTAAGAAGAATTGTAATTACTGAATATTTACATAAAAATTAAATACTTATAGAGAAATGAGAAAAGATGTGAAAAAGAGGGAGCTAGCATCACTTCCGCCATTATACGAGAATACGAGCGTGGCTGAGCGTGGCGTCGCTCATCACATTTGTATTTGATTTCGTCGGTATACAGCCGTCCAGAAAACCTCTGCATACATCATTCACAACATTTATCAAAAATCAAATATCGAAGATTTCCAATAGAGCACGCGTACAACACGTAAATACAGTGTTGAGGAGCGTGTAACGAAATACCGGCAGACAGGAAAATTGACTCGAGTAGTACATTGGATAGCGGTAGCTTGGGGTAGGGGAACCGTTCGTTGTGTGCGCGTCCGCCCATCAAGACCGGTTTTATCCGGCCGGGTCGTTCTCGACTTCTCGCTCAGTCGCTTCTGGTCGTCGAGGTGAGTTACACATATAAATAATCTCTCAATTCAACCTGCAGATCCGATTGATCTAACGGCTAAATAAGTTTTATTACGTAGTTCGCGACTTGCAGCGTTTCCTTATTTATTTATTTTTGAGTTTGGTCCGTTTGTGAGTGACCATTACGAGATGAAAGTCGTAGCTACAGAACGGGTGCAATGGCGGAACTGCGACGCCACGAGGCTTGGCGTGCCCCACGCAACCCACGCTAGTTCCTATATTTCTGTAGATGGTGTAACTTTTAGCTTTTCGATCGATTTGCCGCTTCCGATCCGTGTTGTTACGTAAAGTTTCCCGTAACTGCAATAAAACTTCGGTTAGTTACCATATCCCATAAACGCCGTGTGTTGGCCATTTTATGAACGCGCGTATCGGTATGTAAGTGTGCGTGTGCGCTTACAAAGCCGAGCTATACGAGTACTCTAGCACGATTGAATTCGCAAGCAATTATATTGAATATCTTGATATATTTACGTTAACCACTAGTAATTCGAAAAAAGTACTCTTCTTGGATAAATATATCAATAGCGGCATTAAATTCAATTTCTGCGTAACGCCTTCAAAATCCTCTTGATAAAAACTGTCGATTCATATTTCACTTCAAATTTTTATGAATATTGAAAATTCATTCACTAATTTAACATAAAAATTAATATATTATTTCGTTTAATTCTAGGTCTGACGAGTAGCAGCGAATCTATTCCAAACACAGCGCAAAAATGGCAGACAATGACGATCTTTTGGACTATGAAGATGAAGAGCAAACTGAACAAGTTGTTGAAGGAAATGGAGAAGTTGCTCCAGCAAAAAAAGAAGTCAAAGGAACATATGTTTCTATCCACAGCAGTGGCTTCAGAGATTTCCTTTTAAAACCAGAAATCTTGCGTGCCATTGTTGACTGCGGTTTTGAACATCCTTCAGAAGGTAAATGTTGACAATAACCGTTTATTATTGTCTCTAATATCTCACAAGACCAATTATGATGAGCATAATAGATAGGGACAACTGATTTTCTTATGATTGTATATATCTATCCTGAAAATAATATTTCAAATTGAAAATATGAATATCTTTGTATGAATGAATATATAAGTTATTATTTTTCTTTTGCAGTTCAACATGAATGCATTCCACAAGCTGTTCTGGGTATGGACATTCTTTGCCAAGCCAAGTCTGGTATGGGAAAAACAGCTGTTTTTGTCTTAGCCACCCTACAGCAGTTGGAACTGACTGAAAATCAAGTATATGTTCTTGTTATGTGTCATACTCGAGAATTAGCATTCCAAATTAGTAAGGAGTATGAGAGGTTCAGCAAGTACATGCCTCAAGTAAAGGTGAGATCAATACAATGCATAAAAATTATTAATTCATTGAAAATTTGGATTCTGGATGATGTTTCATATATCTTAGCCTAAGATGATGACACTTACTTTACCACTACCCACTACTGACAGAATCTGAAATCCATATTGATATTGTCTATTCTGAAATAGCAAATGATGACTAACCATAAATTGTTTATATTGTAGGTATCAGTATTTTTTGGTGGTTTGCCGATTCAAAAAGATGAAGAAACCTTGAAAAGTACATGTCCCCATATTGTTGTGGGAACCCCAGGACGTATCTTAGCTTTAATCAAAAGTAAAAAGCTGATTCTGAAAAATTTGAAACATTTTGTTCTTGACGAATGTGATAAGATGCTGGAGCAATTAGGTAAATTGAATTTTCTGCATACCATTAATTATGTTTATGTACTTTAAATTTTACAAATGACTAAATTATTTATTGTTCATTGTAGACATGCGCAAAGATGTGCAAGAAATATTCCGAAGCACTCCTCATGGCAAACAAGTTATGATGTTCAGCGCTACACTTTCAAAGGAAATTCGTCCAGTCTGCAAAAAATTCATGCAAGATGTAAGATGTGATGACTTCTTCACTTTGATCTCCAATTCCACCTTCGTCTTTAAGTACCAATTAGAAAACATCCGGGGGGTAGGGTAAACCAAACCGTGAAGCTACAATCCTGAAGTTTGATTCAATTAATGAGATTGATGCCTGTGGATGTTGTCAGAGCTACAAGTATTCTCTGATAAAACCTGCCCCTCATGCCATCCTCCATGCCCAAATAGGAGATAAATATAAGACCAAATCTTCCGCGATAAAAGCCAACATCTATTAGACACCAATTGATTGAGAAAATTCATTAAAATTAAATCAAGCGCGTGTCCAGTATCAAGCACATATTGTATGTACTTAGATAAATGTACCTACCAGGAAGGGTTGGGTTTGCATTGAAAAATATTTACCATGGGAGGGGGGTTATGAAGACTCAAGACATCCTGAAGAAAGAAGAGCTCAAGAAAGAAGATTCAAGAGGATACATGGGGAAACAGATTTAACTTGGCAGATATACCTCCAAACGATATAGATGAAATTTTGTTAATGTTTCGCGTTAGTTTACATTATTGTGATTCCCAGAATTATATGTATTTGGCATGGAAGGTTATCGGCATGTGATGGTTTTAAATTCCTTAAATTCGGTTTCAAAGAGCATGAGACAGTTGTGCTGAATATTTGGCCAGTATGTCTAATTGCAGTATACTCAGGGTCTATACATAAAATGTCTTACAATTGTACAAACTCCATCAACTACGTAAATGATGCATGCTGAGTTGATTTCAAGTACTCCGAATGAGCGTGAGATGTTTGCCATTGACAAGACAGTGGAAGTAGCTGAGCATTCCTGGGTGTGCCACCTTAGGTGTGTCAAGGCAACCGCAGAGTTCTTGTTATTGGCACTTCTAGGAGGTGGAAGTCACCAAACAGTATGTAGTAAGCTAGTAAAAACAATACAATTGATGAGAGCAGGTTGTTCAGTATGGACTTGTCCGGAGAAATATTTCGAAATATTTATTCAATTTGTAGAGCATCGAGATTGAAATTTTTCCATTGCAAAGATAATTTCTAGGCTTTATTTAAATATTGATCTGTAATGTTCTGTGTGAACATTTTTTTTCTTTGTTTTTTATATTAATATTGTAACATTACTACTTGATTGTATGCTGAATGGGTCTACCAATTACAATTAACAGCTCTAGTTGGAGACTTAAATTTCCGGAATCCTTAGTGGTGGGAAAATAGAGTAGGCTTAATAATTGCATGGTTTATTTTGCTTGTTCTTACAGCCTATGGAGGTCTACGTGGATGATGAAGCTAAACTCACATTACACGGTCTCCAACAACATTATGTCAAGCTAAAAGAAAATGAAAAGAACAAAAAATTATTTGAACTTTTGGATGTTCTTGAATTCAATCAGGTATGTATCTATCCATTAAGTCTTTGGTAAATGTAATTTCTCTCGTTAATTATTTTTAATGAAATTCATTCATTAGGTTGTGATTTTTGTGAAATCAGTTCAGAGGTGTATGGCTCTTGCTCAACTACTTACAGAGCAGAACTTCCCAGCAATTGGAATACACAAAGGAATGACACAAGAAGAACGATTAACGAGATACCAATCATTCAAAGATTTTCAACAGGTATTTAAATTGGATTATTTACAAAATGATAAGTTTTGTTTCACAATGAGGATATTTTTCATTCTTGATCACATCATGATTATCTTGAACTCTCTCACTGAGTGACGAAAACAAGTCAATATGATTACTTGGTCAAATTTTGTGGAACCATTTATCAAGAGTTTTTGTAAATTCCAGCGGATCCTGGTAGCCACGAATCTTTTTGGACGAGGTATGGATATAGAACGTGTGAATATCGTATTCAATTACGATATGCCAGAAAACTCCGATACTTATCTTCATCGAGTAGCTCGAGCTGGTCGTTTTGGTACTAAAGGATTGGCCATCACATTTGTCAGTGATGAAAATGATGCTAAAATTTTAAACGACGTTCAAGAACGATTTGATGTTAATATAACTGAATTACCTGATGAAATAGACTTAGCATCATACAGTGAGTTCTAATTTGTCAATTTTTTTCTTAAATTATCACTAAAACAATTGAATGCAATAATAATGAAATATTTTCATTTTATTTTCAGTTGAAGGACGATAACCTGGAATCATGTAATCAAACTCATTTTATCATGAAATTTCGACAAAAATGTATCTTCGACGTGATTGAAAATAGTAATTCAATAAAAAAAAACAATTATTTATCATAATTTTTGTAATTATACAAATTTGATTTCTCTTTAAATCGAATTAATGAATATAAGTCTTTGTATTAGTCATGATTTTTTAACGATAATTACGTCAAATTTTCGCTTACCGTTTTTTTATTAAAATTGCTTTAATAACTATTAAAACTTGTACATACTGAACTTCTGATTTGCAATAAAAAAAAAGGTGTACTTACTTTCTGGAATTCTTATGGTAATTTTTATTTTTCCCTCTTCCCCATATATGTATATATATACAAGCAAGCCGTTTTCCGCTTTATAATTTGGATGATTCTAAAATAAATTTCTATGAATATTTTTAAATTATTTTCTTTTAGTATGATTGGCATAGTTTTATTAATATAAATCTAAATAAAATTATTCATTCGCTTTAATATTTAATCAAACATTTAATTTCTCATATGGTTCCGGAAACTATTAAGATAAGTTGAATTTTCCGTTAATGACATGATCATGCCGATTAAAGTTAACTTTCATAATCGAGTTTTTTGAACCCTTCTAATTCGGTTAATTTATCTCAGCGTTCAAAAATTCGAACGATATAACGGTCAATTACAAAATCATTTGAATCGTTCATATTCAGGATTGAGAGACGTTCTTGTTAACTTATGAATTTATTGTATTATTGCTGAAATTAATTTCGATCAAAATGACTCATAAAACTGGAGTTAATATTAAATTACCTAATCTCGAAGATCTCTGCTACATTAATTGTAAAATTGATCCTATTGTCTTGCAAGATCCTATCATCAAATCTTTGTTCCATTGCCAAATCTTAACATGCAGGTAAATCATTCAAATTTAGTTTTTTTTATGTTCCAGTAATAAATTATTCACTGGATTATTCTAGATTGATAATCTACACTGTGAAATGTTGCATTGCTTCACCATCAGTACAAAATGTTGAAAATGTAATTCACATCATAATTAGCAAGAAATTTTACGAAACCGGAAAAATACAGGCGCACTTAAACAATCTGAAATTGCAGGTATAAAAAAACTTATTTTTAAATTTCGAACAACTTCTAACATTTTCATAATTATATTTTAACAAATTGAAAAATGTACAACCCCCATAGTTCACAGACCCAGAACCTGTTCATCAAAAAATGTATGAAGCATGTTTGAAATACAGTTTTACATTCAAACTAGCACCGTATTGGAATTTAATAGGCAAGTCTTACTATCTACGAGGTTTTGAATTTTTATCTTTACCATATAATATTGATGCTGTTGAATGGAGAATATTGTTCAAAGGTAATGAATTTATACATTTCACCCTTATATGATTGATTAATTTTTCAGCTATATTGATAATTTTTTGTAGATGGTGATGCAAAACTTGAAATAATACCAATGAAAATCAATCTATTTCCTCTCACCCTTGAGTTTTTGAAATTACCTGCTAATCTAATAGATAATTTTAAAACAAATTCTAATACTACTATCAATTCAATTGATTTAACTCTATTCCAATGCCCATGGGTTTATGTTTTACCAAAGTAAGTATAAGTTGATCCCCATTAATCAAGAATTATACTGAAGAATATCAAGTACAATTAACATTTGTGTTCAAGTTTAACTAGAGCAAGGTTGATTTCAGTCTCAACAATTTTACCAAAAATTTGTCCTTTTGATAGTTATAATGAACTTCGAAGACATTGGAAAAATATGGTATCAATAATATTTAAATAGATAAATTAAAAACTTCTATCCACTAGATCAAATTTTAGATCTGTTATTCTTTATGTGTTCACAGTATTCTTATCGTTTACCAAAAACACCTCAAGGATTGCTTTTTTATGAAGTGGTTTTTCCAACATTTCCAAATCAACACTTTGTCTATCCAGAAATATGTATTTTGGCAAGAAAGCCAGAGGTCCTCATGTGTGAAAATAAAAATGAAGTAGCCTCGGAATTCATCAAGAATCTGAGTAACTGTGTAGAATCAGTTTGTGGTGAAGTGATAAAAATTGGCCGATTACATACTGAACTAAGTGTTGAGTATTCTTGCGTGTTGAAAAAAAAAGTTGATGAATATGTAAGCCCATAACTTTTTGAATCATGCGAATTCTCATTCTAAAGAATGAAATTAATGAATTTTGTGATGAATCCTACAGAACAATCATAACATGGATGGATCAACAAGTACCTTCTTCACGATGTCAAATGGAACCACACAACCTACTATTAACAAATTGAATATTTCCTTACCATTTACCTTCAAAGGAATAAACAAAATGTCTTCATCAATGAGAAATCATACTCTTCAAGTTTCTTCAATAATGTCGAGTCAAACAAAAAAGCAACAAACAAAAAGAAGTCAGAATCGAATTCCATGGAAATCATCAAATCCCAGAAATGAACAAAAATGTTGTCATGATAATACATCACAGGTGAATAGTGGCAAGACTAGAATAGAAAATCTAAATATGGATGAAGTTTTATCCTATTATGATTTACCTGCAATGCCTAAAGAAGACTCGGAATGCCATTACAACTGTTTCAATTTGACTCAAAGTAGTAGAAAAGTAGATGGAAAAAACTCATCAAGTTCAAACGTTTCGTCTTTTAATCATGAAAACGCACGAAATTCAGTACCAGAAACAAATCAACCAGTAATAAAGAAAATTGAGAATGTTTCTTATAATCTCTCTGGTTTTCAGAAAGCTAAACCAGTTACGAAACGCAATAGATCAAGAAAAGCGCAAAAATCAGGCTCCATCAAACATTCTCTAAATTCACCAAACACAGAGAATGATTTTGCTGAATCACCTACTGATAGCCCATGTAAAGATACTGTAGATCATATTTACCAATCTAATGAAAATGTTCCTAACTTGACTAGTCAATTTGAATCTTATCTGAAAAATTTTGGAGGACCACAAAATGAAAAATCTCAGAGTAATGGAACGAAAAAGGATCCACTCGCTGATAGACTCATTAAATTTGATTCATATAAGATGAAAAAACGAAATAATGATTCAAAAGCGAGTAACGATCAATGTTTTCCATTTGATTTATCAGAGAAATCAACTGATGGAGCACTTTTCCAACAAGAAAAGCCTAAAACTCCTCAACATACCATGCGTGAAATAATTGAAATGTCATCAGTAAAAATGTCCAAATCCGAACTTAAAAAAGTTGATATTGATATACTTGAAAAAACGTTTAGCTTGCCTAAAACTCCGCTAGTGTCATTTGTAAAAGAACAGAGAAAGAAATGTACATATAATTCTAACAAGATAGATAAAAATTCTTATGACTGTTTATGCAAATCAGAATATGAAAATTTCAATGAAGATGAGTTAAAAAAAACTTCAGCATCAAACTCTTGTCAAACAAATTACGATACAGAAAATGCAACAAATTTTTATCAATCTCAATGTTCTAATTTTATGTCTGCTGAACATTTGCAATCCAAGGAATCTGAATCAGCCATTAACGGCTTCAAGATTGATGATAAAATAAATTTTCATTCACCTACTTCTTCATCTCATGGAATGGATCATCAGAATGAAAAATTATTGTCTGAACTAAATCATGATCTCAATAAGTATGCATTTTTCAAAAAAGAAACATCTTCGTCTTGCTCTAAACAGATGTTCAGAGATACATTGGATGCAAAAATGGTTGGAAACTCTAAATCTCTTTTTCCCAAGATTGATTTTAACTGTTCATTAAACAATATTGAATCATCAGAAGACAATGATGGACCTGTGAAATTTGATTCTGATGAAAATATAGCTTGCGAGTATTATGAGTCCCAATATTCTCCATCATTATTGAGTATATACAACAAACAATATGGAAAATCATCACCATTAAACAGCTCAGATAATAAAAATCAAGATGACATTTCAAGTAACATTAGACTCAGTAGATGCAAAACACCATCTTTGAGTTCAATGCTTAGTTTCAGTGGAAATCGGAATGACAAATTTGCTAAACATTTTTCTAAGAATATGTCTCCTATGATATTTGAATCAGAAGATGAAAAACAACATGAAATGCACTCTCAAACACCTAATAATCAAAATTTGAATCAATTAGAAGGAATATCAAATAAAGGAAACGAAAGTGATCATAACAATTTTACCAGTCTACTTTCTGAGTCTTCAGATGAATCAGATTCTAATGATTATCAAAGTTATAAGGAAGCTTGTGCAGAAGCCTTAACATTTGACAATCAATTGCAATAGTTCAATAATAATATTCACTGAATAAATTTCAATTAATCATAATTGTAATATAACATAATATATTGTTTATCAAATCATCAAAAATTTTTAATCAAACTAGTGATGTAAAGTATTTTTTTAATAATTATTTCATATATTAATGGATATAAGGAATGTACTCCAAATGCAGAATAATTGAATATTCCTTCTTTTCTGCGAGTGATGAATCACTCATTACTTTTATTTATTCACATTATTATCAACATAAACCTATCACAATGAAAACTTGTATAAACTTGAAATAAATATTCCTATAAACATACAGAAAGTTATTTGATAAAATTTTTTTTCATAATTTAATGACAACATTGGACATTATTAGTACTCTTATTGATATTTGCATTCATTAATGACAGACAATATTATTAAACGTTCAGATTTACTGTCAATACCAATCTCAATTAAGTCCTTATCTGTAAGAGTTGTGAATAACTCTAAATCTACCTAAACAAAGAATTTTTATTTCAAATAATAGCATTTACTGATTTAGAAAATTATATTCAATGATTGAAAACATATAATTACCTCTTGTTCAAGAAATGTAGAAATGTGTTTTTTTAGTCCAAATTTTTGCAATAAACATACTAGTCTAGCTGTATTTGGATCTTGAGTTATACCCCGTGGAGGTGTTTTATACTTTGGTGGTGTAGGGGTTGTATCATCAAACACATTGTCTTCATTTATATCATGTGGTAAATTAGGTGTCTTACATGGACTAAACTGAGGGGTGAAACTTAGAGTTGCATTGGAATCATTGCTAGAACATCTTAGCTTCAAGTTTGGTGGACGTTTATCTCGGCATCTAAAATATTATAGTAATATTTTGCATTACATGTATCAGAGTAAGTTGCTAAAGCTAATTTGACAATTACCTCTTCAAAACTAGTGGTGATATTGGAGTAGAATTTTCTATCCTAGGTATTGATTGATGCTCATTACTCAATCTTGAATTGACTCTATCTACATGTAGTGCCAGTTTAGTAAACTCACCAGCTATTATTTTATCTTGTGTGATAAATGTATTAGGAGATGAAGGAAAGACACATTCATCAAAATATGATAATGTTGGTGATATAAGATCTTTTGGTTTGCTCTCTGTGATGTCTAATTTTAAATCTACAACTTTTTTTTCATCATACAATTCATTTTTGAAAATTTTTGGACTAAACAAATTCACATGAATTTTTGGAATACCACTACTTAATCTAGACTCTGCAATTTGACCAACATTATTTTCGTCATCCTTGCTTTCTTCATCAATTAATGAATCTTCAATATAAGAAAGATCATTCCAATAATCTTCTGAACTTAAATGGTTCTTAGCTAAAGCAACTATTTCTGGTGCTTTGGATAGTTTCATCATTGTATGTGTCATTGCATCTGTATAAGAAAATATAAATGAAAAAGTTGACTTAAGCTGTCAAGTGGAGTATTATATTATTTGTTTCAAACAACTAACTCGCTTTGGAAACATCTAGACCAAGGTTTACTAATTTGAAAAATAGTTCTTTATCACTTTTTAAAGCTGCTACACAAAGTGGATTAATATCATCATGAGCAGCATACTCCAGAGCCGATGGACAACTGCTATGAAGCAAGTTGAACATGTCTATGCTGATAGCACATGACAGGCTCAATACAGACATACCTGGAAGACAACATATCCAGATTATTGATTGTATGAGCAAGAAATGACAGTGCAATTACCTAAAAATGAAAAGTCATTGACAGTAACTCCACAATTTAGGAGAAGTTTTACTGTTTCCATGTTTACATTTCTAATGGCTTGCATGAGTGGTGTCCAGCCAAATATGTTTTTTCGTTCCAAATAATGATGTCCATGCTTTTTTATGATACATTGAATCACATCAACGCAATCGTTTGCTGCACATGTATGTATAATATTTTCTTTATATCTATTGACGACGTTCAATGAATAATCTGCATGAAAAGTAATAGAATATTAATGATCTTGCAAATTTAGCTGTAAATAATTATATATACGCAATTTCATTCAACTTACTAGTTTTATTAAGAATTTGTATTACTTGCGACTGAACTATCTTCTTATTTGTATTGCCGTTTTTAGTATCGCTCACCATTTTCTGTGCGATTATATTTATGGTACTCAAAATTATTTTTATTACATTCTATTATATATAGGTATCTACCCGAGTATGTATAATTTACTCCATAGTATGCAATAAAATAAATAGATCTAGACGTCTGCAGTCGCGAAAAATCATCTACACTCGTCGTTTCGCTCTTCTCTTGTTATTGATGATACATATAGATTCTGTTTGTTTTGACTTTTGATCTACACACGACCGGCACGCTTGACGAACTGACTGCGCGAATAAGTACTGCAGCGTTTATTAAAGGTCTAAGTCTAAGCAACGAACATATATGACTATATTGGGGGTATGTACATCTCCTTTTGAGGAGACCATTGGGAGAAAAAAAACTGACTATATTCGTTGATATAATATCCAATAAAAGGTGTGTTTGTATGTCCAAGAAGACATAAGTATTTTCTTCTTAGTTTAAAAATAACATTATATACTTTTCTTTGAAGAATTAAGTTCAATCATTAATTTTTAAAACTTGTTATTTTTTTTACTTGGTTATTTACAAATAATGATGTATATATGAAAATACTCTTATCTTATATAACGTTTGATAAGATAATATTCATAAATTATTTGATTATTAAACTAATTTAAAAGTGGAGAAAAATCAAAATAATGTTGAGTAAATATACATGATATATTCTTAAACTTTGTAATATTGCTCTTCAAGTACCAAAATAATTTTATGTTATATACGTGATCATAAACGCGCATTTCACGCACTCAAATCGATGCGTGCGAAATTCGCGTAGATCACTTATAACATAAAATATCGTATGCAACTCGTGAAATCGCATTTCAGGCACTAGTTGCATAATATACTATTTATTGAAAGTATATATAAAATTATATTATAATGTATAGATGAAACTTTATTAAAATAAGGCCCATACTTTAGAAGAAACTATATAAGATTTTTTGCTCAAGGCTTGAACCTTAAACAAAAATAATTTCAAACATCTTCTTTAACAATCTGTTTATTCATTCCATAAATCCGGAAATTTAAATTATATTCGAAACTTGAGATATAAAGTATATACGATACAATAACAAAAAAATACTGGAGATCTTCTCTTTGTTTCACCAAACACTCAGTCTTCATATTTTCCTATTTTCTATAAACCTCTGAATTGGTAAAGTCAAAGATATCGTAATGATGTATTCGATTCGATTATCTGTCATATTGTTGATTGCAAAATTTAGAATTCTTCGTTACATAAAATTTGATTTATAGTTATTTACGATCCCGATTTTCGATGCAATAATAAGACATAAAATATTGGAATAATAATATATCTACAGTTATATTAATTTTCAGTAATAGAAATCTCTATAAAGAATCAGTGGTTAGAAAAAGTATAGTTTGAAAGTAGATACATACATACATACATACATACATACATACTACGTACTAAAAAGTATTTCTTTTTCGTAAAAAGAGCAGAAATTTCCAAACATTTTTTTCAGTACCATTTCTCTACAATGTTCTGTTGTCAATGTTAGTATTGATTATTAATCACAATATATTGGAGATCAATGCGTGGAGAGAAATGATATATTTTATTCCAGCATTATCGGATTATTGAAAATTCGCATGCAACAATTGAAAAATCAAATACGGCGTTCATAACAAGTTTACCAATTTTTTTTATTGAATCCACTTGAATCACAGAAGAAGAATGTGTTGATAAAATTGTCTAAAACATCTAGTTAAATTAAAAATCATTCCATTCTCTATTTGTATTAATAGTATACGTTCAGTAATATCTTTGCAAGTTGGAAGTCAAAATCGATATTTGGAATGTCATAATCGCATTTTCACGTAAATAACAAGTACATACATATTTATAGCAAAATCCTGACACAATCCACAAGCTTTTTTGATATACAGTTTAGAAACAATACCATTTACATAATAATTATACGAATAAATCTTAAATAAATCTGGATAGAGTTAACAGTTTAATATTCTAATAATTAGTTTCAATATTACAATAGTCAAATTTTCAAATCACACGCAAATGAATATTTCGAAGTATGATTTATATTGCATTGATGGTAGTTATAGATATATCATATATAACATTGAACCAAGCACCTGAAACTCTGCAAAGTTTTAATCGTGAAATGCTATGAATGTGTACATACATTTTGCAAACATGATGAAATGATAATAACATGTTGATAATTTACATGCTCACTCAACGAAAAAGTATGTCTATTGCTTATGAACTATTCTTTACTCCATGAAAAGCTTTTGTTGATAGAAAATCATAAAATTTCAAACAACAATTTCCAGTTTAACAATCTGTAATATGAAGTATTATATAATTTTTCCAAATGTATGTTAAGTTCATTTCAATGTTTATGAAGTAGTAGACTAAAATATAATTGAAGCACTTTGCATTCACGTTTCTTACAAACATATCTCAAATGATATCTTGTAATCTTAAAAATATGCACGGGATAGTTTTCTTACCTATGTATAAAGTTCTTTGAAAAAAATAGTTGAATTGAAGAGCTTACTTTTGAAACATCACCAAAACATTTTACTGTAACATTATACTGAATAATTTTTTCATATTTTACATGCATTTACTTTTTTTCATAAAAATACAAATTCAATTTCGATCATTGCTAATCAGAATAGTTGAAGTAGCTGCACATCTTTCATAACAACAGAATATTCATAAAATGTGGAGTAAAGTATTAATGGAAGAAGAGGAGGACAGGAAGAAATGTTGGAAGTGCAGAAAAGGCCTTGAGGAGGAAAGTCAGTACATGTTAGAAGAATTCATGTCAAAAGGGAAAAGAGACTGATTTTAGAGAAAGCAAGAGAGCTAAAGTACAGAATTGCAGGAGTGGAGATGTAGGTGGACACCAGAATGATGAGTGTATAGGGGAAATGATTTGTATGAAGCAAAAAAGAGAAGAAGCTGAGAAAAGCAGATGGAAGCAGGCTAGAAAAGCTAGACAAAGGTGACAGGATGGGGAAAGAATAGATAGAAAGAAAGAAGTAGATTAATAGGCGAGTTTTTGTTGATAGAAAAATGAAAGAAAATGAAGTAAACTCATACAACATACACAGGCGCGCAAACACATACACACACACACACATACACTTAATAACACACACAAAACAGAAGAACACTTGTAAATTATTTTATTAGCCAGAAGGCAAAAATAAAGAACTTATATATATTTATAAAATGTATTTGGTTTGTTACAAAAGTGCTCATCAATAATTTACATTGCAATTATCACTTTTATCAACTGTGCGGTGACTCATTCATATAAATTTCAACGAAGTCTACCTCTTTACGTTAAGAATGTTAATTCATCATGCTTTTAGAAGTTTCATTTGTTTAAACAGCATCAACTGTTGAATAACTCACTCATTCAAACAACATACACATTATCCTAATATAATCACGATGATGAATAATCCAATTGAACAGTTAATTGTTTAACTCCGACACCTTGGAATATCATCTGTGTATTTGCAATCACAAACTTAGGATCAACAGTTCTTGCAACTTCTAATTTCAAACAACCTACATAAAAATCGGAGCACAAAGTCCAAAAATGTGGTTCTTGAACACTATAAACACCTGCCAATTGAGTGACTTTGTGATAGCACTGAGGTAAGACATGATCCAAGGCTCTGGGTTGCCTTTGCATGAGAATCACCCCAGATTCCCTTAAAAGAGGCAAGACACTGAGGACAACCAAAACTGCAATAAACATTGAACAAATAGGATCAGCTATTAGCCAACCAAACGTTTGCATTAATACTGCAGAGATAATAACACCAACTGAGCCAAGAGTATCAGCTAGAATATGGAGAAAAACTCCTTTCATAATTTGCGAGTTGCCAGAACTTCCATGGGAATGATCAATATCAATATCATGATGGTGATTATGATGAGAATGTTCGTGATGATTGTGAGAATGACTATGCCCTCCAGTTAAGGGTGTATTTTCATGTCTAGTCCCATGATTATGATTATGTCCATGATTATGTTTATGACTATGCCCATGGCTGTGTCCATGACTATGTCCATGTCCACATTCTCCAGCATGACCATGATTAAATGCGTAAATTCCCACTAAATTTACTAACAGACCTAACACAGAAATTAGAAACAGTCTTTCGTGTTTTACTTCTGGAGGTTCAAGGGCTCTTTCAATAGCCTCTTTTAGTATGAAAAATGCTATAAACACTAAGAGTAGTCCATTCACCATTCCAGCAAGAATTTCTGCTCTAACATATCCATATGTGTATCGTTCATTGGCTCTCCATTTTGTTATCACTGATGCAGCTAGACCAGCAATTAGGGCTGAGCAGTCAAAGAACATGTGAAAGCTGTCAGATATTAATCCTAAACTATTGGTCCAAATTCCATACATCAGTTCAACAACTGCAAAACCAAAGTTCAGTAGTAAGAAGAGGAATAGATTCCGGCTAGCCTTGTCAGACCAAATCAGTCGCTTCCATCCTAGAATTTTTTCTCTTATCCTAAGAACAATGTTTGGTGAATCCCTGTGCGTTAGAGGAAGCATTTTGTTGATAGTTTTGTTACGCTGCTTGTAATGATTTCCTGAAAATATTTATAACAAGATTAATAATTAATCACATTACAGCATGGGGTTAAAATGTTGATTTAATCAATAACTAGATTTACCAGTTAACTAGATAAAATAAAAATATTCTCAATTGATAATAAAACAATAAATAGTTTTTGTATATACTTCAACATCAAATATGTATAAAATCAACTATCTATGAACTTCCATATTCCATATCAATAGTATGAAATCATAACTTTAAAAAGATGTACCTATTATTTTTCGTTTAATACAAAAAAAAATTGCCACATGATCCAAAGCACTTATTAAAAAATTGTATTCAACAACATACAAATGGACAACATAAACAGGGCAATTCTTTGTAAATGTTACATCTGTTGAAAAAATAAGCACAACTATTGTGTGCGTAACTTCAAGTATAGATATGGATAATTACTATTGAATTATTTCTTATACATGCAGAATACAAATGCATTGTTTGAAGATAATACGAAAAAAATATGGGATGACACGTCCGCTCGCGCGTTCACGAGGTTATATGACGTTGACTCATTCGGAAATACTTACCCCGAGGCTTACAAAGTAGTAACAGTAAATAAATGGATCAAGTCCAGGACCAGATGGATAGAAAATTTATATTAAATACACGCTAAATCCATTTTAGACAATTGTCACGTAAAAACTAACATCGCGCGCCCGGCTGCTCCAAAATATGCGAGAGCATGCCATGTTGCACATGTTTCCCTACATACCCTGTATAGGTATAGGTATGTACTACATACAACGTTGCCAAAGCAGATTTAGCAAGTTTTCTCGCAACTGTATATATATCTATAGCATCAAGTCTGATTAACATGTTTTTTATTCACTCAAATAATTTTCAATTTACATAATTATCTATACTTTTGTGAAACAAAATGACCCGACAGATGCTAAAAAGTTGAAGTAATTATAAAAAAAAAACTATAGATAAAGTTTACGATAGAAACAGTTATGAATAGGATAGATATGAATTTTCCTGAAAAATTATTAAATTAAAAAGTGGAAGAGTACGAATTCATTCCAGCATTTCTTTCAACTAGAAATATAATTTATCATTTGTTGTAAGCGATTATTATAAGAAAATTCTCTATCACAATGACAGTAATAGTAATATAACTAAAAATAATAATAATAGTGATGAATTTTTTCAATAATCACAAAAAATTAAATTTCTCCAATACTTATACTTGAACAAAATTTTCACTTTTGTATGTTGGCGGGTGTCGCGGCGATTGACTAGCGTAGCATATTGTCGCTACTACACCCTACAAAATCGGACATGGCGGTGCTAACGTTTCCTCAGTTCTTTCTGTGAACACGTCCATCATGGTGAGTAAAGTCGGACGGATTTGCTAGAAAATTTTACTTTTTGAAGTGATTTTATCCATTTTTTCCAATCAAAGATATAAAATTAATTAACATGGAAAATTAATCTATTCAGAAAAAAATGTTTGGATTTCCTACGTTCAGATAAAGCTGTGGAAATCATTGATAAATATTAGGTGCTTTGGTGGTTCTCAGCACATGGCCGATTGACAACAAGTTTAATGCTTTCCTTAGAACAATTCACTTTTTGTTTTTGTAATACACAACACGAACAATTGTTGAACGTTCGATTTATTCCTATCAAGAATTGAAGAAATTTTTTAGAAGTGGTATTTAATGATTCCTAGTTTATTTGAACATAACCTATGATGACAAATCATTGCAACCAGAATTGATGTGATGGCCAATACTGATTTAATGAGTCTGATTTAGTTTGATAAAACAAATCTTATTAAAATGGGGCATTTTTGCAGCAGATAATCTAAATTTCTCTTCAATAATTCTAGCCGCCGAAGAAGGACGCAAAGGGGTCTTCTAAGCAACCCCAGAAGACCCAAAAGAAGAAGGAAGGAGGATCTGGCGGCAAGGCCAAGAAGAAGGTTTGTGAAACTATTTTTCATTAGTCGATATCCAGTGTGATAATAAGATTATCTACTCAATAAGATGAGAAGTAATTGTGAAGAAGTTCAAAGTGATGATATTTTTTTCTCCTGATTTCTATGAAGGCTAGAATCTGATTTAATGAGACTGATACAAAAATCGTTTAATTTCTCCTGTTTTTCATGATTTTACAAAATTTTTAACTTCTAAAAATTGTGTGATTGCAGAAGTGGTCCAAAGGAAAAGTTCGTGACAAGTTAAACAACCAGGTGTTGTTCGACAAAGGCACATATGACAAACTTTTGAAAGAAGTGCCAGCTTATAAACTGATCACACCATCGATTGTAAGTGAAAGGCTTAAAATTCGTGGATCACTTGCCAGGAGAGCACTGATTGAACTACAACAAAAAGGTCTGATCAAGCAAGTAGTTCAGCACCATGCCCAACTTATTTACACACGAACGACTAAAGTTGATGATCCTGCTGCGTAAAATTACATATTATAAATTGAATAAATAAAAAAAAATTTCTTAAAGTAATTTGTTTTATTTATCAAAAATATCTTATAGATAATACTTTTTAATTGTTTTGTCAGTAATGCAACTGATTGTGTTGTCAAGAGCTAAAAATTTTTATTTTAAAATATTCAATATATTGATTAACTTCATAGACATAATCAAATTTAAATGTTAAAAATTATAATAAACTCAAGGTGACTAAGAAAAAATTAAATATACTGATGCTTTATACTTGAATGAGTACCTTGTAAAATTGCAGCATACTTCATTTGTTTACAAAATTTTGACAGTTTTCAAGTAAAATTTCGTGCATGTCTTTTACTCCCTTTTTCTAATTATTGGGTGAGGGCTAAGATACAGCCTGAACTAAATTTTTGTGCAACTTGTTCAAATGTAAAATCATTATGATCTGGACTTCTTATGAGATTATTCAAGTGACATACTGCAAGTTTCCAAGTATTCTGATAATAATTGGTTAAATTGTTATAAACAAGAAGCTGAAGGTTAAGGGAGTCACTTTGAGTGAAACTTCTTTGTCTTTCGATGAATAACCTTCGCTGTTATGGCCACACGACTCAGGTCTCAAAATTCTGAAGTCTTTGCACTTGAACAACGTGGATATATCATTGGCAAAAAAATTGGACAGGTCATTCATGCAATCATTCACATATTTATAAATATATATATGTATATAATTTTTTTTTTCTTTAAATTTATTATCAACTGATTTATTTAATGAGAATGGGAATCAAACAGCAGTGAATTAAAGTATATCATTTTCATGAATTGAAAAATTTGCAATTTACCATATGATTTTATTTTCATTGTATAAATAGGGCACACATGCAACAGTTCGTTTGGCGGAATTTGTTGATGGGACCAGCTCAAAGAAAGTGAGATTAGCCTGCAAAATTTTTGACAAAAAGAAAGCTCCCAATGATTTTCTGAATACGTTTTTCCCTCGAGAACTTGAAATCTTGACAAAAATTGAAAATCCCCACATCATTCAAGTGCAGTAACTTTTTAATTCATCAATGAATCCTATGGATTGATGAGAAAATTTTCCTCAAAGTGATTTTAAATATATGATAAATATAAATCTAAATTATAGGTCTTGGACAGAAAAGAAGATGAAACATCTCATATAAAACTACTTGTTATGAACGAAAATTTTCCATCAAATGGGGTTTTACTTGTTAAGAAAATTTCACATCTAATCTCTCACTATCATAGGTACATAGCATCTTGCAAAGAGGACCTCGAGTATTTATTTTTATGAGATATGCTGAAAATGGTGATCTCTTGGATTTTATACGTCGCATGGGATCAATCCCAGAACAACAATCTAAATTATGGTTCCGACAAATGGCATCTGGTCTTCAATACCTCCATAAAATGAATATAGCTCATCGGGATTTAAAATGTGAAAATATTCTTTTATCAAGTAAATTTCATGTTAAATTAGCTGATTTTGGCTTTGCTCGCTACTGCGTTAATCAAGATGGGAGGCGTGTTCTTAGCCAAACTTATTGTGGGTCAGCTGCTTATGCTGCACCAGAAGTTGTTGCTGGTATTCCTTACAACCCAAAACTAGCAGATGTTTGGTCTCTTGGAGTCATTCTCTTCATAATGTTAAATGGTGTAATGCCTTTTAATGACAAACATCTACACAAGTTATTAAAAGATCAATGGAATAAAAACTGGGCTTTTCGACCAAAAATTAGAGACACTGTGTCCTCTTCGGTAAAAAATATTGTCAAACAGATTTTAGAGCCAGACATAACATTAAGGCTGACCGTAGATAGAATACTGGGACACGAGTGGGTTCGAATAAGAAAAGACAAGAATGGATGTAGTTCAGGAAGACTTATTCATTCTGCACCACCTATTCATAATCAAGTGAGTCACCACATTAATATTTTAGTAATAATGACAACAGTATTATGTACTGGTGGTTTATTTATTGTTTTCTCTCAATTCTTGATTCGTTGAATTCTTGATATATTTTTGATAAAATGGGAAAAGAATTGAAACAAAATATTTGAGATACGATTTTAAATAATCTTTCCAATCTTGAGATGAAAAAATTTATTTGAAAATAGGACAGTGAAGCAGGAGCTGGAGCTATGCCTCTAGAAATGTGTCCTGGAGGATTAGAAACAAGGAATCACTTACCACTAGCTGTCAGGTTGGGATTAAAATCATTCAAAGCTAGCAATAATTCTCAAACTCAAGGATCTGACTCAAAAACTCTGGAAAATACTGAAAAAAACTCTGTCCGTCCAAAGAAATGAACTGTCAGCACTAGAATTAGCCGAACAACAATCAAACAATGTACATTTGGAAAAATATGTAAGTTCCATAATGAAATATCAAAACGATGAAAATAATAGCAATCATGAGTTTATTTATTGTACAGCTATCCTCTAAATTAATGTACAAAACTATAATTTTTGGTTACATGTATAGGTACATGATTAATGATAACATATATATATATCGCGAACATGTATAATTATGCATAACGATACAAGTACACATATAATTTGTTTTTATTTCATACGTGATAGGTAGTTTACAATATAGTAATAACAAATAATTTACACGATCTCGCGTATGATTCGCTTTACTGGCAGTCAGAATCGCTCAGCGTAGCACCGTTTAAGAGATTTTTCAACAATATACTTCGAACAGAATAAAATTGACTACCATTCAACAGCGAATTACTGACATTATATTATCTAGTATTCAATAAAACGAACGTCAGTTTATTAAAATTACGGAGTACAGAAAGCAACATGATGAGATTAGAATACACTGAAGGAAAAAATTTCCCAAAGATTAATTAGTCCACGCTTTTCGATTGGTTAAGATCTTTCATAATAAATCTGGAGTAAAATTTTATTAAAATCTTATATAAATTCTGTGCGTGATTCAACTATTCATTCTCTTTGCTCTATTATAGGCACTTTGCATATTTAGAAAGAATTTATGGAGCAGTCATTCTTTCTTAAATTCATTTTCTTTTTTGTTGTAAAAAAATAAAATCATTCATCATTATCCTTAATACGGGAAGAGTGTACATTACATTATAAAGTGTGATAAACAATCTATATATATTTACAATACAAATCTAAACGATTTTCAGTTTATTCTTTGGAGCTCGGTTTGACTCCAAGTATTTTTAAAATCGATGCCAATTTTAAGTATTCAATGCGTGCTGACGATCAATATTTGGCATACTATCGCTTAGTTGACGTTTAAACCCAGCCTCCTGTGAGTTTGTGAAACATTTCTTCGTTTAGTGTTTGATTAGCTTCCTTTGAGCGCATCGACAAGAAGATGTAGCCACCGATAAATTCGTGCACAACCTTACAGTCAGCCGATTGGCATTCGAAAATGATGTTTTCTTCTTCAAACTGGACCATCATGTGTTTAACTTCCCAATTGACATTCCATGCCTGTGAACAAGAAGATGGCGTTACTCGTATACGTAATCGAAATGTATGAAAATTGAATAAATCAAATTGGCGCCGCATTGAAATTACCTTCATTGTGTTGTATCTCCATGTTTTCACGTGATCTCCATTGTGAATGTCCATTCGCATGATGCGATTATTCGCGATGCCCAATAGCTCATCTTTGCTCTTGCCAGTGAATCTGACGATAAACAAGGATATCCCGTACTCGGGCAGAGATTGCCAAGCCTTAATGTAGTTCATCTTGGCCTCGATCAAGGACAGGTCCTTGACATTAGCGTGCGCCTCGAGAACCCTCTGTATCAGCTGAAAATACACGAAAGGCTTTGATTAACGATCTGATATACAATGCGTTGGCGCGCGATGTTTCTTTCAAGCTCGAGTATGAATTAATTGTATGCGGTGTAACGAACGACGACGCGTACTTTGCCTTTGAACTTCTTGGCGAATCTCGGCGCGACGTAGTCCTCCGGCACGATGTCGCCAAGCGAGTTTGGGTTGATGGCTGGGGCGGGAGCGGGCCTCTGCAGTTGCAAAAACGCTATTATACTGTTGACTTCGCTTTCATACGAAGCATCGGCGAGAGTTCGGCCCTTTGCCGCGAGTCTGCACGCGGCCATCCACTTGGCATATTGTTGCTCCTGCAACGAGACGTTAGCACGTTAAAACGCTGCAGGCGGGGCAGGTGGACGCGGACAGAGGCATGTGTTGAATAAAAGTGTGCGAGACAAACCGTATCGCATCTGATCCACATCTCGGTCATGCCGTCGGCGCTGGGGACCTCGAGCCTGATGCCGTAGCGGCCCTGGGAGAGGAGGACGTCGGGCGTGACCTCGCAGCCCCTGAGGTTGATCAGGTGGGCCGGCCCGTCGTACGAGTCGTCGCGGTTCCTGTACAGCCTGAGCTGGAGGTCGCGGCAGGTGAACCAGTAGCGCTTGTACGCCTTGAGGGTGAAGCGCTTGGGCTTGAAGAAGCGCAGGTAGTCGCAGAGCTCGGGCACCTGGGTGATGTCGCTGGGCCCGTTGCCGATGCAGCTGCCCTCGAGGCTGACCTGCAGGTCGGTGAGGGCCGCGTCGATGTCGTCCTCGGCCGCCGACTGCGCGCTGCTCCCGTTCACCTCGCCGTTCGTCTGCGGCACGCTCGCCTGCAGGTTCACCTGCACCTGCAACACCACAGCCACCACAGCCTCGTCAGTCTCTCTCTCTCTCTTGTCCTCTATACTGCTTAAAAAAACTTGGTATTTGCTGTGGGCTTACCTGGAGGGCGGCAAACATGAGCATCTCCTCCTCGGTGCAGTCGATCTCCTCGGCGAGCAGCTGCCACTTGGCCTGCTCGTAAATCATGTTGATGCGCACCGCGTCGGTCTTGGGGTTGAGGTCGTAGAACGCGTAGAACTTGAACCGGAGCCTGAGCGTGTCGAACTCGTGGATGGCCTGCTCCATGATGGAGAGGGACGAGTCGAGCCAGGCGACGTTCATGCGGGCCCGCTCGAGCAGGCTCTTGGGCCGGAGCAGCTTGGAGCGCACCTCCGGCGAGACGGAGCACGGGCTCTGGGTGAGCATCTCGCCGAGGCTGCCGTTCAGCGCCTCCACGCTCATCGTGCTGCTGTTCGCGTTGAACGAGCCCGTGCTCCCGAACCCCAGCGTGTTGTTGTTCCTCTTCCACGTGCCCGTGTGCTGCAACAGTGTGATCGTCGACCCATGATTCGAGTTGCTTGTAAATATCGCGCGCGTCTCGAGGCCCTCGAGCTGCTGCGCGCAGCTGGGATTCGTCTATACGCGAGTGTGTATGCACACGTGCGCGCACTTCGATCCTCTGCACAGTCTGCAGTTCTCCGCGGGGAGAGGAAGCGCGTTTTGTTTTGACAAGTGGAAAAGCAGCGGACTACTCACCGTGAGGGGCGTGCCGATCGGCGTGCTGTGGTTGTTCTTGTGGTTGTTGGGCGTGACTGGGCCGCACATGAACGGGTTCGACTGGTCGAGGCTGCCCGTTGAGCCCTGCGGGCTCTGCGTCGCCGCTATGAACGTGTTCGTGTCCGCCGCCACGTGGTAGCCGTTCTTGTGGTTCTCGATCTTCTTCTTCGCCGGCAGGTCCTTCAGGTTGTACTTCAGGTGGGCAGGCTCCAGGGGCTTGCAGAACGACAGCTCCTCCGGGTGCCTGATACCTACGACCCAAACGTTCGATCGTTACAATCGCGACCAGCTTTTCCCTTAGACACGAGGACGTCCGAGCCAAAGAAAAACCCGGACGAGCCACCGCGCTGTGCTACTCGACTACGTGCGGTATCTCCAATGTATAACGGGCTTGAGTTCACGCTAGAATTTCAAGCTGATATCTGGCAAATTTACGGCTGCCTCACAGCGATCAAGTGGCCGGAGCTCAATTACATTTATCACCGTGTTGTCCTGTTGCAGCCTCTTATAGTAGGTAATTATTCAAATTTCCCAGTGCTTAATACTGGAAATTCAATATTTTCAAGTCTCCCGAGAAATTTGAATTCGGAAGAAAACAATAGCCAGCTCAGAGTTCATTCATTGTAGATTCTTTTTTTTTTGCAACGATTCGATGGATAAAACTTGTCCCTTTCCCTAAACTTTTTCATACGATCCGTGAAGAATTCATTGTCTAGCATTTGTTATTTAGCAACTGTTTCTCTTCAGACTGAGGAAAATAGTTTGAAAAATGCTTCGACCGAACGTGCGCATTATTTTTATCGAAGAAAAATAAAATCCTGAGCTGATGTGCGCGAGATGATCTTTGACATGGCAGGCAAACCAGAGGCGTACGAAAGAGCGGGTGGGCCAATCTGGGAAACCGGTCCCCTGATACAGCCGCCTGCGCGCGCGGCTAATGTAAACCTTCCAGGGCATCTGTGGCTCGAAAGTAACGACGCACACCATAAGCCAACTCAGCTGCGTGTTGGGCCGGAAGTGCAGCGAGCTATATACAACTGTATAGTTATGAATCACGACTGATCGATTCGAGTCTCCATCGATCATTGTCCACTCGAATGACGACGATTCGCAGACACTCGCACGCCTTTTTCTAGTTCAAAAAATATAAACATGCCTGCGCAGTCGAATCAGAACCTGCCAGTCGTAAAAAATGTCTCGCGTCAATGCGAATCCCCATCTCCCTGTGGTCGGACTATAGTCGGAGTCTGATGCTCCTCCACGAGCTTCGAGTAATACAAATAGTGTACGTGTGATGATGAAGCGATGAGAGACGTGGGCCGACGTGACCCACTCTCGCGTAATGAAAAAAGTTTCATTCGCACGTCGCGGACAGGGCGACGACGCGATAAATTCGCCAAGTCGCCGCGCAACAACATGACTTTCGCGTGACTCGGGCGGATTTTTCATTCGCCGCGACGCGCCGCCGCAACGGGCCGGAATAATTAGCGGATACGCGGCGGGACGCATCCTCCCTCTTCCTCGCTTGGTTCTCGGTACGCGCGCCCGCCGCGAACTAATGAATTTTCCGCTCCGAGGGGCTGCTCCTCCCCTTTCGCCACCTTAATAACTGAACTGGGAGAATACCCCGCCAAGAGCCGCGCGAGCTTTTGTCGGATTGACACTTTGATTAATCGATTCGACATTTCTATACCATTGGATTATTTCATTTGCAAATATTGATGAGCTTTTGTTCGCGTCACACCATAAGCTTTTTGTAAATATTTTAAGCTTCAACACCCACAAAAGTAATTGCGTTATCGATGAAATTTTTAGTAAAATTTGTGGCTATAGATATTTTTTCAGCCGTGAAACCTCATCATGAAATTGATTTTATTTACTACATCGTTGTACGTTATTCACGAAGACCGAGTTTCAATACATTATCTTTAAAGAGAAAATAGTAAGAAAAGGAAAAATTTCGTTCCACATTAAAGTCGCTAGTTTACCAATAGCTATTAGTTTTATTCGATTTGCTGATTCGAGCTGTTGATGAGAAGAAAAAGGGCAAAAGCGAAGAAAGATACATGGAAAGAGTTGGAGCATAATAAGTAAGGGCTTACCGAGTTCCTTGCAGAGGTTTATTACGGCGTTGAAGGTCTTTACGGAGAAGTCGACCCGACAGTCGAGGTATCGCATGTCGGGCAGCTGTACCCTCAGCGTCTTGTGCATGGGCGTGAAGTGGAGTATGGCGTCGGCGGCGACGCCGTACTGGTCGAGTGTGCTCCGCGTCCTCGTCAGCCAGTGATTGCGCGCCGGCCACCACAGAGCGTGGTCCGACCAGTCCATCGCTATGTCTGCAACAAACAAAATTCATTCGCATCGTTAATTCGAGCTGTAGGCAGCAAATACATATTTTCAAGCAAATATGTGCGCCCCCTCAAATATGTGCGCTCATTCTATCGAGCAATATCGCCCTGGGCTTCGCGTGGGATACGGTCGGGTATGTATGTTAATATGCGTTAGTTTAATATGCTAATGGCATTCTCACGGCGTGCCGCGCACGAAAGAGCATTTTCTGGGAAAAAATATCTGCAAGAGCGATGATAATTTTATAGGATGGACTTTGCCAGCTAATGGCTTCATTCTTGAGAGCGAGCTCACGAGCAGCCCCGATATATATACATATATTGCTCCCCCTGTAACGCCGACTCGGTGTGTGTGTGTGTGTGTGTGTGTGTGTGTGTGTGTGTGTGTGTGTGTGTGTGTGTACGGGGCGATTCGCAAAACGACGACAGATAATATACGAAAATACAAGTGGCATTCGCGCGGACGAGTAGTCGACTGATCTCCGAAAGCGTTTTAAAGCGTGCAATAAAATCCAGCGCACTCGTCGGGAGCGAGAGAATGAAAGGAGTTGAGTATCGAGGCTCGAGAGAGAAAGAGAGTGACACATCGGATTCAAAGAAGCAAAAACAAAACTGGCGAGGTGCAGGAGGCGATCAAATGAAGAGAGGACTGCTGCTGCAGCAGCAGCAGCAACGCCAGCACTCGTCATTGATAAGAGCGCGCCACAAAGGGCGTCGCATCTCGCATTCGTCGCGTGCGCGCGAGCTTGGAGAGTCGAGTTTTTTTGCGTCGCACACTTTTTTCTCTCCTCTCCTCGCAGTCGGCGGCTGCGGCGCAGCCCTGCGCATCCGGTGCACGCCTGCGCCCAAAGTCTAAGATTCGGCCCGTAGCATCTGTTCCTCGGCGGCCGCCACGCGCCGCGATAAACGAGCCGCTTACGGGGCTATGACGCGCGTTATTTCAATATCGCGCCCCTCGCGGACGCGACAGCTCGCGTAAATCAGACTCCATTGTCCCGAGAGTACACCAGTCTATACGAGGCGAATTAACGAAGTGCATTTGCCTCGAATTGCGCTGCAGCTCTGCATTGTGCCGGCTCTATAAATTTTGCTGAAACACACGGAAGGACGGGAGTAACGACTCGAGGCATTTGTCGAGCGGATAAACGCGCAGTGCCGGGGAGCCAATTGAGTGAAAACGCGTGCAATTTCCTCGAAGAAGGCAGCCGGTTAATCGGCTGAACGAGCTCGAATGGTTGCGCGTGCGGCCGCGGCGCATATCACATGGTGTATGTGCTGGCTCCACGACAATAAGCGGCGCCCGCATACTATACAGCGCGGCGCCCGCCGTGGCCGAGTCAGCCGGCCGGGCGCAGGGCTCCGATGTTCCAGAGGCCTTTTGTTGCGCGGCGCGCCGCCTCGCTGCGGGCTACAATGCCCCTGCAGCCCTTGACTCCTCTCTCTCTGTCCCTCTCTTTCTGGAGGCGATAGCTAAGCCTCTCTCTGGCTGTAAAAACGCTCGCGAAACCCGTGTACTTCCTCTCCCACTGCACGGCGGCTGCATTCCGCCGCCGCCGCCGCCGCCCTGTCGTCGGGCTCTTTTTCTGGCCCGGAAACTTCGAGGGCCTATGCTCGAGTTCGAGTGACTCGGTCGCGATCGAGCGCGCTTCCTCGGACCCATTACGGCGCGGCGCCTCTCTTCTATGGCTTTTTGCAAGTTTTCACCACTTGGCGCATAGCTGCCCTTTGTCCCGCTCGACGCTTGCGAGCCTTTACACAAATACATTTTTACCATCAATTTTCAATTCGTAGACTGACAGGCAAGATTTTCCAATATACGAATGACGAGAAATCGTTATCTGAATGATCGAAAAGAAATTTAATTTTGAATACTCTTCTCCTCGTCTACGGCTCATCCCTCTATTTACAATTCTTCAACTTTCTTTGTCTCCTATTCTCTACCTTCCTCTTTTATCTTGAGAGTCTTCCTCTTATGCAATATTCAAGTCTTTCGAAATCTTTCGATCTTCGCAAAGTTGAATGAACTGCCTTTTTCAAGCGTCGGTGACGAATGACACTCAACGAGCGAAACAAGCGATTTCTTGTACATTTTTAACACCGTATAACAAACTTTTCAGTCATTGTTCAACGATTCTTCGAGCCGTGAACAAAAACTCAATCCCACGCTACGAACCTCGAGATTCTCCATCGAAATGATACTTTTTATAATCGATTGTCAAAAATTGATTATAATCTTCTACAATATGGTATATATATATACATCATTCTTATGACGTCACCGAAATCTAAAACCATCAGCCGCATTAGAACACGGAAAACAAAATGAGAATTCAAAAAGATATAGAATTTAAAAATAATGGAAAATAACTGTATCTCAACTAATGGAATGTACGATATTTCTGCATTGGGATAAACCGAATATCGACATTGTAATACTATGTTATCTAGGAGTATAGATACCAAAGATTGTCGATCAGAGAATGAGGAGGAATGTCTACATTAAGCATTTGAAATAACGGACATAAGAATGATAACTTAAAAGTGAGTTGAATGAATGGCATACCAAATACCAATATTGGGAACGTGCGTGCGGTCCCAATGTTATGAACTGAGGGGAGGGGTGGGACACACAGGTGCATACAGGTTGGATATAAATGACTATAAATTGAACTCGACTATTGTGTCTGTACGTCTGTATGTCTGTATGTCTGTTTGATAGCGAGGTGGACGTGTTGCGATCGGAATTCTATCCACTTTTCCATTAGATTAAAGTCTCAAACATTTTTCGTACGATAGTTATTCACGGTGTTACGCTATTTTTTAATGAAATATTTTATTTTATTAAGGATTCAGTGGCTTGAAGATAGTTGCATGCCCGACAATAATAGATGCATGTGCGTCTATTATTCTCGGTCAATGTGATCTATCACTTGGGACTATTGTGATTTACTAGGAGAATACGTAGGATTTGAGTCTGTAAACTCACTGAAACTTTTGGTGGTGGTTACACAAATGGTTATACCCAAATGGATAATTTATGCAGTCATTCATCCTAAAATTTCCATTTTCCGTAGATATTATCAATTTTTTATGCAGTGTCCATATATATACATAAGACGTTTGACATATTATACAGATATACATATCAAGTATAAAATATCAACGATCAGTCATAATATCTCAGACAATTCAAAACGTCAGGAAGACGAATGACATTATCATGTATTTGGGTATCAAAAAACTACCTCGCAGAGTTTCAGTGAACTGAAGACCCAAAAGTAAGGTGGAGCCTGGTTAGTGAGGCTTTGGAGTGCTACGAAAAAACATATAAAATCGCTTTGTGCTTCTATGCGAGTGATAAAAAGAGGTGTATCGAAATTAAGAACATAGGAAATCCAATGCTGAGAGTTGGTGTCTCCGTGGCCTAACATTGAGATTCGAATATGCCGCTATTGGGAAGCGACTCCATCACGTGCAAACCTCGCGTTCCCAAGTTTGAGTTGGACCGTGTGCCGATGTATAAATACGGCTGTTCAATTCACACGTTCAGACAAAAAATTGGACAATAAACATTGTCGCTCCGTCGAACCGAATCGAGCGCACCTGCTACTCCAGTCGATTCGCTCGAAAATTTACAATATCGATTAGCCGTGCAGCCTCGGATGAAGAGAGCCGCGTCGCGCCCGCCCCCCTCGACGCACCGTATAAACAGCCAATGGAAAAATACCGTTTGGATACGGGAGCCGGCTCGGAAAAAGGCGGATAAAAATGGCGTGAAACACACGGGCGGCGAGGGTGGGATAACAAGGCGAGAAAGGAAGCGGCAATCGAGCGGCGGGGCAGCCGGTGTGCGAAGCCCATCGCGATACATTCGCGCGGTGCCCCCCTGCAGGGGAGACGCCCGCGAGTGTATATAATACAGAGGAGAGCCGACCGAGCGAGCGCGTCAACAGCAGCAGCTGCGGACGGGAGCGGCTAGCTTTGCTCGCGCGGTCAATTTGACGATTCAGCGCACGATAGATATCCGCAGTCCGCAGCTGAGCCGAACCCCCCGTTAATTCAGCCGGCCCGCGGCAGCGCACATGCCGTCCGTACTTTGTGCCTCGCCCGCGCCCCCGACCCCAAGTCCTGCTTTTCTTCGAGCTGCCTTCCTTCCCGGCGTGATTCTGCTGCAGCTTTTATATTGAGCTGTGTCGTGGGCCCGGTATACACCGAGCGGCCCCTCGTTACGCGCGCGCGCTCGCCTCCTCGCTATATTTGAACCAGTTGAGACATCGTGGGCTAATCCCATATAGCTATACAGGCCTGATCAAGATGGATGATTCGGCAGCTCGCGGCATTCGGTAGCTCACGGCTTGACCTTTGGTTAATTTTAAACCCCACGGTCGGGGGGCATGTGGCATTGGACTAGCGAGGCGTATTGTCACGTCGATTTGTATCCCGACGATACGGCTGAACGCAAGTTTTTCATTTTTCCCCACGCAACTGTGCAGGGGTTTACAAGTAGCCTGCACAGCGAAAATTCGCTGACGATATTGCCATATTTGTCGCTCGCGCGTCCACGGCTCGCTTCTCGTCGAGAGTTTCGATGCAAACGCCTTATCCGAGAGCGGCAGTGAATCATCACCAAGACACAGTAAAATACACAAAATTAGTTATATTTTTCAAATTTCCACTCGGAATCAGCCTTGCCCATCCGTGGAGTTGATTGTCACGTGCGCAATATAAGGCGACTCGGAGTCGGGCTACGGGGAAGAGGCATTTGGTTGTGGCGTTCGACGAGTCCAATAACCTACATCGCGGTAAACACGTACGCGCGGGCATCCACATATATGAACTGCGCCTGCGAGTCACGCGCCTACGCAAGCGTCGTACAAATACGGGCGAGTGTGTGTGCGTGCGTGTGTATACACATGAACCGGCTGCAGAACGGGGACAATCATCTCGCTCACTTCTTTTATGGGTGGATCGCTCGAGTTTTCTGCTTTGAAACGCATTCACGCGTATACACGCCGGCCGGAAGTTTCATTGTTCCAACACTGATGCAATGCTGCACCGAGAGTAATGACGCGGGCGTAGCCACGCGAGTCGCGCGCGCGCGCTTAGGCTGAGATCGCGCGGACTGTTTACACAATGCACCGGCACAAGCGAGTGGTGGGCGGCGAAAATGGCAATTGTTACACGCGCGGGCGTGAAAAAGCGCCAAACAACAATCGGTTTCCTCTCTGCTTTCTTTTGTTACGTAACGTTTATCTTTACGAGTGGGCGCACCAATATAGCTTTGCCGATAAAGATTCACCCTCGCTACCCTGTGTATATTCGAAGTATCATACGGGGAAAATGTCGATTGGTTTCCAATGAGATCTGGCAATTCTACCCTGTTCAACCTTGAGAATTCCGACGAAAGATGAAAAAAAAAGGCGGCCGCATCGTCAGCGGAACTCGTCAGTGTGAAATTGAAGAGGGCAAAGCGTTTTTCGCGCGGCTCGTTCAGCGCGCGGGGAGCTCGAGCGATTCATCATCGGGCGCGCGAAGAAAAAATAACAAACCAAGCTGCAGGAGGAAGCGTAATATTCGCTGGTGCAGGAGTGAGTATTAAAATAATAAATCTCATTTGCGGCGCGCAGTTGCACTTTATGGGGTTTCTCGTTAGAGTCGCGGTAACGGGAAAAGAAGCGAGAGAGAGAGCGGGTGCGCGCGCGCAAGCGAGCGAGAAGTATGACGAGCGTTTCCTCTCGCGGCTCGAGCAAGTATATTTTTCCCCGGCGCGGGCGGCGGTTCTCTGCGGTGTAATGGGGGAGAACGAAGCTTTACACGTGTTTTCCAGCAGGCGCTCGCAAACGAGATTAGGCGCGCGGGCATTTCGTCAAACAGAGAGCGAGCGGGAATTTGGAGAGGGAGAAAAGACAGATCTGTGGTCGCGGCCGTGCGTGCACCCCTCGCCAGCGCGCGCACACCCACCAGTCGTAACCCCGGCAGCCAAGGCCCGCTCCGCTTTCATCTTTTCGCAGAAATCTGCCTGTTTTGTGGTGTTCCGCGCGCGCGCAAGCGGCCTCGCACACTCGGTAACTAATATGAGTAATGTGAGATTATGCTGAAAGATAATCCGCGCGAATATGCTAAACGTGATATTTTTCCCTTCCGTTGCTTCTTGCGGCCTGCACGACCCACCAATGGATCGTCTCTCCCGCTCTCTCGGTTAAGTAATTCTAACTAATACGAAAAATTCCATGTGCCTCCGCATATCGTTCTACGAATAATTTAATTACTGATTAGTCGTCAACGTTACTAGTCGATTCATGCAAAGTTCAAGATGAAATTTCCCCTTTCATTTCCCATGCCATTTCGTTTTTTTGTGGACCAATTTCAAGGCGTGCTTTATCCAGATGAAATTTGGAGACTTTTGATCGCGTCAATTTAGATACGAACAGATTCAACACACGAACGAAGTAAACAAGAGAAAAAGAAAAAGTAATGTTTGCAGAATCAAAGGGATTCATCTCTTTCTTCCGAGAATCCGTATGATCCTGACGTATACATTAATGGGATGGAATACACCAACGACTCAATTACGAGACTCGGCAGTCGGTAGCAGCAGAGAGAGAGAGGAGAGAGAGCAAAAAGTAGCATCAAAGTAAAAAAAAACGCGAACACGACGTAAGAGACGGAACACAGCCCACGCGCCGATGAGCGGGGAAAACGCGTTATATTCCGATTTCCCCGGCGAACCCCCGCACGCATTATAATGCTTCATTCAAGTGCATCAACGAGGCGGAGTTGCGCAAAAGGGGAAACGGCGACTCGAGAGAGAGAGAGAGAGACTCGCTGTATATGCTGTTCTTGTTAACTGCCGCAACGCTGTATAAAACGCGAAGCCGCACGATATTTGTATTTAAACCTGGCTATTGTGCCAGCTGCGCACCATAAACATGTCCTCCCGCTGTTCCACCTCGCGGCCGTCTTCTATATATATATATGTGTGTACCCAATGAGAATCCGCGTAGCCGCATTATTCCACCGAGACGACTTTATTCGCAAATCGCGAGACTAATCCCGCGACTTTATCTATTGGGCGTTATCCTACTGGCCGAAAACACATTTCGCGCATTCTCTCGGAGATGAATTTAACATTTCAAGAGACACCATAGACACGTTGGCAAGCTCGCGACGATATGCGATGGATTCTTCGCTTCGAAATCTACAAGCAGTCGGTCGTCTCATTTCTCTAATCGTATTCGTACTAATATTAGCCGAGTAATCTAGGAGAGCCGAGAAAAGAAGCCAGTTGCACAGGGAGGGCTGCAGAGGAGCGCTAGCCAGCGGAGAGATAAAGCAGTGGAGCGCGTTATTTATGCGTTGATTTGAAAGTCCGTTGTATAAATTTAGTCGCTAAGTGGCGGCGGCCTGTCCTCTCCGGAGGGCTTCTTCCTCCTCGAGACGGAAAATCTTTGATGTGGCAGATGAAGAGACAGAGAGAATATGTATATATACGTAAAACAGAGCAGAGCGAGTCGCGCGCGCGGCGGGGAGGTAGCAAATGATTCGAGAAAAGTCTGCGGAGCAAGAGGTGCAGTTAGTCACGGGGCGGCGCGAGCGTGCTTATACACATTCGAGTGCTCAGCTCTCTTATCCACGGACAGCACGTGACTTCTCCTGGATTCGCGCGGCTCGCGACTCAAGCCGCGCGCTCGCCCTGTATTCTCGTTAATAATAATTCCATCTCCGAGTTTTGTCAAGTTCTGCCACTACTCCTGCCCTATAGTCGCGCCGCCGAACCGAACGTATTCACTGCAAACTCGGTATTTTAATTGTAATTCTGTTTCAACATATTCATTACACGCGAGTGTATACAGGCAAAATATAATATACAGAGCTCGACAATGGGTTTAATTGTTCGATACTGCAGTATGGGGCACAATGCGATTGTGAGCATTCCATAACGCGCAGTTAAGTCGAAATGAAAGCGAGCTCCGGAAGTCGTTTCAATGATGTTATATGTTCGAGTGAATTCACCGCAGGCTCGGCACATATGTTACGCGCGTGTACCAATAAACCGGGACGCGAGAGCAACACGTACGGGGCGCGCAGCCTTTGATGCGGTCCGGCCTTTGAAGAATTAGCAACCGCGACTTTGCACCTATAGCGCTCGAGAGCTTTCAAGCTTTCGCGGCGACGAATCGTCCACAGAGCGCACCTATACGCATTGGAGACTGCAAGGCGACGCGGCCGGTTGTGGGTCAGTTTATAAACAGTGTCGGGCGCTGCAGCGCTGAGTTTGAAGCTCTCTCTCTCTCTCGGCAATTTCGCCATGCTTTCGCGCGTGCACGTAACAAAGGGCCGCGTCGCCCGGCCATGCGCGCATCAAACCAAAGCACGCGCCAAGCTTCGCGCCCGCGCGCATATAGCCGCGGAAGCGCGAAAAACATTCCAAGGAGGCGCGGGCCGCGCGTTGTATCCCGCTCGTAAAAGCTCGCCCGCCAACGACTGCCATATCTGACACTAATGAAAATTTATCTGGCCGCCGCCGCCGCCATCGCCGTTGTCCGTCGCTGCGTGTGGCGGCTCCGCGCCGCCAACCCTCCCCGATGGAGATTGATGGCTCTCGGACTATTTCAACGTTTTCGAGTAATTACGCATTCATCATACAATGATACGACTCTATTTGAAATGTACCAGGAAGTTTTGATGAGGTTCTTCCGTTGATCGAAAAATCGCCGATTCCACTGGAACTTATGGATTCGTTGTTGACTAATGAAAATTAAATCAACTGCCAGGGTTTTAAGCCCCAGAGGAAACTTCATACAAAAATTGAGTTTCAACATATTTCCTCATAGGGCATTTTGATCTGCCTTTAACTGGAAGTAACATTCGTCGCGTTGACTGAAATAGATATTTTTATTAAAAAATAATGTATTGAACGTCGACATAAACAGTATAATAATGCTTTGAAAAAGTACGACAGTTGGGAGAAGTTATCCAACGTTTCACTTGAAACGTGACGCGTAAAACGTCAATATGTGAAGAAGCAAATCCGTTTTGAGTACCCTAAAACTAGTTCACATTTGAGTTTTCCTAGAAATCATAATCCATGTAGCTCCTTATAGCTTACGCCGTATAACAAATTTAAAACGACATTTTGTTGGATATTCAGAACCCCGGTCCTGATTCTGGAGTATTGTTAAACCATTCTCCTCTTCATTTCCTCCCCTGAGCTTTTTCACAAATAAAGCAGCTTTAGAAGCGTTCAATTAGACACGCTCTTCAAAGGCAGCTTTGATGTAACGAGAAGTCACCGTGGAAATACGCGAGCGTGAAACAATTGCTTGTTTGGCTGGGCACAATTAGCTATTCGACAGGATATTGAGAAGAAGCAATTAAACTGAAAGTGAAAAACCGGATAATCGGCGTGGAAGACCATTATGCTGCAGAGGCCGAGCAGAAACGACGGGATGTCATACGCAGTTGGGCCAGACGAATCGGTATGGCAGAAGTCGGAGCTGTAGCACAGGAAGTGGACTATGACGAAAGAGAGAGGTAGGGGAGCGAGGGGGAGAGAGGGCAGTGCAACCGGCTCTTATTTCCAGATGCCCGGGCTATTTCGGGTGACAATCTCTGCGGCGACGGCGTCACGTCTGGCGGCACGCACAGCACGCGCCCATACTTATGATTGCCTCTAAACTTATAAATTTACCTTGCTCGGCTCCCAACAAGTTTTCCCTCTCTATCCTTATTTCATTCTCATCGCGGATCATACGTGAATCCGTTCAATATTTTTCCCGAGCAGTCGGATTAATGAGCGTTTATTTCGACTTCCTCGAGTGATTTGTCATGCTTAGCTCTGAAAGCCTGGAAAAAATAGATCCGCCCAAGTTATTATAGTGTAGGGATGGAAATCTAAATTGATCAATAATTGATGGGCAGCAGCTGGGAAGGCCAACGCGTGTGTGTAGTCGAAAATAAAGGAAAAATACTGGATTGCGGTCGGTCGGTCGATCAGTATTGTAATTGCGAGGGAGCAGATTTATGAGAAGTAAGTATTTGATTATAAAAGAGCGCACCTCTTGCAGCCTGCGCCAACAAATCAAATGATCAACCGAGTTACGCAGGAAACGGCCAGCTGATGGTTGAGCGCGCGTCGGGGTGACATATAGTTGCAAGTCGTGTCCCTCAACGAAACCAAATTGCGGGCATTGTCGCATTTACATTGAAGATTGAGAAGATGCGCGAGTCGCGCTTGAATAAGCGAAGGAGCAGCGGCAGCAAACTATACAGAGAGTGAGAGAGAGAGACGCGCCAGCGCGTGCTACTGACCTCGAAATCTAATGACGCGCCGTCCAATTGTCGAAACGCCCAGTGAGCACTGCTATTTTCGCTACCCATTCATCACTCCTGTTTGTTTCTCGAATTTAACCCCTCCCCTATATGTAATACGTGCAATTGCAGTGATTTCGAATTTATTCCTCGTCTCAAATTGAATTATGCGATCGCGCGTCTACGTGGATTTACTCTATTATTATTGTGTAATACCATGGATTTGTGTGTACAGTGGATATAGTTCAAATTGATACCGCCATAACAAGATTGCCATCGCAAACAGTCGTATCTCCGCGTTGGAAACGAATGAAACGAGCGTGCGTGCGCGCGCGCGGAAGCAATTGTTTCCGTATGTATTTGCACAGCAGAGAGGGAGAGAGAGGATAGCCACTCGTATGTATAGCGGGCGCGTTTGGCCGGATTAATAGACGAGGCACTGTTTGCGCGGGATTAAAGGCTCGTTTCATTGCGGAGCCAGCGAGATACGGCGGGGGCACGTGCAAATGCACCGTCTCATCTGTGCAAACGCGCGGCCGAGCCTCGTTTTTTTTCTCCTTCCACTGCAACCAGGGGACAAAGCCGCCGCTCATAGAACGTGTCAGATGGAGGCTGGGTGAGCGATGAAACGAGCCAGTTAAGCAGCGCGTGCGTATACGTATGTGTATATGTGCCGGAAGCGAGTGGCGCGCGGCGAAACAATAGCGGAGAAATAGGGAAAAAAGGGGGTGGGAAGCGCGCTCGGTTGGCCGGGCATACGCGACAATGCTCAGCGTAGTGGTGCGAGCCGCGCGCGGGGGACCAACTCTGCAGAGTTTTCCATGGGCCGCGGCTTGCGGCCGCACGCGCACGATTTATGTGCGCCGCGTCCTATCAAATGCGCTCGCTATACATATACCGGCTCAAAAGCAATTGTCCCGGCGACATTCGTTCAGAGGCAAATCGCCACGTGGCACATTTCTTTTTTACACATGCCCTTGTTTTCGTCTGTGATATATGTGTGTGTGTGTGTGGGCGATCATTGGCGCGTACACTCTTACAATGTATGCGCGAGGGTGGAGCGGGACGCGTTACGTCGTTACCCTTTTTTCCATGCCTCGTTTCAAAAGCCAACTCCCATGTGATCCTCAATGGAAATCTGATCTAGGAAGCTTCTCGTGTGGACTAACAAAAAGAAATATTTACACGGCTCGTTATTTCATACGTGCGAGTGTTTTAGGCCAGCTTCGCGGCGTTTGCCTGCACGATTATCGATCGTTTTCATTCCGTTTCCCCAGGAAGCTCCGAGCCAGTTGGATATTCCAGAGTGCGGTGTGCGTCAGCGGATGCAATTATAAAAGCATCGAGATCGAAGGGACAATCGAGCGGAGAAGGAGAGCTTCGTGCGCGGGATATTTGAGAGGCGTTCAAAGCTATAATACCACGCTATAAGCCTTTAGAATAATACGACATATCCGCAGATGGGCTTTTGCACGACGGCTGCGTTTAATCAAGCCGCGGATATATAATGAAAGGAAAACAATCGGGATCGAGGGGGTCTGGGGAAACGCGTCGCGAAGCCGAGAGACCGAGAGCTATTGACGCGCGCGCGAGGAGGGTTAGTATAGATTTTTTTTCTTCTTCCACACTCGCGCCCCGTTGTATCGGCTCTCGGGGCATGCACGTGGTGTGTGCGCGCACGGGAGAGCGAGAGTTTATCCAGAGCGCGGGCCTGCACCGAGGGGGCAAGTGGCTCCTTGCCATTCATCTGCCCCCCCGCCGGCTGCGTTTTCCCGCGTGTCGCACGATAGCTCGAGCCCGGTTGTTTGAATTTCCCGCGTGTCCGCGGGCGGGCGACACGAGTGCAGCAGCAGCCACTCGAGTGAGAGCGAGCTTTGTATGTGCATGATGATATATAGCGCTCGAGCTGTGGGATTTGCGCGAAAAATTCAATTACACGCGGGGAGCACGATCCTCGGGCTGCTGCTGGGGTGGCGCGCGCACCGCTTCTTCCCTCCCTCGGTTTTTAATGACGCACTTGCCGCGCGAGGGGAAAAGGCGCTCGGTATAATAACCAAGTCCCCCGTAGCCGTGTATACACGTATATACAGCGACAGTCTGCCTTATCCTGCGACTGCTGCAAGCGCAGATTCCGCGAGTGAGATACGCTGGGGCGCGCACGTGATCGAGCAGATCCGCACGTCTCCGGCTAACACACCATCCCTCGAGTCGACGCCCCGGCGTTTCTGCACTAGCAGCGTCTCCGCGCGTTCGACCCTATAATATAATTTACCTTCTCGGTATGTATATTAATTATATTTCAGCCGATGTCGATTCGAACGGCACGTATTGAGAGGTAGGTTTCTTGATTAGATCCGCTCTGCCTTCTGCTCGGATTCCCGTATTTCACGATATCGAAATTTCATTAAACGGAGTGACTTTGCGCTGCAGGCCCTTCCCACTTCGTTCGAGCGAACGTGAATAAGCGAAATCTCGATATTTTTTTTTATATAATTGCCGTACGTATACATCGAGTCGCCGAACTAATACGCGTTAAAATTCAATCTATCAAAGTAGCGGCGAACGACGATTCTGCCCGAGTTATTTTGTTCCCGCGTGTAATTCGACGGCTTATAATAAGCACGTATGCGCTTACGTTAAAAATACACATATATAGCTGCAGACTTGAGCGGCGCGTATAAATAAATTCGCACGTCGCAAATCACTTTGAGAGCTTAATGTCTCAATCTTGCCGCGCGCAAAAAAGCGCGCGCACGTAGCAATTATAAAATAATCCACTCGTCCGTATAACGAGTCTGCTCGGTCTGCTTGCCGCAGCCGCTGTCTGGAAATCAGAAGCCCTTGATTGTTGCTAAAATAAGCAGTGACTCGTCGCGGCAGAGCCAACGCACCCATTAGCCCCGCTCATAATCCGTTTGATCATCGAGAGGTAAATTGCAGACTCTGCTCTAGCTGCTCCTCTCCCTCTCTCCCTCTCTCTCTGTCTTCCCCTCCCTCACACTCATCCGCTATCTAGAGCCAAAAGCAGAAGGGCCGCATATAATGCTAATACCCAACGCGATGATGTATGTTTCAGTAATGATACCCGAGAGACGCTAATTGTATACCCGGTTACAGATAGTATAATGCATAGATATTTATCACGTTTATTCCTGCGTATCCTAACATTTTCAACGCAAGTTTTCAGACTCATTCGTTGCGAAACTTGTCCAAGTATAATATTTCAGTTTCCAAACAGGTTCACAGTTTCAACTATTCAATTACATGTATATGCACACACGCACACACTTCAATACCAATATGAATTGGCGACCAATCATACGTACACAAATTAAAGCTGAGTGAAATTGGTTAGTTATCAGCGGAGCAGGAGGCTGCGCGGTGGCAGTGCCAGCAAAATTAACGACTCAACCAAGATGGTACAGAAGAAGCGAGCCGGGGGAGTTGGAGCGCGGGCGGCACTCGACTGTCGGTTATGCGGCGCGTATGTGCAAAATGCAAATTACACAGTTGGCGGTTGAGTTTTTACGCGGCATTTAATACTGTGCGGCGCGCATCTCGTACGACGTGCCATTCCTAGGGCGTTAACGTTTGTACATGTATATATACGTCTGCCGAAGCTCGCGTTACGTCAGATGGTACGTGTCGCGCATGCATCCAGGTCACGTCTGTTTTTCTCGCTAGGAACTTTTTTCCCTCCTTCTCATTTGCCCCTCATTTTTCGCGAGCTGTATGGTTGTTTACCGCTGTAGCAACGGATCGCAACCGCACGCGACACGCGCGCAGTGACAAATTGCGCGACTGCGTTGAGGAAAATCTACCCGAGGACCGAGCCGCACGCGGCTGATGCGCAGCTTCTTTTTCGTCGACTGAATAGACGCTCGGGGGTCCGGCGAAAGCGATATTCTCCCGTTAATTGCACGCTAATCGTTGCTTTCAGTGCACGCTTTGGCTCGGAGAGCTAATGTGCGGCTCTCGGCTCGCGCAGATCTATTCATCTGCGCGGGTTGGTTTCTTTGAGATTTATCGACCAATGGAGAGCATCGAATGCTTCGGGATTCACCACACGCATACCTCAAGAGATCATCCCTTCTCAAATCCCCGTTAACCAAGTTCAATTGATCACGGCGACCAGCTGGCCGGAATAAATAAAATCCATGTTTTTCTCGCTCGTTCTCAATGCCGAACGTCAAAATCGCTTTCAAGCTCAACAGCATCGCTGGTAGATGCGTAATCTATGAAGTAATGAATCAAGATCACATTAATCTCAATCAAATATTAAAACGCGTTGGTGGTTGATTCGCCTGACCCAGACACTGCTGTGACTTTTGGAGAAAGTAGAGATTGTTAAAAAAATTCAGAATTGGAAAGTGTCGTCGCTCCAAAACTGCTAAAAATTGACTACTTTCAAGAGGTGACCCAAATTACGGTCAATCACATTTGTATTTGGCGACGAATTGAAGGCATCACCTATTCGGGAAATGGTAAGAAATGAATGTAACGAGAAACGGACACATGCACGAGGTAGACTCGCGTTCCCCGATTGCGTTCTCGATTCACAAGGCGTCCCATCACGGGACAGCTGAATTTTATGCTTCACGATTTGGTGCTAATTTGCGAAAGTCGACATTGGAGCGGGCTCGAAACGCGGCGTCGGTTTTTCTGCGGCTGCACCTGCTGGCAGCATAAGTCACACGCAGCAGTGTGCGACGTGTGAGTGCCGCCGCGGTGCGCCCATGTAATATTCAAGCGCGGGATTTCATTGGAAAGTCAAGGCCGGCGCTGAGTGCGAGTATATACATATAGCATAACTGGCCCGTCGCGCGTGCGTGCGCCTCCATTTACAGGGCGCTGCACGCGGCGATGGATAATTGTGATAATAGCGGGACGCGCGCGAGCTCACGCAATCCAATCCTCCCGAGCTCCCAGCGCCGAATTGATCAGCCCATGTGGCTTTTATAATTCCATTACGCAGCCGCTCTCCGCGCGCACGCGTCTCTTCCTCCTCGCTCTTCATGTTGTACAGTCTTATATATTTTTCCCCTACTTGCGCGACTTCTAATACGTATTCATTCAGACCGCGGCCCCGGCGGCGCTTCTTTATTACTTAATTGAAGAGCGCGAGGATGCCGGGCTTAATTAGTTTCGGCTCGAGTTGCGTGTTGTTGACTTGTTGCCGCGCGCTGCGCTTCCCGCGGCGCACAATCTTGTGGTTTCCTCAAAACTTTGTCGAGCGACGCGATGCACCTCCGGGCCAGCCTACGGGCTCCGGGCCGTATATAATCAAGGATTCGGAAGATATTTTCTTACCAACTAATTGGATCACAGTCGTGCGGGTCTCCCACGAGAAAGTTACGAAGGAACAAACATAGTGAATATTGTTCTAAAAAAGAAAGTTAGTGTACACTACGCACGTGTACTTCAAAATGACGCGAGTCAATGGACTTTTCCGATGAATAACTGCCTCTGGAGAGTTGGCGTTTTGAAAGGCTGACGTTGCGACTAAATATTGGACAGAAAAGCGCCAAGACGTCAAAATCAATCACGCGAGTACGGCAGGGCGCTAAGGAAGTAAGATCCTGGAGCAAGAAACGGGCGTAGACACGCGAGAGATGCGCGAGTGAAAAGCACGCTCGCAAGCTGCACGACGAAAGAAGCCGCTGAAATGATGGCCGCGGGGGCGAGCGTGCGCCACTAGACGAAGGATATTAGAAAGCGCGCACAAAGAAATGAAGAGTCAAGGGGATGCGTGAGAGATAGAGAGATGCGCCGCCGTATATATCGATTTCCCAGGGAGTTTCATACAGGGTGCGGGACTGGCATGCGGGCGTGCCTGCAACGCGAATCGAGCCCATCAACAAGTAAGTCCATCCGCCTCGACCTGCACTGCGCTCGGTACGACAAAATGAGCGTGGAAAAAGATTCGATTGGATTAATCGGGCGGGCTTCTCGTTACGCTCGATTAATCGATTCAGCCCAATGTAGCCCAATCGCCTATTCAGGCCGAGCTCTGATTCGTGCATTCCGTGCGAGCTTAAAAAATAATTCTTCTTTTAGGTCACGTGTATGTTTCTACTACTCGCGTTACTCGCCCATGTGTGCCCGCGACTAGCCTCTGTTCTTGAGCTGTCCGTGCGAGCTGATGGGCATACCGAGCTTCGTTCGTTTTCTTCACTGATCTCGAGCTGAGTCGAGCGAGACGTCAATTAGATTCAATCATAACTCCATCCCTTCACTCATTGACAGCCAAGCTTTACGAGCTCATTACGAGAGCCAGATGTACCGATGCTCGACGAGCCAATGGACACGATCCGTTAATCCTCAAAATTAGCCGAAATAGCAGGCGTATCACTGCTCGTCCCAATCAACGTTCGCTGAAAACACATGCGCACGTGCCCAGCAACAGAGGCAGCTGCGCAGCAAGCCGAATACATCGATGAGCTAAAGCTGCTCCGCTGTGTTAAAAGCACGCAGCGCAGCTATATACCCGGTATACCAGCTGTATAGGTGTACCTATGTGCCGCGACTAAATCCGTATAGACTGTTTCACGGGTTCTCGCGTCCGGCGGGGGAATAACGCGCGCGCGCGCGCACACCCGTCTGCGTAAAAGGCCCATCAAGCGACACGCTGAGCGCACGCGCCTACATTCGACTCGGATACTAAAACGCGTAGAGAGCCGCAATAAAAGCGGCTCCCCCGTGGAGGGCGGCGCTCCTTTACGGCGTCCGCACCGCGAGCGAAAACAAATCGGCTCGGAGCTTACGCTGGAGCAGGCGTCCGCGTCTCTGTGCAGGCGCACATGTGCAGGGCTGTGCGGCAATACTCTCTCCGCGACGTCGGGGAATAAGAGCGCAATGAAGCCCCCCTGGAATTTATCGGATATATATGCGCGGATTAGATATCGCGCGGCCGCGCAGATCAGTACGTTATGGATTTATCCTTGCGGAATGACTGATGCCCCATCTGCCTCGATAATATCGCGATTTTCATTCGCCATGATATTCCATCTATGCGCCTCTTTGTTCCGCTGGCCGCCTCCGCAATGATATATACCGCGGCGCGAGCGCGGCACAATAGATAATCGATAATGTCTCTTTCTCGAGGAGGGGAGTTAAAGAGCCAGCCCGTGAGATGCCAGGCGAACAATGAATTTAATCAGCGAGCGCGCACGCATGCTTGAATATTCGCACGTGGAAAATGTATAAATTGTGAATCGATGAAAAATCTCTTGATTCATCGCGTGCAAAGCTGTATATCGAAGAGAAAAGTCCTTTCTGATCACGACCGACGAGAGTTGCCGCGGAGCACGCTATGCCGCATTATTGACAACTTGATCAACGCGAATCATTTTCTCGTTCGCCTAATTAACATTCAATCAGAGCGTGATGGAAGCCGAGCGTAGATGTAATCGACGGTGTTCCAAATGTAAGCGTCGATAGCGTTGCTTTTTTCCCCCTCGATATTCCTCGTCACGGGTTAGACGTTGCATCACGAATGTTCTAATTTCCATCGCGTGTCGCTGTCCATCTCACTTTGTTAAATACTCGTCTCGTCATTTTCCATTTGTATATACCTGTCCGTCAGTTATGCCACGACGTTTCGTATACATACGAGCCTTTTCCATCCGAGCGAAATAGACCGGGTTTGAATTGGTGCGCGACTTATTCTTGATTCAGATAAATGATGATGGCACGGGCCGGCTCGAGGGGTATTTGCTGCAGGACCGAAACAACGGGTGATAAGATCTGCTTGATAAATCGAAGCGAATTCACGTGGCATTAATCCTTGTTTTTCTAGCCGGATCAGTCAACAGCGTGGGACTTTCTCGAGATTCTTCTAGAATTAGAAACGGAGCAACAAACAACGAAAACATCATCAATTAAGTGCGGATACCATCGGTCATCCGCGCATTAGAGAAAGCCAGCATATATATCTGGGCCATGTTTCGATCGGCGCTGACGGCGCGCGATCCATCATCCCGCGCGCGCGCCCGCTGAAAGCCGGACTTTTGCAGACCTGAATTCTTTTCATCGCGTATTCATGTATGCGCGCGCATGTAGATAGCTCACCAGACCGGAAGTTGTGCTGGTCGCGCTTTTAACGCTCGTTATACCGATGCTCCCGAGGAACACGCGTCATATTTTTAATTCACTACTCACATTCGTGGAAAAGTCCTTGGGAGCATCGTCGACATTGATTTTTTTCCCTCCTCGCGGTTGAATTGACCCGCATGCGGGATCATCGATGCGGTCTAACGCCGTCCGAAACATTTCCCACAGAGAAGCTCCAACCGAATTGTTTTGTATTGTATACAAACTTCACTTTAACCGCACCCCCCGGAGTTTTACGCAGCTCGCTATGATAGATTCGAAAAGCGAGTATCGTCGATGTTTCATGATCTATTCAGTTATGAGAGTATAGATTGAAATTCGCGTGGCACGTCAATAACGGATTAACATTTACCGTACGATCGGATCTCAAAAGCGATATCTGCCGCGCGGGGCTTTTATCATATCACACACACTCGGGCGCGCGCACACACATTTTATTCCGAATAAGATGGCCGATACGGCGTCATTACATTCGCGAGCTCAGAGTACATATATATATATATACTTACGAGCTTACGTCACGCGTAAACTCGCATTGAATGTAAATAGCTATTGAGCTGAGAGTATACTCGCACGCACGTAGACGCGCACACACACACACACACGGTGGTTGAACGTTGACGCAATTGGCCGGGATTACACAAGCGCGCGCGCGTCGAACCCGTTCGTGCGGCCAGAATCACGTGCGATTTTTGAGAGCTGGTGCCCTTTTGGAAGCGGTGCAGGTAAGGCTCGATTTCCATACTCGATCGCGCGCTGTTGCGCGGCAGAGCGGAAAAAGTTTGGGAAGGACGTCTGCACTGCAGCTCTCGCGCGCGGCCGCACTTATAAGGCTGCAGTCCACAACAAGTGTATATAAGTATATATACGAGTGAGCGGGCGCTTTTTAAAGAACGACGATCGTCGCGCAGAGCATTGGTTTACGAGCGCGTGACCCGGTTGTAATGCGCCGACAATTAGGCCAGTCGGTGCCGCGAGCTCAAAGGGCCACTTTCTCCCAAATAAAACTTGGGCCCACGTGCGCGCGGCACCGCCTCCTCAAGTCTCGCGTCCTGCTTGTCGTCCCGCGGCGCGATATACATGCAGTTGCGCGGATTTTTTGCCGGACGCAGTACCCTATACTAGCTCTCGCCCTAGACGCGCTATATACAGCCGCTTTCTTCCTGCCCCCACGTCCGTCTCGCACTCGAGCTCTATATATGCGTGTACCGCCCATCAAGTGCCCGCTCCGCAACGGTGTCGCGATGGCTCGCGACACCTCGGGGACGAGTTATGGAAATTAGCCGCGCACGCAGCGCGCGAGAGCCTTGAGAACCCCTTGAAATAATGCAGCCCGCTGCTAGTGGGTCAGATCCGACAATGGTATATACGTTGCGTACATCAATATTTTCAGTTTGGGACGGGCGGTATACGCATTTGCAGCTTGATATTATACGCGGCGAACAACTAATCGTTGCGAGTGCGCGTTGTGTGTCAATCCTCCTCCACTCAATCATCTACTCGTTGCTTCCAGCCACGTAACGGTGCGTGAAAAAGTACAGGTTGGATTTGACGAAGAGAGCCGATGTGTTGGACTGGAAAGCAATGATTTTTTTTGCCTCCGCGCAGTATACAATTCTGCTAACAGCATTGCCGCAAATCGAATAGCGCGGCTGCTGGTTAACAACAGATCGACGGAGAGGGTCGCACAGGGGGTCGCTTTGATAAAAAGTCACATTGGGGAGCTGGTCTCTTCGCGAGCACACACGCGCGAGGTACATGCTGGCCCTGCCAGCGGGCCAACCGCTTCGCCACTTGCTTTTCTAATAATATGAGAGCGGCAGCGAGTGCCGTGCAGTGGAGTTGGCTCTCGGCTAGACGGCTATATGCTGTTGCAGACGCGCTGCAGGAAGCGGTGCGCACCCGGTTATTGCATTACTCCGGCTAAGAATTCGCCGAGATTGCGGATTTTGCGAGCCTTTATCCGAACATCCCCCGAGCGAGGGCAACTTTTTACAAAATGATGCGCCTCCATTCACCCGTGCTTATCGGAATTTCACGTGACGCACGGCATTCCGCGGCACTCTGGGGTTCTACGTCAAACTCCATAACGTCACATGGGGAAATAAGCCAGGGGTTTAACCTGGCGACACATTATTATTGGATTATTATTCGAAAGTAATAGATAATCCTTTTCGAAGCTTCAGTTCTCGCGTTACTCATGTATTTGGTGTTCCAACCAAGTTTCAATTTGTTGGACAATAAATTTCCAAGGCGAGCCATTCGACTCGAGTAGTTATCAGAAAAATGCTGCTCCCAGTGACCTGGTAAAAGCGCAATGTCATAAACAAGTCAGGCTAAAAGAGCAGGCTCGTATCTGCTGTCTATCCCGCACACTGTGAAAAAGTGCAAAAAGCTAGCCGTCAGGGCAAGGAACGAGGCCTCTGGCCACACCCGTGTAAAAGCAAAGAATAAACCGATCGAAAACGAGGCGTCGGCGGTTAAATTTGGTTTATGACGTCCTATTTTCCTCGCTCATTTTCATCTTGTGCTCTCTGCTTTCGTTCCCAACTATTTTGTTATTCCGCACCAAGCCGAGTACCACCTGAATACCAATATTCCTTCTACAAAGTTGTTTTATTTGCAAATACCGATGGTGGGATAACGATCGATTGGAAAATCATATTAACAGTCTAGTAACAAAAAAGAAAATTCGAACTACTAAATTTGTAATTCAAAATATTCAAAATAAAAATTGAGGCTGTTAATCGCCGTAGAGAGTGTGAAATATTAATAAAATGCTGATGTAGGGAGATCACTCCAGATCCTTGACAAAGTGAAAATTTACTATTCAGGCATTTACATCTCACTGTAGCATCAAGAAGGTCTTGGGAATTCTGCCAAGAGAACAAATCCTCAGTCGGGCAAAAAATTTGCCGCACGATTTGGTGAGATTCATATGTTCTATTTCCGAATTACAAACTCTTGTTTTTAAAGTATAGATGCGTGTATGATCACGAGACATGGCTTGGTCCAGTCTCTTATAGACAAACGATCTGTAGACCGTTCCAAGTATCTTCTCAATAAATCAATCTAGACTAAACATCGTAAAGTGAAGTGATGATTTGGAATAGTGTACATCGAGATCGTCGAACCGAAAAGTCTGTAGCCGTCGGGATTTCAACGGAATAAAATAAAATTGATGTATACGCAATCCACATTTAAGAGGCAACACGACATAGGAATTGAATGCGTCGAGTTGAATATAACGATTGGATCGTGAGCTAGACTCGAGCAAGCTGGCAACATTTCGAGAGCTACATATTCTCACGCGCCGCGGTGAATGAAAGCAAATAGAGCAGTTGTGATTCGGCTGCGATACACACACGTAGTCGGTCGGCCGGGCAAAATAGAGAGGTGGAGATATTCGCCGAGATGCACACATGAGCTGTCGAGTCGCGTGATTTGGTTTGTCACACTTACACCTATAACGGAGGTAATCCGCAGCCAGCCAGCGGTGCGTGTGCGCAGTCGCGGTGTCTCGAGTCGAAAAGACGCTGGTCCGAGGAGGGAAAAGTGGGTCGCGCCTCGTATTTATAGATTCTGGAAAAGGGTGTTGGCTGCAGCAGGCGAGCGGGCGGGAGCAGCGTCCTCCTTTGGCTCATACGCGGCGGCGGCTCTAAGCCCGGTCGCGTGTTTATTATTGGATATATGCAGCGCGGGAGCGCGGGAGAGACTTGGGCCGGCCGGCCGGCCGGCAAGCCCCCCGCGAGCTTTCACGAGAGCTTCTTCGAATTGCTGCTCTTCCTTAGCCTCGATTCTATCGACCGGATTACTACTCGCGCGGAGCTCGCTGCCCCTCCTTTATCCTCCTCGCCAAGCGCACGAGCTCGTCGGCTCGAGTAGCTGCTGACCGACAAAAATTGCAGAATGGGGGGCCAGGAGCTGTTGGCGCATTACTTACGTGGCGCTTTTCAACTTTGTGTTTGTTCCCGACCGCGAGATCGTCTCGAATTCTCTCTCTCTCCCACCAACTCTCATTTTTCCCTGTCTCGCCTGTATGATCAGCCCTCGAGGGGTGCCGCGCATGATATTGGCTGCTGATTCGATATCTCCCTATATTCATTTCATTCATTTGTCCCCAAGCGCTGATTTGATTGAATTCCTCCAGGGATTCCTTTTCCTCTCGAATCCTGTACCAGCATCCGGGGTTCAACTTCCCTCAATCTTGGCGACCAAACAAGTCGCTTCCGAAATTCACTGTGCGATATATTGATAGTAAAAATGGAAAACAATAATATAATATATTCAATTCAAATAATCATTTGCATAATTCACCGTGATTCAGTTTAATTGGGAAAAGAGCCGCCTAAAATACAATATTATTTAGTCAATGGACGATCAGAGCGGCAAATGATGGTACTTTAGGGCTGAGCTTAGTGTTCAGTGTTGGTTAACAGTCGTTAACAGAAAGTCAAACAGATAAAACTTTGTCGCTATAGTGGAGGTTGAATGAAACCCCCGTTATTCCCACCAGGGATGATCCGTTTAATTCGTGAAATACGACACCAAGTGGCGCGAAATCGAAAGAGAAAGACGGGGAAAGTATATAACCTGTGTATATATATATACGGTTGAGGCATCCCCGGGGAGACTGGGAAAAGGTATACGCGTACGTAGGAAGCGAGAGGGAAGGAAATAATTGAATTAACGGGGGAATCGGAGGCTGAAGACGAAGGGTCGTGAAATAAGAGCCTCGTGAAAATGTCGTTAGCGCGTAGAATTTTGTGAAAAACGTACGAATCATCCGGAGAGCTAATGATGGGAGGATGCGGCGGTGGAAAAGGTCGGCGTACTTATCAGTTTGCGACACTCGTTCGAGCCCGAGCAAAAGAATATTCGCATAAGGGCTGCAGTGTGCACAGGGGCGTGAAAGACGCGCGTCAAAGGGAGAAAGCCGGATAGATGTGTGTATGTAGGAGGGGGAAATAAAAGAGAGAAGAGGCGCGGGGTCGTGTGCATGTATGTATGTATCTATATAAGTAGAAGGGAGCGGTGCAGAGAAGGAAAAAAGAAACGAGCAGTAGTCGCGTGTGTGTGCGATTAGGAAGGAAATCGATTTCACTGCTCGCTGGTCCGCGCCCTGTGCTGGGCCTCGCAAAGCGCGCAACTGTACTTATATACACGTACGTGCGCGGCAGGATTACGTGAGCTAGTTTGGCCGAAGCCGGTGTGCGACGCCGAGACGCGATTCGAGGAGGGACGGCAGAGTCGGGGGCGTAGGCCGTGTCGGTGGAGCTGGCAATTAGTCGCGTCCACGGCAAATGCATTTGCGTTAATGAGCCACGACCGAGTCTCGCGCGCACTTCCGTCCCCGTAGTACTGCAGATCCCCGACTAGCTTCGTTATTGCGCATATATATACATCTGGCGCGCGAGCTTTCATTTGTTTTGCCCTGACGCTCTCGAGTCTGCTTCGCGGGAGCGCGCACACAATTGACCGCGTTTCCACCGATGGGATTTACGCTGGAGCGACTTGCCTCTAATTGCTCCGGCTATAGTATCCGCCCCGACGCATTTTCTGTCCCCATTGTCAGGCAGAACTTGAGTCGAAATTTCCAATTGCCGATCGGTCCTCCAGCCCATTATTCGTTGTTCGATCTGCACCGCGACGTTACATCGAAATTATTCTTTTCCGCAGTGTCGGATAGAGTGTCTGGGAGAATTAGGAGAGTCGTAAAAGTCGCAAGCCCGGAGAGAAGTCGTGACTACTCGTCTGTACCGTGGCCCGACACGTCTCCGACACGTTCCATTGTTGGCGAGCACATGCTACTTCCTATACGGCGCGCTGCGCGCGAGGAAGGAGAGCCGACGAGCTAACGACGCTGCACGCGCGCAAAAATGCCCGCGACTAAACGCAGGAGGACGAGTAGCTATAATATGGGTATGAATGGCGCCTGAGGACGCGCCGCCGCGTTCTCGACGACCAAATTGCCCCGTCGCTTGCGATTATCCACACTCGTGTGCGCGTACCGGGCGCAGCAGCCCTTGTCCCAAATCGGCTGTTTTTATCCGCATGCAGCCAGAGGTACGGGCGTTTTTTCACCAGCCAAGGTTATTCAGGGTCTCGTAACGGCCTTCGGAACAGCTGCACGCGCGCGTACGTCTGTGTGTGCGAGCTGCCACTCCGCACAAGCGAGTGTCGATTGTGGAGGTTCGCTGCTATAGGCTGTATACACCGAAGGTTAATGCACTTACGCTTCGAGTGATCGGGGCTTTAATGCTGCCGCCCACAAGGGCCAGCTTTTTTCGAGCATCCATCGTAGCTTACCTGTAACAAGAAACATAATTCGAGTGTTCAGCATCGGTGGATCGAGATCTGGCGAATGAGCACTAGTATTCAAGTACAGAACGGCGGACGGAAAACTCGTGACGATGCGCATGCGGAGTGTTCGACAGGGCAAAATAATCTAACGCCGAGTTAGCTCGGGCAGAGGATACACAAGTATAAGATATGCGCGCATGTGCGAGGGCATGTGCAAAGAGAGCCTTGACACTCGGAGTCGTCACGATCGTCCGCACATGAATAATCATGAAAACAAACAAGAGCATGCGACAAGAATAGGACGGGTGTCGCAACGCGATATCGGATCAGTCCGCGCGCTCTCGCGCCACAGAGGCAAAGTGAGCCGCTGCGCACGAGCTGCTGCACAGACAGACAGACACGAGCTTTGATCGGCCGATACATCCCGAGAGTCTAAGTAGTATAAGAGAAAAATCAAACCTAGCTCGAGCGGCCGTTTGATGTTGCGGATCCTTTTCGCGCGCCACAACACTGCACCGCGGGGCCTTGCTTTCGTGGATGCATAATATACATATGTGTCTATATATAGTATAGGCGCCTGGCGAAGCCTCGGTTTGCATACCGATCGCTCGAAATAACGCGCGGCGTCGCTTCGTTATCTGTTCGTTCACGTCTGCCGAGAGGCGCCAGACTCGTCATATCCACCCGAGTGCGTACGGCGTGCGATTGCTTAAGCCGACGCCGTCTCGTGTATATAGCGCACATATCCGCTACGGCCGCTCTCCGGCGATACATCCGTTCGATCGCTTGTTTTTATCCCCCACCGCTGCTGCTCATCCTACTTGACATGCTGCTTTTATCTCGCTTCTTCGGCTACTTTTATTACGGCGAGCAGTCGCAACTGTAGATCTCGCGAGATCGAGGGGAAAAAAAGCGAGTCGCGGCGGTAATGCGCCTCGAGATGCGTCGATAATTCGAGTGCTGCACTCACGGCTTTTTGATGCCCGAGCCTCGATGGGACCGGAGGGCAGCGACCAAAAAAAAGAAGTGCCCAAGTGTACTCGCGCGCGCGCGACAATGATAAAGCAAGGTTCAACAATCTCGGCAGTTTTTGCAAAATTTATTCTCGTGCATTTAATCATCGCGGCGTAATTATCGCTATCTCACTTTGCTCCTATCTCGCGTATACAAGTTTACTCTTTCTCCCTTATCGCTGCGCGTACGGCGAGTACGTTTTTATCATGCTGGAAAACAAAGTGAAAAATACACGTGTCACGCGCGTAATGGAACGTCGCCGCTGTATAGTTTTGTCACGCGAACGTCCGCGGATTAGTTCGCGTCATTTTTATCCACGGTGTTATTGATGCATCGACTTTTATCTGGGTTTTATGGCACGCCGCGAAACAAGAACAAGAAATAATTACATCAGGTGTGTCCGGCTGTTTATCAATCAAGTATATACATATAAGAGCTGGTTTATCATTAATAGCGTCGGTTAAAGTGGCGAACAGTAGCAATCTCTCCGGGGCTGGAGCGTCCTCCAACTTCTTATTGCTGATACGCCGTTCCCAGCAATTTGTCGACGTCCTCGCGTGTCCGAACGACGAAGCGTATATATATATATAATCTTCATTGCTCTTCTTTTTCCCTTCATGCGCGCGCGCTATATAGGTATGCTTTCACTGTACACTCTCTGCTCGTATTCCCTTCCCCCCGCATGCTATATACGCCTGGCCGCGGCTGCTTTCTCTCCTCTCTCCTTTTCATTGTCTTTCGTTCGTTCTCCCATTTGCCCCTTTTGTGTGTTTGATTGACATTTTTCTTTTCTATGCTTTGCCACTTGGATCAATCGACTTCCAAGGCCTGTTCATTTTGACATTACGATCGTTATCTTTCATCGTACTCGGATCAATGCGGCGTATATACATCGAACAAGGGGGAATCAATATTATTGCAATTGATACGAGACTCGAACTGTAATGAGATTTGGTATATAGAAGTAAAAAGCCACTATTGCCATGGCTTTTTTCTCTCATCCTATTGAAAACGAGTGAAAGCTACATTGAGAATGATCAAAACCCCGTTTCACTTCGGGTTTCTTTCAGACCCAACAAGAACTGGAGAAAATTGGGCGGATCGGATGCGATATACCGAGCCCCTTGCGAATAATCCATTGAACTGGCACGCGTAATAAGGCTATGCCAGAATCAGATCACCCTCGTCATATTTCGGGAGTCGCGGCGGGAGGCATTGTCTGCGCGAATCTGCATCGGAGCTGCCGTCGCGACGCAGCTCTCGAGTTTCGTCGACGCGCTGCACACTCGACGTCTCCGCGCCGCGCAACCCCGCTCTCCAGGTTTTATCTGACGGCGGGACAAACAATAAATTCGAATCGATAGCCGCGGCGTTGTTTTTCCCGAGTGGCACTACGCGCCGCCGACGGGCTAAAAGGAGCGACCGACAGAAACGCGTATATTATGAGAAAGCAATAATTAACTCCCGCTATATCATATAGATCGAAACGAACGCAGGGGACAATCCATTAGCCGGCGCGCGTCGGCTGATCGAAGGTCGTCCGCGTGTCATACAATACGGGGCGGTATCCGCGCCATGTTTACCGCTGGTGTCGTCGGATGGGGAATTCCGATGTCGCGCGCTGCTGCATCGCGCGGCCCTGTGCTCGCCCGGTGAAATTTCACGCGCGTGGAACAAGTCGATCGATCAATTGGCGCTTGTTTGTACAAAGTGCGCCCGAGCTATTTTTACTGTCTTCCTCTCTGTCTTTCTCTCTCTCAGATTGGCCTTGGTAACTCGACGCGGGAAAAGCCATGAAGAGTGCCGGCACGTCCACCGCGGAGAGAAAAATTTTAATTCCCGCAGTTATACACATATATACGTATCCCACTGAATGTAACAAGATTAGGAGCGATGTGGAAGCCGCTTTTATCTCCGCGACGCTCTCAATGATGCATACGTTAATCTGGCCAACTGGTTATTAACACGACCTTAATATGTAAGACTCTTCGAATTACGTCTTAATAATCCCCGAATAAGTTTCTGCTCCGAAGTCCGACCCATAGGTGCACAAGCATGAACACGAGTGAAAATCTCACTCGTCCTCCCGGCTGTGGGCCGCGTAATACTTCATTTCAAAAAGTTGGAAATGAAGAGGAGGGCGCACAGTGGTACAAAGGGCCCGTTCATGACGAAATTGACACGTGAAATACGTGGCTTTGAGTAAAAGAACGGCCGAACACCGAGAGAACAAGCCCGGCTCTGTGTTTGGCGCTACATGCACGTCGACCAAGTAAGATATTTGACGCGCGTGTAGCTGCAGGCTGCTATCGCGCTGCTTCCGTCGCACGGTATGTCCTTTCGAGGGCAAAGGGTCGTTTGGCCCGTTCGCCCCGGTATATGGTAATCCGGCTGACGCCTCCCCGTCGTCGAGCTGCCGTATCCCCGAGACGCTTATTAGTACTGACCGGATTGATCCGCTATTTCTGTCGTCCGTGCGGCACGCAATTACCGACACTTGCAACGACGCCGCGCGCGTTTGATGTAAAACACATAGCGCGCCCCGCATACTCGCTAAACTAGCCCGCGCGCCCTGCTTTTCCTTTTCGCCCGCGCGTCATGCGACTCCCGTGTTATCGCGCCGCCATGTGATCAAGACCCGCCCGGTGAGATCAAGGGGATCCCCGCGTACGCGAGTCTTCCTGCGCACGACAGTCTCGCGAATAATCACCGTCTCGTTAACTGCGCCAGATCCATTATGGCTTTTCGATTCACAGTTACCAACCGTTTTCAGCCATATTAAAAAATTATAATGTAATTTTCTCAAGTGCGCGGTATAGCTCACGGTTTATTATCGATAGGAATTGACTAAACAGTTGTACGCGTACACTCGTTCATTCATTTATTTGTGTGTAGCGAGTGCGGCGAGCTCTTTGCATATATACTCGGAGCGCAGGGTACGTATAAAAGCAGCACAACCGCGCACATGTACAATAGAAACATATACCAAGAACGAGCTGGTATGGGGGAACGATCCAAATCAGTTATTCCGGCGTCGGAAAATTTCAAAGTGAGTTTGTGTTTTTAAAGGCTTCTCAGAGGCAGCTCGCGCGCATACAATCCGGTGGTAAAAGTATATGAATTCAAATTTACAGCCGCAGGGGCGCACCGGGGGAGAGAAAGAGGGCAGCTCATCCGATCGGGCAAAGTCCGAGTGCTCGGGTAGAGAGAGATACGCATCCCGAAAAAAGCGCACGCGGCGCTCTGCATATAAACAACGCATAAACAAGGCGATTCGCGGACATGCAAGAGGCCATACGCGCAATAAAGAAGCGCGCGGAAGCCGGCCGCCCGCGATCCCTCTCGTATGCACGCGGCACTGCCATCGTCTGTGTGCGCGTGTAGTGTGTGGGTGCGTGAGGACGACTCGGGCCTTTGTAAAAGTATGTGCGAGTACCGAGCGCGGAAAACACGCATCGCCAATTACTCAGCCGAGAGCCGAGCGGTTGCGCGAGCCGACGGACCGCGGCTAATTTTAAAGCGGCGCGGCCGGCCCCGCTCCCCCCCCCCGGCCCTTCGCCGCCCGCCAGGCCTCTCGAAATACGTCGGCTCGCTTCCGGTCGCCACATTCCGTCCGGATTCTTCGCCTTCCTGGATCACCTCGCTGTATCATCCAATTCGGCGCTTTCACTCCAGTAGTACACACACACACGCGTGTTTTTTTAATATTAGCCGACTCGTTTCAGCGACAAGTGCAACAGCGAGCATTGATTCGAGCGGTAGAATTGATTGGAATACGCAGGTTACGCGACGACGTGCAGGTACCGGACGAGGCGCGGATATAAATTTTCGCCGCCGGGTGGAATATCGAAACAAGCGCGGCGCGCGTGGGACGTGTCGGGCCGCAGCGGGAAGGAAACTAGCGCGAACGAGGCAGTCGACTCGGGAAAAATGTCCCATTCACGCGTGTTCGAACGGCACCTTATCTCCGGTCATTTTTCATTTGCACATTCCGTTATGAATTCATATTTATCCGAGCGGCTCGAGTAATGGGCCTCGGGAGGAATTGTCCGCATCACGTCCCACTCGTAAATTGCTGCGCGCGCGCAGCTCGAGCTCGCTTTCATAAGAGCTTTGTGGAATAACGCGCGGCTCGCACAAATACCTCGAGTCGCGCAAATATTTAGCAAGTGACATGCCGCCAACTCGAGAACGGACGCGCGACCATTTGCCTTTTGGATTGCGAAAAAGCGCACTCGGCTCGCGTGCGCGCCCGGTTCAGCCAAGCGTTGAATCGCTGCACGAATCAATCGACCGGCCGATACACACCGCCGAATGTGTTGTATTTATTGGAGTTATCTGGAGGCCAGTGATAAGGAAGAATTAGGCCTGTACAGCTGATAAGGGGGACAAATATTTGAAGCATCTCGTTAGGACGTACGAGCCGGTCTAAAATAGGCACGGATATACAAACAGGAAATAAAATGGCAAGCCGTGTGATACGAGAGAGTGCACATCGCATTGACGATCTTATCAATGAAAGGAAATCGTTAATCGCGCGCGAGCGAGCGAGCGAGTCAACCGATAAAAGAGACGCCCTCGCGGTGAACGTGAAAACGCATGCGCGCGCGCGCGACCGCGTATCAGATTCACCCGTAGGCGATCCGACCGCGACTCTAAATCATGAAACGCGATAATACAGTCGCGGCTCTTTCAATAATTACAATCTCGCCAAGTGTCTCCTCGAATTTCCTCTCGGAAGTGTTGAGGCGCGGGTACTCGAATTTCATATGCGTTCACGCGCACGCGGGGCTTTTATCGGCCAACACACGCCACCACACCTTACGTAAGTAGCGCACTCGCGAAAAACGCCCGAGGGTGAGTGTTACGTCGCACAGCGATCCCCCAGCTACGTATACGGCTGCAAATGGCAAATTAATTGACACCAGCCCCGCGATAACAATGCAAACTGCACGTGTTTATATTGTTCATACACGCACACGCTTCTGTGATTTTCCCCGCCACTTTCGCTACCGCGAACGCGCTAACCAAATCGTATATATTATACATTTTTATACGGATGATTGCACTCGTGCAGCAGATGCCAGATAATATGCTAATAATCGGCTTGTAATATTCCAACTATCATTATTAAATGTTCCGTAACCTAAACGGTATACTATTATATTTGATGGCACGTCGTGGAAATGTAATTATTGTTTTCTGCTACACATCGGCGTTACTTCGCAAAGACACATGCTTTTTGCTCCACTGATATAATTGGGTTTGCTGGAAAAAGGTAAAGAAAAAAAATCAAATTCCTCCGCAACTGTACTTTCGAAAAAGTTTTCCATCTTTTTTCCTTTCCAGCCAGGAGTTATTTTCTGATTTTTTCTGATTAATATCGCGACTGGAGAGTCGGGAAGCGAAATGCGTTTCCTCGTCGTCAACCTTGAGGACAGATGTTTATCGCTAGCAACAGCAGCGTTGCATTACAACGTGACTCGTACACAGTTTACATTTTTACGAGACTCTTTTAATATACACCAGAGGAAAGATTGACTGTTGGCGATTCGGACCGTTAACAAATGGTCTAGCGCCAACCTTGAAATCTGCGATCAAACGTCTGATCATGCGGGCAAAACAGAGTAACACAATAGAATGAATGATGAAACACGTGGAGCGCATCAGGCACAAGCTCGCGCAACTTCTATTCATCAAAGTCAATGTAAAACGCGCTCGAATGCAATAAAGAACAATTTTCATCGGCCCGCAAAGTCAGATGCAAATGACGAAAAGAGATGTATCGATACAGCGTGACCTAATGCAGTAGCGCTTTGAAAAAATTGCTCGTCAACAATGCGATCGTCAATGCCACAAGCACACTCTGTTGTGTGAGCTGAAGCCGGGCGTGTATGCAACGATGAAAGAGGAATGCGCTCGAGCGGCGGCGATCGCGTCGGGAAAAAGCGTTTTCATTAGAGTGTCGCGGCCGCGGCCAATTGAAATTGCACGTGGCCGCTCGCAGAGAGTGATCGACGCACGCGCGGCTTGTAATTTCAATAAAATCGATCCGCCGGCCCGCCGCTCGCAATCACTCGCGTATATGTGCGCGCGCCGTTCGGATTTATGGCATGGCGTGATATCGAGATACGTGCGTGAGCGCGCCACGATTTACCAATCGCCAAGCTCGATTATTAAGATTCATTTGTATCGACGAGAGCGCGCGCGCTCACGCAAATTCGAGAGCATCCGCGGCGGCGCGCGCCGATGGGCTTTCTCGTGATTGATTCGACTTTCTCGGGACCGATGGCCCATTACCCGGCTTGTAATTTGCCGACAGCCGGTATTATGTTCGTTTCCCCCAAATTACATCATGCAAATGAGGGATTTTGAATTATGGTAAAAGCTTGGCGATGCGACGGGTAGCGTAGACTTACGTCGTTAGAGCGCGCCAGTCGAGCCACCGTTGCATTCTCGGCTCAAGCCGAACGACAAAATGCCAATGCTCTTTGCGACAACTCCAACTTCAACTATTTTATCAGTCACTCTGAAGCTTCAAATAACTTGATTGATCGTCAGAATATATTGGGCAAAGCGCTTGTGAATGCAGGTATTAGAGCTGGGAAACGTGCACGGCCATCAGGTGCACTTGCCGGTGCAATGAAAACTGAAAACCGCGCGAGCGCGGCAAAGTTCCGCAAAGTGTAATCGTGGGATGAACAAACGACTTGGCCCTGGCAATTAATTCCTCAGCGCGGCTCGGCCTCATCTGGCCCCAAGCGTCTAGCGTTAGCGTAGCAGCCAAACTTGGGCTCTGAGCGAGACGTTATAGCGGCGCGGCAGGTGCGCCGCACACGCTCACACGTGAAGGGAACAGCTCCAGATGCGAGAGAGAGGCAGAGAGGGAGGGAGACAGAGATAAGGATATTACGCGAGCGAGAATGAATCCGAGAGCGCCATGAATGGGCACGCGAGAGCTGGGCTCGCGCGCGCGCGCCTACGCCACTTTTACGCTGCGCGAGCTGCAGGTTCTAGGCATACGTACGGCATAGGCTCACGCAGCATTGTGTATCTGATTTTATATATATAGAGAGAGAGAGAGGCGCGTGCCACCGACGCCGCGCGCGGTTGACTGGTCTATTACGCACAGCGGTGGATTATGCGAAGGTCACATTCAGCGGCGCTTTCTCATGCGATGGACGTGCTGCCCACACCCGCGCCCATGTCGCACCCGCCGCCGCCGCCGCTCTTCCAAGCAACGCGTTGCAAAACTATCGCATTTCAATTGCCCGAGCTCCGACTCTTGATCGGATTCCGCAAAATCACTTGCAAGATCAAATGCAGCTGATTGCGGGTATGCGCACGTCCAACGGTATGTTGTTCCACTACGCATACACGAGCACTCGACAACGTTGGCACTGATCGCAATAGCATTTATGACGATTCACTTTGCAGTACCTACAAGAAGAGCGATGGATTCAAGGCCACGTGGCTCTTCTCGCCGTCTACCTTCAGAATATGATGCCTCTGGACAGACACATCCTGTCTTCCATTTGAAATAGCCGTTGGCCGTTGGCGGTATACATCATTTTTTCCTATAATCAGCGCCGTGCGATGAGCGAACTGAAGAATCACTCACTCTGCAACTCGACAGTTGGATTCTCGAGTTCTTCCGATGATTCCCGGATTCACGGTGACATACTGCCAAGCAAAATGCTCGGCATTAGGAATGCGGAAATTTTGAAAAAAAAAAACTTCACCAGATGTCTCACCAGCCGAGTCAAGTGTGATTTATACATTCCAATTTACACACGTTGTAAGTGAAGCAAATTTATCATTTGGCTACATTTGAAAAATCAGTCGTTCAATAATGGGTCTTTCATAACATTAAAAATCGTCGCTAGACGGATCGCCGTCAAAGAGGAAAAATCCAAGTTGCGAAGCCGATGATCCAACATTTCTAAAAATAAAAGTATCAAATTTCACGTCTCATACACGTCATTTGAAGATTATGGGCCTCGCAGCGTTTGGCAAAGGCTTATCGCGTCGATGCAGTCGTACTGGAGAACGAGCGCGGGATACCCCATTTATTTCGGTTCAGCCTTACTCATCCAATATAATCTTCTGCGCGTTCTCTGACCCAGACGCAAGCGCCAATTTCCATTTGCGCCGCGGCGTGCAATTTTTCACTCATCAACTATGAATTATCCAAATCGAATCGGGCAAAAATTCGTTAATCTCTCCTTCTGAAGTAAAGAGGATTTGCAGATAAAAGGGGCGCCAAACCTTCCGTTTGGCGTCTATGGCGGCTGAATCGCAAATTACACTCGCCGCACCGCTGCAATATCACATACGAACAGTCGGCAGCTGCACGAATATTTATATATCTACCAGTTTGGTGTATGCACGGATGATAAATATGGCGCGAATGGTATAACAAAAAGAAATATTAACATAAGCCGCGATAACACAAAGTAAAGAATCTCGGCCTCTTTTTGCTCGTCAAAGATAAACCCACGAGGAGCAAACTGATTTCAGTGCACTTAAACTCGTCGCTTCATCCCGTGCTTGTGTATATTTCCACGGCTAAAATCTTTTTCCGCAGCTGTTGGAAGTTATATATCCAACATGCAACGAAAGTCCTGCGAGTCTTTCGTGAATATACAAGCTTATCAGAGTTCTCCAACTCGACGCCGCATGTTTGGTGTGTAATAATTGAACCGAACCCGCGAGTATAGAACTGAATTAGCAAACCTTACTGTCATGGGGCGAGCTTTGACATTTTTCGAGAGTTTTGTGTATAAGCGTAAAAAGTGAATGGGCCGCTGTATAGAATGCGCATATAATCTGAGCATCTCCATACGAGTCGAGCGCCCCCCCGGATTAAAGCAGACAATGTGGCTTGCGGGCCGCGGAGAGGATCTGGCGAGCGAGAAGAGGAATTTATCTGCCGCGGCTCGCGCCAGCAATCCGGTCACGAGCGGAGGAATCTATGGGCTTAGCTTAGCGCTGGTGAGCGGCCGGTCCGAGGGCGTCGGAAAAAAATACCGGTCGCACGATGCAGGTTTCCGATCGCGGCAGCTTTCCTCCGGTTAGTTGCGGCCGCGGGAATGGCCCGATAGTCGCTCTGGAAACGGACGTACGTGCAGTGTGTTCCGCGCGTCCTGCGGCCACCTCCTATATATACACACCTATACACGACTATCCACTCTCCGCAGCCTCGAGGCTCCGAAGGACTTTTGCCTCTTTTCGACCGCGCGCTTGGCAGCTTTTATCTCGCGGTCGCCGCCGCTCCGAAACTCTTTGGCTCTGCGGCGCTGCAGCCCTTTGCCCCCAGTGGACTTTATGTGTCGCGCGCGCGCGACCCACCGACAGATGTGTACATTTATAAAACAAACGCGCGCGTCAACTGCAAATCGGCAATATGATTGATGCGCTCGTTTAGCCCCACGCGAGAGCCCCGTCTCCCCCTCAGCTGCCAGCTCGCCGCGCCGCGCCGCGCGATCCACATGCATCTTCTTTGATTCTCAACATCTGTGGCTTATTGTGCACATCTCGAGTTGCCAACGCCGCATGTACGAACCCTGCGCTCCGCCAGTCGTATACGTGATGCATTATGCATTCGAATTTACTCACTTATATAGATCGCTCGACTCAACGTCATTTCAATAAGCGCAATAAAAATGTCATCGCAACGTCCGCGTTTGATCAATGGGCTTTTTCCGCAGTACTCTCGGCTTGTTGCTCGGCTATAGACACATTCGCCGTGTGGTGCGCGCGGCTGATGCCTCCCTAACACTTTTTTTGGATCATGGGACGCGCTCGCACTTGTGTATGCGGACGATTTTGTCCAAGGGATCCAAGATGCGTTTTCGAATGAGACTCTCACGGAAACGCGCCGCGCAGTGATTAAGCCGATATAATTTATTCAAAGTAGCGACTCACGTTCCCGCTCACGTACACCATACTCACGGGTATTATTAATTTTATCCCCGCATCATTTGGGTTTTGTTTCTCACAAGTGTCCGTTACAATGCCTCGCTAATGTTGTAAACTTGGTCGAACGATCGGGTTAAGACGTTACATACGAATTGATTAATGAGCTATTTCGAGCGAGCACACGCAAGGTACTTTGCGTCGGATTATGCAGCTCTTAAGACTTTTTTCAACCGCCAAGTCGCGCTTAATAAAAATGTGTTGCAACGTCGGGAAACGCTCGGCGGGCTTTCTCAACTCGTGTTTACTCTGTAATGAGGATAATTTGATCTGACAAGTTATTATTACTCCGTGATTGATCCGAACGCTATATGTTTATTTGGAGCACTTGAATAGGCGGATTATCTATATGCGCTTATTTCGCTCGGCGCAAATTTTACGTAACATGTACGAAAACCATAAAATTTGACACCGATCTCAATTCCCATATTTATTATGCCATTACCTAGGAAATACCATCTTATAAGCGGTGTATATAGAGCCAATATCTATAGACCGATCCTTATACGAATTTATACAGCAAGGCGAGAGTTACGTTGAGACATGAAAATTTAATAACCCAATCATAATTTGATGTTGTAAAGCTCGCGTGGATAATAGTGAAGAAACGGGGACACACAAGTGTGAATCCGTTATAGTGGTTGCGCGTACAACACCATGACGAACCAGCGAAACTCTTTATTTGCGAGCGAGATTTGATCGAGCAGCGTCGCGCGCTCGGTCGCGCGCTTCATTCGAGCAGCGTCGCGCGCTCGGTCGCGCGCTTCATTCGACCGAGCGGAGGCGACGACGCGCGGTTTCCAATTTGAAGAAAGCCGGAGCGACGTACACATGGGAAATCCGCGCTGACAGCTCGGTGAACACTGTTGAGCTGGCCGAAAAAAAAGGCACGGGTGCCGAACGCGGCGGCGCGGCGGCGGCAAGCGGGTCAGGGCCGGCCGCGGCGCAACCTCGACTCCGTCTCTCCAGACGCGATTTATTCCACCTCTTGTGTATTCTTCCCCAAGGCGAGCCGCGCCAGTTTACTTTCGGCCTTTTACATCCTCATGTAAATATGAGCTGGCTCTGCTGGCGATGAACCGAGACGATTCCCTCTCGCTCGCGCGAGCCGGTATACGCTCACGTTTTTGCAGTTGGGATATTTCGCCAGCCGCGACCGTATATACCTCGAGTGCCGATTAACTCGTGCGCTGCCTCCAAGCCGGGCTTCTCACTTGAGGATTTTGGGCGATTGCTTGCAGGAAAATGCGCGGCGCCCAATCGATTGGATTGTGGATAAATTTGAAGGCCGGTCAAAAGTGAAAACGCCGGGGCGTGAAAGTCGGAATGGGAGCGGGCGACTCGAAAAAATATCGATGCGCCCGAGATAAGTGTACAAGAGTCCCACGCTGGAGCGCTCGCGGCGAGCCAAGTTGATTCGGACTAATTCGAGAGCTGGGGGATAATCGCGGCCGATCGGCGCATGGCGGGGCTCGCGGGCCACGAGCGTCGCTCGGGGATCCCGTAGCACTTGCGGGGCCAACGTAACCCGATACAATTATACGCGCGCTCGGCCTGTGGGAGAGACCGCGACTCGAGAGCAACTGCTTATGCGCGAGTCGCGCGCGCTCGCGATAACTGCACGGAGCTACTCCTCCGCGATAAACGCTCGAGCCTAGCTCTCAGCTCCGTGCCAGGCTTCGCTTGGCATGATGCGGCCGGGCGATCGGTGGTCGCCGGCCAAATGGCGGATACACTCTTTCTCGAAAGCCAGCCCCGCGGATCCGAGATTTGCATTCGCCGCGCGCTCGCGCTGCACAGCTGATGCAGATAGAGCTAAGCCAGAAACGCCATCGGGATTAAGCCGTTCCCGATCGCCGCGCGATTGCACCCCACTTTTGCCCAGCACGCGCTCGCAGTACGTGAGAGAGAGAGTCTCGAGCTTGCGGCCTTATACTTGAATTACGCCAAATCGAGAATTTTAATGGCGCGCTCCCGCGCCGATAGACTCACTTACGTACCGCTATACGCTCATTAGGCTTGCGAGGCTGCCGATAACACTGTTTACCTGCGCCACGATCGCTTTATCATGAGCTGGCGCTTATTACTGCCCCGATTCTCCCGCGTGCACGCATATATCGATCCGTTTGACTTTTCACCAAACGTATCCGTGGTATTTCTGATTTGAACATTCGAACACTTTCGAAATGGAACTGTTGTGTATCATGGGGGGCAGAGCTCAGCGTCTTGACGTGCCGGAAAAGCAAAACCGGTTGAAAGATGGCCGGTAAGGAATATGACACAGGGAGACAATGGTGAAATGGACAGGGAGCCTCTGGCGTTTCCGTGAATGTGCCCGGCACGCGCTCCGTCATTCATTATGGATCTCTCGCACCCCATTTAGTGTGTACGCCTCCGCACGCACAACGCATTTCTGCCCTTCTCTCCGCTTCTCTTTCTTTCATCCTCGACCATTCAACCATCCCTCCTTCTCCCCAGACCACCCCCCACTCCACCCCCATTCTTCTCCTTCTTTCTTGCTTCTTTCGAGCACACACACGCACGCACGCATCTCCTTTTTCGTTTCTTTCTCCCGCGCTCCTTGTCTCGTTTTTTATTGTACCCCCGGAGAAATATATTACTGCGGTGATTTTTTTTTCCGAGTTCCCTTTGTCGCACGTAACCCAAGTGTCCTTTATGAAGGCCTCAAAGTGCGAGAGCCTGCGTGTGTTTCGTTGAAGAATGAGATTATGCTCCGTACGTCAATGGGTAAGAAGCTGATTGCCGGTTTGATTGATACGTTGGCCGATGAAGGGATGCTCATATGCGTATTCACAGCTGACACGTATATTCGAAACAATCGAGCAGTCGGTTTGACCCAAATGTTTGAGGCGCATGTAAATGCAGGAGATATCCGTGGAAAGGTTCGCCGACCCATCGACTTTTCACTCGCGAGCTAGCGCGAATGTTTTTGTTGGGGCGCGGGTGCATATCGCGCATGGTGTGTACCGCGGCCGAGTTCGCTCCAGTTTCGCCATCCGTTTTGTGTGTTGGCCCAACCCCTGGCGGCACACAACAAACTGTTTCCAGCGGAACGCGAGCGGGAGAGGCTTTGCATTGTCGCGCGCTAAACAGAAAGTCCTCGGGCGTCTCTCTCGCTCGCGCTTGGCTCCGTGTACATATATAGTTAGCGCACGAGGGAGGGAGAGACACGGAGCCGCGTGTGTATATAGATATACGTACACACACAGACACACACAGACGGGCGGGCGCGCGGGGCCTTTAACAATTTCTCTAGCGGGAAAGGTCAGTTACCCGGTCGGCTCTCGCTCTGGCGCAACTGCAGCTGGCGGTGCACTTGGTTGTTTGCGCGCGCGCTGGGCTCGGATGTCCCTGCGCTCGTGCGCGCGAGACCCGAGAGGACGTTGTTTTACCGCGCGCGGCTCCCTCGCTCCTCTCTTTCTCTCTCTCTGGGCGCGCAGTCGATCATGCGATCACGCGCGCGGCCGCGATTATGATGCTCTCGCTCTGTTGTCACGCGCATTAGCCGCGTCGCAGGGTGGCCCCGCCATGATTATTCTCTCGCCGCCGCACGCGCGCGCGCGATTGTGTGCTGCAGCCCATCAAAGCCTCATTCTTTTCTCGCGATCGCTTTGCTCTCGCATTGTTCGGCTCTTGCTCTCGAGTTGTAGCGCGCGCCGATCCGTATATACACCAACACCGCAGTGCACACAGTTCCGATCCGCGATTGTTACCTTTTGCCTCGTCCTTTTGTCGCGCCTATACGGATAATCAGCTTCATTCTCCGGCCGCCATCCCCGTGCCGTACTGTTCGAGGGGTAATGGGCTGTGCGAGAGGTGATCGGCGACATTTACAAGGGAGAAAAAAAATTTACCGCTTCCCGCGTCTCTCTTTATTAAATCCACCCAACTTATACCCTTCAAGCTGGTACACCGCTGAACGATTTTTAACTAGCTTTTCCAGGCTCTTTGACAATTCAAATTACGAAAAGTGTTGATATTATGCTAACTTTCTTACGCGCAAGCTCCGCAGGGTATATCTCTTGGAGAGTTTCTTACCTGTAACAGAAAAAAACAGATTCACAATTAATTTCATAAATTTACGTGGTTGATGAATGTTTATTTGCATAAAATGATTATGGAAAACGAAAGAATCTTCCTCTTAACAAAAACAAGACAGCGGTCCTCGAGCGAACAGAATAATCCGAATTGACAGAGGTGTAATTGCGCATATAAAACATCTCGGGCTTTAAGATTCTTTTCATTGCAAACCTGTAAATATTTTCGCGTGGCTCTGCCTGATTTTCACTCTTGTTCTTGCCAACTTAGTTTTGCATTGCTACATCACGTTATGTGAATAACTTTCTCATTCTACATTTGTTTTTAAAAGAACCTTCACACTACACGAATTCGCCAGTCTTTATAAGAACTTTGAAGGTAAACAGCCGTTCTTACTCATATATTTTCTTTGAATCCTTTTTATTGTACAACGACTTCGCTCCCAGATTCAGACCCTTTATGAAATTGAATAACTTCCTATATAATCATATAGGATAGTAAAATTCTGCAAAAGAATACCGAGTTGACAGTTCTTTAATGAATCATTCACGATTCATCTTGTATCAATTTTTCCCCTTAGTAGTTTTTAATCGAAGAAAGATCAATCATTTGTGACTGATACAAGTGCATGGATATGTTCAATGATGTATCTTCGATCAGGTTCTTTTTATAAAAAAAAATGAGAATTAATTTATCATATGATTAATCTTTGTTTTGAAGGGGTAAATATACGAACTAAATATATAAAAAAGGTCCCTCGTTGTCGCCAAAGAATCAATTGGTATCTCGTATGGTGCATGACGTCACGTTCTAAGTTTGAACACACCGGTAACGTCACGCGTATTTTTTCCCCTCGCAGTTTATTTTTTTTTCCACGGGTTGTTCTTTCCTTTTATCCTCTTTTTACTTCAAACTGCGTGGATGAGATCAGAAACGGATATGACGATTGGTGCTTACACACTCAATTGCATATGCTTTAGTCAAGTACGAGGAATATTCATGAAAGAGCATTCATTCATCGTACGATTTTACATAAATCTTCCCGATCAGTGAATTAAATTCGGAATTGTGAATTTTATTAAAAGTTACTCTTGAACTCGAAACGCTTTGAATTGATTGAAGAATTGCAGTTTGTTTAGTATTTCAGTGGTTTCATCCGCGTTTACGCAAGACAAATCTGTTTCATAAACACAGAATCCTCGACTCTTGTATACGATTCCTTCGCTGTTTTCATCAATATTTCTCGCCAACGAGGAACGTTTGTTATTTTTTGGCAGACGAAAATAGTATTGAATTCACGGACTGGAATTCCTCGGTTTACACAATCCATCCGTCGCGAGCCCCACGATAGCTATTTCTGATACTTTGATGAAAACTTCATCGTTCATTCTATCCCGTAATACTTTTCTCAGTTCGCGAATCCGGCTACAAAAGATCTGTTGAATATTCACTTGATATTTGAATAAGTATTTAACGGAATTGAAGGCAAAGATAATAAACAGCGAGTGATAAGTTCAATATTTTCAAAGCCAGATGTGAAATGAAATAACCGATTGATATTTATCAGAGCCATCTTGCGAAGGTCGCTCAAAAGATCTCGAACAAATGCGTTGGAATTTTATCTGTTTTGCAAAATATTACAAAATATGAACTGTGTTCATTTGGAGAAATAACTGAAAAAGTTAAACACACATACTGTTTTCTAATCACGTCGATGCATCTTAAACTGTGTATATGATTATAATATTTAATGGCAAATCTTTTAATTCTACTTAAATTTAACTCCGGAGCCGATGATAATTCATCGTAGTTGAAAAAGGACAGGAGATAAATGATGCATCTGGTACAAAGCGAACCAGGAGAGATTGCACTTTGCGCCCTTCCGCTTCATTGTCCTGTTTTTTAATTATGGACACGTTGTGGAGTCGGGTCTGGTACAAGAGCATGGGAGTGTTGTGCAATGATGTACAACGGTTGATAAGTGGGGCACACAGGCGAAGCGACGAGTCCGCGACTGGAGCGGATTGCACTGTATTGTATACGGCTCGACAATAATAAGTCAACCGTGCAGTGCGTCAACCTTTTTACAATTGTCGAACGGAACTGACAGAGACGGACAGAGGAAGGGGGGCGGAGAGATCGAAAATCGCGAGGAGATTTATCATCCACGAACCAATTATTACTCGTTCGTGTTGGTGTACATGTACGTACACGACGGCTTTCCCACATGGACATGGCTCACGGGCTGAGAAGGAGGTAGAGACAGAGAGAAAAAGCATTGTTGTTGTCTAAATCTCGAATAATGATCTTGCCGATAATGACGCTGGTACACAATGGCAGCCTAATGGTCCGATGATCTTTGGATACACTTAACTGAATTTTATTATTTCACGATTGTTAGCACTTGGTTTATGATATGTGCAGATATGCATCGTGTAACCTGACGCGCATTGATCGTGTAACATGACGAATCGGCCAAAAGTCACTGAAATATTGCGCTCCCCGAACAATACGATCCTTTCAATTTGTTGTTTGTCTATATGGATACCCGCATTGGTAGCATTCGGCTATACTATTATACTCGTTAGTTTGTCCCGCGGCTAAATCGACTGCAGCTCGTTCAATTGATTATTCGACTAATCGGCGATAATTTTGCGTCCAATTTAGTGCTAATTCGTTTGTATAATGGATTAAACACTGTGCCGCACCGAAATCCTATTAGACGGAAAACGCATTGACGATCCGCAAGACGTTTCCTCCAAGAAGAATTGGACATACACGAATTGGATAATTGTACACTGGACATGCCCTGGGAATATCAATTAGACTCGATTGTTGAGTTGCGTCAGGGACAAGGATGCGTATGATTTGGAATTGGTCGAAATACCCGCGCGAAACAAGCGGTGAATTGAGTCAAAGTTGGAAAAAGCAGCGGGCGGGCAGAGTGGGCTGGAGAAAGTTCGGATCGCCAAGCTGTGCAGTCTGGATAAAATTATAAGAAACGAGAGATTGGTGTTGGGGCCTATACACACGCACACACACACACATGTATATGCAGCGCGGTTCGGCTAATAAGCGGCCTTATACGCGCGCGCCGGGGCTTTCGTCATCGAGCGCGGCTTGTTCGCGCGCGGCGCAGCTCCCCATATACGTGCACGTGAGAAACGCGCACCGAGACAGTTGGGACATGTTCGCGAGTGTCAAGCGGCTCTCGTGGCACGTTTGCCTACATATCCTCCGATCGTCAAGTTCGCGCTCGAATCCCGCGACGCCACGCGCAGATATAGTATTGAAGGAACAGTTGGTCACTGTCCGAGGGGGGACGCGCACACTTCCGGCACTCGGCGCGGCACTTTTCTGCGTGTGCGCCAAATTGCGGCTCGGCCCCCGAACACGTCCCGTTCGCCGCTATGTATAGCTGCAGCAATTTCGCATCGGTCGAGCCCGTATGTATTGATTCGTGGCCGAATCCAGACACGCGAGCAGCTGTGCCGGTCGTTTGTCTCCCGAATAACACCGCTAGCGGGATATATACGAACGGCCACGAGAACTGGTCGCCGGTTTCCTTCGTCAAACTCTTTCTGCTATCCAGCTCATCTGCCTACAGCCTCTTTTCGACGAATTTTTCCCCTCCAGATTTATTATCTAAATCAATCGATCCTTTTTTCCCTCGCGAGGAAGAAGATTCAATAGAGGATAATTTACGACCCAATAACACGATGGACCCTCGGTGCGGCGTATACCCGTTGAACGACCCACAAAATTTTTCGTATGAAATTTATGTAAATTCACTCGGAATATAACTTATCTCGGAATATTTATCTTAGCCGCGTGCCCGAATCTTCCGTATGTCGCATCATCCGAAAAATTAAAGCGAACCAAGTCCGCTGTGCATATATACAAGCGAGTGGCACAGCTCGCATAGTGAGTTTGTGCGGAGCGTGGCGGACTTGGCAAAATTAAAGGGTGCAGCATTGGCAAAATTCGAGCCCAAAGCATGATAATCGTCTCAATCAGCTAATAGTCCGAATAATCCGGTGCAATTTACATTCAGATATGCTCGCGCGCTGTGTATATATACGGGCAAAGCTTGGGCGTGCATACGAACACGTGGCGCGCGAGACACGCGAGAGTACTTTTCAATTCGACCTGAGAGCTTATGTATTATATATATATGCCTTGGGTTGAATTTACCCTCGAGTGTATACTAAAACGCGCGCCTTGGGAGGTCAATTACACTGCCTACGACTAGGATTGACTAGGTAAATAGCTCTTATACAGAATGTATATATACACACTATTTCTCTCGCATACTCTCAAACTGTATTTGTCTCAAACGGCGTTTCTCGATTTCTTTGTATAGCTTTCGGCTTTCATTCCGGCACTTTTACCCAATAACGCATTTATACACAAAGTGGAAAAATGCCAAGACGATGCTCGCCTCCGCATACTCTGAACAGAATTCGACAACAGCTTGAACCGTTTTTTTGCAAAATGTATTTCAGGGCCATTTGGTCGATGAATTGTTTCGAATGCGGATTACTGCCGGTGAGTAGAAACAACATAATTGGTTGGAACAGTTGAAAAAACTATCTGGGAATTTTGTTGAAAATAATTGAAAACCCACGTGGGAAAAAGTCGGCATGTGATGTTTCTTTTGCGCCGTGTCGGAGAAGGGTAATAACGCCTTGGCGGGTGAAATCAGGCGCATCAAAGTCTCGAGGGTCGGCGGCGGCAGTCGAGGGAGCAGCGCCGAAATCAATCTTGGCCGGCGCGCGCAGTATATGAGAACGAGAGAGGCGGCTGATGGGGAAAAAAGCCGTGCGCGGCGCGTCGTGCACGAGACGGCCGCGTGCGTATTTGCGCGGGCGCGCGTGTGTACTTTTTGGCGCGCCTCGAGAAAAATAGTCGGACGCGCGCGGAGGGAGTCTGATGGGAGTGAGGGCGTATATATTTACAGCGGCCGGCAGCTGCGGAAAGACGAAGACAGGCCCGGTTTGTTTGCTCGAGATGGTGCCGAGCGATCTTAGCCCGGCCTCCGCACACGCGCGGATCACCGGATCCGCGCTGCGTAAATACTCCAGCCTTATTTGCGGACACGGCTTTACTTCAGATTAGCGTTGTTCTCGCAGATCGACGAGCCCTGTTACCCCCTGTCTTATACGCGAAACAAAAATATCCGACGGCCGACAGTTTGATCGCAATTTCGAACACATGTTTTCCAAATCTATTCGAATACTCTTTGAAAATCTTCATGGAAAGCTTCGGGCCTCTGCCGACTATTGGGCATTTTACACGCTCTACAACGGGGCTACTTTAGAATTGAAGCTGCAATTTATAATGAGCATCTGGGGAACACAAGCATGGAGGTAATAAAAAGTTGGCGAGGTAGACAATGCGCAAGAGTATATAGAAGCAATGACGGTACAACGAAGCTGAATAGAGAAATGCCACTTGGAAGATGTAACAGATGAGAGGAAGCATGACATAACAATGAAAATAAGAGAATAGCAACTCGTGATGAAAATAAGAAAAAAAGAATAGTGAGACAGTCTGGTAAGAAAGTTTCTATACCGTTGATAAGCTCATGCTGCGAAAACAACCCAAATGACACACATGAATCTATCAACACATAAAATGAAAGTTTTATTTCGAGAATTCATAAAAAAATTCGACTCTTCAGAAAGTCAAGTTCATTAGTAGCTATATTACACGTGATTCTACTCGACTCCGGTATCTTGATAACACTTTCTGCAAATGCTTCTAGCCTCGCAGTAAATTATACGCGATAAAAACGCTACATCATGTGTACATTGCTCGAACGTAAAAGTTAATGGATTTACCGGATCGCAGTGCAGCGTGAAGCAAAACTCCCACGTTACGACAGGCCAAAGCAATAAAATTCTGATGTCCCTTGAAACATTCATCTCGGGAATCATATTTTTTACTCTGAAATAAACTAGTTTCGGAATTATCTACGTCTTGAATATCTAAACAATACACTGCCACAGAAACGTACGTTGGTTCTTCTGAAATTTTATTAAAGATGCCTAGAGGAACAATTTTTAGAATGGTATAGCATTATCGTGACTTCGATGCACATGATGCTTGATTCCACGTGTGATCCGTCAAGTTATTATTTCTTCCGTTTTTATAGAAAAAAAAATCGTATTCTTCCTTGCGAGGATCACAATTAACACGAAAAACATCATGTAGTTTGAGATATTCGAGAAGATGAAAAATGCCTCGATGAGTCGAGTCTGGAATTTGAAATCTAATCTGGCACAACGAAGTTGCCATTAGCGGAGCAAAAGTTTTATGCGGCGCGCATGCAAATTTATCTCGGGAAATGGGACGTTTAAAAAGCGCTTATCTAATGACATTGCCGCTTCTAACGTGAGTTATCTAAGGGGAATAAAAAAATCGTCACAGCCGGCCGATGACGAGCCGCGCAGGGAAGGAGAGATGGCGCACCGAGAGAGCCGCGCGCCGCTCTTTATGCGCGCTGTGAGCGAAACGAGACAACTGTGTGACATATGGGACGCTAGCTGCTCGTTATTCTATCAGCCGAACAAGTGGTCCGATTGAGCCGCTGAAATTTTTGCGTGTCGTCGGCGGCGAATTTCGTCGCCATCTACTCTCTCTCTCTCGCTCTCCATCCCATTCAATCTACCAATCACTTCCAATTGAATATTAATTTCCGTTAATGGACACGCGCATGTTGCGCTTTAATGGATTTATGAATGCATTCTTTTCAATCAATAAGCAATTTGAAGCGATTGTGGCGATCGTAGTATGCGGCTGGAGCACTTTGCGCGCATTAAAGTTACAAATGTTTACACGACTCGTGGATAATAATACCGTTCCGGCCGAGAGGCCCGCGCATTTATCCGCAATATTCTCGAAATAAGGGGTAAACTGGGCCATAATTCAAGGCCTATGTGTTCTCTGCGACATTAAAACTTGATTTCGTCGGTTGGGAACAGTTGGGCAACGGTGAAACTAGATGTGACACTACTTGACTGGAATGTACACTCGTACGCTTTGACCAGAGCACAAAAAATATCCGTCTGTGACGACTTGGTGGGACATTTAAAAAACTCGGGCCGAATGCTTCTGCATACATGTATGTATATATGTGTGTGCATGCGGGCGACAGACCACGTTCGCACAGTCACTGGAGCCCTCGAGTACTTTTGTCAAGAGCGGCTCAAAGAAGAAGTCGTGTCATGGAGTCAGAAGGAGGTCTGTAGCGTCTTCGCTCTTAATTTTTTACCTCCCCCTACTACCCATTATCATCCAGTTCCTTGCACACTCATCCATTGTTTTGCTTCACTTTTTTCTCCCAACTGCCTTAGTTACCCTTTCTCTTTCAATCTCTTCTTCATTCGCTGCAGTTTTTTTGTCCATCCTCGCATTTTCCTCGTCTTGTTTGTTTTGTCACGCAAACAAATTGCAGTGCCCAATTCGGAATAATATAGCCATATCGGATGAAATAATTCGAAACCCGTCGTATCAAAAGGAACCTTTCGGTTTAGCACTAAAAATACATGTGGTGGGCGTGTGTTTCGTGGAGTTCATAAAATATTGAATCGTGGGATGTTAGAAGCTGCTGCGAATGTTTTTCGCGCGATAAGGCCGAATGTAAAAATAAGCATAAGCCGCGCGAATGACGATGGCGAATAGCAGATAAAGTTCACTCAACGAGATAAAAGAGCTGCGTACGGCGACGCCTGCAGATACTTAATACTTGGGCGAAAATTGAAGGCGCGCTAATGCAAGCCCTCTAATGGATCGAGCTGAGCCGCGCCAACTCGACACCGGCCTCTGATGTGCAGTGTCTTTGGAAATATCAATCTCGATCGTACATATACTTGATTCCCCCCATACGCTCTTATCTACAGCTATTCATCTGTTTATCCAGCCATCTCTCTACATCCATTTCGTATCTGCAAAACATATATTATCTGGCTGCACCCTTCGCGTGAGTCTAACACGCTGCTCGAGTTCTCGTTCGCACTTTTCATCTGCTTCGACCCAATGCATCATCATTTCCACCGTGTAAAATATTATTCTCACTCGCGAGTTGGTCGATGCGCAAAAATGCGGTTATATCAACGACAATACTCGCGCGTAACTGCAGCATTGTTCGTGTGAGGTGTTTGAACGGTCGATCACCGGTACAGAACCGAACTAGACCTTCAAGGCCACGGCGTACAATATATGCGCGCTGATCAATTAATTTTCGAAACCACTTCCTGCCTCACACTGGCGCAACAAGTGAGCAGCAGCAGCGCACCTTTCAGGGCTGGCGCTCGAGCCGAGAAGAGTGGGCCGAGCAGGCGAAAAAATGTTTGCGCGATCGCGCGGCCGAGTGAAAAGCACACAATGTCTTGGGTGCGCGCGAGCGAGCGTCGCTCTATCTTTGGATGGGAACATTCGAGTGCGCGGGCTATAGTGTATCCGGTCGGTGTGGGCTGCGAAAGACAATTCGCGTCCGCCTATATGTACGTCCCGACATTGCGCGATATACTCGCTCGATTCGCTAAACACACCGCTAAAAGCGCAGATTCACTAGAGTGTATATAGCTGTGGGATTGAGAAGGTAGATCCCAGATTTATGGTTGTTCACCGTCGTTTTACCGATTTTTTAACTTGATACATACTAAATAGTTATAAAGTATAGAGGGAAAGGTTACCGGGATCAGTGAATATATTCACACATCGAGCTCGAACAACACAGATAAATTGTGATGAGTATATTCAAGATTTTTACTGTAGCAAATAGCCAATGCTACATTCTCGGATAGTGAGGCGCGATTGTAGCCAATGTGGCTCAGTGGAATTCATGAAAAAATGATCACTAATGATAGTATATCGTCATCCTGCACCGCGAACATCGGCTATAATATATGTTCACGGTAGAGTAAATTTCCTGTAGTGATACTTTTTTCATGAATTTCAGCGGGCCACATTGGATACACTTACTCAATAATTTATATAAAAATATATGAGCGAATAAAAGATTGAAAAAAACAGTATATCGACCTTCAGAAATTATCTATTTTACATTGGCGCGAAATGGATTCGAAGAACAGCTCCGTGCAGCTGTTGGGGATAAGAGGGACGTGTTGCGTAGATCCGGAACGGAAAATCGCTGGAATAAAAAGGTCCGAGGATGCATGGGAGGGCGAGAGAGAGAGAGAGAGAGAAAGAGAAATATTGAGATTCATAAAAGCAGCGAGGAGGATCTCGTGGTGAGATCGTGAGCGCGCGTGTGGGCCGGCTCTGCTGCTGCACTGCATTTGCGGTGTACATATACGTATATATAGGCTCACGCGAGAGCTGGTGGGAGAGACGCGACCGACGCCTCGGCTGAATCGCATTCGATTATTTTGTGGACGCGGCTGGAACTAGTATTTCATTCGGGCTCGCGTTCTCCGTCCTGCACCGAGGGGCCGCGCCCAGCCCTTTTGTCCCTCCGCAAATGACTCGTCATTTTCGCTTGCACACTCGATCGATCGATCGTTGTGATATTGCGCAGCCGGTTCCCGCGAACAGTCGCCGAATCGAAAAAGGCCGCGCGAACCGCGAGCGAATCTCGGTGGGGACAGTTGGCTATCGAGGGGCGTGCGCTCCCAAAAAAATCCCACTCGAGATGGAGGATCGCGAGTCGGAGCAATCGCGTACATCGGGGCTGGAGTGCTCGTTGTGCATAGCAGTCGGCGGGAAGGCTGCAATTCTCATCGGACGTGCATAAATCAGCTGTGCGAGCGGCGGCGGCGGCGGCGGCGTCAGCCAAGGATGCCGGGGCATCCGAGCTGCTGCAGCTCCGTGTCTGGGTATTCGGTGCGCGCGCGCGCGTTTGGTGCGTGGGGTCGTTGCTCCCGGCCGCACCGCCGAGTCAGCGCTGGCCTTGAAGGAGCTGCCAGCCGGGCCTAAAACCGCACGCGCCCCCACCTATATATACTTACACACACGTATCGGACTGCAGGCGCGCGGACGCAGCCGAGTGTAAACGGACACGCGCGCGAGCCGATCGCGAGGACAGCCCAGCGCGTATTACGCGCGGATATGTGTGCGCGTGGCTCAGCCTTGACCGCCGCCGCCACCCAACACCCCACTGCATTTGCCCATCTCTACGCCCCTCACCCGTACTCGGCTCGAGTTGCCCTCGTTGGCCACGTGCTGCAGGTACAACAGCCAGATGACTCGGGGACCCTCAGCTCGCGGCCGCCTCTCCTGCACCTATTTCTGCTCGCTTCCGAGCCGCGCACCCGTCGAGCGATTCAGCGACGACAAAGTCAGAGAGAGACGAGTTACTCCTGCACTGCAGCAGATTTTAATCCGAATTGTCGGTTGCGCGCGGCAAATTAGTTTGGAATTATCGGAGCGTCAAGTATATGGAAGTCGTCGATAGTAAAGACGTGCGCGGCCAATCGAATCTGACGACGACTCGGGTTTGCCTGCAGCTCGAGGGTCCTGCTACTCTTTCGAGCCTATGCATGTATACATGTATATGTATACACCCGAGCCTCGAGGCTCGCGAGTCACGCGACCGATCGATCAGACGCAACAAATCAATCCTTCCGATCGCGAGCTTTCGTTACTCCGTCGGCTCGAATTACCCAGTTCTCGAGTCCTGTTCTCGTTGATTGAACGACAAGTGATATACATTCGAAGCGTGTAAAGTCATTTGGCGCTCGTTCCCCTCGTCAACATCGAGATAATACCTGCGCAGTCACGTGACTCGAGTTCGTTTAGCATTTCAATCCGCGCTGTCTAGGCGGAAAATTAATTTTTGCCAGTATATGCGCGCTTATACGAAACGAGAGCTAATAGATGATGATACATATATCATTGAATCACCCGTCAAACTATCGCGTCGCGCGTACGCCCCATTTCTAATGAGGACAGATTACATTATGCTGTTTGAGTAAAAAGCACGTTCGTCGCTCCTACTTTGCTTTTCTTCAATATACATATAGCTGAGCCTCTCGTCTTGCACGAGCTACAGAAGCGGAGCTCGTTATATTTTTCACGATCAAACATCTACAACGTCAAAATAATACGTGCGAAATCGACCACATCAAAACGTGACTCGAGCTCGACTCATAGGCGTATGCGCCAACGTGTTATTTCCTCGGATTAGCGTTCCTTCCATTATGCGATTTCGAACGAACATGACACCGGCTGTTCACAAAACTTCCCAACTGACGCGACGCAATTCCGTCATGCCTGTTGGCGAATAAAATGCGAAAAATATTCTCACCGCAAATTTCAATTGATCGAAGTGTGAAAAATAGCGACGGCCGGTCGGGTAAACGAGATCGACGTGCGTGTTCTAATCACGCGCGCACCCCCGAAAATCCGTCGCTCCGGTCCGCAAGCAGCGCAGCTGGACGAGCGAAAATGGGATTAACTCGGCGGGAAGAAGGCGTGGACTGGCGTACGCACACAGGGCGAGCAGGGCACTGCACCGACGCGCACGCGGATATAATAGAGACGCTCGCGGAAGGGCTCAATCAGTGGGTCGGCTGCGCGAGAGTTGATTGACAGGGGGCTGGACGGTATATTGGGCCGGCCGCTGTAGCGAAAAGAACATTGGCCGCGTGCGTACCTTGACCTCGGCTTTCGGAAGCGCAATTACCGTCTGGCCGGGTGTGAAGCTGCGATAGCCGAGCCGGGCCTATTCGAGCGCGACTTCGTTAGTCGGTGAACGCTGTCACGCTCCGCGATTGATCATACGCCTACGCCACGCCGGACAACCTCAGCTCCTCCAAAAATGCATGGATAATTTTGGATCGACGGAGCGGCCCGGCCTGCCTGGACGGCTCGCGCCTCTGTCTTTCGCCAATTTCGGCTTGAGCATAAAAACGATACTCACGACCAGACGACCACTGATTAACCGCGCCCATTCATGCGTCGACAAAATCCCAACTCGCTGCTTGATCAATATCCCGTGTTTGTACATTTCGCGACAATTTTTCCAAGCGATTTCTTATTCTCCAATAAATATTGATTGTTATTTATATCGTTACATCCCATCCCAATTGCGGTTTGATGTTTAAATACACACTTTATTCGTGTACACACTGAATTAAGCAAGAATTTAATGAAACCAACGTGGAAGTACATAACAACGACTTGAAGTACATGGACCGTTTCAAGCTTAATAAGATTCGTCCTTGGTTGAGTTTAACCGCATAATGAACGCATACTTCTTTCAAGGTTCTCGACAACGTAAACTTTTTTTCGCTGTTTTTCAGCTCGGCTCCGATTTCCTACATTTGTAGTTTCGATCAAGAACCGTTGATTATTTTATCGCAAGGAAAACACTGCAGATTGTAATACCAGAGTAATTTTCTCTTCGTCGAGTATTAGATGTATCATTGAAAAAGTTAGTAGTTGTATGCTAAATAGCTGTTTTGCATTCACGTCTGCATTGACTTTCTCTTTACTGCTGCGACTAATGAGTATGCTTTAAACTTAATTTTAGACGTTTCGAGATAATGATATAGGAACCTAAAACTCTAGCGAAATATTTGGATTGCAAATTGATTTCCTTAGTGAATACGTATACGTCAATAGCTTTCGACTGTTTTGCATTTCATTCCAACGTTCAGTCTGCGACGATGAAGACGAACAGTAGTGAATTTTCCAAGCATGCCAAAGGGAAAAAAAATATACGTGTAACTGAATCCACTTATCAAAAGATCATTAATTCCGTTTTTATCCGACTCCAACAGAATTCCATTGTGAAATAAAGAAGAGAGATCCGATAGAATTATCAGTAAAAACGATTTTGATATTGAGTTCTACGCGCGTCCGAGCTAATACACGTGTGAGCATTACTAGTATTACTTTTTTCTTCACACACTTCCAATGCTAAGTGCTGAGAATATTTCCGAGGACTTGGCGTTTACAAGAAATCAGTACGGTACTTTTATATCAAGTGCGTAAAAAAATTAAATTTGCTCTGTGTGATTTTTTACCTACATAGACGGTAATTTTGATAAAGTTGGTGCTGTTTGCGTGAATTTAAATGAATTCAACAAATGTATTCTCACTCCGTGCTACAAATAAGAATTAATTCTTAAGAATTAATTAATTATTTGTTGCAATTGCAACTAAAAGGTTAAAAATTCACAATTATATAATTTTATGAAATGTTCAAATGAAGATATTTCCCTTGCAATTAGCAAGAATTGTTTCGCGATCATAAGCTACAAATTAATTCCGAAATTCACTGTCTGTGCGGGTGAAATGGAACGAAGAGGATTTTTCTAGTTAAAACCAGTACCCGTATTTTTCCCGGTATACAAAAAAGAAACACCCATGAAAACGAGTAGCTGTTCGCGTTTCGAATCGGCTCGTCATAAAAATAGTCGAGAGGGCAATAATTCATTCGCGCCAAAGCCTCTGGTGAAACGCAAAAAAAACGCGCAGCGGTTGATTTGTGCGACACGCAAAACATCATAACATCGGACGTGCGCGAGTATAACGGGTAAATATCGAGGGCAATTGGAAGCTGTTTCAAAATGAAATCAGCGTTTGCGCGCATACGCGGGAGCATCGCGAATGAGCTCGAACAAACAAGAGGCTGTTGGCGCGAGGGAAAAACACGGGGCGCACGTGTCGGATTCAGGAATCGGCGAGATACCCCAAGCTCGACACGAGCGTTGTCCTGGTAATCGTGTTGGTTTTTTTTTGTTTTAATGCGGATCGGGGCTGCAAGTGTCGGCGGTAATAACAAGCTTTCAATACGCGCGTATACACACAGAGCAGCGGCAAAGCGATCGCGGTCGGCGGCTCGTGGGAACTTGAGAGCGGGGCTCCTTAATTAGCCGAGCCTACACGTATACCCTTTCAGCGCGCACTGCGCTAACTAGGGAGGGACAGAGCGATTAAAGGAGCACATGCCGCGCTCCAAACAAAACAGCGCACGCGTATACGGAGCCGTACGTGCGGGGCGAAAAAAGCCCCACGTACATGGATGTGTGTTAGACACAGAGCTTGAGGCCCGAATCGCGCGCTCGCGGGCGCGGCCTACCGATTTTTCCCCGAGATACGGGCTCGACAAGCCCACAGGGATTTACATTCGACTAATTACAAAATGCGAATTCGCAGGCCCGGAAGTCGTCGTTTATGGATTCAAGTGTGTGGTAGGTAAACGGTCGCCGCCGCCACTGCGCGCACTGCGTACATATTCTCGCTCTCGGCTCTCTTGATCTTTCTCTCTGGCTCTCTGTCTCTCGCGGCGGGGCTTGTTGTGATTAGAGGAAACTGGAAATTATAGTTTGGATGCCTGCAGAGCCATGAATACGCGCTTATATTCGATAACAGCTTCCTCCTCTGTCAGCCGTATAGTTTCCGCTCTCGCTCTCTCTCCGCCTCTCTTTCCCTCTCTCTCTCTCGTCTAATCTTTTAATTCACTGCGTTTTACGTGTGTTCGTACTCTTCCAACGGATACAACTCGTCCGCAACGATATATGAAATATCATTACATTAATACGAATTAATACTGTAGCGGTAAAGAGCATAATCTAAAGAGAAATAATTGCGATTGCTTGCGTAAATGAAAGAAGTATCTATATCTAATGTGACGTAATTTCGAGATTATCCGCGAGGTAAAATGTTGCTAGTGTATTTCCCCAAACTAACTCACGCAATCATGTTGTCTGCTATATTCACACTCACTTGAACCGTAATTTTTGTAGATATTCATAAGTTTCAATATTCCAGACACAATATGATGCAAGTTTCCCGAGTATACAGCATAAACATTATATAGAATTAGTATTAACTGATGGCGTTTATTATTCAAATTAACAATCCAGTGTGCCCCTAGTATGAAGTAATGCACTCACGTATAATGGCTATCCAAACAGCGCAATTTGTGAATTATATTCACGAGCCGATTCTTCCCGGTGAACATGCTTACCTGTAACAATACAAAATTACAAAAAATGAATATGGTTGGACAAAGGACGGATATAGTTCATATTTTTTCAGTAAAATTTTGAGAATCCAGTTTAGAGGCGTCTTCTCAATTATATCGATATTTCAAACACGAGTAAAAGTTGGAGAGCGAATGCTCTGAACAAAGTCATGGCGAATAAAGTGAGTGAAGAATTGGGTCACTCAATGACTCCTCCCTTTGCCGTTAACTGATGATCTCGAGTCAGAAGCCTCTTGGAGGAATGTTATTTTAAACTCGCAGTAATTCAACACTCTTAATTTTTGATTTCGCTCCAAAACCTTGAAGAGCACACCATGAAATAATTTATGCAAGAATCCTTCTAAATTTAAAGTTGTGCATGAGTCAGTAAGTGCAGCGTTGGGTCGAAAATCAGCAGTGTTAATGAATGGAGATTATCAGCGGGGCCCGCGCGGGTGCAGCTGAATTGTAATATACAAGTGGCATATCATCGGAGATACGACGCAGATGCGGGTGTGCATCGTTATATACGTGCGCGAGTCAACATGTGCGCGCCTCTCTCCCCGTCCCTGCCGGAGTATGGGATGAGTCAGCTCGCGGAGAGAGATTCTTCGCGATTTCTTAGCTCGGCGTGTTGTGCGCGGGAGTTTGTTGTTCCTGTTGGAGCGGCGCCAACCCGACGACGACGACGACGACGACGCGCCCACCAGCCTGAACTGACGACTTCGCTTAGCGAACCTCCGGCGAAAAAAAAAGAGAAGAGAACGAGGATAAGTCTCGCACACGCCGGCCCGAGAGAATTGTGGTATAATCTCTCTGTCGCGCGGACGTCGAGCGTTTCGCTCTTTCTCTTTCTCCTTCTGCGCGTAAGATGTTAACACGCGCCTCTGTTATAAGTACATGAACAGCGTCCGACGCGGGCTTGTCCGCTTAATGTGTTTGCGCGCGGCTATAGTGGCCTCGCCATTATATACTTGTCGCAGTCCGAGCCCGGTCTACCGTAGATCTTTATTACTCTGCCATGAACGTCGCGAATTACTGTTCCTTCGGTACATCAAATCGCGAACTTGGCAGTAACAATTGTAACTGCAAAAGTATGCCGACGATCGATCGGTCGTTCATGTGACGTTGAGATTCATTCACGCATCGAGAGCTCGATTGAGTCGAGAAAAGAGCCTCGCGCGCACGTATACGCGCGTTTATCACTCTGCGACGAAGTATGCGCGTGTTATGAAAAAATATTCCCTTATCTCGCTTTATCTTCAATCATATCTTGATCTGCGTATAGTGACCTACACTGCGGATACAAGAAGATAACAAATATCAATTGTTTGTTTTTGACAGCTCTTACTCACTACCGCAGTTATCCCTTGGCAGGCTCACAAAAAGCAACATCTGTTGGGTGAAAAGTGAATTCGCGCATAATGGATCGTTCAGTTGGACAACCAACGAGAAAACTGTACGAGGATGATTGAGATGAGTTATAACCAGTCATTTTGATTGGAGTAATGACTAGCGAAATATATGCATAAAAACACGAAGAATCGCGCGGTTCGACGTCGCGTATATAGCAAACGATTCATCGGCTGAATCATCGCGGGCAAGCCTCGTCCGCTGGATCAAAGTCCATCGATCAAACGTAACCGAGTGCAGGGGGGGGAAGGGAAGGATAATTAGCAATCGAACGGGCGTGCGATAGGGTGCCTGCAGGCTCATCGGCGCATCAGCCGGGCGCGAAAACACGGCCCACAAGTGACTAGTGTGTGTCATAATTATTATCGCCCGTGGTGAGTCACACGGGCAGCGCCGCGGGTTACGCGCCGATCGCGGCTGCACGAAACGAATCCCACTGCAGCGGGCTCGCGAGGCGATTCCTCGCTCCGGCGTGCGAAAAAGGGTAAAAACGCACAACCGAACGGATCAGTGAGTCACGGGGCTCGCTTTGCTTTGTATATATATATACCGCGTTACGAATGTCGCATGCTCGCGATACATATCGCTTCGCTCTTCGGTGCACACTTTATTTGCTCCGCTAAACTTTTTGGCTCGATCGCGCGGCGCACGTGCCGCTCTCGGCGCGCGCTCTGTTTTTCGATCGGATTACACCGATATTGCGCGAGGGTCGTTGTCGCGCGTGAAAAAACTCCCGCGCCACTCTCGTATGTGTGCACCGATTGTGGGCGGAATAAAAAGAAAATTACCACCGTCTCGAGCTATCGATACACGTTGCACAAGCCGTCTGGGGGAAAAGTATACGAATTTCGAAAAATACTGCACACACTCCGATGATTGTTGTCCCACTTGCGCGATTAATCATTGAACCAAGTCGAACGAATGGAAATGTTCCACTGGATATGCTCCAGCCCAAGATTGCCAGATAAAAAATATCAATGCCGAAAGCAATCACGCGCGGATGAATGATCAGGTGCGTATCGTATGCGTTTTGCACCGCGGGAGACGTGAGAAATCCACAGTAACGCGAGACTCTAACGAGGTAATAGCGTAATTATTTCACATCCGGGGATGGAATTGCCGAGACAATAGGTAACAGTGTGCAAGGCGTGCGAGGTGTACAATCAACTAGTGCAAATTGTGTGAGCAACTGTGCGAGTATGCGGCAAATCGTAGGATCGCTCGCGTATCGGAAATTTGTATGAGCGAATAGGCCGAGAATGGTCGGATCGTTGGAGGACAGTGAAGGGGAAAAAGATACGAGAAAGAGTCGGACGTGGTATTGGGATGCGCGAGAGATATGGCGCGTGTCCCGAGTAAGTGTACACTTTAGCAGCTCGCACGGCTAAATTACAGCTGAGGGAAGCGAGTGCGCGTACGTGTGCCGATACTCTCGAAAGCCGCGAGCTGCATATGGGTAACGGTGCGATCGTCTGGCGAAGGTCTCTGCGGGTAGCAGTGCGTGCGGCGACGGTGGCACGGAATCCGCCGCGGCTCCGATCGCTACGTCGCCGCGTCGAAACAAGTCCACTCGCACGCGCCAGCGCAAAGGAGTGCGAGAGTCGCCTCGCGGGTACCGTAATCGCGACCTTGCCTCCAAATGGCAAGACCGGACAGTCGCGCGCTCCGAGATACCGGAGAGCGTGGCGCTCCAGACCGCCGCGCCGCGGCGGAATCGTCCCGGCTCCATTTGTATATGTGAGCACTCAAACTATAATTCCCCCCGCCCCCCCCCCCGTATACGTCCATATTGTTGTCTCACACTGTCTTGAGCCGCACGAGCTCTCGTATTCATGAGCTGACGCCCAACACCTGTCATGCAAATGCATAGCTGTCGCCCTGGGAACGTTCCATATGCATATACCGTGAGATGATAGACCAGAGGTACAGTGCGTTGACATCCAAGACGTGTGTTGAGCTTTTTGTCCAACACCGCGTCCAACCGAAAACGCGTCGGCTCAATCAACTGACATCTGCCGCATGTTTTATTTCCTCACTCGGGGAATGATCGTATCAATACGTCGATTCCAATACGTTGATTGACAATTAATACTTTCTTTTCCCCGAATATATATGTATATACATGCCCAGCTTGTCAAAAGATTCCCACGTAATTTTTTTCCTGGGTGAATAAGTTTCGTACGAACTGACGATAAAAGTGTCATCGAAGACGAAGGAACACACAGGAAAGATTACAGTAGACTCGAAGCTCGCAACAGGATAGTCGGGTCTCGGAGCTTTTCGCGGAAGAGGTGCGAGAAGAATGCAGTCTTGTCATCGGCTTGCTGACGTACGGTACATACTATTGCGAACTTTAGACGCTGTTAATGCTTGTTCGTGCAATTTTCAACCACTTCAGAAGTTCCTATCCGCGCGCGCGCGCATTTTACATTTCTGTTTAGCATTGCATACTCGTATTTCTTTTTTTTTATGTCCGCATTTCTTCACCGCTTTTTTCATCGTTGAATATTGAAATGAAAAATTTGTAAAGAAACGCGCTACAACTATTACGGCAGTCGCGTACAACATGTAAAATACGGGCATAACTCAATATTAATATGAGCTGCAGATGAGGATAAGAATAGTTGCTTACAACAATATGCTTTGTGATCTTGTGTGCAGCTATACCACAAGTTTTTTCTCGCTAGCTCAATAATTATTCATAGAACTGCGGTAGATTCAATCTCTTCTTGAATTATCATTAAAAGGAAGCATTTGAATGGATTCACACACATGGCAAGTTTATAATTCACCCAAGGATCATTGAATTGCCACGCGAATCTGAATATTGGGGAGGGGTGGAGGAGGCGAAGCGATTCGACGAAGAGAGTCATTGCGCGATTCACGAGGCGCACAATACATTATTCCCCGAGTAAAGCTAAAAGCCACGCGAGAGCTCCTGTCTCGAGGCACGACTCAACGAGCCGCAATTCGGAATGCACTCCACGATCCGAGTGTTTGTTAGCGATCCGTACGGGCCAGCGGCGGGCATCTCTCCCCCGAAAAATGTACATCCTTCTCGGAGAGACGTATACTTTAATAAAAGAGAAGCAAGAGTAAAGAAGGCTGGCGGATGGAAATGTCGCGAGAAAAGCAATATCAGTGTGTTCATTGTTGTGCTAAGCGCGCGCGCGAGCAGCAGCAGCAGCAGCAGCGCTCCTTTTTGCTCCCTTGCGCGCGCTCTTAATTTCGAGACACGTCGCTCAAGGCGCGGGCGGCTGCTTCCTGCCACCTCGAATTTCCGGGCGACTTTATATACCGGGGGATATTTACATGCGCCCGGTCACTCTCTCGTCAAACCTTTCGCTCCCGACTCCCACCGCATTGCTTTCGCCTCGGTAAACCCCGGCAACGACTCTCTCCTCCACATATTAATCATTTCGACAGCGCCGCGACTGTTTTTTCAGACGAATACTTCTCACCAGTCGGTTTCGTGATGAAATATACGTTTGGCAAAAGAATAGCGACGATTCGCCTATACGCGCACATTTTATTCTGCATTAAAATCCCATTCGTATGCACAGCGGACGGATGCGCGCATATGGAGTCGTATGGGCGTGATTCGAACGTGATTACTTCAATGGCAAACACACGCGCACAACACAGCCGGCTGGCACAATGAAATTGGTGAAGCGTCAAAGTAAACATGCCCCCGCGCCGCTGGAGCATGAAGAATCGACGCGCGCCCTCGACGCGCTTTCATTCACCAATTTCCCTAAGCTGCTGGAGTGCACGCGCTGCCACGGCGATGCACTTGATGCGGCCCGAGGCGAGGTATTCGGGCCGAGGGGACCACCCCTGTATGCCGATAGCATCGGGCCCCGGCGCACAATAAAATGTACCTGCTACAAGCCGCGGTGTGTGTGTCTCTTTTTTCCTCGCTCCTCCTGTCCCTCGCTGCCGCCGCCGCCGCCGCCGCTCGCTGGCCCTTGGAATTTTGTGGTGCCGAGAAGAGAGAGTCCCGGCCAGTCTCCTTTCTCGAAAACGGGATTTTAAAGCGTGTGATCGATCGAGCAGCCAGCGTAATGACGGCCAGTTACGCACCTCTCGAGAGCTTTTCGGGGACCTCTCTCTCCCTCTCTCTCTCTCTCTCTCGTTTAAATGTTTTCTTTCCGGATATTTTTTCAAACCGATTTCACGCTCCGAGCGGCTGCAGAGTCATTCTGTTGATGGATAAATCTTCTCCAAGTGCTCGCGCGTTAAATGTCTATCCCTTCTCTCGAACCAACTGTATTCCCTAGCATCGGTGCACCACCCATACCGAGAACAAAAACTCATTATTTATTATTATCGACGAGCCGCCCATGTTTTTCTATTTTCTCGATTTCAAAATAGCTTTACAAAGCTTTCAAAGTCAATCATTCGGCGCAGTCAAAACACAATCTCGAGTCTATCATTTATTCATTGCTCATATTTTTCCAGTCTCGTCGTAATAATAGGCATTGCTCTTTTCGAATTTGAGAATATCCTGGACATTGGCCAAAGTCTACGCCGCGTTTGCCACGTTATTTTCAGAATGTATGGAATTACGTGGCCGACACGAGAGCGTATATGGCCACGTTCCGTATATTCCAGAGAAAAATCGGGTGTGCGAAAACGCAACCAGCGGCATCGTAAACTCCGTCGCGTATTGGAGAAGAAATTTCATTTACGAATATATGTATGTTTGACTAATTTTTTATGGAGAATTTCATGTTGAACGAGTCAACCAGGTCAACGTCATTTTTGTGCGAAATCTGTCGACAGTGTGCAAATGACATTCGAGACGGATGATGAATGTTTGCATTTCGCGAGTTACCAAGACGCTTCTGAAATCATCCGACTTTGTAGTTAGTTTTGACGTGTGAAATATACTACAATTACCTAATTAAAATGTCTCTTTACCAGTAATATATTAATAATTGAAATTGGAAATAAATTCATAATCTGATTCTATCAGCGCGGATAAATCGCTCCGAAAATCTCCGAAAAATCTTCATCTCATTCTCATTTTAATAACATTCATCATTTTTGACATACATTGTGTTTCGCAATGAAAAATTTTTCGTTAAAATGAATCAGGAGATTTGCATCGCGAAGCTGACGTTATGTTCAACTGTCGAGTGCCATGATTTATCACGCGAGATGAAAATAAATCAAATTAGTAATCGATACGCAGAGTCATAAATAATTATATGGGACAGGTGAACTTTTACTCGTTTAAATATTGAATCAAAGCTACAAGCGAAAATTGTTCTGTATAAATCCAAGTGCTCGAAGATAATGAATGAATTTGCGTTATATTCAGCCGAAACTGGCAAAGTTAACAATAGCGAATGTCTATTCGTATATATATGTAACCTGCGAGTGACGCTCAAAGTCGGATAGAGCCATGAGGCTGAGGGAGAGAGAGAGAGAGAGAGCGCGCGCGCAGCTTCCGCATATCACAGGATCGCTCTCCTCACGGCAGTGAGTGGAAATTGCGTGCAATCAGGTAAATGAAACTTTTCCCACCCGGAGCTGCACGCGCGCTCGAGTAACCTCGAGCCATTTGCAAAAAGTCTCCGCTCGTATATACGCAAAATTTCCCCGCAGACTCGCATACATATACATATATGTATAGAAACGAGATGAAAGCGAAAGCCCATTTAATATATATGTGTGTGTGTGTGTGTGCGTGTGTGTGGAGCGAGCCCTCGAGCAATATTGTGCGGCGCGCAGCCTCCTCCTCTTGTTCTCTCTGCCTTTGTGCCTGTGGTGTACATATACGCTGCAGTTGGTCTCGCTGCGCCTCCCACCTGCGCGTCTGCGTAGATTCTGATTTATCGGAGAAATTATACGTTGGCCGGGCGTGTTATCTGCGCCTCTTATCGGCCCGGGCTGCGGATAGTCGCTGCTCTCGCACCTATATGTATGCCATTACGCGTGCGAGCTCTGTGCCGTGCAAAGCTCCGCGCGTGAGTGTGTGCGTGCGCACACGGGATGCTCGTGCCGGACGTATAACGGCCTTCCCCCAAGCAGCTAGAATACCATCTATAGGTATACTGCACCTTACATCACGCTTTATACTGCCTCTTCGACTTATCGTGCGCGCGCGCGATTCACCGGGGAAACATGCGGTGATACGCCGCGGCTGCCGAGCTCATTTTTTATTCTCTCTTTTCGATTCTGTCGTTCCTTTAAGGGGCATATAAAATATGCGGATATATCGTGTGTGCAGATGCTGTAAATATCAAAGTGCGTTACTCGCGAGCGTTGCTGTCGCTCTGCATTATTATATATTGTATAGCATGTACGTCAGAAATTAACCCGAGCGGCACGACTCACAGGATTGGTCTAAGCCTCGGCAAAATGTATAAGATTAAGAAAAATATAGAGAGACAAATCATCGCGAGGAAAAAAAGTGAATGAAGCTTCGTCGATGATGTGCAATACACTGTCTGCCGGGTGCATGGGATTTGTTTCACGAAGACACGGAAGCCCAAGTTTAATTACTGCGTAACGTTCGTTCGATTGGTGCGTAAGTAGTATATGCATGCGCGCAAAGTCAGCGCCCGATCTGCGATAGGTCATCACAGCCGGCTCGCCTGCGCTGAGATTTTGTCAGTCGACGCGCGCGGATGATTCTAGTTATTCCAGCTGTTGGCTGGTCGGCGCGCAGCAAAAACAGCTGCCGAGCCGCAGTGCGCTCGTTGTGCGCGCCAACGCTGTGATACAACTTTGTAACACACCCGGCGCAAAAATAAGTCCGCTCCGATCTCGCTTCCGTTTTCCACGTGCGCATTCAGCTGTTATATACCCACGTATATAATATGCCTGCCCCTTTTCTCCCCGCGCTATTACATGTGTTTCAAACACCTATTGTCGCCGCGCAATCCGAGATTTCATCTTCAAGCAGCTCCCATACGTGGAGGCACATACTCATTTGAATCTCTATGAAAAAAGCGGGAATCGGATGATTTTTTTTTCGCTCAAAACGTCGGATTCTCCTCCCTTACAAGAATTCCGAACACGTATGGTTTATACTCTACCGTTGTCTATGTTTTGAGTTGTAGAAGATTCGCAATTAAACATTCCGGAAGTTTACAATAAAATGTTTGCTACCCTGTGTTTTGATATATCAATGAACTTTCCCCTTTTGTCGTATTGACTCGATAAGACGCAAATATAAAGTACTACACGGTGTATTCCAACACAGGCAGTTGCTATCTGGATTGTCTTATCAATTGTCTCCGGCGAGTTTGCCTCGACTGTCGTGGAATAATTTCCACACCGAGGATCGAGCCGATTCATTTGAATCCCATTTATTTGCGCGACCCGCAATGCCAGAGTCACAATCGGCTCTCCGAACGAAATACTTTTGAGCGTATATCTAATCTGCAGCCTGCATGCACACACATATGTATATAAAAGAGTACAAGCGCGGCAAAGTCTTGCCATTCAAGCGATCTCCGCATAGAACTTTCCACCTGAACGGATAAACAAATTCTCAGGTCTCTCTCTCTCTCGCGCGCGAGCGGAGGCTGTATACGCGCGCGGACTAAACAGGTCCGCGGACAAAAAACACGGAGAGTTTCCTTGACCCTTATCACGGCGGCGCGGCTTATCTCGGCCTGTAAAATGTGCGCAACGGCGGCGGCGGAGATTTTACAACCCGTGCCTCGCAATTTTTCACGAGTCTCGAGCTCGGCAGCTGTCGTTTGTCCCGGCCAGCGGCATATGTATTGTATATAGTTGGACTAATGGGAATTGTTCGACTCGCGTAAAAGCCCGTGCGCGCGCTGGTCGTGTCCGTTTTCGCGACTGTCACCGAGCGCGTATACGTGATGTATATATGGCGCGAGACTAGTCGCGGCGAGTGCGGCCAGTTTTTCCAGTCGCGCTCGCGGTACTTCTTCGGCTGTGAGTATATCGGTGTACATGGCGAGGGTATATACATATACAGCTGCGAGCTATCGGCTAGACTGCTCGAGCGCACGCGACAGACGGAGGAGACAAGTCGACGAAGGGTATATACTTATATGTATGGATACCTGCAGGCTTATGGCGCAAGCGCGCAAAATTATTGTCGCGAAAATAATGTCACGCGTCGCGCATGTTCCCATTCGCGGGTTTAATTGCCTCGCAAGTGTGAAGCGTATATATACGCTCCAGAACACAATGTTCCCATTGGCTTTTTCCTTCGCTCGCAGTCCCAATTGGCTTTCAATTTACCCGTATGGACAAGCTGCCACGGATAATACCGCAATACGTCAAAATAACGCTTTCGAAAGTCGCCAACTCGTTCGACTCAATTCCAACGGGTTGCTGCTTTGGAAAACAGCGAGCGAGTGTATTCGTCGCCACTGCGACACGTTTACGTATTTTAAAAGTGCACTTCTTATCCGATCGGCGAGCTATAATTATTCGTCGAGAATCAGAAAACAATAGGATAAACAATTCGAAGCGACAATAAATCAAGCGGTCGGTCGCTGAAAACGAATGTCTGCCGCGGCAAAAACAACGGGACAACGAACAAAAAATAGAATGTCGCGCGCGCGTAAAAACGTATAGCTTACGGCTCTCCAATACGTCTTTCCGCGCGGAGAAACTCGCGGCAGAATGATTAAAATTAAAAAAGCGTATCTGTAATCTCGCGTCGGATCTCTCATCTACTTAGCCTCGATTTCAATCTGTCGAGCCGAAGCTTCGCGTCAACGAGGAATGGCTTGGGCAGCTGGTAGTTAAGTATATCGGCGAGTACATGGGGGCAGCGCTCGCGGGAGATGGGAGACGGGTTCGGAATATCCCGACACTTTCTAAGCGCCAGTGAGACGTGCAGGTGCATGGTATATGGGCAAAAAGCGAGAGCAACGTACAAAGCGCGATTGGTATATATATATGCTGGGAGCAGTGTGCGCGCGCGTCCCAGGCCACCGCCGTAGTCCGCCACGCTGCAGCTTGCCGCTGCAACTTGTTGCTCCCGCGCCAGGCACACGCCCTCAGCTCCGACTCGAGAGTGGCGCGCTAATTTTTCACTCGGCTGATTGGAAACGTTGCTTAGAACGAAGCATTTCAAAGCTCCGTTCGATTTGCCCCCAGCCGTGCGCGCGCCGATTTACACTACACTACACTTTTACACTTTTGTCGGTGTGAGATCGGCACGACGTCAAACGAATTATTCAGTCTGGATCGCGGGGTACAATCGAGAACTTCCGAGTGCGGCAAAATATGTATGAAGAGTGAGCTGAACGGAGGATATAAGGTTTATCAGCTGCCGTTATCAGTCCGAGGAACACTCGCCGAGCTCAAACTGCGCGCAAATTATTTTCGTCCAGGCCATTGTGTGCATATCGGTTCGCGCGCGTATATAGGTATATATGTATACGCGGCGAACGTGCGGCCGCACACGTGCGCGCCAACATCCAATGTTTTATTGGCATTGGCGCGCGAGGCAAGTGTGGGAGTTGAAGCGGTCTCGGCTACTGGACATTGGAAATTTGATACACACGGAGGCCACAGTCTCACTTTACCTCCGTTTCGACGAATATATACATGTATACATTCGTCGTCCACGTGAGCTCGACCAGCCGCCACGTGCACATTTTTTTGCCATCGCTCACTCGCGCGCGCGCGCGCGCTTGTTCGCCATACGCTTCTTTCAATATGCCGAGGAAGTAAGTGCGCGCACGATTATGGCGCCTTCCTCTTTTCCTCGGGGCATATCATCCGATATTCTGTGTTTTTACAACAAACCACTCTCATCCCATCCGACAGTTTGCGACAATTTAAAAATTCGCTCAAATAAAACGAGCAATGATATCCTCGGAATAATATCGAGAGCAGTAGGGACGACGTTACTTTGAATAGGCGTCTTTTTTTCTCCCTCCCCTGCAGGCGAGACTGTTCCAATTAAACTATACTCTGAGCCATAAATATGCGCGCGCTCTGAAATACGTACAGCGTGAAATTGCTGTAAGCCCCCAATACAAATGTTATTCAACCTACATAACTTGCACGCACGCGATCATTCGGTGCACTGGGTATGCGCACACGTACGTGGCGTATCGATTTCAAAATCAAATTTTCCGCCATTTATACCTCAATCAAACGTTCGGCCCATTGAGATTGCAGAGAAAGAGGACTCGGAAGTGTTTACGCATTGTAAGCTGGATCGCTTTTTTGGGGGAGCCCCTCTTTGCTCCCTCGGCTCCGGATGCGTTCTCCGCAATTCAAGTGCGCAATGCATTGGCTTCAAAAGTCGCCGCGTTCCCCTCGCTACACTGCTCCATTCGCCTAATGCCCATTTATGTATATATACATATACACATATCTATATATGCAGACGCGTCCAACGAAGCTTGATCATTACATTTGTCGAGTATTAAACTAATTGGACCAGTATTTACCTTCCTCTCATCTCACGAATATATGTACATTCAAATAAGTCATGCTGACTCACGAGATTTTATATTAACTTTTGCTCTTGGTATTAGCATTTTGATCGGTCATGTTATACGCTTTTTTCTCGATAATTGTTTGATCAACTGTATCAATCTGGAATTGATTAATTTATGGCTCAACAGAATAAAGGAAATACACCTCTTTCGAATGTCGATATATATTCTTTTATATATTTGATTTGATATGATTTCCGGCTATTGTCGAGTTTCATCTTTTCGATATAATATTTAAAGAAAAATTCTAAATATGAAAGCTTACTACGTTTTTTCTGAATGTGTCCTTGTGATATACAATCGTACTTTTTTTATTCGTTTCACAAGCAGGAAAATAACGAGAAAATAAAAACTGAATTTGCTCATATCAACGGAGTTTGGGTTGGAGGGAGAATCGAGATTCAATATTTCCATTCGAATTTTCATAGAATTATGATTGCGCTTGTTGTAACTTCCAAATGATTGTAGCGAATAAAAGTAGCGTAATATGCCTTTGGCCGCACGTTTTCTGCAGAATTTCAGGCCATAAAGCAGAAAAAGGTCCTCGGCTTTGTGCTAAAAAGGCGAGGTCGTGTATGGGAATTCCATATACCACGTCCCGTGTAACACAGCGTCGGGTATTTATACTCGAAAAACAAGAATCTGCCTTTGTTTGTTATGCAAAAATTTGAATCTGTGTACATTACACCTTCTCCGAAGCATGCACGTGAGATAACTAAAATATGTAGAGACGGAGTACGGCTACGTAAGAGATCCCATTTGATATTGTATAGAAAGATTTTTTGTTGAAAGCAGCGAATGTGGTTATAATTTCCGTATCCAACACTCAGCATCGACGCTTCGGTATAAAATGTCAGTTTTTCCGCGGCGAGTAATCTTGTCACGGTATTTCATCAAGTTAGCGACGACGCGGTAAAGCGGAGACTCTCACGTGCGTCGCGCGTATCATACGTAGGTGCAAGGCACATCAGCTGTTTACCATAACAAACAAGTTGAACGCGGTGCGGGAAAAGGCGCAGTGAGAGACGATTGCTCCGAAACTAGGTTTTGGTCGGAGTGCGAAAACGACAGACTGGTTATCATTGAGAACACATACAGCGAGTAGCCAAATGTACACAGCCGATATCGGGGGTCAAGGGGAGGGGGTGGGAGTGAGAAATTGAGGTAAGATCGGCAAGCTACCTAGATCCTCGACGAGCCTGAGCATGACTCCTCCGATGTGCAGCTCGCCCTTGACTCTGAGGCTGCGCTCGACGTTGAGGTCGGTGACGTAGATCCGCAGGACCCAGCTGCCGTCGATCTCATGGCCGTCCGAGTATATCCTGGTGCTGCCGCCGATCAGCGACATGATTGCCCTGCACTCGGCGCGAGCCGTCAACAACAACAACAACAACAACAACAACTGCAGCTGCAGCAGTGGCAGCAGCAGCGGCAGCGGCAGCAACAAGAACAAGAACTGAACACACGCGCGGGTAAAGGAGCTCGGGCTTGGCGGCTTTATATGGGGGCACACGGGCTGTCAGGGCGCGCGACTCCGCGACGACATCGCTCGGCTGCGCGCTGCGAAGCGACGACCAACTGTGCGAGTCAGCCTGCGTGTATATTTATACGGGTGAATATATAAGTATAAGTAGTGTAGGTGGAACGAGGTGGCGCGGCAGCGGAGCGCACGGCTTTCGGCGAGCGACCACGAGCGACTGAACTGTCTGAACTGGTGGCGAACGCCGCGCGCGGCGGGACGAACGGACGCTCTCTTACCCAGAATAGAACGTGCGCGCCGGCTCTCCCTCCCACAGCCCGCTGCACAGCCAACACTATACCGAGCCGTATGAGCAATGCGCGCGCATCTCTCGCAGCTCGCTCGAGCTCTTTCCCCCCCGCGTCCACTATCTCGGGGCTCTCTCTCTCTCTCTCTCCTCATCTCTCTCCCGGCCTCCGCACGCCCGGCTATCTCTCACTCCCACCCAACTCGTGAGACGCACGCAATACTTTTGCTCGTCGCGCTGCCGATCTTGGCCGCGACTGGACCTCCATGCGAGCGTTCGCCAAAATTTTATACTCCGCCGCGATCTCAATTCGTATTCACCTCCGGCACACTTGCCCTCCGATACATAAAATGACAAATAATTTCCCTATACAATCGTCAATTTGTTTTGGTTTTTGAAAATGCCCTGGGATGATTGGAAAACGTTTGAAACGCCCAAGGGAACAAAGTAACGAGATTATTCGGGAATGAGTGAAATATCGCTCCATCTCTCACGATGTTATTCCAGCACATGAATGATATACCTATGCTCTCTCAGAAATGTTTGATTTCGAAAAACGAGCTGCAATATGAGTACAGTTTCGTTTTAACCACCTCCGCACGTGGCGCAAGCCGAGACTGAACCGGAGTATCGTTAACCTTTGCTGTCGATGGAAAGAGTAAAGAAGGAGAAAAATTTCAGTTCTTTCTTAAGATTGAGTCCGTGCAAGCATACAATACCTCCTCAAAAATCACGAGAAAATATATCCACGATTGAAAATCGATGATCGCATACGATTTTCAAATTATTCCTGGTGAACGTGTTTCATAATCAGCAATTTGTAAGTAATGAGAAAGATTTATTCCCTCGGTGCAAATACACAAGAACAATTCGACGGTCCTTGGCGAAGATTGTACCGCGTTTCCGGTTTTCATATACTTATATTCTTTCATATTTTATTTGAAAAATGCATACGCTTTATATTGTTCTCGGGGGTCATCACCTTTTGAAATCAACTTTCGAAAAGTGATTTCATTTTTCGAAGGGAAAATTTAAGAGTCAGATTTTTGTTCTTGTTGAAGATGACCTGATTTCGAAACTACATATTATAATCTCCGTGTATTGGGTCCATCGAGGTCACCTGTTCCTGTTCATCACAACCGTCGTAGTTCTTCAATGCTCAATATTATTTGATGATTTCAAACAAGCTTTTCCCACAAAATTGAACCTCCACATAATGTGTTGATTGTGGAGATTCAAGAATTTGCAAATTACTTGCATGGACATTTTCATAAATACTGTTCCCACGGCGTTTCACATATTGTCTGTTTTCGACCGATCGGTCTCAGAGTGGTCGTTAGTCTTTTCATCCCGCAAATAAGTTTTGCGAAACAGGTAAGTGTGCTCAAGACGAAATGCGGAGAGACGAATGAAGAACGTCTCCTTAAAAATGACGTTGCACTGTATTGCATTAGTGACTCCATATCGTATATAGTTCGCCATGTCAATTATTCTCTCGGTCTGTAGGTCTCGTGAGATCCGTATACGGAACTTATGAGTATACAGTATGCGGACGAGGGCCGAACACTCGAGTCAACTTTCCCATCCCAGTGCAGTGCGATTTTTTGCGCACGCAAGCGTCACGCGTTAAAGTAGCCATCGAGCCAAATATGGGATGGCCAAACTTTGTGCTGAGCCGTAGTGAGTTTTAAACGTCACCCGTTCGTCCTCCGTCGTGGAACATCGATCTGAGCATACAGCGAAATTATCATGTTTCGTTTTCTTTTAAAATATTTTGAGAAATTATTTGCTTTTGGAATCATTAACTGGGTCGAAACATTGAATCAAGATTGGAATGTAATCAGTAGATTGCATAAATAGGAGAAGAATGGATAATAGACTTATTTATGTTCATATGTATATCAAGTTTACGAGAATTTAATTTAATCATTTTCAATGGCTCCTTTCGTAGAAGAAAACCATAAGGTTCTCCACAAGAATTAGTTGACAAAAAAAATTTTTATGTAGGTACAGAGGTAAAAGATATACCTTAATTGAGAGAGAATATAGTCTATGTACATACAGAGACCAATAATCAGAAGTAGCGCAGTGAAATCTGCGAGATATCAAACGTTTCATATTGAATAAATCTATAAATATATAGCCTGTACAATTCACAAAATTATTTTTACGAAAAAAATTTGACATTCGACTTGAAAACATATTTTCAACAGAGTTTAGAAAATGCACTGGCATTAAAATTAGCCATTTCACAATTGAAGTTTATTCTGAAATGTTAAACTTTCAATTTTTAGATTAATTGTTATTAATTTCGAGGAACAAAATGAGTTATTCTCATGCGAAATTTACAAGGTTTCAAAAATATTTACGTAATTAACTAAATGTAAAATTACTATGTAATAATAATTATTATTTATTAATTATTGTGGCCATTAATTATGTATTATACTATACCAATAAGTTGATCAATAAAAAGGAAAATTTGATTTCATCTATAAGGAAATTTTAAATTTAAGTTGAAAAAATGATAAGTTGGAAAACTTGCAAGTATTTATTATTTTGTCAACTTGAGAAGGCCCAAATTAAGTGAACTTCTCCAATGGTCCACGAGCAGCACCACTACCCGGAGCAGCATGAGCTGGGGAAAACCCCACGAACTTCGTATTAAAATATATCGGGTTTAGGACTGGAAATTACTGGGAATTTTCTTTCTCATTCTGAATTGAAAAGAAAACTCCCTGCATTTCCCATAGAAATGCCACGTTTCTGTTTTGGGGGCACGTGCAGGAAAAATATCGATGCGAGAAGCCTTTGACAAACGTTCTAAAACCGTTTGAATGAAACGTTTTTAATCTTTTTGCTAGTGAATGTTGCTTGTCCTCCAAGATCTAACGTTTGAAAAACATTTGAATAAGTTAAATATACGTTCAACATATTGATGCTTCTTACGAAGAAAGACACATTGTATCTCAATCTGGCCTCGAAGAAAGATACACGTCGGAATTATTATCTCGCGAATAAAATGGAAGAAAGTGTTTAAACCGCACTCGAACTGTATGACAGGCTTGTTTTTTTTGTCAACTATACCTACTTATTACAAGTTTTCATTCCATGTATTTTTTTTATATCGGAAAATTTAATCAGGGCTGCGTGTGCGCCATGTGTCTTTTTCGCGGGCAGACGCGACATGTGCTGCAGTCTTTCTTCGCGGCCAGATTGCGACATGTGTCTTTCTTCGCTGCCAGATTGCGAAATGTGACTTTCTTCGCGACCAGATTGAGGTATGTCTTTCTTCGCGGACGGAATTGCATATATTTTTTTGCGTAAGAGGCATCGATATATTGTGCAAACATTTTTTATACGCATTGTTGATAAATGAGATTCTGGCGAACATTTTTAAACATATTTTGAATCTTTTATGCAAATGTTTAAAAAAAATTTCCTACCGATAGGGTGCATGATTATGATAAATAATAGGCAATTATTATACTTTACAGTACTTGATAAAATATTACACTGTACAACTCAGGTAGTCAGGTTTTCCTCCGTGTCTATAATAATTACAATAACGGAATTTTCAACATCTTTATCTTTAGTTTATCGCACTGGCGTGGGTATCGCCTGGTGAAGTTACGTGGCAGTTGATGCCCCAGGAGCTGTATAACAGTTTAGACGTTTGAATGTAAGTACAGCTCCGACTCGGTACTCTCAAATAAAAAAACTGCTATTTTCGTTAGCCGGTATTCAGATGGAAGAAGGATAGTATAATTCGATACTGGTACAAAACAGGTAATTCTCGAACAAGGGTGAAAATCACGTTTTGAACGTGCATATCGAGACATACATACATTCCATCATGAGTAATGAAAAATAAGATTGATTGATTGACTTATCAACTCGAAAGATGACAAATTATTATCGTCCGACCAATCCCATACATTTTTTTAATTTACGGAAAAAACTGCGAGGTATGTTAATTCTAATCGTTCATAAACCAAATTTTTCAATGACGAACAAATAACTTTGAAATATTAACGAATCAATAAAGTTTGTTTTTAAAATATATATTCATATGTCATCAGTAAAAGAAAAAATAACTCACTGAATAATCTCTGGTTAAAATATATTCTTTAGGGTAGCATGTTGTTCATTTACTCTTGTTTATTTTAGAGCCATGATACTTCTTCTCTTCGTGAAATAACGATGAGCTTAGAACATCTGTTTATTCTTTACTTAGTTTGTGCTCCATTCAATAAAATAGGCAAATCGTATAAGTTACTTCCATTCCCTTCGCTTTCACAACTTATCAAGTTTTGTCTTTTATTACTCTTGGTATCAAATAGAAGGTGATATATGCTTTGAAAGACTTTAGTACCAACAATATTGGACCTCAATTACGAAAATAAACCATGTCTAATCTATTTTTTGTAATGTTATAGAGCATAGCTCGTTGGCTTTCCTTTTTTATCAAACCAAAAGTCATAAAAACTCCTGGAAGTTTTCACATTATAGTTGGAAGTGTTGATCATGAGATCTAATAAAGATTTGTGAGCTTTCGTAAATACAGATATACTGTACATACATGCGTAAAATCGAGAATCATTCACAGATTATTTCTGGGAAATCGAGGCATTGGCCTGGATGACTAAAGGTAGAAGCTTTTTGGTTACCCAAAAACTACCTCACAAAGTTTTATTGTGATTGGTTTCCCGGAGATTGTAGTATCCCCTCGTTAGCCTCAATTCTTCAGTTTCTTTTATAGGAATGTTTTTAAATTTTTCTTTATAATGAACCGCAATCACTAATTTACCAAAAATGTCTCTCCCACTCTGGTTTTCAAATTTATTAAATCTGAAGGTTTAGAAAGATTTTTGGCGATATCATATTTTCTTCTAATTAATTCGCGTCATGGTAATTGTTTTAAGCTATTCCTGTTTAGCTTACATTAATTTTAAGTTCACTCTAGAAGTTATCATTTTGTCACGTTATCGAATAAAAAAAAACTCCTATATCCACTTCCACATTGATCTGCTGTACAATGCTGTGCTGTGCAGCTGTGCCCAGCAATCAGCATTGAGCAGCATCGGTGATTGCAATAACTCGCTAGTCAAAACTGCAGGTCAAAACAAAACTCTTGTGACCAGTATAGTGTATTGACACTGTTGAGTTATTGACCGCATTGTAATGATTTTTCGTACCCTACTGAATCCTGGTATTCCTGATTGCAGAATTGCAGATTGATGTCTGATGAAATTCGAAATTCAACAGGATTTCGAGGGTGTTGTAGTCGGTGCGCCGTAAACTATAAACAAAGGTGTCTCTTCATTGCATCTGTCTTTTTCTAATACATAAAAGCTATATATGCCCATGTCAACCGCACGCCAAAGCAGTCGTTGTAATCAAGCTTTGGACTCCACATGCCGCACACGGGTGATGGGAGATGTCAGATCATTTTTTATTTTCTGTACTTTTCGAAATAATGCCCATCTTTAAATTTATCTGCCAATAAACATGGAAAGAAAATAATGAGCCAATAAAATTATACTACAGCATTTTCGTTTTCATTAAGTACATCAGAAAATTAATTCGGAGCAGACTGCTGTGCCTGTTGGAATCGTTGGCAGCTTTTAATTTTCTCCTCGCTGACATGGTGGCGCTGTAATCAGTCCAGAAAATTGCGCAGGTATGATGAAATGCAAAATACAAAATACGCAGTTTTTTAATAGAATATATCTTTGTATGAAAATTGAATCCATGTAAATTCTATTGAAGAGGAACTCTTTTGTTGATTAAAATGTTGGAGCGACATTTCAACTGCGTCTTTTTCAAACTACGCGCCTCAAATGGTTCTTTCAAACTCTCGAGAAGTCTCGAATTTCAAGTCGAAATCGAAAGTTCATAACCTATATCCGTTCGTGCAGGGAAGACTGGGGAAGACTATCGTCAAGAGAGGCAAAATTGAAAAATTGATTTCAGAATTTTTGGTTTGATTATGGAGTAAGTGTGTACAACCAATAATTTATATTGTTGATTAATGGTTAATTTGACTTGGAATAGTAGCGACAATGAATTTGCATTTTTTCAATCGTTGAATTAAATAAAGCATAGATACATAAACTGTTGCAGTATTGTGTTAAAACTTACATCACCAATACAAGTGTTTCGCGGCGGGATACGCGTTATAGTCGCATTTATAGGTTGCACCGGCTCTGTAAATGTGAGGATGTCGCTCCTCCTGAAGAGCCTCGTGCATCTGGAACACCGGACCCTGCTCCGACTAACAGGGCACGAGGTCTCGGATTTTCTGCAGGGCCTCATTACCAACGACATCAAGCACCTCAAGGATGGAGCAGCCAGCATATACTCTGTCTTTCTCAACCTCAAAGGCAGAGTGTTGTATGATTCTATTATTTACAAGTCCCAAGAAGAGAACACGGTCTTCGTTGAGTGTGACTCTTCAATTGCAGACAGCCTTACCAAACACTTGAAAATGTACAAACTCAGGAGAAAAGTTGATATTCAAGGGATGGAAGGTAGCATGAAGGTCTGGTCTTTTTATGACAATGACATCACCCAGAGTCGTACTCAGGCAATGAAGTCCAAGCTCGAGGGAAAAATTTTTCCTTGTGGAATGACTGACGACCAATCTAGCAAGCTAGTCGATAACATTTCATTTTACACTGACCCTAGAATATTTGAATTAGGCTTAAGAATTGTAACCGATTGCAATGTTACGCATGATGAGATTATGAAGCACTTGGAACCAAATACAACTTCACTTCAAGGTGTATCAAATTACAAAGCTTTCAGATATAAATTAGGCATTGGAGAAGGCGTTGAAGATCTTCCTCCAGGAGTGACATTTCCTTTAGAAGTCAATTGTGATTATTTGCACGGTGTTAGTTTTCATAAAGGTTGCTATATTGGGCAAGAACTGACTGCTCGAACATATCACACTGGAGTTGTTAGGAAGCGCCTAATGCCTTTAATACTCACTGATGCAGGAGATAGGACACTCCAGTATGATGACAAAGTGCTAAACGAGGCTGGAAAAGTAGTTGGGAAAATTATTGGCCAAGAAGGAAGCTTTGGCTTAGGACTTATAAGAATAGCTGAGGCCTTAGCTTCTAAAACATTAACTGTTAACAATTGTGCTTTGAACATTGTTAAACCTCAATGGTGGCCACAAGAATCTCAAAAATTAGAAACATTTGTGAAATCAAGTAAAAATTAGTGTTGCCAAAATATAATGTTTATCTTAGTTAACAATTTCATATGTATATAAAATTATTTTGAAATAAAAGTAATAATTCAATTAGTGCCCACAACTTCTTTGATAACCTTTTCTTCAAAACTTAATGTAATGAAAGAACTGATTGTTTGGAATTTTTGATTAGAAAATTTCTTCTTGTCATCTAGATAATCAAGTGTTATAATGTATTTATCTAATTTGAAAGGAAAATTTTCTTTCTTTGATTTTGAATTTGTTAGAATCAAACCAATTAAAGCTATATTACACTAAATTATTTTTCTATTGTTATCTTTTTTAGCTATTGAATTAGTGACTAAAACATCTACATTCCAATTATATTTTTGTCCTCAGAATGGAGACAGCTGGTAGCAGCTCTAAGTATGCAGAATCACGATCTTCAAGTTCTAGTAACAAACTTGCTACCACGGATACAAAAGATCAAGGTGGAACATGGAAATGCTCGTACTGTAATTTAGAAGAACATTACAACTATAAAGGCAGTAAACCTCCATTTGCGAAGCATCTTACTTTTTCAGAAGATTGCTATATTATGAAAGATCCTTTCAGTCCTGCAAATAAAAGTGAAATACTAATTTTGGGAGCAGACTGCAGTATTTGTGGAAATCCTGTCTGTGTAGAGTGTAGTTTATTTTATACTAAAAGATTTTGTAAAGCTTGTGCTTTGAAAAATATGGAATATTTTCCAATTAAAGTGCAGGGTAAAATTACAGTTTTAAATGAAAAAAGTACTGAAGTCTGATATAAGAAAAAGTTCAATTTAATAACTATTCTTTATAAAACACATTTTCACTTTACATGCATCAAGACATTCATCCCACTTACAGAAATTAAATTAACAATGAATCTTAGATTAATCATGTAATAGATAGTTTGAACCAGAGGATTCAAATTTGTAATAACGCTTTTGTACGTAGAAATTCTAAAATTATATAAAATAGATCCAAGATTAAAGTCTAAACATTCAAAACTAATTTCATTCAGTCTTTGGCTTCTTAGTTGATGTAAGTTTTTCAGCCAATATCTTCTTCTTCTTGTTAAACTTATTAGGCTTAGATTTTTTCTTTGTATCAGATTTCTGACCTTCAAATGATTTTTCTGCTTTGAACTTTTTCTCTTTCTTCACTGGTGATGAGCTAGGGCTGGCGTCAACAGACTTTTCTCTTTTCTTTTCTCCTTGTGATCTTTTCTGTTTATTTCCTTTCTTATCACTTCCCTAAAATTTAAATAAATATATATAATAATAATAATCAAGTAACAAATGATTATTAAGAGCTACATCGTTTAGAGGGATCTTTTTAGAATCTTAAAATGAAGAAAAAATGGTAAAAGTTCAATGAATTAATAAATAGTTCATAATACTTACATCAGCAGTAACTGGTTTCCCTCCAGGGCCTTTAAATTTCTTTCTCTGGTTTGTATTTTGATTTCCTTGCTTCCTCTTGGTTGATTGAGCATTTGGATTGTATTTGTTAACTCTCAATTGACGATTCTTCAATTTTGTATCATTCAACTCCATTGCTAGAGTTACACTATCTTCTTCAACAAAATTGATATATCCAACTCCTCGGCTAAGACCTGATTTGCGATCTTTGATGATGCGGATGGATTCAATTTTGCCACATGTACTGAAGTGAGAGCGTACTTCATCTTCCGTGATATCTGAAATTAATTTTCATTTACAGAATTGCAAATAATTTTTTGACATAGCAGTTATATTGTACATGAAGGTGAAATGATACGAGGAATATTCAAAACTTGTAAAAGTTTTGAATACTTTCAAAACTTATTAAAACTTGTAAATAAAAATTAATGAACAAAATTTCAAATTTTTTCAGCTTTTATAAGCGAGATCATGATGTTTTAAAAATATATAAACAAGATACTAACCAAATGGCATGTTTCCTAAAAATATCGATTTCTTTTGATCATGCTGTTTAGTTGCTTTGGACATATCTACTCTCAATGTATTTTCTCCCAGGACATGACCATTCAATTTTAGAGCACTTTGTGCTGATTCTGGCTTTTCAAATACCACATAGACATAAACTGAATTTACTTTGGGATGCATTTTCTTTGTTATAGTTGCTACCTTAGGAGATACTCTGCTGTCTTCGGAGACTACTCCTCGAATGCGAATACTTTCAATTTTGCCATGTGACTTGAATAGTTTTTGAATTTCTTTCTGAGTGGTTTCCTTGGGTACATTGCCTACAAATACAGTTCTAGCATCTTTCAAAGCCAATTCTTCAGGAGATAAACGTTGAGGGCTTTGTTTCTCAGCTTTAGGTTTCTTGGTTGGTTTTTCTTCAATACTCTCATCTTTTTCATCTTCCTCATCACTGTCATCACTAATATCTTCATCCTCTTCATCATCTTCTTCAAAGTCCTTATCGTCATCATCATCAGCCAGACTTTCGCCTAATAGATCTTTTAAGCTGAGATCGGTTTTAGTGTCCTCATCGTCATCATCATCTTCGTCATCATCCTCGTCTTCATCGTCATCCTCGTCTTCATCATCTTCATCACTTTTAGGTGGATGGGCTACAGGTACATCATCAGCGTCAGACATATCTTCATCTTCATCATCATCACTTTCATCTTCTTCATCAAAATCACCATCATCATCTTCATCCTGGAGACTATCTCCGAGTAATGCTTTCAGGCTTGTACTTTCATCTTCTTCTTCACTCTCATCTTCTTCGCCATCACTGTCATCATCATCATCGTCATCATCGTCATCATCATCATCATCGTCGTCGTCACTCTCTTGATCATCAGAATCTTCTAGTCCATCCTCATCATCTTTGTTGGACTTCAAACCTTTGAACATTTTTACTCCTTTGTTTTCAACAGTTGCATCGTCATCACTCTGTTCTGAATCCTCCATGGATTCAATGTCATCTTCAGAGACTTCATCGTCATCGTCTTCAAGTTCTGATTTTTTTACAGGTACTGCTTTCTTCGAGAGCTGTTTGTTACCTTTACCCTTGGATGACTTGGGTTGAACATTACTTGCTTTGCCATTCTGTTGCTTCTTCTGGATATTGACAACAGCCTTTCCTGGAGTACCTTTTAAATTCTGCTGCTTCTTCTTCTTTGCAATCAGACCGTCTTTTACACCCATATTTTCGAGCTTTTTACCTTTCTTCTGAAGTTGATGGGATTTTGTCATACTCTTCAACCTAATAACATGAAATCCATTCTTTAAGATGAGAATATACAGTTGGTATGTATTTTGAATATTAGATAGATCGAAACCAGTATATGAATTGAACGAAAATTGTTAGTCGGTGGTAATTCAATTTTTCTAGGTTAGAACGACCACGTGCTGATTCCGAAATTTGCCGCGAACAGAAATACTCAAGATACGTTGAGAAAAAGATAAGATACAGAGAAGGAATTGTTGAATTTGTTGTTAATACGCAGTAATCCGCGTTTTCTTCTATTCTTACCCCAGCTAGTGTAAAATTTTCTTCGCTTCAAGATGAGTAAAATAATGTGTTCCACGGGAAAAGGCTGCAATTGAAAGAAAAGAAGTTCGGGCTCAGGACGAATAAAATGGAACGAATGAGCATTGAGCGGTGTTGCCCATGTTGCCGCCTGTTGCCGCCCGGTGGCCGCGGCGCGCTTGGCGCTTGCCGGCCTTGCCGCGCGCTCCGCGCTCGGCGTTTCTCCGGCATGTTATACCTATATATGCAATACCGGATCTCGCACTCATATCAGCATATCTATCAGTCTAGCGCGAAATTTCAAGCTGACATAAGAATACCCACAAATACTTGACCTTATAACATGAACATCTGAAGGATTTTACCAAAATCAACCCATGTATGGGATCAACCAAAATATCACCTATTTGAAATTTCTGGAAAGTAACCGAATCACCTTGGAAGGGTAACTTTCTACACGGAGACAATATCAAACTGTTGCTCGCCGTGTAAAACCAGGTGGCAGAGAACAACCCCAAGAGTTTTATTGATTGGCCATCAATGTCTGACGAAACCAGAAAGAGTGGAATGATGGGGGTTCATTTCAAATTGTGGTTCCGACGTAATTGGCGTAAATAACTCGTGTGTATCCCGAGTATAACGGATAACGGGTTAATTTAATTCAGGGGCCGTAGCCGCCGGGCCCGTGACGCGGCTCCACAGTAGTAAACTTCAAAAATTAACATATAACAATAAGTTTTAAGGAAATTATTTATTAAAATGTGAGCCATTATAGAATAGGATTTGAAAAAAGTAACGTGTCGTATGTATGTGGATTAGCATAGCTATAGACATAGAAATAAATTAAGAGAATAAAACCGCTGATTGTTGGATTTTCTCGCACGGGGATGTCTTGATAAAGAGCGCAAAAAGCTCATGAACTGACATTCATTAATTTCGTGCGCTAGCAAACTGCGGAGAATCTCATTCCCTCTAATCAATTGAACAAGAATGAACTATTTTTCATAGAATCTCATACAAAATTACAAAAGCGTAAATTCTTTTAAAAAATCGATTTAAGCGGATTGACAAATGCAAGGACGCTATCATTTAGCTACGGTCCGGAGTGAAAAGAATCATGCGAGGTTGGGTAAAGGGTGACTGAAATCGACATCTTTTCCACTGATTTTTTACTCTTACCATGATTTCGATGCCCCTTACGAAGAAAGACACGTGCAATTCCATCCAAGAAGAAAGACCCATGTCGCGTCTGTCCGAGAAAAAGACACATGGCGCACAGACAGCCCTGATCGAATTTTCCGCTATAAAAAAATACATAGAATGAAAGCATAGAATGCATAGGTTATAATTGATAAAAAAATCAAACCTTTTCTACAGTTCGATTGCGGTTTAAATACTTTCTTGTGGGTGTGTTGGGAGTATACAAAATTGCATTATTTTCGTTAAATTATTGGGAAATGTGTGTGAAATAAACCGGTAGAAAAACCAATAAAACCGTGATCTTGACATGAATCGGTTTCAGCGGATCGATACAGTTGCGTGAGTACTTCCTTCTGGTCCTGTTCCGAAGTTAAACAAATAATGCGTGGATATATTAATAGGGCGTTCCAATCAATCGTATCTTTCATTTGTTGTATCGCCAATTTAAAGAAATATTACGTTCATTTGCCTTATTGGTGAACTATTCAATCGAAGTAAATACTGGATGATTGGCATAACAAAAAAAAATACATATTTTATTTGCAATTAATCATACAAAATTATACAAACAAATTGTTTTGGAATTTGCGTTATTCAAGATTTGTTTTTACATAATCTTTGATCAATTTTTCAAGAAAATTGCATAATTTTACAGAATATGAAGCCCACGCATAATTTTTATCGATTTGTGTGAGTCACCGGGAGCCAATTTTGGTGAAAAAAAGTTATCTTCGTTCAAACTGTATGCGCGCTCAAATGACTTCTTTCGAACCCATTGCCAAATCGAAATTTGGAGCTTTGTCTGTTCTGCTGCTTAACTTCGGTGATCGGACGAGAACCGGTGTGTTCAGCGTGATATAAGGCTGCAGAAAATTGCAAATGTAATCTTGCAATAAATCCATATCCATCAATAAAGGAAGAAGTTATATCATATACTATTTTATATAAACAACATGTTCAATGAACAAATTTAAAGTAGGAAGCAAAATTCAGTCAGCTAGTAATTAAATTTTCAACTATCTGAGTATCTGAGTTATTGTGCCGATTGCATCAGATTCATCTTTGTTTTGTTTTCACACCCAAGTGCATAAATGAATTTAAATTCACTAGAGATGTATACAGGAAGAATTTTCAAGCGAAATATACATTTAGGAATATTTATAATTTTGCCAACATTGTAATTAGTTGTAGATTGTATATATTTTTGAGGAACTCGGTACTATAATCATATTGTAGACTGCAGTTGCGCATAATGTGATTAGTCATTTTCATTTTCATGAAATCAAGTCTTGTTTTTAAATGGTAATCAACAATGCGCTTATGAAAAGTAGTTATAACCGAACCATTCCAGTGATGCCAGGGTTAGATGTAAATTAGCAGACTAGGTGTGTTGTTGTCATTGTGAAGTAAACATAATACTCATTGATAGTCATTAATAAATAGTGAAAACTGGAATGGTTCTTCGATAGTTCATCATAATTATTGACAATTATCAGCCGTTATAAGTTCAACTTATGAACTTGTATATTTAATTTCCACGAATATTGATATGTCGCAGTATATAAGAATAGTAAATCTTGAAAGCATATTCAGGATCAATGAATTTGCATACGAATTAAATCTTTTCAATCGAATCATTTTCTAATTACCTATAAGTTATAGATCTATCATGAGTTTAGAAATAATGGCATAAAATGATTGAAGAATCGTTAACTAAAACATGTATAGAATGAATTAAACACTAGACTTTACACAGACAACTATAAAAGACAACAAATTTAAGTTTGTATGTTACAACGTTTGTATAGATATTATAAAAGAAGAAGGAACCTTTCTTCGGTTTGAAAGAGATTCTTCTCGTTCTTCTTTATATCTCGATGATAAGATGTTATGAAATTTCTGCTATATCTTGAGTTGTGAAAATGCGATGATATAATAGGTATACGAGATAAAAAATAATACAATAACCGATTAATTTTTATCTGTCATCAATAAACTTCATTTCAATACGTTTCGTCTATATTTCTGTCCATGTTCATGCATACATAAAATTGTTCATCTTGGATTGAAATCATCATCCTAGTCTCAAGTTGTTACTGTCTATAGTGAATGAACTAACACTCTAAAACGTCCATGTATGTATACATATTCACACAGATGTGTATATAGGGCCGGCGATACGAAACGATGAATTCATTACGCCTACAAGGATTTTCACGTAATATCTCGAGTCTCTCTGTGTAAATTTCGTCTCGACGATTTCGTCATCGGAGTTCGGAGAAAAAGAGCCCAGCCCAAGCCGACGCGCCAAAAAAGAAAAGAGATACGCACGGGACTCCCCTTCTATACGTATGCATATACAGAGATATTTTTTTTCATCGGAACACGAATTATACTAGACCGCGGTGGGACCCCAATTACGATGTATCGAAACATTGGTCGGCTGCAAGCACGTCGCCAGTCTACAAATGAAATTGGACGAACGGATTACAACCATATATTGGTCTCACACGCACGTGTGCGTAAATATTTCGATGCATCCTAATTGAGAGCGCAAACTCATTGCTCTCTCACTCTTTTGCATTCGCGCGATGATACTGTTGGCGATGATGATGATATGACCCCAATCCAATTAAGCTAAACGCGCGCACGCGTATATATGCACACGAGCTCCATTACACATTAATGCGCGCAACAGCATCTTCTATTTCTAAGCTTCTCACAGCAATTCGTGAAAACTCGCTACCACGACCAATTGTCCGAGGAAAATTTTTCACGCAGATCACGCGTGACCATTTCGTGTTTTTGTCCGTACTGCATGTGCTCGGAATACACACATTGAAACCAAGTGTATACCAAGTGGTGCTATGCAGAATAGCTTGACGATTTCACATTTGTATGTATATATTGCCGTGATCCATCACAGAAAATTAAGAACTCGGATCGGATTTCCGCCGACTTAATTTCCCTTTGCAGAACCTCTATCTAGTTGATATATCACGCGTAATTCAGCTAATTCTTCATTCTCTGTCTTGAGTGGCTCTGCAGCAATATAGGAATGAAAGGAAGTATGTGAGGACATGTAGGATAAAACTAACAATAAAACTTTATTTGGAGAAACAAATTAGGAAACATATCGAATTGGAAACTCATTTCGTATGGAAAACTTATTTCAACGGTTGCTGTGTGTTTCTAAGAATTTCGTAGTCTTTGACAAATGGACACCTAGAACTGATTTTTCAAACAACCTAGCAACGGTTGTTAAGGATTTTAACAACAATTGTTACGGAAAATATAAAGATACTGTGTCAAATGGACTCAAAACTGCTGTAAATGAACTTTAACTGGATATTTTATTCCCTTCGAAACGGTTGCTAGCGGCGTAAACAACGGTTTCTATGGAGAGACGAAGTTTCCGTGTCGTCTACCACCGACAAACGGACTTCAAACTAATTGCTCCCTTCCCATAGTAACGGTTTCTAGAGATGTAAGCAATAGTTGCTATTGATATCAACAACAGTTGCTACGGAAAATATCTCGTTGATTCTCGTCGATCCTCGTGTGTATTTGGACCCCAATATGCATTTACGAAGAGTTAAAGAGAACTTCCCAAAAACATGTTAGCAACGGTTGCTAGGAAAATGAACAACGGATTTTGCTGAACAAATAATATCCATTTCCGTTTTCATCAATATTGTTTAGAATTTCAAGACCTGTAAAACCCAGTGGCGTTGATTTTTTATTTACATATCAATGAATTAACAAAGAGAATGTTATTATAGAAATGCCACTCAAAAGTAAATATTATCACACATATCGCACGTATAAAGTATTAAAGTAGATCAAATTATTGAAGTTTGTATTTAAATACTTGTGTAATACATTTCTATTATTTGAAGTGAGTTTTTCCCTATGTCGGTAAACATTTTTTACGAACAAATATTTGTAATTTTGATCAATAAACATAGCAAAATCTATTTCAAGATCTTTTCACCGCTATAAAACATAATTTCTTATTTTACTTCAATCGAAATCGTTGAGAGAATTTCGGTACAATCACAATTATTATATATAATTATTATATCTAATTTATTATTAGGTTATAGAAAACCGATCATATCAAATAATGATATTAAATGTTAATTATCTCCATTAAATCTCTCCAATCATACTAGGACTCGGTATCTTGGTTTCCCAATGGGTGCAATAGTGATAGTTCTTATTGCTAGTACTATAGAACACGGAAACTAGCTTTATAAGGAATACTTTTATGTGAATTTTCGCTAGTTCTGACACTCAAAAAGTACTTACAAAGTACTTACAAAAACTAAATCTATCGATGTACTATTAAAAATGAAATACATTTTGAGTTTTGTTGAGATCATTTTCTATAACGCTTCATTAGTTATGCCAAAATAATTGAATTAAGCCACACAAGATATATAGAGAAGTTGAAATAGGCTTTAATTCAACATTCTTTCCCAGAATTCCATGAACTCAACTACTACAGAGTTTTAAATTCTAAGTATACACTTTGATATCATTTCTATCCCTAGAAGGGCATATTATTGAATGTTCTCGATAAGTTATGTTAATATGAACTCTCGAGATTCAACGCGTTGTTTCAACAATACCGAGCCGCTTTTAGTCCTTATTATTTTTAATTGTTATAGACCAAATTGTGGAATACGCGAAGGGAGTGAAAACTATTTGCTTATCAAGAGAAAAGTTGAGCCGCAAGTATGCCAGCATTGATGGCCCAAAAGATATAATAACAACGCCTTATTTGCTTGAAAGAATTATTTACAGATTAAACTTCGGTATAAATCAGCTTGCTGAACACTGATCATATGATGTGCCATTTTAAAGTATGACCGCGACCAGGACCGAAGTCAGCTTTGATCTGGCAAGGTATGATGAGCGTCTGGTCTGCAATTACTAAACACACGATCGCATCCCAGGTCCCTCGCAACTATAACACTATACACGTAAAGTCTCTCTCTCTCCTAACTTTACACTTTCTCTCACTTCCATCCCCTATTTTATTCCTATACGAATAACCCAAATAAAACACTACTTGACTTGTATATCTTTCAGTGTAGTAAGAAACTACTCGGTCGGATAGGCTAATATTATCAGAAGATATCAGTTAATTGAATTTTCGTTAGGTCTATAAGGGGTTTTATCGCCCCCTTTGCCGTTGTAGAATCAACACTGACAAAGATAGCCAGAAGAATATCCTCTTCTATTTGATCGAATATCGCTCACGCGCGACGGGCTTTGTGACATTAAGTAGTAACAGCCGTCTGCTCGCGGCCGCTCGGCTGTTTCTACTTGGGGCGTTGGTGGGAAAGCCGCCCTCGAGAGCATCGGGCTGTTTGGTGCACCCCCCCCAAGGGGCGGGAGGGGGGGGGGAGAAAAGTGAAGCGCGGGAAAGAGGCGTCGGAGACGGTCTCGGAGACAAAGAGAGGAAGCGGCGGCGAGGGGGGGGGGAAGGGGGGGGCAGAAACGTGAGGTCGCGCTCGCGCGTGGCCGAGGGAAAAAGTGCGCGGAGCACTTGCGGGGAATGCAAATAACGAGCGCGTGGCCGCTCGCGCCTTGGGTATTTCCCCGCGTTGACCGCGCCGGCGGCGACTCCCTCTCCCGGACTCCCACCAGCGCGAGCGCGGCCGAGGCACCCGCACACTTGCCGCACACCCAGCGTATGCCCACTCAGTCCGAGGCGAACGCTCGAGCCTAGCGAACCGCCCGTCGAGCCCGTCGAGCCCAGCGAGGACCTCTGCCCCGCCGCTCTCTCCATCCGCCGCTGCTGCCGCTGCTGCTGCTGCTGCCGGTGAGTCGCACGTGTTGGGCAACCGGCGAGCGGCGGAGGCTACGCACTTTCACGCGCGGCCACTCGGCTGCCGAATCGCTCGCTCCGCGGGGCGCGACCGGCGAATCTCACCGCGCGGTGTGTGTTTGTTGCCCGAGCCAATTGTGTCAATGCGATATACCGGCCCGCTCCATTGTACTAATCAAGCCGACGCGCGGCGGCTGCGCGGCGGCTGTGCGGCGCCCCCGGATATGCAATTGCGATCAATTCGATATGCGCGACACTTGCCTCGGTTGCGCTCGCGTTCCCAAGTGCTTGTCGCTATTCAAATCGGATGCTCGCATTATCTCGAGCCGCCGTGCGCGCGGCTCGATAAGCACTCGCCCAAACGTGTGCGTGTAACGCCCGAGTGCGCCCTCCAACACTTGTTGCTGCGCTCCCGTGAGCAGAGCGAGGCAACAAGGGACCAAGGTAGGAATTCAGAGCCACGCGCGAGTTGTGTACATGTCAAACCTTGAGCATATACAATCTTACGCAAGCCGCGCGAGAGCAATTCAGCTTGTAAAGCTCATGAGTGTATACCGCGAGTGAAAGCATTCTCTCGCACCTCGTCCACTTTTTTCACTCTCAAACTTTACTCGCCGAGTCCATGGGATTTTGTAATTGCGCGCGCGCGCGAGCTCGACAATCCAAGCGATTGTAAATTAAAGCGTTGCGCTCTTATCTTCATAATGCAATCGGAGATGTGCTTTGCGCGCGCAGCTTACAACCTTTGTGTGTGTGTGTGTATTATACACGTACATATGAATAAACTCAAGACTCAAATGTTACAACGTGCCAAGTTTTTCACACTTCCCTTGTTTAAATTTCACCAGAGTGATTACCATATCAATGCGTTTTTCAAAATGTGTATCTGCCCCAGTGAATACGTATTTTTATTGAATCAGCAAAGTGATTTAATCATGAGAACGCCGAAGAGAGAGAAAGAGAGCATATGTTGTCATAATAACAAAGTTACTTTATAGTGACCATCAGACTTCATCATTATCCTTATGTCTTGACACACTTTGATTTCTCTGGCAGTTGTCCAAACAGTCGTCCAGTTTGACCGTAAAACTGTTGGATTATTAAATTTCAAAATAATTGGCAGACGTACCCAAGCGAATTTCAACTGCAATCGATCTATTGTGCAATGTATTGATCACAAGTAAACATATCACCAGGGTTACTATACTATTTTATTCATTTTCAGTAATTATTAGTGTAGATTCATGAATTACGTATTTTTAAACTAATTTTTTCAACTCCAAGTTGGCCTCGGGCTCGTTATCAAACAGCAGATTAATCATCGCTAGACAATCACACTGAGTAACGTTCAATATTCCAAATTTTAACATGACAAATATATTGCGGTGATTTTATAGTTAATTTCGTCGTTTACTCCAACTTTAACGATGCACCCGACATTCATGACTGTTTGAATACAATTTCTTCAGAGATAATTCAAAAAATCAAATACGCAGTTCGAACTGTTTTGTAACACGATAAATTTGACTAATTAGTATTGAGAGTTAGAAAGAATAGATAACGCAATAGCCGTAACATTAGTGATTGAGATGAATGATAAATTATATAAGTCTATATCAAATATATCAACAAGCTGGGTGTATTTATAACTATTATTAAATATAGTTCGTGCATTGACCACAAAATATGTTATAATCTTCTGAATAATTTATTTTCACAACGTTTTGAGAACATGGCAATATCCTCTTCTTCAGGCTCGATTAAAGGGCAAATCACTCTTGGAGTGTCATTCGGTAATTTTGATTAGAGAGAATTACTCTTGTTGTCTATATACGTCATTCCAAAAGCTTGTTGAGCCCCTCGTGCTCAGCCCCCGGAAGGCAGAGAGGATGTTGTTCTCTTAGCTCGAACAATGTCCGGGTGGAACTGGACTTTGCTTGACACTCCAAAGGTGATTCGCCCTTTAATTAAGCCTGAAGAGGAGAATAATCCAACTCCTCGAAATATTGTGCCAATAAATACAAACGTACGGACATACAACGTAGTTCTAAAAACTAGCAAGGGGTTAATAATAGAATCCCCGTTATTCAATTTGATCTATTCTCAATAATGAGTAGCATAGGATGTGTCAAAGCTGTATTGAAGAAAAATTATTGACTGAAATGGTCGGGAATAAAAGCATATAAAAATAAATCTATTTTCATTACTCATTCATCGTGAAATTATATAGGTAGACTAAAAATATTCCCGCAGGGACAAAAATAGTTTTACTTTTCCGGAATCTAAAGTTTATATGTATTTTATTCAACACACCCACAACATATACTACATCAACATCAGAGTTTAACTTAACTAATGGCATATCAGACAAAAATTATACTTCATCGAGTAGTACATTTGTAGTTTTGTTTGTTGATATGTTACGAGTGATAAATAATGTAAAACTTTTTAACTCTGCTAATTAGCATAGGGACCGATTTCTCTTCAGTAAGACATCTTGTTGAATTGTAAGTATTCTTTTTCACTTTGCTCAACTCAAATAAGCCCCCATAATCTGTTAAGTATATTGAGTTTCATACATCGTGTAAGCACGAAAATTCAATAGCTGAAACTGTCGGTATACTGTTGCCAGAAAATTGAGTTCTTCTGCAGTTTTAAAATGATATGTTTTGAATGTATCGAATGAATTGATAAAACAGAAGATTATGATTTTATAAAGAGCCCATTAAAGAAACTTATCAACTTTTATCAATTTCATAGATAGAAATTCGATCAATAAAGTTAGTGTCTCGTTTGGAGAAAGTAAAAAGATCGTTGTTGTTCAGTAACGTTCATGCTGGTTTCTAGAAGTTGGTGGATCTCGATAAAATTTACCGAAGAAAACTTGTAGAAATTTTATTCAAGTAAGACTATCTCAGATAATTACTCATTCCGTTATCGGGTGCATAAGACATTATTATGTGAGTAAAAGTTTATCAAACTCACGCACTCCTCTCACTAGCATTGTTATCTCATTTCCTATACATATATGAATCTCTTTTAGATTTGACAAGCCTGCTGAAATGGAATAATTTAACGCGACTATCTTAACTAATTCATATTTTTGATCGAACTAATATGACAAATTACGATTGCTCGGGAACTCGATTGAAATGATAGGAAATATTTATTTAAAGCGCATCATCTTGTTGATTTGAGTCGGATCAAAGCTCCACTGTTCATCAGCACAGGCAGACTCCTAGAGAAAATAGAGAAAGAATCAAATTTACCATTCGTTCAGAGAAAAAAACGAATACGGCTGCGCCCTCTTGATGTAAGAAGCGAAAATCAAGTTCAAAAGCGAATGGCACTTGTCGCGTTCGGCACGCCGAATCAGAGACTAGAACGAGGCGCGTCTGTCATCAGCCGGGTATATATTCGCACATATACATGTGCGCGAGTGCCGGAGAGAAGCTCTCGTGTGCATTTCAATCATTTTGCTCAATTGACCGAGGCACGCGATGCTGCGACACCCAAGAAAGAGAGATAAAAAGATACCCCGGCTACAACAGAGCTTCTTTGATTCAAGCAGCGCGCACTACTTGTGGATCAGCGTCGAGCTCTACTTTGTGCGATCATCTTCGTAATAAATAAAGCAAGTCTTCGTGGAGTCTCGCCCTCAATTTTCCAAATGAGTGGACCAAATTTTTCCGGAGGCGCACTTCTAGTCATGGGCATATTGAAACCTTTTCGCAAAAAAAAAATTACTCTCTACATTCCATACAAAGATTTGAATGTCATTGAAATTTTAGGATGAGCGGAGTAAGATGCAGAACCATCTGAAAAAGCTTCAGTTGACTGTTCATGTTAATTTATGCAACCGCAAACGTGACATGATATGACAAAATGATGAAACGTCAATCTTGAAGCAGTGTTTGAGTGAAAATTTATCAGTATGAGAAATGGAAATGTCTTTTATTAACTTTATATTCATATTTTCTCTTGATATAATTAACGACAGAACGTCCCAATGATCAATCAGTAATCTTTGTTGAAAACTTATTTGTTGAATAGATATGTACTCAATATATAACATGGAAGTCCTAAAGCAGGAGCATGTTTTTGAACAAAATTCTTTATGTTACGTGTAAATTCGTGGAAATTATCATTTGCGATAACACGAAAAAGCTACAGCTCATTGTTTAGTTTTATAAAAAAAAAATCTCGAACTACATCCATCTGAACAATAGTAGTCTTCAGTTTGAAATTTTGAAAAAATATACTATTTGCATTCCGAGCCTTTTTTGCATAAAAACGGAATTAGACAATTCCTAAACTTTGAAAAATGCACTGCCTTTCGAATATAAATCTAAGTAACAACGAATGTCTCTAATCTAATCTCGATAATAAGATGGAATATTTTCATATTTTTTTTTTATATTTGACAACACCTCTAGAGATAAAAGACTTTCCACAATAATGTAAATTCTAAGCAATGCTATTTTTTGATAACTTATATTTGTTATACTTCGTATATTCTGTTGAGATAGACACTCATGAATTCATATTACTAAATTCTAAATACGATATTCTCAAGCGAATTGTGAAGTTAGTTCTTTATTGTGAATTTGAACACATCTCAGTTAAAAAAAAAATACAATAATAATTACATATTCGATGTAAAAAAATCTGAATCATTCCAGATATTGCGATTGAACACATCATATAAGCTTCACGGAAAAGTTTGAGTATGATCAATCCAATCATTTTATTGTTATTATCCACAACAATATTTAGAACAAATACGCAAAAAGATGAAGGATTTGTTCACATAAACTAAGATTTTAATCTGATAATTCAAATTCGTATCGAACGACCATTTGCATTATGAAAGGTCATTTTTTCAAGGGTACGCAGCTAGGTAATTATGCTTCTATCATGAATTTTTCCAAGCAAACTTCCGATCAACAGTTATATTTATTACCCTGTTTTGAATATTTTTTTCACTTTTTCTGAATTATTGGAAAATTAGACACCTCAATAGAACGGATGTGCTAAAATTTAATTCGTGATCATTTCTCTGAAGTTTTCATGATTATGGCAATAAAAATTAGCACATTTAGCAGACGTACTACAAAGTTTTTCGCAAGGATATTTTTAATAGTATATTATAAACCTATAAATAAAGTAGACTGTGGGCATCCTGCATGTGATCGACAAACACGCAGGATGTCGGATGCGGTATGCTCGAGTGCAGTACAGTGCAGTATATATACGATTTAGATGACTCTTCTGATTGAAAATAAACATCAAAAGATGGCTATTAGCTAAATAAAAAATCTATATCCATATCTAGCTGTTGATAGTCATTATAAAAATGTTGATTTTAAGAAGAAAAGGGTGGTTTTTAATTTAAGAGATTATTGTTTCATTTTATCCTTTTCTTATCTGGTCATTATTGAAATATGAAACAGACTGCAATACGTTCGGAATGGAAATGTATTATGAAATTCTATCATAATCTGACAAGTCACACTAGAGGAAACATTTTTGTGGGGATCTTGTTAGAACTCTCAAACCAGAAAGGCAGAAGAGTCCCTCGATAATCAAAGATTACTCATGTGCTTCCTAAAGTCGACCGAAAATTTGTCTAGATAATCTGATAAGTTATTATTTTATTCGTTCAGCTGCTTTTTCAATTTAATTTAATTAAATTTGAAATTAAATAAAACAAATGTTGGTTAAAAAAAGTCTATTCAACTTAAGAAGATTTTCCCGAAGTTTAAGACAATTTTCTTGATTCTGGAGGAGTCTGTTTAGCAGGTGAAGACATCTTGTTATCACTCTCTCTCACTCGCATACATATCTACTCTCACTCTATACTCTCTCATCCCACAATATACGACCACTGAATTCTTAGAAAACTTTTCTAGTGTCTTTCGACAAATAAACTTTCTAGTATATCTCAAATTTCAAAGTTTTTATATGCCAGCTGATTCAGGGCACGCTTTATACTCTATTACATTTCACCATTTTAATAAAATAATAAATCTCTCCTAAACAAGACTGCTTAGCATATGTATTTGCTGTTATCTGTAGATTTTCGTCCACTTTTCATCGCTATCCTCGCATGCCGACTTTTCATTTTTCATCAAAACTAAGCTGTTCATAGAAACATTCTGTTAATTTCGCGAGCACATTTGACTCGTGAAAAATCTCGTGAATTCTTGATTTTTCACAATAGACTTATTTCAGAAATGACTCATAATAACGACTGTGTTCGTATGTAAAGGTTCGAAATCGATGCTGTTTCTCGAATCGATTCTTGAATTCATGTTTCTTCGTGATTATTATCCTCGACTAGTACTTTTAAAATTTTAATATTTCTGAGGCACGGTTGGAATCACATTAAAAATTTTAGATACGAAACGTACAGTTTTTTCTATGTATGCTCGTAAGAAGAATTTTTCAACTCTTGTTCTCGAAATTTTGTCCAATTCTCAGTTAAAGAGTTTAAGATTTTATGATCCCATGACTTATTATTATAGCGAACAATAGCTCTCTTTGTCTCTCGGTTCTCGACTAATTTTTTGTATACAAATATCCTCTGCGAAATTTTTTCTTTATGTTAAGATCTTTGAGAGCGAAATGGAATAAAGTGTCAAGTTATATATATATATATATATAATTAGGACCACGCCCGAGCCATTTTCTGCCTAAAATAATTATAATAGATGAACCACAGTAGAGGTAGAGAATAGTTGGTACATACATAAAAATTTTAATTAAAATTATGAATCGCGAGGTATTCACGTGACTCATAAATCATTCATCAGTCACCCTCAGATAACTTGATGGAATAAAAATCTAAATAGTGATTCGATTAAACATAATTCGACTCGACAAAAAACATAAGATGATTCGAAAAGATCTTTTGTAAAATGAATTGAGTGCGTAGGTATATTAGGCCTCCCACTGGTCGTAAAAAAAATTACTACAATCGCTTGGATCTAGTGACGAAGCGCGCAGTGTAATTCTTACACGCATATGAGCGAGCGCGGTGTTGATTAAGCACGTGGGTGACTCTAGCAAATCGAGAAAAGCATGCGCGCGATCTCAGAAAGAGAAAAAACCGGTTACAACCAGATGATTCTCGACGGCATGCACTAATAGGCTAAGCCAACTCAAAGCATCGTATAATATATATATACACACGCGCACGCACACACACACGTGCGCGCGCGCTCCCACATAGATCAGGGGGCTTCTGCACCGTAGTAACCCTGGATGTGAGAAACACATTTAATATGATCAGTTGGGAGCAAATCTCCCTATCTTCTAAGGGTTTTGAGCACGGCTATATTGAATACAGAGTACTACTGGTGACAATGAAGAACGACACAGTGGAAATAGAAATAACAGCAGGTGTACACAAGGGTTAAGGGCCCTACAATGTGAAATATGAGGTGCCTGATAGAGTTATCCTAGTGAACTATGCGGATGACATGGTCATGAGAGCAATAGCTAAAACCCCATGGGAAATAGAGTGAAAGTTGAACGAAATGGAATTACAGCGACTGGATGATGTATCGTGGCCTTAGACTGGCCCAAGAGAAGAGAGAGGCTGTACTTATCGCCAAGAAGCTCAAGTTCGACTATCCCAGGCGCGAAGTATTTCATCATTCTGGGGGCACTGTGGTTAATACATGAGCCCCACACAAAGAAACATGGCTCTGCACGTCATCAGTGGCCGATACTGCTCCATATATCCTTGGGAGCGACTCTGCTGCTTGCGGGGATGACTCCACTGCGGCTATTGGCTAAAGAACGGAGCAGCGTCTGGGAGGAACAATCAAGAGAAAAAGTAAAAACTGTCTCGGAGAGTGTCAAGAAGGATGCGTATCCGAAGGAAAGACGGACTCGTGCGATACATCAAAGAGTGGGTGTTTCGGTATGAAGAGTGACCCAAGCGCTCAGTGGGCATGCCGCCGGCTTTGGTGCATACCTGTGTAAACGCAAGAAGCGAGATCCAAATTGTCAGAACTGTGGCTGAGCACGCCATCTTCACCTGCGCGGCTAACAACGAGACATTCGCGTGTCCCTGCAAGTTGAGTCATTGATTCCTATCCTGCTGCAAAGCCAGGAAAATGGGGCAAGATCGCTATGTCGTACCTCAGGCAAGAAGAGGATAGAGAAGACAACACTCCAAGAAGAAGGGCTGACCAATTCGAATCCCTGACCCCTTGACTGCATAGTGAAGGTGACAGGGACGGGGTGTCCGTATGAATAAAGAAAGTATTAGGAGAGGCAGCTGTCAAGCTGGGTGGGTGTGTATAGGGCTGAGGGGATATCTGAGTTAGGGTTGACTCCGATAGAAGAGACAAGATGAACACGCTCAAATTCCTAATCTTCTACACAAAAATATATATGCGAGGGAGAGTAGGGCCTCATCGACAGCGGCAGATTACGCGGATCAGAACGGGCCCCTTCGAACGAATACTCACGCGGCACTGGTGGGTTTCCGGTTCCATATGGGACAACTGGCTGGGGAGTTCGCTCCCCCCCCCCCTCCCGCGCCTCTCCAAAAACACACAGATATACATATACAATGAGAGTCGTAAGTAGGGATGAGCCGACGAAGGAAAAAAAATGTGGATAAAAAACGAGCCACTTGCTTTAAGATGATAATTACATCATATGTTTTTTTTCTCTCTCTTTCTCTCCTTCTTTCTTCTGGGAACCCAGGCTTTTTTTCGCCAACATTATGGCCGGGCTATTTGCCACAGGCACGCAGTAGCGATATACCGTACGGATACTAAAAATTCGGACTGATGTTACGAATCAGATTCGTTCGGGGTTTTGTAGAGTAGCTGCATCAATGGATTGGGTGGGACATGATTAAAATTCAAAAAATTATTGAAAAGTTCTTTCAAATTATCGTCAATATACTTATTTTGGCGAAAGTCCTATGATTGGTTGATGAAACAAAACTTGTGCGGAAATGCTCGAAATTCTTCCAACACCATGAAATGTTCTATACGTTTGATATAATGAATCGTTCGCAGGATAATCGTCCATAGAATTAAGGAAAAAGAAGACAAATGTCAAAGGCAAAAAGATGGAAGAACTGCATGTCGGAGAATATGCTGATGATGCTGACGGTGGGCGGGGTGTTCCTCGGCGCGATCCTCGGCTTCGCTTTGAAGGCTTACAGGCCCTCGGAGAAGGGTGAAGACGGCCTTTTCCATGGCGGCTGGACAAAGCGCGAAATTATGTACATACAATTTCCTGGAGATCTCTTCCTCAGGATGCTCAAGTCTCTTATCCTGCCACTCATTGTGTCCAGCATCGTCAGTGCCATTGGTAGTCTCGATCTCAGTCTTTCTGGTGAGTCATTTGACTTGTACACTGAGAAAAATTCTCTTATCGGAATCTGCTATGTGATATAGTAAACGAAATTATAGAAGAATCTACTATAAATATCGTTAAATTAACTTGATTTGTGTGAATAACCCTCATGTTTTATAGTTTTTGTGAATGAACCAGAATTATAAGTCAACTGTGTCCGCTCAATCATATTTACTATAAATAAAAGTACTGTATAAAGTAAAATCTACTTTAAATATAGTATAATTAATACTTTTTCCATGGTATACATTAGTGAAATTTGTATAGTTCGATTCACAATATCTCATAGCTGGGTCAAAATAGAACTATATTTATAGTAGATTTATAGTTCACCCAACTATAAACTGCTCTCAGTGTACGGATTCCCTGAGTGTGCGTGTATACATAGATACAAGCGTCTATTTTTCGTTTGTCCCATCAGGTAAAATTGGGAAGCGATCGATATACTACTATGCCACAACGACGGTTTGTGCCGTGGTTCTGGGTATAATTTTGGTGACGACCATACAACCTGGAGTTTACGGGAAAGAAGGCATCCTCAAGGAACAATCGGACAAAGCGCCCAAGCGCATTGTCACAACCACCGATACCCTGTTGGATTTGGTCAGGTGAGCACGCACATTCATCCTATCATGTTCCCATTATAAACTTTCTCTCTTTCTCTTTCTGTCTCAGCATATAATTGCTTGTGTAATTCAACTGGCCTTCTTTTCTTTTTATTGTTATAACAATGGTGTCTGCTGCCAATTTATGTAACGACTAACTATACATCAACTCTTTTTTCAGGAACATTTTTCCACCGAATCTCGTACAGGCCTGCCTTGCGCAAGTGAGTAAGAATGTCTTTATTAAAAATCCACTTCTTCTGTCAATACAATTTTTCTCTATATCTTTTGTTTCTTTCGATTTTAGTATCGAACCGACCTCATACCCCCACCTAACGCTACCAATGGTAAGTTTTGAAATTTGTACTAGCATGATATTACTGCGAATTATTCGTATTTCATCCGATATTTTATTTTCGCATATTCGTGTAGAAACTTCGAAATACGATTACGATATATCATCTTCATATGGAGACGGCACAAACACTTTGGGACTTGTTATTTTTGGCATTGTTCTGGGAATTACCATTGGCAAAATGGGAGAAAAAGGCAAACCATTGTTGGACTTTTTTGATTCTCTCTCTGAAGCCATGATGATAATCACAAACTGGGTTATATGGTGAGTTTTTCCAAGTTGTTTTTTTGTAACCCAATTTCATCATCAAGAACTTGATTAGCATATAAGGAAGGCGAACGGATCAAAGAAAGAAAGAAAAAAATGTTGGAAATATTTTCGCAGGCTATCCCCTATGGGAGTGACCTTCCTCGTGGCATCGCAGATTCTAGAAGTGAAGGACTTTTCGAGCATCGTCACGTCGCTGGGCTTGTACTTTTTAACAGTGCTGCTCGGCCTGATCCTGCACGGCTTTGGCACGCTGTCCATTATCTTCTTTGTGTGCACACGAGAGCTGCCGTTCAAAGCCATCGGCCAGATGAGTCAAGTTATGGTTACTGCCTTCGGCACCGCGTCTAGGTACGTTATCTACAATCGAGTAGTAATGATAAGTTTGGCACTTAGCTCCTTTGAATCACATCCACAGTTCATGAATTCTTGAAACTGATTACAAACATATGCTGTCATAGGCAACCCCTGCTTTATCATCAGCTAGATTTAGTTAAAAGTAGAGTTGAGTAATTCTACTGAGTACTATAAGTAGAATATACAGAACATACAAACAGACACTTTCCAACTTTGCTTCTTAGGTCTGCGATGGATGATTTTGTTCGAATCGTCATACGCAATAGTGCGTCATAGGCAAGCGCTACATTGAAATATACAATACACTGAATACACTCTGGTCGACGCTTATATTTCGCGGTACTAGAATCATAAAAAAGAACGAAATAAATACGTAATTTCCGTTCTTTGCATTTGTTTTGTAAGTGCCTTTTGAACGGAGTTGTTATCGTGCAAAGATTAGGTTTTTTCATTATAAAATCATACAGAAAATCACGCTTTCCTTACTTTAGAACGTTAATAACTCCACTGAAACGGAACTGACAAATAAAAATGATACATACCGAACTTGCGTATTTTTTTTCTGACGAATTTAATCTTACTCTCTTAGATCCTTACAGTGAAAAACCACTGTAAGAAGATGGATGAAAAATTCACTGTATTGCAGTGAATTCATTATGTAATAAAAGTGAATTTTCACTTTAGTTCCATGACTTCTGTTTGCAAAAATTTTTACAAAAAATTCGCAGTATACCACATCATACTACTTATAAGTGGAGTGTAAAGTGGATTTTCATTTTAGTTACTGGGAATTTTATGTAAAAAATATCCCCGTCGGTTTTTAGTACTCCATGGTACTAAAATTGATGCGGCGTTTTCATCTCATCACCATTAACTTATGCTTAGGTTGATTGTGGAACAAGGTATTAATGGTTTTTCATCCTCCCAGTTAGGGACAATTCATAACTTGAAGGATAATAAAACTCAAGAATTTAAGACGGGCTTAAAGAAACGGGCTCAAATGTGATTTTATGCTGCTTAAAATGCTTGATACAATTCTTGATTTTATGGATACGGGTATTCATATCAAATACGAAACATCTTCAGCTTTCCAAATTCGTTTTACGGATTCACTCAACTTCTGGGAATGCGACTGTATAGCAAGAACAGCCTCAAGGATTACTCCTGTGAGTGCATGTATCGGGAAGTATACTGACTGCACACACGAAGAAGGCGAAGCAATAAACTTGGAGAGCGCAGACACCGCACACATGATGAAATTCTCACAGACGGTTTTTGGGTAACTGAATATAGGTCATCTTATCTACGGGCGACGTTTCAACTTCCCGGAGATATATATATTCTGTCAATTACTCACGATTTGATGCATTCATGCCGTTACACATGTATACAATTAGATACGTCCTATTCATAAGGACGTATCTCAGGGATCATAATAATGAAAATCTTATATCATTCTACTCCACGAGATGTGTCCGTATGATTGGGGCATATCGAATCGTTGATTAGTGCGCATAAGTACAGCTGTATGTACAGCGAGTATGGAAAATTAACAATGAAGATTACGGCGTATATCTGAGGGAAATAGAAAATGTACACTGCACTGCACTGACAGAAATTTGGTTTGGGAATCCTACTATACCGTATAGGAAAGAAAAATATAGTAAATCATACTATACCTATATCTGAAATTCATTATATTATAGGCACTTAATTTTACTATAAATGGATACTAAAATTCAGTGTACGATTTCACTATACAAAATATAGTGTCTGTAATTATATTTTCGTTAGATTTCACTATAGTATACAGTATAGTTTACTAATATATAGTAATTAATCAAGTATAGGTACAGTTACTGGCATCATAAATCCACTAACTTTTGTATAGTAGGATTCGCCATACACGTATGGTTGTCGCCTTTTTCCTTCATATGATACCTATAGTAAAAATATAGTATAGGGTTTACCAGATTTTTTTCTCAGTGTGTACTAGGATGTACAATGTGATTTTATATAATATATACTAGCTTTATGCTGTGCGTTACAAATATACCCTGCAGAATAAATGCCAAGTTGGCCGAATCAAGTAGATAAACGCAGGCTCGGTGAGACCGCGCCCAAGTACGAGTTGGATTTGGAACGAGCGCTAAAATGGTTTATTGTTATTTTGCCAGCTCGGCGACGCTGCCCATAACGCTGCAGTGCATGGACAACATGGGAGTGGACCCGAGGATATCGCGCTTCGTGGTACCGATCGGCGCGACGATAAACATGGACGGCACGGCTCTTTACGAGGCGGTCGCGGCCCTCTTCATAGCCCAGGTGCGCCAGGTGCCCATGTCGCTGAGCAAGATAATTGGGGTGAGCATAACGGCGACCGCGGCGAGCATTGGCGCAGCGGGCATACCCCAGGCCGGCCTCGTCACCATGGTCATGGTCCTCAACACCGTCGGCCTCCCCGACAAGGACGTCACCCTCATTCTTGCTGTCGACTGGCTTCTGTAAGTGCACCCTCCCAATTATTTTAAATTTTCTCCCCGCTCCAGACTATAGAGCAATTATTTTCGTTCGGTATGTTCTTGCAAGAATAAGTGATTTCCTACTCGCCCTCGAGGATTATTTCGATTCATATTCAGCTTTGAGGTTCATCTATAGTTAAACTCACCCGATCTTGTCAGATTTTACTGTAAAAATAGTAGATGTAACGTTCATATTTGTGTGAGAAAAAGTCGAATAGTTTTGCTCTTTGCGGGAAATACTGAAATCCATTAGTCTTACCGAAGGCTTCTGAAATCTGTTGCGAGGGGCCTCGAAATCTATATGTATGTACTATACATACATACCTACGCTGCAGATAAGATTACATCAATTTCTGATGCCCAATTTTGATCAATTGACATCCAAATAATAATGTGGTACTTATTATTATAATAATAAGTAACTAGACAGAAGAATATTTTTTGATTATTTACGTAAACGCGTTTTATGCCAAAAGTATCGTTTGCCTGTATCGTGACTACAGTTTCCCAAAGTATTATCAACTAGATGGTAAGATCTAAAATGTATTGACATAAAAATTTGTAATGAGCGCATGTATTCAATTTACAAACAAAACAGTAGAATTATAACCCGCACGGAAATCTTTACAGAATTCTGCGTTATTTCTTCGGACAAATTTCTACATAAAATTTATTCTATATAGAATCTGTATGCAAATCGATATTGATGTATGTAGTAATGTGCGTGGATTTTTCCAGTGGAAGGGTTGGAAAAACCATGTCGAAACTATATTGACGGAAACATTTTTTTACTTGCAGGGATCGTTTCCGAACCACTGTGAACGTCATGTGCGACGCGTTGGCAGCTATAATTGTTGAAAAAATGAGCAAGGATGAGCTTGAATCGGCCGATGTTGCAGAAGGCCTGCAGCAGCAAGAGGCTACAGAGCTTACTCACTTGAAAAAAGGAGACGAGTAAACATTTTATGTCATTGTTACATTGAGTTATATCGATTCGAACAATCGTCTGTACCAGTGAAAATGTCGACAAGTGTATAACGATCTACGTACTTGAAGCAACTAGTCTGTTTTTAATACTTCACTCGTTACATCCGATGAAAATCAACGCATTTTTTTTATTCCACGTACACGTTCGAGGAGCCGAGAGCTTGTTTGCGCTTTTGCAAGCGGTATAAGTGCCAAGACTGCAACATCGATATCAAAAAAGCAACCCTGCCAATTTCACTCATCACAACACATCGATTTATGTATGACGTATAGTATATATATATATATATTTTTGTATGTATACGCATAAAATCAAATGTGCAGTTTTTAGTTTTAACAACGTTTCTTTACTGTCAAAGTTTGTACATGTATACAAATGTATGTGCATGAATTATACACATGCAGAGATTAATTATATATAAAAAGATATGTAAAATAATACAAGAGATTTACAAATTAAACTTAGAAAAACTTTACTCCCTCGTTGTCATCAAACATAATCAACTCTGCTCTCTTGGATGTTTCTAGTGTCCTCAAAGCTCTAACTAAAAGCTCGTTATCAAGCCCATAAAATTCTGAAAAAATAAATAAATGGGATGTTACTCCACGAATGCAGTAGAAAAAGTTATTGACTTGATTCTTCAGATTGATTATTTAGAGAATTCAAACCAACCTTGATCAACTGTATTTTCTCCATGAGTCAATTCATAGAAAGTACACACAGAGCCTGTGAATCCATTTGATTGAGCCCAAGAATATATAATATCAGCCCATTCATCCAATGTATGCCATGATACAACCCAACGTTGTTTTGTTTTATCTAATGATGTAGCGTTACCTGACTTAGCTAGCTCTTCTAATATGATTGATACCACTTCAGTAGATAATTTTCCTGATATTATTGAGTTAAGGGAAAAGAATAGACCATACATAATCACATTGAGTAACAACAAAAAGGATACTATCTATAGAAGCGTTGTTGAACAATGGACTAGTATGCACTTCTCGAATATCTAAAATCACTTGCTTCGTTGCACGAAAATAGTCTAATACTAGACTTTTCCATGCTTCTATCTGCTTTGCTCGAGTTTCTGCATGAGGCTGGAGTCTAAACAAAAGAAACAAAGTTCCAATCTCATTCATTCAAGAAAAAATAATTGCTATTTGATTTTGAATTATTGATACATTTCATGTACATAATTATAAATCTAAAGAATTTTCAACCCCACTTAAATGTTCAAGAAATAGTGTATTCACTAGCAGATTTTCAATTATAACGATCTATACCATAATGAATATTCACTGTAATAACAAAAGTGATTAAAACAAAGACAAAGATTAAGGCAAAGAGTGACAGATAACCTAAAAATTCTTTTTTGTGCTGTCGTGAAAATAACTTCTGCTAAGAGAAAAAATAATTTCGTATCAATTTTATGGGTTTATCAAAAATCGTTTTTATTAATGATTCAATAATGAAAAATCTCACGTGAAAAACGGAGGAAAGCTATATTGCCAGGGCCAGTCAATTTCAGTCATTCTTGACGGTCACACACACACCCACTAAACAATAAACACCTTATTCTTTCACAACAATGTAGACAATGGTTAGAAGTTCATCCTGTGCATCTGAAGTATAGTCGAAATGGATTATTGAAAGAGTAAATCATAAATGTATTTGAATCATCACGTATATAGTAACCGAACAAGTATCGAGCGAGAGAAATGCGGAAAGCAGTGGAGGACCTGATGTGTGTTCTGATGTATATATAACTCATCGGACGGGTCACCAACTCACCAGCACCACTCCTCTCAAAACAATACAGCTGTGTGCAGCTGTGTGTTCACTGATGTACTGTGTACCTATATATATATATGTATACATATATACAGTTGAAGTATACACATGCATATACGTGAGTGAGAAGAGCGAGTGTGTGTGATCTACCCGGTTGACGAAAAACGGTCTGAACATCGATGCTTTAAGAAAAGTTGTGTATAAAAGAAAAGTTTATAACACAAAAATAACATGTTATATTTATACCTTCAATGAAAAATTGTGACAAAGAGATTTCATATTGAGTTTCATGATGGATAGTGCAGATGAAAAAGATTTTTTTGAGGTAAATAAGTTTTCCTCCTTCAAGATATGTGGTATGAATATTTATCGCTATTGAAACATTGTATATTATTTCAGATGCCCTTTGGGCCCCCACCGATACTGCCAGACATCAAAGCAGAGCTGAAGGAATACATTGTCCACCCGGAAAAACTTCCTATTCATCAATTGGATAATGTGCAACAATATTGGGAAAGAGAACCATGCATCTTATCAATATTGAAAGCAGATTTGGCTCCGGTTGGAACCACACTCAGGTATGAAAGGGATCCAATCACTGGTCGAATTGGAGATATTCAAGAAGTTTGCCTTGCAAGTGTGGGAAAGAACGTGCGAAACTCAATGTCAATGTCTCGAGCCCCAGGTCCTGCTGCTGAAAGAGTTAAAGGTTTAACCCAAATATTTTCTGTCCAATAAGCTATATAAAAGTAATAAGATAAATCAAAATAAATTCTCTCTTTCTTTGAAGGAAACACAAGCAATTTCTTATTCTGGCCTGGTGGTTTTACTGAACCTAGAGAGAAAGATACTAAGGACCAAGTACAAGTAGATTTTGAAAATAACTTGAGAACCCTTGCAAATGGTTTTAGATCTGGAATTGAATTTATGTCTGACAACTGTACACCAAAGACCTTACAAGTTGAGGCTGGAAAGATTAGCTCTGAGGCTCAAAATAAGGAAGACAGTGTCAATATTATGTCGGTTATACATGAAGAAGGACGCTGTCTAGAATTCTGGTCTACAAACAAACAAGATTGTCAAAGTGGACATAATGATCATACAAAATCACAATCTAGTGGGAGCATTGATGTACCTAATGTAGATGAATTCATAGAACCTTTTAAAGAAAGTAAAATTCCAGTCTTGAAAATATCAGAAGCTCCAAAAGGCAATATGAAGACTGAGTGGGCTGAACAAATAGATGTCATGGTTCCAGTCACAGATTTTGATAAGAAAATCCAAGAGCCTGCAATGGTATTCCCTTATGAACTTGACATATTTCAAAAGCAAGCCATCCTTAAGCTTGAGGAACAATGCGACGTGTTTGTGGCTGCTCATACTTCAGCAGGCAAAACCACAATTGCTGAGTATGCAATTGCTATAAGCCAAAAACATATGACAAGGTACATTGAATTTATATTCAAATTATTTTCTGAACTTTCAATGAGTATATTTTCTTCAGAACTATCTACACATCTCCTATAAAAGCGCTTTCCAATCAGAAATTCAGGGAGTTCAAAGAAAAGTTTGAAAGTGTTGGCTTGATCACTGGAGATCTTCAAATCAATCCAACAGCGTCATGCCTTATAATGACAACAGAAATCCTACAATCAATGTTGTATTGTGCTGCTGAAGTTATTAGAGATGTAGAATATGTTATTTTTGATGAAGTTCACTACATAAATAATAAAGAAGTGAGTAATGTTTTTGAAGATATTGTTAAAATGTTGAGTTTATTAAAATTGATTTACTGCCCTTCCTAGCGTGGTCATGTCTGGGAAGAAGTAATTATTCTTTTGCCTCCCACTGTAAGTATTGTCATGTTATCAGCAACTGTTCCAAATCCACTTGAATTTGCTCACTGGGTTGGTCAAATAAAAAAACGAAAAATGTATGTAATAAGTACTTTGAAAAGACCTGTACCACTGGAACATTATCTGTATACTGGTTATGACAAGAAGACAAAAGATCAGACGTTTCTTCTGGTTGATAAAGAAGGGGGATTCTTGAGAAACAGGTGAGAACTTTTTTGTGACAAGTAAATCGTGTAGATAATCATTAAACCTTTAAATACTGAAATTCTAGTGTTAAGCTAGCTGAAGAAGCAAAAAAAGAAGCATTAGCAAAGCAAATGAAACTTGCCCAAAATAAGAAGTATAAACCTTCTCTAGTCATGAAACCCAGAACAGCTGCATTAAAAAGCACAAGTGCTGATGAAGCTGTAGATGCTGCCATTGCTGAAAAAGATAAAGAAGAGGCTTATGAAGACAAAATCAAATCTGATATGATCAAACACAAGGAGAAGAAGATATGGTTAGCTCTCCTAGAGCATCTTGAAACAACAGTAAGATAAAGAGAAAAATTTTGATAGATATAAAAATGAATGCTACCCTCAATAAGAAATTGTTAATCATATGTGACGTACAATCATTTCAGGATAAATTACCTGTAGTCGTTTTCACCTTATCTAGAAATAGATGTGACAAAACAACAGAAGCGTTTACAGAAAGTTTACTCACTCACGAGGAGCAACAGTATGTGAAAGAATTCTTCAAAAAATCAATTAGACATTTGAAAGGTACTGATTCTCAACTACCACAAGTTATTAGAATGAGCAAATTACTGAAATTAGGTATAGGTGTTCATCACAGTGGTATCTTACCTATTCTGAAAGAAATAGTTGAGATGCTTTTCCAAAAAGGGATTGTAAAGGTTACTACAACACTTTTTATCAATTGGTTCATTATCTCTGTAAGCTGGCTTACTCATTTTTTGTTCATTTAATAATTCAAATATTGCTTACAGGTATTGTTTGCAACAGAAACTTTTGCCATGGGTGTAAATATGCCTGCTAAGACAGTAGTTTTTGATTCATTTGAAAAATATGATGGCCAAAGTTTCCGTAATTTACTACCTACTGAATACATACAGATGGCTGGTCGTGCTGGTCGCCGAGGTCATGATGAAATTGGTACTGTAATGATTATGTGTAAAAGGAAAATGCCCTCTGAAAAAGACTTGAAAGACATGTGTCTTGGTGCTCCTCAAAACCTAGAATCCAAATTCAAGGTTACATATTCTATGGTTTTACATCTCAAGAGACTTAGTGAAGCAATATCTGTTGGTGATATGATGCGCAGATCATTCAAAGAAGTGAGAACCTTGTCAAATCAGGAGAAAAATAGAAATGAACTGCAAAAGATATTGCAGCTAATTGAACAAATACCAGCATTAGAAGAACATCAACAAGTATTTGAACGTTACTATGACTTGGCAAAGGATTATTTAGAATTATGGAAGAATCTAAGGCCATACACATTAGATGCAAAAAAGGCTGTAAAGTCATTGGTTGAAGGAAGGATTTTATTAATTTCTCATCAACACCATTACAATAAATTGGGAATATTTTTGGGCTTCCAAAAGAAATCTAAGGAAATCTTGTATAAAGTGTTTGTATTGACAAGTAAAAAAGAAGAAGATGACGCGAAAACCAGTAATAAATCCGAATTATGGTACAATATTGTGAGTCTAATTAAAAATAATTTCTACATACCAGACAATGATCCCAGTCATGATATTTTATTTATACCTGCATGGTCTATCATTGAAATTACAAATGCCGCTCTAGATGTAAACTGCAAACTCATAATCAGTGATTGGGAAAAGAGACAGATACCTCGATTCAAGTAAGTACAGAAAGCACTTGAATGACTTGGTTCTCAAGTTTCTATAAAATTCTATAATTAATCATTGTAGAGATGCGCCTCCTGGTCCATCATGTCAAACAGCATCGGAAAAATTGATGAAAATATCATTGGAGGTGCTTGGAAATCCAACTGTGATATTGCCTTATGTAGAATTGAAACTTGCTAATTTTGAATTACAAACACAAGACATACAGTTGCAAGAAGCAGGCAAACAACTAATGGTCATTAAAGATCAAATAATAAATACACCAAACTTTGAAGAAGAATTCAGTCAAGTTTTTAAGCACAAAGAATTACAGCAGAAGAAACAAGAACTATTGAATCGGCTCAGTGATGAGTATTTGGGAAATTATCCAGAATATAATAGTAGAGTACAGGTTCTGAAAGAATTGAATTATATTGATCATGAAGATCGAGGTAAATTTTCCATATAAGATTTGTTTGCTGAATTAAATTTAAAATAGTAGCTCAGCATGAGAAAATTCATGTATACTCGATTAAAAATAAATATATTTGATTTTGTAGTTACACTCAAGGGGCGAGTTGCCTTAGAAATGGGAACATATGAAATCTTCTTGACAGAATTAGTTTTGGACAATGTTCTGACCAATTGGCAACCGGAAGAAATCGCTGCTGCACTTTCATCTTTAGTTTTCCAACATCGAAGCAATGAAGAAGAAAAAGAAGAGACAATCCCCAGATTGAATGAGGTGGGTGATCATATACATAATTCATTTTTTCTTTCAAAATGAAATGAATACTAATAATGAGAAAAACAAACAAATTTTCTAGCTCAAAAAGGAAATGGAAAATGTATATAAAAGATTGGTGGAAATAGAAAATAAGTACAACTTGGAACCAATAGCACGACCAAGTTTTGAATTGATTCGAGTTGTATACGAATGGGCTCGATCAAAATCATTTGCTAAAATAATGGAGCTTACCGACATTCAAGAAGGTATCATAGTGAGATGCATTCAACAATTAAATGAAACGTTACAAGATGTTAGAAATGCTGCCATCATAATAGGACATCCAGCATTGAGAGAAAAGATGGAAGAAGCATCTACCAAGATTAAAAGAGATATTGTTTTCACGGCATCATTGTACACTCAAGATTGAATTTTGTACAAAATGAGAATTAGAAATAAACAACAAGTCTATTTTTAATAATATCTATAAACTTATATTTAATGAAATTACTTGTACAACATATGAATTATAAAAAACAATGATCTCTCCCAAAACTTTTTTTTTTACATGGAACGCTGGTCTGAATTGTTCATGTTTCCTTGGCCTTTGGCAAGCTCAGATATACACATCCATTGGCCTTCAGGGTTTTCTCGCCACAAAGATACTTTGTTATCTCCTCCGCTAACTGCAAGGATTCCACCAGTTAGAGACCAGCTGACATGCCAAATAACATCATCAAAAACATTCAGAATAGTTGGTGTCCAGCTGATGTAATCAGTGGATGTCCAGATTATCACTCTCCTATCTTGAGAGCAAGATGCAAGTGCTGCTCTCGGTGGCCCAATAGCTGGAGCCCATGCAACGTCTCTCACCTTAAGAAATATAGAACAATTTTTAGCTGAAGAAACTTAATAAAATTAGATCAATAACACGTATAACAAGCTCACCCAATCGCTATGAGCTTCTAATTTGGTTTCTTCGATCCACCTATCACCCTCTTCCTTCCATATTTTTACAATATTGTCGCAACCAGCAGAAGCCAATCTCTTGACAGGAGTTTTTTGTTGGGTCGCATCAAATGGTTCTACAGCTGGACACCAAGAGACAGCATTGCAACCAATAGTGTGTGCGTTTGGTATTTTTTGAGATTCCCAGCTATCTCCAGTATTTTTCAGAATTGAAATACTACCATCAGCACTGCCACAAGCAAGTACGAGTCCAAAATCATGTGGTGCCCATGCCACTGCATTGACAGACGAGTCATGAACAGCATGTTCATAAATTCTCATCCATTCGTTGAGTTCTTTCCAAATTATCACTTTTCTGTAATAAAAATTGAAAAAAATATTCAAAGGTGATAACGATTCAGAAAAATTTAGATTTACTGAAAAAAGTATAAACGAATTTATTACGACGTAAACATAATGCATGTACATAGCACACAAAGTATTTACCTGTCGTAACTACATGACGCGAGGATATTGCCAAACTTTGGATGAGCCCATCCAATCTGCCAAACTGGCCCAGTATGGCCTTTCAATTCAGCCACTAAACTTTGTGAACCATTTTTCAAATCGAAAATCTTAACGGCATTATCACTTGAACACGTAGCTAACTTGAGCCCATAATAGTCCATTTCGGCATCGTGAACCATGTCTTCATGACCAGTATCGATCGTATTTAGCACAGAAACCATTTTCGTTGAGCCTTGTATGCACTTATACGCTAGAAAAATATAGATATCTCGAAGAAATTGAGAATGTCAACAGTTCGCGGTGCTCCAGAATCTGTTTAAAACCCGACTTGGAGGTTAAGGCTATCCGATTGTCATGAGCGCGCAGATGGCCGCGCACCGGCCACGTACCGAACACCGGACACGGGCGTGTACTATATACCTATATATATATATATATATATAAAAGCTAATTTTCGGACGTGTTCACGACAATATATATATACTTCATGAATACGAAGAACCGCGCATTTTGATGTGTTTCAAACTTTTATTTTTAATTATTTATAAAAACTTGGTGAAATTTATTTCTATAAATTAATTCTAGACATTGCAAAAAATATTTTTACTTCTAGCATATACTATACTAGCTTATCACAACAATTTTAAATAATTCTGTAAAATCCTTGAATAACTGATTTTTCAGTAAGCTTGTATTAACTTTGATTAGAATAAAAACATTTTTGTAGGCTCGAGCAATTAACTATTAATTAACGATTGTCTTAACGGTTGCAGTTATTTCTTTTAAGATCAGTCGTTTGCGGAATTCTTTATGGTATAATAGTTTAATTCATTAATTTCGTGCTTCTAATAAATCAGCATAAGCTAATATATGTCACATTCCGGGCGAGGCGTAGTAAATCCCTCAGCTTCTTCAGACATGAATATACAGTAAATTTTGACTTTCCCCGTTCAAGACAAGCACTATTCAGTTTTTTCCGCAGACACTATCTGTTTTGTCCAGTGGTTTATCGAGTTTATTTCTTCTGCAAGAACAGACAGTATTCGACTAACCCTAACAAATAATATTTTGATTCCACTTGGATTGATCGTGTTAAAAAAGCCTCGCGCTTTCAAGCCCATATATTAAGCCCAAGTCAACTGAGATGATAATATTCTACCGCAAATAATATGCAGTGAACACATATTAATTTTTGCGAAATATAAAGTAACTGCAGGCAATCTGGCACTGCAGGCAATTTGGCACGTTTGTCAGATTTCACATTTCCGGTGCTCTCTGAGCATCAGTCGATGGTTTTTGATATGGGCACACAGCTCTCCAATTTTTCCTGCAGTTCTAGATACATACATTTTGAACTCGCAAGAACCAATCTTACAATAAGTTGAGGCAATATCCGAGGCCCAAAAATGTCCTTGTCAGTGTATACTTGAAAGCACAACATTGGCAACATATTTGCAACACAGAAATGTTCTTCTTCGTCTCGAGATTTGAAATGTGATGTTTTTCGACCCAAGATTAAAATAAACTATCTTCGCCCCGAGATTAATTAATATTCTTCCTAGGAACTATCTAAATGTGCCAGTTTTCACGATAAATGTTGATTTACCGGGCTTGGTGAACCATTCCAAACATTGAAAAATGAGGTTGCGAAAAGAAAACCAAGCTTTTTCGGCCGGATTCGAACTAGCATCCTCCTGATTTCTGAAATTGTTTTTACGCGTTTGGACTCATCTCTTTCGCAATATCACCCGATGCACAAAAATCAAGAGTTCGACTGTCTTGTAATTATTAACAGATCGTTACTTTATCCTATTCATAAGGAAAACTGTGCCAGTTTTCCATATAAAAAAAAATAAAATAGTACTCTTCGCAAGGGGTGTTCGTCAATGTTGTCTGTTATTGTTAATCAAGATGAAAAAATTGCATATGTGCATGGGACTTGAACAGTTTCTTAAATATCAGATATAGTCATTTATGGTTAAGATATTCATATAAAAACTAGTACTATCGTGTGTACACATATAAAAATTACTCAACTTCACATCTAACTAAATCTGGCCCATGATACAGCAGTGTTAGGCAATGACGGCGTATATTTGTAATTAGTTTTAAGAAAAATTCACGAGCTGTGTTAATTCGATTAAAACGTGTAAATTAAGTGCCCAACTTATCGTTACCATCCGATTGTTGCTGCATGATTGGCTAGAGAAATGATCGGTGAACGGGCAAAATTTGTATATTATACAACTAGTGCGTACTATTTTGAAGACTATGACCGTTCACCACGATTTTATATTATGAGAGCTCGTAAAACAGCTTTTTGAGAAATGCACTAGTGCATGAAATGGCGTTTTACGCCTCGAGTAACACAATATAAAGAACACCTCGATCAAAAAAAACTGCTCAAGATAGCAGATATTTTATTTTTTGGAATTAAATTTTATGAAAGTGGAAGCAAGCGTGACGTCTATAATAATACACTCGCGAGGAGAATGAACGGCCTTGGCGAGTACCTCCTTCAGACATTACTGATACACCTCCAGATAGTATAATGTATACGCATGTATATGAATGCAGGGCTATGAATGTACATACATACATATACATACATATACATACACATATACATGCGTGTACTTAATTGCTCACAAGGTGAAGGTCAGCCGCGTGAGTAACACTAATGAGCGAAAAACGATAAATATATATATATAGCTTGGTGAAAGGATACCTATCAAAATTTCGGACGCAACTTCGACCACGTTCGACAAGTCTCACTCGGGATCTCATATCCTACTTCCATTTTCTATCATATCTGCCAGGCTCAGCTCATACCTGCATTCATATGAGCTAAATATCCTATTTGATTTTTGAATGATTTACAAGACGCGAGATGCGATGTTTTTACTTACAAGGGTGAATTTACTCGTGCCTATGCATGAGAGGATGACCCCGCATGGAAAGTAAGATATGTATTGAACGCTTTGTAAGTAGTACAACGGGATTTGGATTTGGGACTGTCGATCTACAGTGGCTTCTTGGACATGTTCATTCATATTGATACACCACGAATAAATTTTCGAATGAATAATCAATCGATCAATTTAAATATAATGAAATAAGTGTGGATGAAATTTTGTGATTTTTCAAGAGGACCTTCGCTCGATCAGTTAAAATAGTAAGTATGTTGTCGTCGCATACCTATTTTTTTCTCTCCTGATGCTATATCCCCATCGAGTTATACAAGTGTCTGATATATTTTATGTATTAGATATATAATAATCCTTGGGGCAATTTACGAGAATGAGGAAGAATTTACGAATTGAGGCAACATGCTCGCGAAGTAAATAAGTACAACAACGCATATTGAATTACGATAAGAGCTGTGTTGTATCTGCAGAAGAAAAAGAGAGGGGCTAAAGCTGAAAGAGAATGCCGGCCCGGCAGACACTTTATTATACACCAGTTGATCCTGCAGTGTGGATTTGGACACGCGGCTGCGCGCGGCTGCGGATCCAGTATACGCAGTCCAGCCAAGTCATATATTTAAGTCCCACTCGTCTTGCACTGAGAGGAGTGTCAGTCGATTGAAAACCGGTCGGCACTTCCAGGCACTTCGCCTCAAACCAGTCGACCATCTATACTTTAGTTTCAAAAATGGCCAGCTCCCTCACGCAGGTTAGTCCATATGCTCTAAATCTGACTATGACGTCTCGCGCGAGTTTTTGTTTATTTTGGTGATAACAGCTGATAAACGCACGTGGCATGACACCCAACGTAAACAATGTCCTTTTTTTCTCTCTCAATGCCAGATTACTTTACCTGCTATTATTCGTTTATTTACCCATTATTTCAATTGTTATTGTTTTATTACTTGACCATTTCTATTATTTAACGATATTCTAACCTTCACTGCAATTTTTTTTCCTCAGGGGTTATACGTTCGATCGTTTTTCACTGTAACACTGTCATACTGTCTTTAATTCAAATTATATGGATATGATCGTTTAATATAAATATACTGTATTTATAATTATTTCTGATTGCAACTTTGATCTCCATCATCATTAAAACATGAAAGGAATTCAGTAAAAGTAAAAGAAACAAACTCACACATGATGAAAAACTGCAATTTACATATTTTATGATTGTTATAAACTCATTTCTCAGTTTTGAAAAATATTGGCAAAATAATTTTAGATAATTAGGTCTTTAGAACTTTCTGAATTTATATACTTTATCAGTTCTCCTCATTTCGTATCTCTATTTACTATTGCAAGGTTGTAACTATTGTAATTATCTATTATAAATTTGAGCACTTAAACTAGATTATTTTGAATCAATAATTGAATTTATTTTTTAGTGAGTAATCTTATTCATGTGCAAAATGAATGCTATTATTTCTACAATAACATTTGTACAACAATCATACATGAAAATATTCACTAATGATTGACAGACATATTACACTAATAGACTGACATTCATACATCAACAACATATTACTTTCATAATTCACTTTTTGAATATGCATATGTATGAGACATGAGTAAAATTAAACAGTTGTATAAAACACATGTTTAATTCTACTTTATTGATTAATATGATCCATTGGCAACCACAATTTCATTAATTGCTGATAGAAGCAATTACATGAATAATTAAATTGCTATCTATTCAATTTAGTAAGCTATTGCCTAAATTTTATAATTTTCATGCATAAACATATATATATTATTGGATAAAGCATTATGAATATTATGGAAGTTTGTCAGAACAATTGTATTTGGGAAAATATGTTTCTCTCCTAATTATCTTCAGCTTAAAAACTGATAATATTTCTTTCAGGTCAATATTTCATCAGAAGGTATTAGCTTATTTAATCCCAATTTATTAGAAAGAATAGCACATCAACTCCGCAGTGATGGACTCATCTTTAGACCACTTAACAGCAGAGATTTTGATAAGGGTAATAATAATCCATTCAAGGGTAATAATAATCATCACATTCCATCATTCAATAGTTGATTTATTTCTAAGTATCTTTTTTCAGGTTTCTTACAACTTTTAGGACAATTGACTGATGTTGGAAATGTTACCAAAGATCAATTTCTAAGTGAGTTTACGACTGTTACAACTAATTATGCACCAAATATGACGATTATAACTGCCCGACTCTTATTTTTCCAGATCGTTTTCATGGAATGAAGAGTTCAGGAGGGTATTATGTCATTGTAGTTGAAGATTTAAACTGTGGAAAAGTTATCGGCAGCGCAACGCTTGTTGTTGAACAAAAATTTATTCACAATTGTGCATTGGTCAGTATATTAATTGCAATCGTAACATAACTCTTTGGTAAAGAATAACCAAGTACAATAAATTTCAAAATTTGTAGCAATTAAAAGTTTCACTAACTTTAATCGTTTTCATAATTAATATTCACTAAATATTTATAAAAATCTTCTCAGCTCAAAAAAACAAAAAGTACATTTCCAATTTCGTTCTGTCGAAAATCGTTTCTTAACCAATTCAATAATCCCCTACACAAAATCTTGACAGTTAAATTCTGATAGATTCGTCATTAATATATCTATTTCATATCACAGCGTGGACACTTGGAGGATGTCGTCGTGAATAGTGAATATAGAGGAAAACAACTTGGTAAGCTCGTTGTGATGGCTGTAAAGCAGCTGGCAAAAAGTCTGCAGTGCTATAAACTTACACTTGAGTGCAAAGATCGTCTCATTCCATTCTATGAAAGCTTGGGCTTCAAACGAGAGCCTGGAAATGCTAATTCGATGAATGTACGACTGCCACACGATAACCCAGCTGAACAATCACGATTGTGACAGTAATCGTTTATAATTTTGTGTTGATTATTTATAAATTTCATAAAAAACTTATTCTTACACATGATGTCAAGTTTCATATTGGAGAAAAAAGACTCAATGAAAGCTATTTATTATATCAGAATAGCAGATGAATGTACCAGTTCATCAGAGTTTCGGTGATGAGCAATTAGACTTGTTTGCATCGATGTATTTTTTCATAAAATTGATATAGCTTTGTAAAAAAATTACTAAAATTATAATTTGTCCTTTATAATAGAGATATGGATAAGATATAATCAACATTTTATTATTTTCTCACAAATAGTAAAATTGATATAATTAAATGTATATCGTAAAGTCCTCTTTTCGTCTCATTTTTTTTACAATAAAATATCAATATAAATTGCAATTTATCAGTATACTATTTGATTTAAATTTAAATCTTTTTAGCTATCGTACTGTTCAATGATTTCGCTGCTCTTTTAGCTTCCAATTCTCTTTGTCTTTGTAATTTTCGTTCTTCTCTTTTCTTTCGCGCTTCTTCCAGCTTATTACTTCCCGAGTTAACTATACCTAGGGACAAAGATTAACAGTGAGCGTCGACAAATTTCTAGCATGAATGTTCTTTTATGAAAAGTGTTGAAGAGACAACCATACCTGTATCATTAGGTTGAAAATCTTCCAAAGGTTGAAATTCGCTATCCTCCCATCCAGATTCTAAAGATTCAATTTTCTCCTGACCCTCTGCTGCTTCTTCTTCCTACAAAGTATGAATATCTGGTAAATTCTAAAGTACATAGGTTTTAAATTATAAAAAATATATTCCGAGTGTCAATAATCTAGATCTTATTTTCAAGCCGAGTAATAGCCTGTAAAGGAAAAAAATATTCACCGGCTTTTCTTCTAAGCTCGTCCATTGCTCAGGGTTATGATGCGATCCCTTAGGCGAATGTAGAGTCGAGGTAATATTTGTAGTTAGTGAGCCAGTCGTGGACTGTTGTTCCATGTCACCCCAGTCACCTGTATCCCAGCAATCCCAGTCGCAGTCAGAATTGGTGTTGGTCGTATTCTGCATGTCGTGCTCGTGATCGTGATCCAACGAGGTCATGCTCGTCGCACTGCTCGTTGTTGCCGTTGTGCTTGTACTGCTTTGAGAACTATTAGCATGCTCTGAAAAAAAGCCTAAAATATTTAATACCCGCACATGTAGCGCGCATTCTGAATGATTCGGTTAGTCTGTTTGGAATAATGACATATTAACAATGTTAGACGATTAGTAGCAATGAGATGTTTTTATCAAAAAGTGACTGCATGATAAAAATATAATTTCGATACCTCCTACTAAGGAAAACACATGCAAAACATTGAAAGGGCCGAGAATTTGAAGATTAGCATAAGATCTTTTCTATCTGAAAAGATTCGACTTTTTAGAAAAAAAAAATTGTTTCTGTTTGCAAAAAATGGCATTTTATGTGAAACGTAAAGTTTTGAAAGAATTTCGAAGAATATATTCGGGTTGCACGGGAAAAATATCTATGAATACATGTGATTGGCTTGGGAGAAATCGAGTACAAGTTTATCGCGACAACTTGCATTTTTGTCGCTCAAGAAAACCCTCGTGAAATGTTCTTTTCTCCGCGGAAAGATTGTAAGATGTCTTTCTTTGTAGGAGCCATAAAGTTAGCTCAAGGCTTTATTAATTTGGAATCGCTTTACAATAGTAAAAAAAATGAAGCAATGTTGGGATCATGCTCGAACAACGTTGCATTTGAATCGATTGAATAGCAGATTAAATAAATTTGAATACCCAGGGATGCAGGCTTATTAAATAAAACCCTTGAAGAATGATGAGGTGCAGATGATTTTGGGGTGTCTGATTGACTTCGATAGAATTTGGCTGTAACAGCAGTGACCGCCCAGCCGGCCCAAGTTGCCGCTGCATTACTAAGACTAGGAGTAGCGGTATTAACATCCGCTTCTGTAAAGTAAACATTGAAATTATATAAGAAGTTTGAATACAAGATTTCATCTCAATGGAACTTATCAATACTGACCCATTGATTCACGAAGTCCCGGATCTTCCGAAACTCTTTCTAATTTGGACAAGAAACCGCGTATCGTACGAAAAGCATTGTCTCTCACTCCTTTATCGGGATCCGTCGTCAGAGGACAAAGAGCGGGCAAGATGCGATTGGCGACTTCTTGTAGCAGAAAGTACTGTTGGGTGGCTGCAAGAGCCTGGACGCTAGCAGTTCGCGATGGAGGGAAAGGGTCACGCGTTCCTCGAATGAAAGCACCTATCAAAACCTGTAAGTAAACAGTACAAGGCAACGTTAGAAAGATTAAATTATCGAGATAGAAGTGAAAAATGATGATTGTCAGACCTTTTGCCTTATCTGAGGATGTAAATGCTGTGCGATTTTCCCGAGGCATACCGTTGTATTCGTTCGAATTCCACCTTGCTCATCTTTAGATTGTAACTTAGCAAAATACCTAAGGACTTCAACATTGAGATTATTATAATCTAATTTTGGTGCTAAATGTACAACCGACTTGATAGTCTGCTCTCTTACTGCAGGATTTGTGTCTAGGAAACCTCGAGCAATCTGTAATGAAAGTATGTTGTAGTTTTACTGTTGATGAATGATAAAGCTAGTTAAATAATTAAATGTTTCCAATTTCTATTAACCTGGGGGAATATTGCTTCATTTACTGTGACAGATTGCAGGTGATTAACGAAACGGTCGAGCTGCTGTAACAGCCTTAGTCGAGTCGCTCGATCATTAGAATTGAAAAGCTTGACCACACAAGGAACCACACGCTTCTGATACTCGGCATCGGGTAGAACTCGGCCGAGCTGAAGAAGTGGTGGCAACACGGCACTACCCGCGTCACCATATTCGAATGCAGCTATTAACTGGGGCAGTATCTTGTAGCGACCGACACCCTCCGGGAAACCGTCCAACTGCGACGTGAGTTGCGAAAAGAACCGGCTCTTTTCATTTTTTTCCTTCACTTGAATTTCTTCAAGGAATAGGAGCGCATCCACCAGATCGTTCTTGAAAAAACCACCGTTACTGCGACAACGCACTATCATATCTGCTGGGTTGGGACGCCTCTCTGCTTCGCCACTTATCATTTCTTTGTACACATTCACAAGTGCTTTGGGAATCTTTAAAATAAAAGGAATGATCAAACAAATTGCTTCTTGCTTCGTCAAATAACTTATTATTTTTATGAAATTTCAATTACTTGGTCCATAGCATCCAGATTGGCTGCTGCGGTAAGTGGTCCATTGAAAGCCTCCCAAATCAAACATCCTAAGCCCCACATATCGATGGAACTACAACACGCAAATTACATAGGATATAAAATTTCTGATGGAAAGTTTTGATGTAAAAAGTATTAAAAATTTAACCATTTTGTAGCTGGCTTTGTGTTTTCTTTGGCATCAGGTGATCGATATACGTGCAGTACTTGTGGTAATGATGTATATGGAAAGTCAACTGGTGTCATATATTCAACACTGCCAAGCTTCCATTCTCCACTTTCTTCATTTACAAAAACTGACCACAAATTAACATTGTTATGGCGCAAATTGCCATCGTTATTCAAGAAACTTAGAGCTCTCTGAAATTTAAGAACATTGTATAAAATTACAATCTATCTTTTCTATAATTTTCAATCAATGAAAACTTTTTGGAAAAAAATTTGAATCTAAATTTTTTTTAATTATACATACAGTAATTTGAAAAATGCCCCAGGACAAGTAGAGTTCCCGCTTGTTACCATCTCCAATATCAACAACCCTAGAAAGACGATTGTGCAATGGTTCTACTCTTTCTGTGGCCAAGTAAATTGTTCTTTCCGTCTGTAAAAATGGAATGAAATCAATATACATAATCTAAAATATATATTTTTCCAATAGATTACCTCTAAACTATCTAAATATGCAAGAATGCTTGGATGCCGCAGTGTTTTCAGTCTTTTAACTGCAGATCGTGCGACATCCAACTGATAATCTGCAACATTCTTCCCCTGGAAGATAAAAACGGATACATCTTCACCTCCAGCTGGTGCTGTTCCTGTTGCTCCCTGAAAAAATGGATGTTTATGAAAGAAATATTTTAATGTAACATTAAAACTAAAGTTACTATTATGTTAATGTACTATTATTACTATTGGAATTTATAGTAAGATCAAACAAAACACATTTCATCTCAAAAATCAGCTCCAATTTCACCTGCAGCCATTAAAAATTAATTTGTATTGGCAATTAATATTGGTGAATAGTTGAACTTTGGATCTTATCAAATTTGAGACGGTCTCCTTATGTATCAACATTTTGGTGACTGGTCACCCACACACATTCATTCCAGAGTAGAGCAAACGTGATAGATGAAAATACGCACAATATTGAAAATTGGGTTTCCACGTCAGGTTGACGAAGGAAGTAGCGTACCTTGCGTTTGGCTTTGTGTAGACTCCAGATGCTCTTGTTGCCGAGGCCATCGATGGGCTCGCCAATCTCGTAGGGAAAATCCTTCGTAGGGTCGCGCGAGAAAAACGACCACATGTTCAGGCTTCAGTGCGTCTCGCATCTAAAGGATATCTTCTCGCTGGCAGCGATGAAGTGCATCGTCCCCGTGTCACTTCCACAACAGCACAAAATACAAGACCCGTCAGCTTTTGATAAGCTGCTGGTTGCTGCTAGCTTCTGCAGCTTCTCTGCAGCTCGCCTGTACACACTTGCCTCCTCTTTTCTGCGATGATTTTGCGTGGGATATATATATCTATATAGGTACACGTACACACACACACACACACACACACACACACACACACACACACTACTCGCTAGGTAGTGTCCACATCTCCTTCCCCCACCCGAACTTTTGCTTCTGTTTGATTCATCAGCTGATGAGTCAACATCGTGGTCAACATGATGTATTGGGCCCTATACTTTTGTTTTACCCAATAATTTATTATGTTTATAAATTTTCAAGTACTCCAAATATTGTATATTTCAAATAATCCAATAGTTTTTAGATGATACAGGAGGGAAATGTTTCGTATTCAAATAGAAATGACACTTTTCAATGATGGTCATATTTGAAGTGTTTATGATATCGCGTCGTTGATCAAATTATAAATTGCAACTCACGATTCATTAAAGATATTTCAGTATATTGTTCACTTTCCTCTCATGCTTCTATATATTTTACAAACCATTTTGAATTCTATAGGTTATTATATATCATTTTTGTCAGACTCTTTTGAAACTAGTTATTTTTTTTTTAGTAAAAAAACTTCCAGCAGTCATTGTCATTTGTCGCAACGTAATTGGTCAATTTATAACAATTTTAATAATTTAGTTTGATGAAAAGCAAATGATTGTAGAAATTGAGATTTGGGTCATCGCGCCTTGGTCGCATTCCAGCATTCGTCGTCGATATTTATGTATATATATATATACTTATATACATGCATATGGACAAATCATATCATATGCGGCTCATTTCAATATTTCCACGTATTATACTTACAGGTTATAATAGGTATATACAGCCCTTATATTTAGTGCGCGTGCGCAATCCACTGTGCTCCAAAACTTTATTTATATTCTCTTTTTCATTTTGACAAATGAAGACCCGATAAAAAAGAGTCGCCTTTAATTACCGGCCTAACATGAGTCGGTGACAGAACTGTATATATATACAAATACATTTCTCCATCATGAGTGTTCAATATTGTTGTTTTTGAGTTTTATACTGTGCTAACCTCTAGGCATTTTATTTTTGATTGTTTTCTGTTGATACAAAACATAAGCTGTCAAAATGATGCAACAATATATGAAGGAGCTTGAACAGGTAACTCATTTATTTTCAGTTCAATTATATCACATGATCACATGATGAAAAAACTATTCAACAAGTTGAATTTGGTTCGTTTGAGATAAATGTTTTCAATTATTGCATAGGAGCCTTTTGATCCTGCAGAGTTTGTTGAAAGATTAGCCTGGAGGACTGTTAACGATACAACCAAAGATGGAGTGTCAGGAGTTTTTGATCCTGTGCTTGTACATGAGACTTTTTTACAAGCAATCAAAGACTTAAAAATTTTAGAAGAACGGCAACAGAAAAAATGTGATAAATTAGAAGCAAATGTTAAGGAAGAAGAGGCCAGACATGCTGTAGAAGCATTGGATCTCCAAGAAAGAAATCGAAAAGCAATGGATTTATTTCATCAATTAGATGAAAGAATTAATTTTGTTGCTACTAAAGTTCTTCATCTAGGGGATCAATTAGAAAGTGTAAATACTCCACGGGCAAGAGCTGTTGAGGCACAAAAACTTATGAGACATTTTTCAGAATTCCTTACACCAGGCCCATTAACCGACCCAATTTTCACAGATAAAGCATCGGTGGGCTATATGTCAGAATGTTCATCAATCTTTTATATTAATTGAAAAACACTTGTTCAGTAAAATATCATTATATGTTTTAGTTGGATGAAGCTGCAGATGTCATTCAAAAGCTTCATATTATTGCTCAAGAGCTTCCAGCAGAAAAGTTTGATAATGCTAAAAAGAAAATTGCTGCTAAGTATGATGAAATTGAAAGAAATCTAATAGAGGAATTTGTCAGAGCACAAAGTGCAGAAGATGCTGTCCGCATGAAAAAATTAGCTTCTGTTCTATCACATTTCAAAGGTTACTCTCAGTGTATAAATGCTTTCATAGAAGAAAGTCAAATGAGTTCATTCGGTGGTAAAGATGTCTTCCAAGAAGTATTACCAATGTGCACCAAGAACCACAAACTTATTCAGCAAGTTTTCTCTAATCCAGAACAAGTTATGGCAAAATTTGTTTTAAATATTTACCATTTAAGGTTGCAAAAATATGCTGTGGCTAAATTAGCGGATAGGACAGATTCAGAAAAGTATTTGAAGAATTTATATGATCTTTACTTGAAGACTGTTAAGCTTTCTGGCGATTTAAAACGATTTGATATGGGTACAGACGATACCTATTTGCCTAAATTAACAAGAAATATTTTCCAGAAACATTTAGATGCTTATATCACGTAAGTATTTTTTTTCCAGTTCTAGTTGAAAAGCGAGGACTCAGTTTGGCATTAGGATAGTGTAAATTGAGTTAGAATTTAAGGTATACTAATGGAATTTTAATCGAAGATATTGAAAATTTGCAGGGTGGAAATCAAGGCGATGCGAGAAAGATCGGCAGCTTTGCTGATCCAGTACTACGAGTCGAAAAACCACCAGAAGAAGCAGCTACAGAGTGGCGGTTTCCAGGAGTTGAAGCGAGATCTGCAAGCAGTGCTTAGCACGCGCACCAATATTAACATTGCGCAAATCGAGGATTATGGTGGCGAAACTTTCTTGTCTGAAGAGTTGGCGATAGGGCTGTTACAACGCAGTAAAACTGCACTGCAAAGGTGTTCATTATTGAGTCAACCATCAGATCTACCCGCCAGCGCTACACAAATACTCGAGACGACGCTGCAGTACCTTATTAACGAGCACGTCGATTATGCGCTTGAACTCGGGCTTCAATGCGTGCCCATACCTGAAAGTCGAACGCAGCCAGAAATACACTTCTTTACAATAGTGAGACAGTGCAATGTTATTATAAAGCTACTGGAGGAACAGTTCAGTGGTGACTTATTGCCTCTTATTTTGTGAGTTAACAATTTTTAGATAAGTAAATGTTGATTATACATGTGATTATACGTTCAATAAAATATAATTGTGTACAGATCAACGCCAAAGCACGCGGACTGCATGGCAAAGAAGAAACTGGCTCTGGAGCAGATTGAATCCAAAATTGACACGGGGTTGGATCGAAGCATAAATGCCATAGTAGGTTGGGTCAAAATTTATTTGCAGACAGAGCAACGCAAGACAGATTTCAAGCCGGAGACCGAAATGGTTGATACACTCAACACACCTGCGTGCCTCACCGTCTGCCAATACGTATCGAGTATGATAAGGCATATTCGTGACAGGCTTGATGGCAAGAGCCTGGAAAACGTACTCACAGAACTGGGCTGTAGGTTTCATCGGGTTATTTACGAACATCTGCAGCAGTACCAATTCAATTCAGCTGGAGCGATGTGCGCTATTTGCGATATGAACGAGTATAGGAAGTGCGTGAAAGAGCTTGGGGTGCCGCTCGTTACTCAGCTATTTGACACACTTCACGCTCTCTGCAATCTGTTACTCGTCAAGCCAGAGAATCTCAAGCAAGTTTGCTCTGGTGATCAGCTAGTAAGTATTTTCTTTTTGCCCACCCATTAACTGTTAGTATATTAATATAATTCCGAGTATGCTTCATAGAATTCAAAACTAATTTTTTCAATCATATAATTTTTATTCCAATTGTTCAATAATTTGCTGTTGCACAAATTCTTTACTTCAATTTTCTAAAAATTTATATTTTTCCAGGCTATATTGGATCGTTCCATTCTATCAACTTTCATACAATTGAGAACTGATTACAAGACGCAAAAATTAGCATATTCGTTAAGAGGTCTAGCAACGTAAAAAGAGCCTCGACTTTTGTTAGTTTTATGAGAGCGAAAAAGAACAATGAAATAAACATATTTATAGCAAAGATAGTAATTTTATTACCATAGTATGTTAGATGATGATCAATATGGATAGCAGTCATTGAATACAATTCTTCTCAATTCACCATTTGCATATTAACACATGCTGTGATAATTGTTGAACAGAGATATCATTATATTAGCAGCAGACAATAATATTATATTTACTTGCCATCAAAAACCATTGTTGGAACAAATACAAAATTTAATTCAGAACTAGGACGCCAGACAATTCTTTATTTCAATACTAATTTTTAAGTCAATAATCGATTTGCGAAATACAAAGTTCTTGCTACATCAAGATTAGTCATATTTGGCTTCTTGCATTTATTAGGAAACTTCAATTTGTTCCTGTATAATGGAAGGTGCTTATTTTATAAAGAAAAACTAAGTTAAATGAATAAAATTAGATTTCGCTCTATTAATGTATTTGAGAGATTAACACAGTTAACAAATTTCATCTAAAATAATGCTTGATACTTATATATAATATAATATAGGTTGCAAAATTTTAGATGGAAAATCCATTTAAACAATTTTTACAATGATTATTGATATACACAATTTTTGAAAATACTAATTGAAGCTTCGATGCAAATTTCTTATCCCACTTATCAAATATTAGGTAGAGCATTCAATATTTGATCAAGTTCACAAGAGAATACTGTAGAATCAATGTGTATCTATTGTGATGTGATCATAATGATGTTTTGAAAGGCTGCTCCAAAATAGAACTCGATATTCTAAACTGACGTAAAAAAAATTACATATAAATAGCGATAACGGCGATAATCAGCAATAGCAATTGCTGACAGACACTCAAGGGCAAAAAAATTTGTTATCACTCTATTTTGATAAACTTTCCCTTGCCATTGATTATTCAAATTTTTTTCACAGCAACCACCAGCAATTACAAGTTAGACTATCACTCGACAAGTTTTCTCTCCCGTAATTCGAAAGGTTTCTAAACGTGGTTCGCGGAAGATTCGTCGTTAATAGCAATTGACCGGTATCAGCGCATGCGATAGTGGTTGGTCTCGTGAACTTGACCAAGTTCACCTTTAAAATCGATCTCGATCGTAAAATCAAGGTCCCGATAGTTCCGCGCATTGGGTTCCATGGCAAAATTACCATATATCTCCTCACCCTTTTTCACTGTCATATATTCATCAAAATAAAAGACCGTCTGCTTCCAGTGTGTATATTGAGATTCTGGAGCTGTGCTAAAACCAATTCGTTTGTGGCACTTGGTGAATTCAATGTTGAAAAAGGTAACCAGAGCCTGAACATAGTCATTTCTGCGAACTTGGAGGACAAACGGCGATGTAAAAGTCAGATCAGATTTTGTCACTGTGTATAGATCTACTTCCTTGATCATGCAGGAGTTGGTCACCACCTGTTTAATAAAAACGAAATTACAATATTAAAAAATGTAACTAGAATAAATTATCATTAGAAAATGAGTTAAGAGCTCAGAAAATTGACAGAATGAGAATGTTTGAATTCAAGAATGTTCACGTTATGAATATGAAATAATTTGAGAAATATTCTCCAACTAACCTGTTTAGGATCAACAACATCGACTAGAGGCTCACTGATCGCAACTTTTCTGATACTGCTCATGTCAAATCCATATACATCATCCCACCAGTTAATTTTTTCATCTTTATACTGCCTGTCTTCAATTCCACAGATATAAAGCGTTGCCTTGTCAGGGAATAGCATACCATCTTTGTGAAGCCACTTATCTCTTGCAAATAGTACAGTGTCCAACATGGATTCATAAAATAAACAATATCCCATCCATTCAGAAATTATAATATCAACTTTCTCGATCCCATCGGGTAAGGTAACTTCTTCTACTTTTCCTTTCAATATTGTAACAACATCCGATAGTTGATTAGCCTCAACAATTTTTTTCGCATATTCTACAATATTGGAGCATTCAATTCCAATAACTTTAACTGCACCAGCCTTTGCCGCAAACATTGACAAAATTCCAGTACCACAACCAATATCGAGTACGATTTTTCCTTTGAATAAATGTTTGTTGTGATACATGGAATTGCGGTATGTCACTGTCCGCACCTCATCTTTCAACATTTCTTCATGAATTCCATAATGAGCATACGAGTCAAAGTAATAATCTCTTGAGGTCATATCATCCACAGAAACAGTTTCTTTAAAATTTGCCGGCGGTGCATCTTTGTTGGGTACAGAGTTTACTGTTGGCTCAGTGACATCCATGCTTTCCATTTTAGTTGTCTGCAAAATAAATAGAATAAGTCATTAATTCTTAGTATCTTATTGGTTATTGTAAGTTGATGCAACGTATAGTATGAATCAAAAAGCTTGGTTTATTGAGGATCAATTTGAGTTTTCATCTTGATTTTCTGATACACTGATAATAGCATGAGCACAGACGTAACAATAAGTATTGTGCTAAAACTTTACTTCATTTCATGAATCAAATGTTCCTCTTAAAATAATAATAATTATAGCAAGGGTCACACTTGACCAGCGATAGCCATGGAATGAAAAAACTTATAGAATAAAATTCTTGATCCCGAAGATAGAGATGCAACAATTATTACAAAACTGTAGTAATATTTTTGAAAACGAGAATCCCTTTGGTAACTGATATTTTTCAAAGGTTAGAATAGAGCCAGAACACCATAAGAGCTTGTTTAGTCGTACGAAGCCGTTGACGAATGAGCATTTGAGTAATGGGTATACAAATTAGAAAAATCGATAACGAGTAGAGTAAGCGTATACAATATAATACACGAGTGCAAATATACTCGAGACTGTCAATCGTTTTACCATTACAAAACGTTGAGAAAGAAAGCCGGAGTGAGTGCGTGGAAGGCAAGCAAAGGCAAGGAGTGCGGTGGTGTGTTCGGGCCTGCCGGATACGGTGGACAGCGATGAACGACTGTCGGACCACGTGCCCGCCAAAAACAGCGCGTCTTGGGCTCTGACTGCAGTGCACTCAGTTCCAGTTCAGGTACATCGGTATACGGGCGAGTAATAAAGCGTGGCCAAGTATTTGTTGGCGGATCGAATGTACTCGTGTACGGGCACAAGTGCGATATGATGTAGCACGAGAGGAAGCGCACGAGTTTGCGTCTGATGCGAGTCCGCGTGCATCGGAGCTGTTGGTGGGTTATGAGAAACGCGAGCCGTCGCGAGCCGCGGAGCGCGTGTCGAGTCGCGCTCGCGATTGCAGCTGGGCCGGAGCTGGGGGAAATGCGAGCCGGCGTAGATAATCACCATGGACTTACCGAGTTGCGAACGGCAAATTCGTGGACCTCGTTGTTCTCAGCCGGCACTTGCTCGGTCGTCGCCATTTTGAAAATTCGCTCCTTCCGCGCAGCGCGAGAGTCTCTCCCCGCCAGTCGCCTGATCCGCACACCGCGCGCTGACCGCGCTGTCCGCGCTCGCACCAGCTGCGCACGCAGCCCCGCTTTTTTTTGCCCGGCGCTCCCGCCTCCCCGCCTGCATCTTTGGTCCTCTTGCACTCCGTGCGCGGGCGTGCTGTCTGCACTGCAGTCTGCACAATCTGATATGCACTCTGCACTCTGCTCGATCGAATATTAAATACCAAACTCATACAAAACTCAAAAATCAACGCCTCAAATCTCACACTTTAACTTTTTTATACAAGCCGTGGGTTCGCTCCGTCGGGGAACTTCCTCCAACATAGGCTGGAGCTTTTCCTTGATGAAAGTCGCAACTATCTCTTTACTCTGAGCAATCGCAGAATTACTTCACTGTTACTAGATTTACATCAAGCGAAGAAAAAAAAAGAATCGCTTCGCCTAATGACAATCCCAATATATATTGATCTCATCGATCCCCAGCATGCCTATGCAGATCCATAACCAGTTTCAATTTTCTCTAATGAAAGTACTTTGATGATGAAATTGTGCCCAAGAGCGCTTCACAGGGCCCAGGCTTCAGGAATCCCCAGGGTTGAGTTAAATATACCGCCCACGCAGGAGTCTCTTTGGATAAAACAGCGGGCTGCCGTGACCACTGCCTCTATATATCTAGCTGTATGTGTGTATATATATGTATATGTATATATATATATGTATATATATAATGTATACTGATGTATACACGACAGAGAGAAAGAGAGGGAGAGAGCGGGAGAGAGAGAGAGAGAGAGAGAAAAGCTGCAGGAGAGAGATAAGTAGAGAGGAGAGAATGAAAAAAGGAGCAGCTGCACGCACGAGAGAGCATGAAAGGTGTTTGAGAATGAGGAAAGCTGCAGAATAGGGACGGGCGCGAATGCAACATCTTCCGCTAGCGAAGAATGCCCCGCATATATATATACATATTATATATGTATATAGAGCGCGAGCGAGGTGAGTGCATGATAAGAGAGCATGCATGCGATATATAGGTGGACGTATGGGGTTGGGGTGGACTCGTATATAAGGGAAGAGAGAATGCATCAGTGCATACGCATCGCGAGGCACGCACTTACACGAGCGAGAGCCTGGCCTGCAGAGGAGAATAAAAAAGCAGCGCGACACGGGCGTTCATGTTCTCGCTGACCCTCGACGGGCCGCGGAGTCCGCAGCTCCGGAAAGAGCTGCACCCGGGGGAAACCCGCGCGGCTCTTTGCTCGCGCGCGGCAAGTTGGGAAAAGCGTAAAAAACGAGAGCGGATGGAGAAGGAGAGCGCGGTGGAGCGCGAGCGCGACGGAGAAAGAGAGAAAGTAACGAGAGCGCAACGAACGGCAGCCGCAGAGAGCAGCAGCAGCAGCAGCAGCAGCAGCAGTGAGCAGTCTGTCTCAGTCTCTCTCTCTCTCCCTCACGGCTCACGGCTCGCTCACACTCACGCACCAACACAGAGGGGCGCGCGCGCAGCCAGCCAGTGCCAGCCAGGAGCAGCACAGCGGATCGCGGAGTGTTGTCCGCGCGAGAGAGCCGTTCCTGTGTGCGCGCCAGCGCCAGCGGTCTAGCCCAGCAGCAGCCGCCGCCGCGCACTCGTTGTCGCGGCCAGCAGAGGCCCGATTTCTCGGGCGCGCACAGCCCAGCGGAGCTCGCCGTGGGCCCCCCGAGACCGGAGGCCTCGGCCGCTCGCCTCACCCAGGCCTGCCTGCCCGCCTGGCTACATCGCGCAGCTGCCCAACTGCCCACACGCAGCCGCCCACGGAAGCACCCAGGCTACCCGCCGCCCCCGCCAGCGCATCTGCCGACGCCAAATCGGGCCCGCTCGGGCGCAGCTCAAGGTCACCTCGGCTCAGCCCTGGCCCAGCCCGAGACCCCCACGTGATACGCGACACACGCCCACCAGCCTGCTGTTGCTGCTGCTGCTAAGCTCGACAAGCTCGACAAGCTAGGAACTCACCGCTGAGCACATGCCACAGACCGTGGGTTGCTCCTGTTCGCTCGCCTTCCCAGCCAGCTGCACCTCGTCTGACCTGCCTGCTAGCTGCAGCCTTGCACCTGCGGGCCCTCCTCTGCCAGCCCCCCATGGCTGGCTAAGGTATTCCTCATTTTGTTCACTACATCTGCCATCCCTTATACCCCTTTACTCTATATGTCACTTGCGTTTCATTTCCTTGCATTAGCACACTCTGCACGCCAGTCACTTTCTCGTTTACTACCAAGCCTTAACATTCGTATCTAACAATTTGCTCACTGTCATAAATTGCTAATCATTTTAGTTTACCAATCGCTTCACTCATCATCCCTTGGACATGTGTCTGATGGGAATAGAATGCTGAAAACACACGTTTTATCCATTTAACTATTGTTAGTAGATGTAAAAAACGAAAATATTTGGTCACACACAACATCATAGTCAAGTCCAAAGTATATTGATTCTTATTATTCATAGAAAACTGTTAAATAATAGAATAAAGTCATTCCAAAAAAATTTTACGCTAGACCCAAACAAAATGTTTTAAAGACATAATTGAACTCCTTTTTGCTTTTGTACTGTAAATTAGTTCATTTGCACAGTGACATTTTTATTGATCTATGTATTTATATATTCAGAATCATGTATGGGTAATCGAAAGCATATTTATATAATAGTTTTTATAGTTTGTACAGTTATTCATTTTCAGTTCTAGAGCACTTGATAGTATATTGGTAGCATCTTAATTACTTCAACTTGCACAAGAGAACTCGGTAACTCCAATATAATTGCTGAACAATAAAACTCAATTGAATAATTGCATACTTAAGATAAATATCACTGCACTTTTTCAGATGCTGGAAGCATATTCTAATAGTTGAAATTCAATTAATTTCTTTATAAAACTGGTATTTCTTTAATACTAAAATGACATATTATACATGAGCAATAGTCCATTAGCATGTGGTTTTTGTATTGATCATTTATTTTCTGTCAATTGCTCCAGTGGATAACAACAATTTTGCAATTGATCATATTGTTACTCCTGCTCATAAGAACAAGAGATAACATAACATTAGAAAATTCCTTGTAGGAAGAAAAATGTCTGCACAGTTGAATGTTTTGATTACATATCATGTCTTTATTATCTTTTAATATATGTAATTAGCTCAAAATATATGAATAATTTATACCGATAATCCAAAATTTGGGGTAATTTGTTCAAAACAAATAATTTGTAGCTAAAAATGATAAATTAATGTGTTGTTGTATGTATTGTTCAGGCTGGCAGGCAGAGAATGGCTCGCGAGTTGGTAGCAGTATGCGCGAAAAGTCCTCGGAATGCCAGAGCCAGGCGTCGAATCAGGTGAGGGCCATGACAGAGATGTGCTCGCGCGAGCCGCCCGCTGGCGTGCTCCAGCACCATCATATTCACAATCACAACCATCACCTGCCGGCTTTGAGCAAGCCTTCGAGTAATGGCAAAAACCCGAGTAGTCCGCTGAGCAGTGGAGGTGGCGGCAGTGCTCCGCCGACCCCAGAAGCACGCCACGTTATCACCACCCACGAGGACAGTGACTCGCAGGGTGCCAGGAGCAGTAGCACAAATAACAATAATAATGCCGGTGCCAACAACGATAACGGATCAGCCAATAATCTACCCACGCCCGGTGGTAGGCTCAAGTTCTTTAAAGATGGCAAGTTCATCCTCGAACTATCTCACCGCAGAGACGGTGAGAGGACAACCTGGTTTCCCGTCCCCAAGAAGACTTTTTGGCCACCACCCCCGGCCAGCCTTACGCCCAGTCGCTTAGAAAGTTCGGCTTCACTCAGTGGTTAGTCATATTCTATCCCTGTACATAATGGCTCTGAGTAAATTTTATCATCTTCAACTTTCTTTCCCTCTCACTCTCTTACTGATAATGATTCATTTCGAATCTTTCAATTACGCAAATGATTGTAATTTGTAGTATCATATCGAACAAGTTTGCAGACATTTTTTGTTTCAATGGAAAAATAACTCATTTGAAATATCAGTTTCAGACGACAACTCATCGATTCAATCAAGTCCATGGCAGCGTGATCATTGTTGGAAGCAGAATAGCCCAAAGCGCAACATTTCAACCGAGTTCAATTTTTACTATCGACGTAATCCCAAGACGCGTCTGCGTGTTCATCCGAGACTGATTGCCTGCAAGAGAAGGCAACCGCTGAATCCAAGTTCCTCACTGGCGCAACTTCAAGAGTATCAGAAGCAGCCACAACCAGTACCACGTAACAAGATTAATGGCACATCTTCCAACTCTAAAAGCCTGAGCATCATTATCGATAAGCTTGCACGACTTATGGATCCGAATGTTGTCTCCCCCCGCAAGCGTATATTGCGTGAACTCGAAAGAGTGAGTCTTGAAGATCAAGCATCTAAAAGGAGAGCCACACCACCGCAAACTACTAGTATAATCGTAAGTATTATTACTTTGAATTATTTGTGGGAGTTTACTTAACGGTATCCTTAATTTTTTTTATCCTTTTTGATATGCTTTCTATTGAATATTTCTCACCTCTCGTGATAAATCATCTCTATCAATTACTTGAGGTCGAAAGAAGGGTTGAAAAAGAGCAGTTATATTGAATTGTAATGTACTTTCTTTCGGGACAATATTTTCCAAATTTTGTTATAGAATTTTGGAATTTGAATCGAATAAAAAAAAAGTAATTTTTTGTGAGTATCAAAGTTTATTAGAGTGAAAAAGAAATATTACACGCACAAAAAACCTTTATGTTAAAAACAAATATCTTGAAGTCATTTTTCAAGTTTCTCAAGTTGAAAATATCAATAATTAAGACATCAAAAATGAAACTATTAATCGTCAATTCCCTAAAGCAAAAAAAATCACTAAGATAAAAGTAATTTAAAAACTCAAGTTTTTTATTCTGTAACTGCGAGGAGAAAATAGTATATTATGCAACTAGTGCGTGAAATTTTGAAGACGTGTGTGGACGGGTCCACGAGTGGCCGGCAAAGCCGGCGACGAGTGTTACACGTTCACACAAGTGATTGAAAATGAACGCACCAGTTGGATACGATATTTTATGTTACGAGTGTTAGTGGAAAGAGCATTTGGAAAAAGCACTAGTGCTTGAAATGCGGTTTCACGCACTAGTACATAAAGATTATTTTTAGAATGTCTTCTACAGGATTTATTTTCTATTGGTTTTGAAAAAACATTACCAATTTTAATGGAAAATCGAGTTGGTAACGAATGATTAAAATTATTAATGAATTATTACTGTGGTGATTAATGAAGGAGAAGTGTTAATATGTGAACAAAAATGATTCAGTTTTCTCAATCATTTGAAAATTAACTGAGTCGAGTGTAAACGAAATTGTTTTCCTAGCAACCGATCGAGCCAGCGGCTCCAGCATCAAAGCAGCTCTCCTCGTACAGCATAACAAGCATCCTTGGTGAAGATAAGCCATCGCCAAGTGCGGAGAGTGAGCCTGGTTTTCTCCGAACACTGCTAAAGCCGCAAGAGCGTCAACATCAGCAACAACGGCATTCACCCCAGCATCGACACTCGCCTCAACAGCATCGCCACTCGCCCCAGCAGCACCGACATTCACCCCAGCAGCATCGACATTCGCCTCAGCAGCACCGACAGTCGCCCCAGCAACGTCACTCACCCCATCACCCGCAGCTGTCGCCCCAGCACGTGATGCAACAGCAACAGCAGCAGCAGCTGCCGGTGTACCCACGCGCGAGCAGCAGACTTGACCCTATGACGGCCGCTGCTTATCTAAGCCCTAACGCTGCACCTTCAGTTCACCAACCTCTCTACGGGTTACCGATGCTACCACCTGGGGCCTATAGGGCTCCACCTTTTTGCTGGATGCACTATACGCAGCCGGTGCACTACCCGCCACCGATGCCTCTGTATGCCCAGCCACCCCAGCCGCCGCACCTCAACACGCCTTCACCTTCACCGCCTGCGCACCGATACAAGGATTACAGGGAGCAAACTCTCACGCCCCCCTCAGGTAAGTGTCTAAATTTAATTGACTATACTTACCTAGGCGTTTCTAGTATCTCTCTAAATTATTATATCTTTAAGAGTCTATACAGAAATTATTTATTGTGTTTCAGATATGCCTCTTAATTTGTCCAAGCACTAGGGTTGAATCTCAGAATCCCAGAAGTCGGTGCCTTATCATTGGACAGGTGAAAAATGAGGAAAGTAATCTTAGAGTAGCCCATATGCGCATCACTGCCTGTGCAACGACAATGCGATATATAACGTAGTATTTCTTATCCCTAAAGCAAAAATAAAAAGTACGTAAGTAGTAGATAGAAACTCGAAAGTGAAGACGCTATATCATTGTTCTTAGGAGTTAAGACTATCGAGGTAACATTGATAAATTCTTCTGCTTAGATGAGTTGGTGAATGAATTGGTCTTCTATCACTTTTCTGCAGTTTAATGTGCTTAAGAATTGAAGAAAATTGTTCATTCTTTCATTCGATATATTTTCCGAGAATTTCCTTTAGTATTCAGTGATAATTGTTTAAATCGAAAACCTGTAATGAAATGAATGATATACTGCAAGTCAAAGTCGAGTATTCATTTTTATGCATAACAGTTAATATATACAATTTTGCTTGATACATTTACATATCAACCATTAAAAATTACTTTATACTCGTTTTATTCCAGTATTTTGCAAGTATGGAACATTTTTCGATAACTCGGAACCACAGTATTTTGTTAAATGTAAATCATGTTGAATCAAACTTGGATGTTTTTCCAGATATATTTGAACTACTAGAAAACGTTCACAGTGTATACAATTTTATAAATTTCTATTGTTATTGTTGAAAATCTATGAGTGCACCCATGTGTACTTTTAAGATAAGTAACTGGACATATTTGTATAAAACTGTAAACTTTGATAAAAAGTAGGATATTCATTGAAATTTTCCTACCCAGCGTCTAAAAAATATGTAGATGAATGAATAGTATACAGTTAACTGACTATTAAAATATTCATGTTGAAAATTTATTTTCATGAAATGTTATTCGTGCAAGTTTGAAAACTTCTTTGAAGTGCGACGTCATTTATTACAAAAATGCAAAATGATTTAATTTAACAGTAAACATTTAATTTTCAATGAAGCCTTTTACGCAAATGAAGTATAATCGCATTAATGGAAAGTAACTCTGAAACAACCTTACTTCTCTAAATTTTAAATTTAATTCAAAAAGATGTGATCCATCATTGATAAGATTTTGTAAATACTAGAAACCTTTTATCATGTTTTTATATTTGTTGGAATTCAGAAAAACGATAACTAGTTATTAAAATTAATTCTTAATAGTATTTTTACTTCTAAATCTTTATGCCTCTGTAAGGAGAAGTAATTCTACGGACTATAAATACATATAACCTACTTACTCAAGTATGTATTAAAAGACAATAAGTCATAGACGTAAGATATAAAAGTATATATTTTTCATAGTACTTCAGATACATATCAAATTAATTTGATATAGTTACTCAAGTATTACAGACTTTAATCGAAAAGTATCTCTGTAATCTCCATTTCAATCGACATTCTTTGACATTAATTAGGTATTTGATCGCAGCTGTTCAGTCACTTTTGTTATTATACATCTAAGCAGGAGAATTGAAAAAAAATATACTCGATAGTTGTAAAACCCCTGGACTCAGTGCCTGACAATGGTTGGCTGAGGAAACTTGTAAATATGGAGAAAATTCATGACTTTCCTTGTCACTGTCGTTGTCATGTTCCTAGATAGTCTTTTTTATATCCCAGAGAAATGAAATTTACTACTTGAAACTCCAGAACTGAATCGACAACGACGTGCCGTAGCTAGAGTATTACACAAGTATTACACTGCATAAGGGAAAGTCACATTGCAATATCATGTATATTATATTTTGATGCAAAACTCGTAGCTCGTTTATATTGGTAGGCTCATCTAGAAGAGTCAACTTTCCTTCCATTCCTTCCATTCCTTTTATGTAATACATTATTCTATGTTGTTTTCTTTTCTTGATGATTCCATACGTTCCTTCTCTCTTGTTCTCCCTCTCTCACTCTCTCTCTCTCTCTCTCTCTCTCTCTCTCTCTCTCTCTCTCTCTCTCTCTCTCTCTCTCTCTCTCTCATTTTTATTGAATAAGTAATTTTCCTCTCTTCTATTTTGATCTCCTTCAAACCTTTCAAATCAGTGCTCAGTTTCAACTCACAATCAGCTAGATATTTTAAGACTAGCAAAGTGATGGCCCGCCCCATCATTAGTTTTCCAATTATTCATTATTATTTTGTTATTAACATTATACTTTCATTATTACATTCATTATAACATAACAAAAATGACAGTACGACTATTTTATGATTTAAGGCAAGCATAAAAAATATATATAGGTTTATGTACAGAAAAATAAACCATCTATCTATATGCCCAAGGAAGTTGACTATAAAAATGATGATATGCTTATTTTATCATTTTTTCAATCAATGATTGTAGCGTTAATTTTGAAAACGTTATACATAATCGAAACTAGACCATCAGCTCTCTTATTAAGCCTTACCTCTGGTTTTATCATTTTATTCTCTAGAATCGATTATAGCCCTTTCTAGAAGACTTTCTGAAAACGATGTATTTCAATTCTGCATATCTTATCAGGATGGAAAAAAATATGGACTGGAAGAAAAGTGCGTGCCTTAGTTTTATTGAAAAGAATGGAGGAAAAAGAGGGAATGAAAAAGAAAAGAATTGAAAAATAAGTTATTGGTGAAGGTACACTAGCAATCACAAGCATTTACCATTGAAAATTAATGTGTGTAATTGATTGGGAGTAATCGATGTAGTACAAATAAATCAAGTTGCCTTATGAAAAAATTCTTGAACCACTTTGTACAAAAATTTTTATATTTTTTATACATTTATGGTCACACCTTCAAAATGAACTTATGGGAATGTATATTTATCTAAATATTATATTTATTATGAAGTAAAATTTAATCAATATTCAGTAGTTCAATGTACTAGATCGCTATCGATTATTTTTTAACGATTGCTTTCCTACAAATATAATGATGTTATTTCAAAGTTAAAATGAACTTTCAAAATACTTGAGAGTGCTAGTGTCGATGATAAATGTATATGCAAAGACCTTCGTCAATTATGGTATATCCAATTTATGTATGTAAATATATACATATATACTCATTTCTTCTAAGAGAGCAGGAGCGAGTGTATGAACGAGATATAGAAAGAGTGAAATGAGCCAATTTTAAAGTGAATGAACGTATGAAAGGACAATAGCGAGGATGTTTTTGTACGTATGTTGTATCGCGCAAGAAATTTACATTAAACGTTTTTTTTCGTTCTATTTATTCTGTATAAAAATGGATTCCTCGATATTGTAAAACATATAATAGCCGGCATTTCTTCCCTACGTTATAGTTGATATGTTATAGTGCGAAAGGCAAAGCTCGCTCAAGCGCCTCTTTCACATTGTTCGCCTAGCGACAAGAACATTGATTTTTTCCTATTTATCCTCACATTTTTAATTGTATTTACTTCCTATTATTACATGCGCGACTATTATCCAGACTATGTTATACTGAAAAAGTAATGATGAAAGAAAACAAGTAAGAAGGCGATGCGATAATGAAAAATTGTATAGAAAGACTAATTTCATAAATATAAATATTTCATATACTACTACTAAACTTTTTTTATCTTCATGAACCTTGAATTATTTTGAACTCTCCTGATTTCATTCGAATAAGCATAAATTTAATCGAATGAATTCCATTGGAATTATTATTTTGAAGAGTTCTACATAGAGGATGAAACTATTTTAAATATGCGTGGGTTTTTAAAAAGAATTATCATTATTCGAAACGTTCGTACATTGTTGAAAAATTTAGTACTTTTACAAAGAAAAAAAAGTACTACTTCGCAGATTTGTACTTTATATTTAATATTCAAAAAAATGGATGAGATTCTTTGCTATATCGGGAGAATTACATCTCCATTGTGGTGTTGACGAAAATCGTTGATAAAATTATTTAATTATCATTTTTACAAAAGTAACTCGTTACCAAAAAAACTCTCCTTTCTGTTTGGCATGCGTGGTAACGGTCATATCTTCCAGTGAAAAACCTGAGGGAATTCATGGATATGAGTTTTATACAGGAAATGAAGTAAAAATAACTTCACTCGGAATTTTTTTAATGGAGATTAGAAAATGCGATAGATCAGTAAGTTTGTATTCTTGAACAGTTCTATTTCAAGAAAATATCAATTTTATTCTTCACCATTAATTAATCACCAAAAAAGAAAGAATTTTAATCCATCCACGTTGCAAAAGACCTTCTTTACCCATTTTTGAATTTAAGATTGTTTCGCCTTTTATACAAAAAGTAACTCCTCGAATATCGAGATACTATTGTCTTTTCATTTTTCAGAAATGTTTATAAGATTCTCGTGGAATTCTCAATTCTTTAGCGACGTCTTGTAACTATTTGATTATATTTCATGGATCAGCTATCTTTCCAAACTCTTCATGACAACTCTTAGTGACAACTGATGCGAATCTGATGTCAGAGCAAAACCGAAATAGTAAAGTTCAGGTGATAATATTTGTTACGAGTAATAGAAGTTTTCTCCACATTAACTGTAAGTATACGTCGAGTTACAGAGGATTATGAAGCCACACAAATCGTTCAAAGAATTCGAGTTGATTTGCAATTTTTTCGCCCTTGATATTTTTTCCTCCAATGGCTACCAAGCCGCGGGGATAAGAATGTGCGCGTTTCATATCTGTGATGTGGAATCGAAGTTGGCGGGAGCGAGTAGGTATAAGGTGTAGGTATACATGATATAGAGGTCAGCAGCTGATATGCGCGCGGTTGAGAGTCGGCTGTCGGCTGTCGCGCTGTCGGCGTTGGTCGTAAATCAGGGAAATCAGCCGAATCAGATCGCGATCAGTAAGGGAGTTGTGAGTTTTGAATTTTGAGTTTGGTGTGGGAGGATTGGTCATCGCGATATCGGAGTAAAGGAAGGACGCTGTATAGGTCGGACTACGTGCAGTCGAATGATAAGGCGCAGTGCAATATATAAATAGTGCATGCTCCGGCGGGCCAGCGGCGAGAGCTGCGAAGTGGCGGCGCCGCCTGGCGGCCAGTCGGCTCAGCCGGCCGGTGCTTTGGCGGCCACTCGGAGACGGGCCGACAAGCGCGCGCAGTGTTTAGTGTGGAGCCGCTCGTGCGTGTGGACAGTCGCGCGTGCAGTCGTGTGGCTGAGTGCGGGTGAGTGCGGGTAGCGTGTAACGGGCGCGCTACAGCGAGGGAGAGAGAAAGAAAGAGAACGAGAGATTATAGATAGAACGAGAACGAGCGAGAGAGAGAGAGAACGAGAGAACGAGCAAGAAAGAGAAAGAGATAGTGCGCGTGGCGGCTGGTAGCGGCGTCGAGCGGAAATAATTGTAGTGGTGTGCGCGGGGCGAGTGAGCGGCCCGGCGCCGACAGCCGAGGAGCAGTTGGAGTCGCGTGGGGACGCCGAGGCGCCTTGGGCAGCACGTCCCCGACTCGCCGCGAGCGCACTGCGGAGCAACAGAGGGAGCCCACTTCGAAAATGGCGGTGCTGCTGTGCGGCGCCGAGCGGAGCTGCGTCCACGGCCGCCCCGTGCCCCAAGCCCTCCGAGCTCGGGCCCACTGAGTCGCGAGCCCGAGCCCCGAGCCCCGAGCCCCAGCCCCGGGCGCGCAGCCCCCGCGTCGAGTAGCCGAGCACCCGGGCCACCGGGCCGAACATGCACCTGGTGCCCGCGGCGCCGGGCTCCCCGACTCTTCCTGCCTAGCTCCTCGCCGGACCAGGCTGCATCCCGACGCGACGCTACGAGTGCAGGCCGCTTGCTCAGCGCGTCACTGCCAGGTAATTACTCACAACTGCTCCGCCCCCAAAAGCTCTCCTCCCTCCGCACTCATTAACGCCGTAACTCTCACCCTCGCCCCTAACTGCTTGGTTAGGTTGCGCATTCGCTCTCTTCCCTACCTTTCTCAATTCATTGCTTTACCTACACCCAACTCCTAACACTCCAATTAATTAATCAGCTTCATATCTGCAACTCTCAAATCAGCTCAATTTGTAAACTTTCTAACTGCTCAGCTCATTTGATCTCCCTCCAAAAAACTCATCTTACTGCCTCTACTATTCCAAACAAATACTCATGCATCCAAAGTACTTAATTTTACAATTTTATAAAAACAAACAAATTAGACTCCAGAGTTTGTTTGAAACCCATAACCTTACAGTTTTTATAACTGTTGATGCACCTGCCTCATTGTTGCTTCTTTTGTTTTAGAACTCCAGCACAGCCAATTGTCCAAGAGCTCCGAAGATTTTTGGAATCGAGTGAAACAAACTCTTGGATACTCCATAGTCTGTTTAGAAGTGTTGATAATCAAAAGGCAACATTATGCCACCAAGTGCTGTTAAGGAAAGAAGAGACAGCTGGTTACATTAGACAAATCACTACTTTCGCTGAAAGAAAAACCAAGTATTGTGTACTGTGTACATGTTTCAAATACAGAAGCGAGACAAATCTTACTCCATGCCAATGCCGACCGAATACCACGAAAGTCACACCAACCACGAGAACGCTAATTACACTCCTGGAGGCTTCCAAGACTCCAGCAACATGACGGCCAATATGTATAGGGTCGGAGGTGAGTTTGATCTGATCAATGACTTTGAATTCTTGATAAGCGTCAAATTCAAGTAGTTCAATGTCCATTACCTGATGTATACTTCTTAAATTCATTGAAATACAAGCATACCATACAAATACTAGCTGGAGCGTCAATAAATATTGGCATACGAATTAACAGATCCAACTGCCAAGTTCCATGTACATTCATCAACCCCTAAATATTCCATGTAAATGTTTTAGCTTTCATTAGAAAATTAACGTTTTGTTCAGTTGTTATTTGAGTATAAAAGTTTTGTTGTATGTCAAGTCAGTCACAACTCATTTTAGATAATATGGAAAACAGGGCTCGTTGATATGAAAAATACATTAATCAAATATCACAGATATTAATCTAATATCAACATCAGCAGAATTTTTGCTAGTATTAGAAGAGAAGCTTAGCCAGAAATAGTAAACTCAAGGACAATTGATGAGGAATCGGGAGGTGTGATTGTTAATGAAATGGTATTGCGAAGACGGTCCATCTGTCGGCGCGCGAGTTGGGCTGGATGTGTTTGGCTGAGTCGCGCCTCCCCCCCATTTCCATTAGCCGGGCGCTCGCGTTCCCTCCTTTTCCTCCTTTTCATCTGTACCTTCTCTCCCCTAGAACTGCTGTCTCTCCCTCCCCCTGAAGTGAGCGCGTTGCCCCCCGGCCTCCTCCTCCGCCGCCCGCCTGGTCGCCCGGCTCACTGCGCTTCGTCGGCCGGCCAACCGAACAAACGAACGAGCGACCGTCCGCTCTGCTCTCTCGTTCCGCTGCTGCTCTCTGTATGTTGCTACTCTTCCTCCTCCTCCTCCACCACCACCTCTCTCCCCCCTCCTCCTCCTTTATGCCGCAGCTCAAGTACACGCGAGCCCTGTACTCTTTCTCTCTCTCTGTACGCGCGCGCGGTTACGCGATCCGAGACCCCTGCTAAACACTCGTCGTACCCGATGTTTAATCTTTTATTATTTCCATTTGATGTTTCCCAACCTCGGAGTTACCGATTTTCTTTCACTGATAACGGTCAGGTGGAATAGCATCAAATTTGACGATTTTCACAAATCACGGATAACAATGAATCTGATTGATAATCTCCCATCTATTTTTTAAATTATTGCATTGATTGGTGAATAGAATTGAAGGTTTTTCATTTAGTTTATTGTTGAGAATTATCGACTCAACAATTGACTGTTGACTTGGGCAGAATTCAAGTGCACTTGGATAAATGAACAATAACCTGTAATTTAGAGTCTAGTATATTGAATTTTATTATTCAGATTTGTTTAATTTTACATGGTCAATTTGTGTAAAAAAAGACCAATATAGTACTATACGATTGCTGTATACAAGTACCTCCTACATTAGGTATTATATAAATAATGGTCTAGATAGAAAACATATGGATTCTTTACTTTCTGGACTATTCTAATTTTTTTACTTTGGGCTATTCAAATTTTGATGAGTTTCATCTAAGTTATTAATTGCATGTGTTAATTTTACATGTATATCTAATTTTGTGCCTTGATGACCAGAACATGAACGTTTAAAAAATGTTGTTTCATAGAAAAGATTCAATAATGAATTATTATTAGATCTAGGTACTAGTTATGTTGAATTCATTTCTTTAAATCAATGTAGTTGTTGCATTGATGTTTGTTCCATTCTATTTAGGTGTTTTGTCCACAATTGGAATTAAGCCAAACCACCCAATCAGTCTACAAATAACCTTCTAAATGAAATTCAATTTGCTTATTACACAATAACAGCATGATATTTTATTAGGTCTGTTTAATTATCGATCATATACAATGCATTCTTTTTGATTGAGAATAAATGGACCATTCTATGAGTAACAATTATTTTTGTATCCACATACATATTAAGTATGAAGAACTTGTAATGAGTTGTAAGTTCTTCATACTTAAAAAAATGAATGTTTACTAACAAGTGTCTACTAGTACTAATAATCAACAAAGTGCTAACTTCTAGAATGTTGTAAATGTTTTGAGATTTTGTTTGAAACTCATGCACTTCTCAAGTCACAACTACTTAATTATATACAATTTTATATCAAGTAACGTAATATTATTCTCCTTGAACCAATTACGTTAATCATAACAAAATGTGGTGTCCATGTTAGTATCGTTATGTTAGGCCAGCTCATAAAAGTCAAATACCAGTTTGTTTAGGAAACTAGTTCAAATTTGTGAAGTTTTGGTATTATTGATGAAAGCTGAATTTGGTGGCAGAGTTGTAATTTTTGTAATAATGCACTTCCTGTCGGCGCACTTATTACAAACTGAATGTTCTCAGTTCAGTGATTTCAAACAAATAATTATTATTTTGAATATTTGAGAATCACTTTGTTTTAAAATTGACAGGTGATGTGATTTTTACGCGAATTTAATATTACCTATAGCGATTGGGAAATCACAACTGAAAATTTGTTGGGGATGATTGGTAGCGTGTCGTCTCGATGATCGCGGTCTATAATTTCTCTGATTAAGTGCTCGGTTCTTCGTCTGTAAATCGAAAATAAACTCAACAGAGATATCATGTTTTTACAGTTAATCGCGTATCTTAACGGTGGTCACACATCCATACGTGCTGCACAGCTCACAACGTAACGAACGTATCTCTATTCGTGGCTGTAGATATGCGGTTATCGCGCTCCCGCCATACCGTTCGCACGTACGGGTGCAATTGTCGAAAAATAATAATTTGTCACAATTCGGGGCTCTTGTACTGATTCGACGCCCGACCAGGCGGCCTTGCGATTATATAGCTCTGCCGGCGCGCGGCATCGTTCGTATATATATCGTATATGTCGTTGGTGTACATATATATATATGTATCTCTGTCGGCATTTTATCGCCATGTTTTCCTCCCCCTTGTCTCCCCATACCCTCCCCACTATTTTCTCCTCCGGTTCCCTTCCGTTTTCCCCAAAGTCCTTGCGGCCCGAAATCCGTTAGACGCGCAAGCGAGCGAATGTAAGAGAACAAGAGAGTATGCGTGTATAGGTGTATGTACGTGTGGCGAGGGCAAGTATTGGTGCGCGCGTGTTATATATACTTACGCACGTGCAGTGCTCTGTCTCCGTCTTTTTCGGAGAGCAGAACAGTGTGTCGGCGGCTACACACCAGGCTACACGACGCTACTGGTTTTTCTCACGGGCGTGCATGCCTGCCCCGTTCATACATACATACATATAGACACACACCCAATGTTGACGCATTTGTGTGCGTACTGATACTGCAGCGGAGGCCAGTTAGTGGTTCGCTAAGCTTCGCTACTAAGCGATTTTTGCCAGAGGTGCTCTTCTCTTCTCGTTCTACTCATATACTCACCCAAATTCAACATTTAAATTCATAATCTTCACAGCGAGACTATTAGACAAGCGTATTTGCATGTTTCCATGCTCGTATGTGCATCTGAAAATCTTATTGATTCAGTTAAATTCAGTATATTGCTACGTCGAAATTAGCAATTAGTCACGAAGTTGAACATTTAATCAGATAAATGACTAAAATAATTTTCTTCGTCACTATTACGAATCATTCAACTGTTTTTATAAACCTGCACCTTTACTATTTTCAATTTGTTATTTTAAATCGTTATCTCTCAACTTCAACATTTCCATTTGAAAAAATCCATCGGTTAAGACCGATTTGAATATTCAAATTTAAAAAATAGATATGTGATTGGCGCGCTTTTCCGAAAATTGTCATTTTGAAGAACGAATGAAAGAAGATAACAAAGAGTCGACGAACGTGCACTTGAAATAGATGTCCAGAGTATCATTCTTCACAAAACTTGTATAGCTACTTTGAATACCCCTACCACAACTTATGTTGCCTTACTCCGTTTCATCACTTGAGGTATTAGTATATAGATACTGAGTTTCGTGTCGTTTTTGAGATTCTCTAATCGAAATTGATTTAAATATTGATTTAAAAATTTGGGAATGCTACAATCATAATGTTCGTTAAATATAAAAAAAAAATGTTTTTCCTTTCCAATTACTTCACTTCTAAACAATTCATCTAAAATTGTGAAAATTAGGCGATATAATTTGGTCACATACTTTGGCGCGATGATTACAGTAGCTAGACTCCCCTATTACTCTCCCACCCATTTGGCCATCCCATCTGCGCGCTTACTACTTTGCTACCCCTCGGCCTTTGCGGATTGGTTATTTCCTTTCTCTTTCTCTTCCCTGCCGGATTCTGCGACTGTTGTTTTTCTCAATTTCCGACTAGCTATACCTAAGCTCACACCGTATGAGCGAATTTTATATTTGTAGATTCTTCATTCTTATTTCTTTAGTACAACCCTAAAATTTGCCAAAATTTTCACTGAAGTGGTGATTTTTCCTGGACATGATGATAGTTCGATATTATAGTTAAATATAGACCCCTGGATAAGTTTGTAATGTATTCCTTGTATACAGAAATATCGAAGCATATATGTCGCGTGTTTCACGAATTTCTAACGAACCTGTAACATATTTCTAACTTCCCGAATTTATTGATTTCACATTCAGGTTACGATTTGTGAAGGGAGATAGTAACATGTTGGAAGTGATCTTTAGATATTTATCTAGATCAAAAATAATTTTTATCAAAATTACTATTAATTAACTGATGGAAATGTAAATTTGTTAGAAGGGGCACATTTTGAATTTAGATCTCTTTAAAAAGACGTGTATTCAAAATTATAGGTAATTTCAAAAGCTCTCCTCAGGTTCAAATTTCTCCTTGAAAAAAATCAATATTTTGAAATCTGAAATCGATAAGAGAAGATCTAAGAAATACCTTTTTGAAATAAAATACAAAGAAACATCAAAATCTGAATCGTGCAACTCGTCTAAGGATTATATATTGTATTATAATATATTAATCTACATTAGCACATTTTCATTTGTATTATGATATATCATAGTTTTCTTGAAAAAATAACTTTCGAAAAACGCGTCAAGAATTACTAAATTAATATCGGTATTAATATTAATATTAATATATATTAATATTAATACTTAATTAATATTAATATTAATTACTAAATTACCTATTCTTCTAATATCAATCGTTACTTCATAATTAAGTGGTTGATCAATTCACTAATCCTTTGTGATCAGGACTGACAATAGGAATTTCTGAAATTAAAAATTATGTGTTTTGTAAATTATAAATGTTTCAAACTATTCTCAATTTATATATTACACATACAGTAAATTCAATTAAAATACGTTAATTTTCAATGTAATGTGATCTCGAATATGGTCGTATTGTTAAGGGGAGGTTCTCATCTAGCACCTCTAAAATGACCCATTTTTCTTTATTTTTTTTTTCATAGAAGGGATTGAATAATGGTATGGAACTTTTTCACACGTATTTATATATTATTTGAGTATACAAAAAAAATTTTTTTATCAAAAAATAATTATTATATAATGAACACACGTTTATGGGCACGCCTCTAAAAAAAGTTTCCGCATGGTGGGAACCCTAGGGCCTCCAATTTTTATCTGAGATCAGAAAACGAAAAAGTTTCAGAAAAGTCGATACCTCGATTAGTTTTTGAGCTAGGATTCCCACCAGTTTAAAAAAAGTCACTTTGAGATAATAGCGTTTAAAGATTCGGTGAGCCATAACAATAACGTTAATGATAGGTTGATTATTATGCTATAACTTTTTTTTAAAAAAAAAAAAATAGCGGTCACACGCTTTTAGGGGCATATTCTACACATCATAAGGTAGCAAAATCAGCAAAAAAAATCGAATTTTTGAAATTGCTTGATGAGAACATCCCCTTAATGAATCAAACGTTCAAACCTGTACTGTCAATAGGCTAATGTATGTGACCTGAATTGCACCAATGAAAGATATCTAGCATTATTTTTATGTGAATCAGTTCATAAAAATGGATCGATTCTATAAATACAATTTATACGTAGATACATTTGCTCATTTATGTACTATTTTCTGTTTCCAGACTATGTCTATTTTGAGACATCTTCGACGTCCCCATACCAGATACGGAGGATAGAAGAGCTAAATAAGGTATATCAAATAATTATTATTTATTCTTTCTAAAATTTTCAGCGCCGTTCATCAATTTTACGTCTTTTCATTGTGAATCAAGGGAATTATCTATTTTTTTATCGCAATATAACTTCACCTCGACAACGATTTGAAAGGTGTTACTTGTCAATTGAGAAAAATTTTCGAATAATTGGGCTGATACCTATTGACCTCCAAAACTTGGCGATGTCTGAGACGAAATTTGTGCGTTCATATGCTTGTGAAAAATGACTAATAAACACAAATTTCAAATACACGGTCATTCTAAAAGCTCTTTAATTTATAATTAATTGACTCGATGTTTTTAAAAATATTTCTCCTGTCTTACATTATTGAAAAAAAACAGGCCTACAACGAATGATTACGAATACAACAACAAGGTTATTCATGAGCTTACTCGACGATACAAAGGCTCCAAATTCATAGCTTCACCCGATATGAAACTCGAATTTCGAATGCTGCTCTCCAATTGAACGCAGATTTTAGGCTCTCAGCACGCGAAACAGATAAATGAGCAGATCTCGCGTCTATTTTGCTACATTAGAGAATCAGCCGCAATTTTAATGAGCGCGTCTTAGATACTTTTCCGCGTGGCATCTTGTAGCAGCCAATGCGGCAGCAGAAACGAAGAGTTAATTACAGTGGAAAGATCAAAGACGAAATCTTTGCGTCTCTCTCTCTCTCTCTTTTGTTTGTACGTCTAGCGTAGCGTTTCGGACGTCGACGAGGGGAGGGGAGTAGCTTTTCACGTAACTTGTGCAGAGAAATTCGCGTATTTACACGAGTCTCATAATGAGTGTCGTCACCGAGTACGTCGACTCATCCGCAACATTCGTCTCGCTGGAAACTAATCGATATTCTGTCTCTTTGCTTTCAGACGGCCAACGGAAATGTGGAAGCCAAGGTGATGTGCTTCTTCAGGCGGAGGGATTTACCTTCAACCCTGATAGTACTCGCTGACAAACATCAATGTAAGCTTATACTCCTTCACTAATCTTCTCTTGGATTCATAGTATCCTTGTGTGTACTAAAAACGTGTGAAAATTTCTGTAGTTAGGGTCCTAAAAATTTTGGATTTCTCATCTGATTTTAGTAACTACATTCGGCCTAGATAAATCATTAAATTTTTCTTTCTATATTGAAGAGTTTAAGCTTTTACAATAGAATGCTTTCTTATCTGTACGTAAACTTAGTGGGTAAGGTGTTACACTGGAATAATCGAGGTTTTTGTGAAGAAAAAAATAGTTTCATATTTGCTAAAAGCAATAAGGGTTGAAACGAATTCACTTTATTCATTCTTCGTGCAACTTTTTTTTTAACTTCTTGCTTTCTACATTATGATTAATTCAATTTCTCCTACTCTATAGAGCATTTAGCATAGTTTTGTGGCAATATTAATATATGTAAATGTTCCTATTATCCTATATTAATTTTATTATACTCACCTAATTGTACTGGATCGGGTGATAGAAAGAACATAATGTAATACATCAAATCTGCATCAACAATTGCAACATGTTGCCCCTGATAAGTTCGGCTTTATCGTATAATTTGTCTTTAAAAATAGCATCCGATATATTAGTAGAAAAAAGCCGGCGTACGAGTCAAAGTCAATTAGATATGGTAGGCTCGTTCGACCGGTACTTTACACGGGTTTCGGCAAAAGTATACACGCACAATCAAAGTGCCATTGGCAAACAGCGAAGCCGGTTGTAATTTGGCAAAAAGCGAGAGAGGAAAGAGAGGGAGAGGGGCGGAGAGGCTGCAGCTATATGCACTGGGTGTTCGTATCGTGGGGACGTCCGCGAAGTCGTGGGGTGGGGGTCGAGCATCGATTTTCCCAGCACTGCGTTCGACACACGCGGCTGCTTTCGTCCTGCTGCTCTCGCGGGCGCACATGCATGCATGGCACAAACGGACGCGCGCGATTTCGCGCGGTCCGCTTTTCGCCGTGCGCTCCTCTTAATCGGCCTGTACACGAACGGCCAAGCCAACCAACTACTCGCCCGTGCACAAAAATGCAACGATGAACGCCCCCGAAAGCGCTTGTTGATAACCAACGCCAACTGGAACGAGAGCCGACAATTTTCCGACCAGTTTTGTCGATCGGTCGAATCTCTTCGTGGAACGGTGATCTTGTTGCGGACAAAGGATTCATTGATCCGTTGATTGTGTTCGTTCAGTAATCACTTCAAGCCATGTTCATTTTGTATTAAAAAATCCAGCGATCTTGATGTACTTGCTGAATGTTAATTTTTCCGGATATTGTGAGTGATAAATCTTGCCAAATTTTTCAGAATTCAGAGCAGCTTTGAATAAAGTTTTTTACTCATTCTAGGAATCGTACATGAATAGAAAAAATTAGACTCGCGATTTGAATTAAATAACCCAATCGATCATTGTACATCTTTTGTCGCATCTGAATTAATCATTACATTGGTCTACTCACCGAAAATATGCGTAAGCAACTATTACAACATGATTGAATTTGAATAACAATATTTCCGTTAACCAAATGTATTGGGCACAGCATGATTGACTGCCCCGTATATGATAGGCGCCTTGCGCCCCCTCTCCTCTCCATACTGAGTGCGTGTCATGACACATCTTGATCCCGAAGATCCGGACATCGTGTGTTTCACTCGTGAGCAAACAAAATGCACGTAATGACGTTTTTGTAGCAAATGTCGACCGGCGTGACGAACGTCATTAGTTATAGGTTATCGAAAATGGTCCCTCCGAGTCCGGGTGAGAGAGGAGAGGACACGTGGCGATCGGAAAGCCGGTGACAAATCAGGTGCATTTACACCGGGTATATTCGGGGCGCGATTTACGGGTTCGTTGAAATGAAAAGAGAGAGAGAGAGAGAGAGAGTGAGTGGGGGGGGGGGGGGGGAGTGTGTGCGCGGCTTTGTGGGAATAACGAGTGAGCAGTGAGCTGTGGAGGGGACGCGGCGCGCGCGACTCGGGAAATGCGGGATCTTATCGATTTCCCGAGTCGGGCGCGTGGCTAGCCGCGAGTGAGAGAAAGAGAGAGATAGAGAGAGAGAGAGAGAGAGAGTGAGAGAGAGAGAGAGAGAGAGAGAGAGAGAGAGAGAGAGAGTGTGTGAGAGAGAGCGAGAGACACAGACACAGACGAGTCGGCCAAAAGCAGGGAGAGCCGCGCGGGCGACGAGCGAGACTCGAGAGCCAGCGCTTTTGCTCGTGGCGAAATGAGACTCGACTCGCGTGCGTCGAGCTCGCCATGTGTCGAGACCCAAGAAACACGGCCACCGGCCGTGCGTGCACCATCCCACGGCCCTCCTGCTCTTGTTTCGGTCCATCCGCGCACCCAGCTCGCCCCCGTCCCTCTGCCCTTCACTCTCGCTCGCTCGCGCGTGCTCTTGGCCCGCTGCACCGCAGCCGTGGCTTCCTCCGTACGCGCGCTTATACCCCGATCTCTCATCCAACTCTCGCCGGCCCGCAAACTCCGATCAATCCCTCGATCACTCGACCTTCGCCGTTGGTCGTGCCGTATAGGGGTGGCTTTCTCTCTCGCTGGAATCCCGTATTATTTGCATCCCATTTACTTCGGACGGTTCGAGTAACAATTCTTGGCGACTTTTCATACCCACGCAATATGCGAATTTCCACCATTACTTGGTTTACAAACATTACTTGTCTGACCGCCAAACTGATTATCCTTATACACATCCAATTATTTGGATCGCATTTTTGATGTTTCAATACATATTCGTCGAGCTACAACAGTATTTACCTACGAATCCAACAATATAATCACCAACAATGATGAATCATTGATGTAAACTGGTACTCTTAGCCACCGAAAGAATTGCGAATGAACGTCTAGCTATGGTTTCTTTTTGGGTTGGACTCAAAATCTTGTTTACTATTTTATTGTTGGATATAGTAATACTGACAGCTTACTATTTCGGCGCATATATATTAAATCAATGTTCATTGTGCTCCTTTGGATTCGAATTTCATTACATCGTGTAAATAAGTTTTGCTCAGCATAGTTAATGAATTTTGCGCATTTGAATGTTGGCTCATCACCTTGAAGTGAATAGAATGTTTTCCATCGCGGATACATGAATTACGAGAGTAATGGAGTGATAGAAAGCCACATTAATATTACGTACATCTAGCCACTCACGATTAGCGATCGATTCCACCCAAGTTTGGTCGAAGAGTTGATAGTGGAGTGGAATGACAAGTGAACTTCAAGATAGTATTCTCGAGTGACGTAGGTTATAAGCGGAACGAAAGCATATGTGAGACAGAGCGATGTTTAGCGAGGCTGGCAAGCAGGTTGTATTAGAGAAGAGCGAAGCAGCTGCGATCGGCGGGTGCATTGGTCGAGTTGCGGGGCACAGTGTTGAATTTTTAGCGAGTGCAGCCCAGTGCAGCCGGGCGAAAGATAATGAGAGGACGCAGGGCCGGCAGCGGCGGCGGCGGTGGTGGTGGCGGCGACGGCGGCTCGACAGTGGCTCGGTGGTGAAGGGACACAGGAGTATATATAGGCAACAGAGTGGTGGTGCGGCGAGCCCGGGCGGGGGGCGGCGAAGGGAGCGAGTCGAGTGTGGGTGGCTGGCTGCTCTGGCTGGGAGGCAAGTGGGAATGTATAATAAGTAAAGTTGGGGGAGGGCGAGTGAGTTCGGGGGGGGGGCGGGGGCGGTGGAGAGGCTGCACCGGAGGAGGATGAGGTGAAGGGCCGGGCGGGGGGAGGGGGGTTGTATCGATCTGCAGCGCAAGGGGGTGCAGGGCGGCTTGGCTGCTGCTCTCCTCTGCTCTGCTATGGCTAGGCCACTGCTGCCGCCGCCGCCGCCGCCGCCACCACCACTGCCGCCAGACAGAGACAGAACCACCGGTGGGTGCCGGTTACCTACCTACCGCCACCCGTACAACTCAATGAATGACTGCCGGTCGCCGATGCCGGCAGTCATACTCACCATTTTGGTACTCATATGCGCATCTCTGCTGACCTTTCTATCATTTTCTCTCTCTGTTTCTGTCTCTTTCCCAATACATCCGTGTGTATTATTCAGCTTTTTTTCATATAATTTTCAACTAACAGCCAATGTACTGTATGTATATATAAATTATCGCGAAGCTCACAAATTTGCGGTCATAGTCATACGACGTATCTAAGTATTCATTCATAGATCTCGGTATACTTTGGAAAAGTATTGACAGACAAGGTCATATAGTCAGAATACAGTTCACAATAGACGCATACAATGTTGGTAAACAGGCACGAATCCAACCGAAACTTTAAACTATAATTTCAATATTCAACTTATTTAACTACAAAACCTATGAGTTTGGTAAAAACTTATAGTTCATGTTGAACACGTATAATATATATATATATATATATATATTAAATATATCCAATTGGCAAAGAACCGTTTAATGTTGCCGTAATTAGAATATTTAACCTGGACAAAAATGCTTACATTCGTATCGACGTACCAAAATAAACATGCATAAGGAAGGCAGTATTTAGTAGGCACTTTCTATGCGACTCGGTAAAGGTAAATAACACGTAGCAATTCAGAAGATAACACCAACAATTCTACACACGTGCGTTTTTAGCGTGCACACAATATTGGTTTCCTTTTACCGCGCTAATACTCACAGAATATCTTATAATAACTGATGAATCCAAATCATGCAGAGCTAATTCGTGTGGTGGGATACGATTATTTAAATAATGTTACAGATGACTATGTAGATAATTATTATTTAATGAGGAAATGCCATTGCTTGAAGATTTTTTTCTACGAAAAAACCTCACATTTTCAACAGAAAATATTGTTCGATGTATTGCTCACAATTATATACACAAATTGAGAGGATGGGATAAGTTGATCTTAACGAAGTCATATGTATGTTATTTGCGGTTTTCTTATCTTGATTAAACATGATTAACTTCAACGAGCTGATGTGACTATTCAAACAATTTTACTTCGACGAAGTATCTTTTTTGAAAAATAATGTAGATTGTAGTGTCGCCTTGATATAATATTCAATTGATATTTCATTGTGATCAAATATCAGGACGAATTTGGATAGTTTTAGCATGAACATTGTAATTGAACAGAGAAAAAATATTCAAATTACTTATTTGACAATCGTGCAATTAATTAATAACTTTGACATTATAAAGGCCGACGAGAAACTTTGTACATATTATATTGAGCGCGGGCACGGATACTGCGTCTGTCTCATTCTGTCTTTCTCGGTAGCACGTATACTCACACGCGCGCACACTCATGATACCTGTTTTTTTACGGCACACATATATAGTGGAAAACGCGTTTCGAGTCCGTCTCTTTTTGTCATTCAGACGACCAATGTAGTTTAACCTCCACTCTCTCTCTCTCTCTCTCTCTCTCTCTCTCTCTCTCTCTCTCTCTCTCCTCTCTCTCGCATACACACGCTCATACACACGCTCATACATTGCACGCTCATACACACACTTGGTGTCCGTCTCTCTCTGTGCCCCTTTATCTCTCATCTCCGCACTCCCTCCCTTCATTACCTGTGTATATCCGTTCGCATATCTATAGGTGGCCGAGACTGTGTAAGTATAAATAAGCGTGTTTGTGTGAGTGAGTTTTGTATGTGTTGAACGTGAGCGTATACATTCACTAATACATTGAAGCAATACCGGCGCTTCCCTCGTTCTTTCCTATTTTCAGGCTACGTTTTCTTTCTCTCTTGATTTTCTCTCTACCCGAACGAACGCGGAGTTAGGAGGATCGGCCAAATGGGAGGAAGGGTGGAATGAGGGTCTCTCTCTCTCTCTCTCTCTCTCTCTCTCTCTCTTTTTCTCTCTATAATTTCTCCCTCGCTTTCTACCTCGCTAGCAATCTTCATTTTAAGCAGTTTCCCTCTCGTCTCTGTCTCCTTGTCTGACTCGCCTGTACTCTCATCTTCAGACCAGACCTTCTCTCTTTTGTTCTAGCTCCTGGCTCGTTCTCATTGTTGATCTTTTTCTTTAAATCTTTTTTATGTATTTCGTCTGTCTCTCTCACCCTATTTCACAATTCTCATTCGAAACATCTCCACGTTTCTCTCACTACTTCTCATTGCTTGACCTTCCTCTTTTTTTTTAATTCTCACTTTAATCATTCCTCACTTGTTCCCTTTTTCATTCCAATGCAAAGGTGAACTTTTTCACTCAGTTCCTCAAACACAAATAGGAGCCGAACGAATGAAAAAAATGATAATGCATTTAAGCAAGTGGAATTTCGTCAAATTGTAAAGATCTAATTTCACAACTCAATATAATTCTACTCTATCTGGAATTCAGTATTCGCAGCGCAACCCTCTCTCACTTCGTTCTTAGTTCTTTTTTTCGATTCCTACATCGCAGTCCCATCTCTCAATGCAACCGTACTCTCAGGCTCTGTCTTTGGCGGTGGCAGCGACGGCGGCGGCGGCGGCGTCAACGTTCGCCCGTAATCGGACTCTCTTTTCAAGACGCCATACCCGAAAGCATATAGCTCTATATACATGTGCACACGCACACCGAGAGACGCGAGCGGATTCCTCTCATGAAATGAGAAAAAGTTGCTTTACGTCGTTGTCGCATTCGACGATTTCTCGGTTGACTTTTTCTCGTTTATTGATTATTTTATTCAATCCCTAACTTCTGTACGTTTGTTAGATCTTTTATAATCTATATAAAATCAGCATTTTCATTACTAAAAATCAAAAAATAAGGCATAACGCAAATTTTGATTTTTAGTAATGAAAACGCTGATTTTATATAGATTATAAAAGATCTAACAAACTGTATGAATATATATACACATACATGAAAAATGGTTTTTCCTTTCTGTATCCATATCCGACTACATCTAGAAAATCTAGAAAATCTCCGTTTCACCATATTCTACATGATAATATACTTCTACGGCGAGAAAAATAATTTTATTCCGTGAAAACGTTAAAAGAATTTATTTTCAAGGGAAAAAAGGCAATAAGGCTTGTATGATCGTTTACACGCCATATTCAAAATCCGATTCGCAATTGCTAACAATTACTATAAATTAATCCTTCGGGCTTGACATGTACCTTGCATCGATTCGAAGACCGGTTTGCGTTTAAGAAAAATTCAAGTAACGAAATTCTGTTTTTCTTTCGTTTTATTCTTGGTAAAGATATATCACGCACACATATCTTGAACCACAATGTCGTTGGAATGTTTGGAAGAATACGATTCTATATATTAATATATATTATTCCAAGAAGAGTATTTATGGACTTGTTGAAGTACATACTCCAATATCCATAATATCAGCATGCCACGAATGATTTTGTATTTTCAACGATTTTTCAACGATCTGCCGGCGTTGCCGTTCACAATTCCCCTCTGTAGCCGCGAATCGATCGAGCCGAAATTCAATTGCAAAGCGTGCCTACGCTTCCCGATTCAATTTTCCAGCGCATTCTCTTCTGTTCTTTTTCTAGAAAATGACTTTCATTTATACAAGAGCCGAAACACACTGTTCGGATAACGAGGTACGACACAAGACCGAAAGCATTACTTTCCACTGGGTTTCATAAAAGTTATATCGAAATAACACGCTAGGTAGCTGCAATTAAATCATGCGATCGCGATCGATGCACCACAATCAAAAAATCTTCCCGAGAACGTTAGTTAATAGCTTAGCGCTCCAAAGGCTTAGCGAGCAAGGCTCAATGTATGTTTCGGAGAAAAACTGAAACATATTGATTTATTGATTGACTGACAAGAGCTGTGAAATATTCAAACAGTATGATTATTTGTAAAAAGAATATAGGCTAGTTGTCGAGCGGATTTTTAGTCTGAAAGGGAAAAACGAGTTGGAATATTGTCCATGAAGTATGCGAGCTGAGAATAGTGTGTCGAGTGGGGGAGAGTCAAGTTGGGTCGAATTTGCAGTGGCGAGCGTGGCCGAGCATCAGGAGCGGCCGGCATCGCCGGCGTCGCTCGAGGTAGCCGGCGAGCCCGAGAGTGGCCCGGCCCTGGCCAAGGACACGGGCAGAAAGGGCATCGGCCCAGCAGCGGCGAGCAAGGGGTCCTGGCTCAAGGCCCCCCTCGCCGAGGCTGCTCCTGCTGCCCTGCAGCCCTACGGTGAGTCCACCACCTCACTCACCACACCCATACGACACACCACCTGTCTCTCACGTCCTCGACACCTCGCTGGAGCCACGAGGATACATTATCTTGTTTACATTATTTTATTTGCCTGACCCGTTGTCTCACTCAACAAGTTCATTTATACTCGCACACTATTTACACATATTTAGTTGTGTTTTATAAATGTGCAACAAATAATAATTTGTATAAATATGACATCTCGATAATTCAAAACACACTATTCGAATGTACTATGCTGCAAAAACTATACAGATGAAATTTGGCTTTACAACTTCTAGTTGATTCGAACTTGTCAGTTGAAAAAAAGCACTTCATTCATCACTTTGTCCTTTTTCAATGAGAAATGTTTAGTTGAAAATTTAGTTGAAAATTTGGTATAGTGGTGTTTGATTGGTATTTTTGCAGTTATTTATGTCGCTATATGTGTGAACAAGCGTGTTCCATGTGCGCCATAGAATTTTGTATTCACACGAACACACACTCGACATTCGTATTATTGCCTGCGCTAAAACAAGATCCGACATCACAACATTAGCAAATTTTTTTATTAAACATTCGAGATTCAGTCCTGAACCTACAGAATCAAATGATTGCAACTCATTAGGAAAGTGCATAACTTTGGAAAACCCATCACGATAAAACTTTGCGAGATGATTCTTGTGCTTACCGTTATAGCTTTTATCTCAAGTCATACAGTCTTACGTTTACATGGACAGTATATATATGTATATATAGGACGCCATAAATATAAAGATATACTGTAAATGCATAAAATTAGATTAATTCACAATATATTTCCGTGAAATCGAAACATTAGACTGTGCGACTATATAGGCATGAGCTATTCGGATACTCAAGAACCATCTCACACAGTTTCATCGTGATCGGTGAGTCAAAGACTGTGGCACTCACCTAGTCGACAGTAACATTTTTAATTTCTTATAGACAAATATCACTGATCATCAGAATTATAATCGTGTGATATTGTTTTGATCGTCATTTGCCATATCTAGTTTATATTATACTCCAACATAGAGGTAGTTTGGTTCTCGATTTCATAAGCGTTGGACTCACTCAACTATAGAAATGGATTCAAAAACCTAGAGGAAAATGTTAAAAACAAATTTTGCCGAATATTTCTTTGTTTTTTCTTTGTGCCTCTGTCGCTGCATTTTCTCTTTGCTAATTTTCGCTAATGTGTGTTGTCAAAAAATGACAATCTTAAATTATTTTTAATCATTTAAATTATTAAAATAGTTGTATTTCATTCAAACGCTGTTCTCAATTACGATACGATATATTCATTCCAATTTGCGGAGAATTGAATGGACTGGAATATACCTTGATTGGATATTATATGGTTTGGTAGACCGAAACAATCAAGGATCACTTTAAAAAATGAATCATTTTGACTCGATGAATTATATAATGCTCCTATGGAGTTATGTGAAACATAAACATTACGGCAAATATTGATTGAATTTCGAGTCCAACGAAGCTTTGCTCAACGCTCCCTGTACTTTTATCTCGTTGTTAATTGTAAAGGCGTCGCTCCTGATTGAACATCATCATATTCCATTAAAGTTAACAAATTGTATAAAAACACTTTGGATATATTTATTCATATTTGGTGATGATCCTGAATTATTACGCCGTGTTCTACTTGAAAAAGACTGCTGACCAAAAATGTAGCTTCGCCAATTATATCAGTCGCGAACGATCTCCAAAAGAAAGACGAAAAAAAATTATGAGACGCGCCTGTGTACAGAGTAGATTCAGTCGCGAGCCGCCCAGTAGTAGCGAGTAAAGCAATGCAAACGAAGCCCATGATGATAAAAGGCTACCGATGTACCAACGGTTGGATTCCTCAAAAGATTTTCTCTTCCGCTATGTTTCTCTCTCTCTCTTTCATTTGAGAGAAAAAAAATTCTTTGTAATCTTGGTGGATGCCGTGAGTTTAAGGCAGTTCGCTGTAAGGCCAAAGAGACAAGAAATCGGTCGCTCCTCCGAGGGGGGAAGAAAGGGTTTCTGCAGATATAGGGGGGAGAGCGAAAAGGGGGCACCTTGCTTGGAAGTTTTATGGCTGGGGCCCCTCCTCGCTCTTCTCTCTCTATCTTTCTCTTTCGATTTCAAGCTCCTGGCTAAAGGAGCGACCGTACACACATACTCACCTCTTTCTCTCTCCTTCTCTTTTGTCTCTTCTATCTTTTTTCTTCGCTTGCCTTCTCTCTCTCTCACTTTTTCTCTCTTCGTTTCTTGCTGCTCGAGTTCGGTTCCTCGGGAGAAACGGAAGGAAGCAAGGAAAGAGCGGTGCATGTTATGCCAACCGAGCGACGCGACAGCTGCTTTTCTATATGATGCGAAGAGTAGCCATCGCGAATCGCGAGGACGCGTATCGCGCTTCTCGTTGCAGAACTCCGCGTCGAGGGACTTTCAACGAGGTTTTTCGCCACGGGGTCTTTCCCAGCTCTTTCCGTATGCTTTTGAGAAGTCGAACTGGGCCGTCTTATTCTTGTCCCACTGTACACTTGTGCCGAGGAATCCACCGTCTAATGATGACACTTTAGTAATCTGAGGCTTCTGCGATACTCAATACTAAAATTCCTTGGCGATGAATGTTGCATTTTTCAATTACTCGCGATTCTCTTTTCTTGAAAATTTTTCATTTTTTTTTTATTTATGCTCCGAGTGCAACTTAATTTCAAAACCATTGATTAGAATATTCCATTAAAAAAATTTCTTGTAATGAATTTGAACGCGTATACAAAACAAGTTTTCGAATATCCTAATTCTTAGTTTTTGAATTTTCTCTATTTGTCCCAATGTTGTGATGTGTATTAGATTGAGTCAGCAATTTTGTGTTATTCCTACTTTTCAGTTGAATCGAAGGTCAAAATATTTAACGTGACTAATTATTATTCACGTTCTTACTATTGCAGCAAATATTCAATCAAGTGTAAAACAACTATTTTCAATTATATTTTTACGAGAAATTGTTTGGAGCTGCATACAATGAATTCTTTTTCTTTTATATTTCACTATTTCTTCGATAGTAGCATGATCAATATGCTATATATAGTATCAAGAAATTGTTTCTTTTTTAATGAATCTCATGAGTGTATTTTTATCGGTTTACAATTGAAAATGTTCTTTGTCAACATTTGTTCAATCAATGTAATGATTCATCATTGTATAGATGCTATTGATTACTTGATTGAAAAATAAAAGCGTATAAAAATGTGAAATCTCTTGAATAATTTTTGCTCGCACAGTAATTGAGCTGAACGGTCATGCGCATAGTCTCTCGCGTGCGGCTGTTCGCTCTCTCGCTGTATCCTGTGTGCGCAATCCGAGTGGAATTTTCTAGATGGAACTTCCTCGATTTGGGCGTCGAAGGTACGCGAGGGCGTTTGCCCCGCGCATTCAGCACAGGCTGCAATTTAATTCACGCATTTGATCTGCGAATAATATTTAATTTCTACTTATAAGTAGTTTTTTCTTTTCTCTATTGCTGTATAATTGTTTGACTCTAATCGATTTTTACATAGGTACACATTTTGATTAAGTAATTTTCTTATTCTATTCATTCTGCATAATAATTGTGTATACATACTGCTTTAAGAAGCTAACGAATTGATACGCTCATTTATTAGAACATTCTATCTATACATCTAACTATGATGGTTGCTCGTAGTACTCTAACAAATGAGAAGTTATCTGACTGAATTATGAAGATATAAGAATGCATACATAGTTTTTTCAGCATGTATTTATTTATCTGCAATCAAAGGAAATGCTTGTGTATTTTAATCGCACTATTTCGTGAATGAAAGATGCCAAAAAAATGTGTTGAAATTGATAAAACTCTAGCTGTTTAGAAATTTTCGTATGCTTCATTTATGAAGAATTTCAAGGCGAATTTAAAAACTATTTCTTTATTTATCTTCGTAATAGGTATATATTGAGATACCTAAATACTACTTACATAATTAGAATTAACGATTTATTAACAGCAAATTCGGAAAGAGTATTAGTCGGCGAATGAAAATTTCTATTACAATGTTACAGGAATAAAAAGTGAAGATTGTACAGAAGGTATATTCTGAAATGCAGTCAAACGACGAGCAGTAAGTTTAATGTAAAATGTGTTGATTACAGGGATGGAAGACAGCCCGGGCAGCGGTGGGGTTGGCGGGGTTGGCGGTGGTGGTGGCGGCGGTGGGGGAGGAGGCGGCGGTGGGCCGACGCCGAACCTCGGACCAAGCATCTGCGGGGTGTCGGATTTGTCTTCGAAGCAGCGTCACCAGATGAAACATCGTGAGCTGTTCCTGTCGCGGCAGGTGGAGACCATGCCGGCCACCCACATCCGCGGCAAATGCTGCGTCACCCTACTCAACGAGACCGAGTCCCTGCTCAGCTACCTCAACAAGGAGGACTCGTTCTTTTACTGCCTCGTGTTTGACCCAGCGCAACGTACCCTCCTCGCCGATAAAGGTTACACAACTACACCATATATTCGTTTATTCTTTTTATACCTTCTGCAACTCGTAGCAAACTTTTTCCTTCTTTTTATTTACTCGGCTAAGTTGATCTTTGACTCTTTCAATTTTCGGCATTCTTTCCTAACCATTGAATAACATAGCTGGAATAAAAATGAAGATTTCAATGTTAGTCTGATTGATATTCTTCGGAAATGCATTGGAAACTTACCACGTATGCCGGTAAAACAGAAACAATCAGTATGTTCGCTCATATCCATCGTTGATTATGATAAGTTTAACGGGAATTCGTTAATGTTATGTGCTCGACCTAATACAACCATGTGATTTTGCAGGTGAAATCCGAGTGGGTAGCAGATACCAGTCAGACAACATAGCTCCTGTGGCGCTCACGCCAGCAGAGCGTGAAGCTGACTCGCGCAAGTCCGAAGACCTTGAGACGCTTACTTGGACACCCCGGCACTCGCTGACCGACCGTCAAATCGACCAGTTCCTCGTGGTGAGCCGCTCGGTCGGCACCTTCGCTCGAGCACTTGACTGCACGTCGTCCATCAAACAGCCCTCCTTACACATGTCAGCCGCAGCTGCTTCTAGAGACATCACACTGTTTCATGCGATGGACACATTGCATCGACACAATTACGACGTGGCGAAAGCGATGTCTTCTTTGGTACCTAGTTCTGGACCAATCCTATGCAGAGACGAAATGGAAGAGTGGAGTGCCTCAGAGGCGAATCTTTTTGAAGAGGCTTTAGACAAATACGGAAAAGACTTTTCTGATATCCGCCAGGACTTCCTGCCGTGGAAAACTCTAAAGAATGTGATTGAATACTATTACATGTGGAAGACGACGGATCGTTACGTGCAACAGAAGCGCGTCAAAGCCGTGGAGCTTGAAAGTAAGCTGAAACAGGTTTACATACCGAATTACAGTAAGGGCGGTAGTGGCGGCCAGAGCGGCAACATGGCGAGTATCATACCGATCGGCAACGCAAACAACAATGCGAGCAGCAATGGAGGCAAAGCCACAGTGAGCATACTCAACGGCAGTAGCAACGGAGCCGATGCTGCGATGCTAATGGTCTCAGCTAATGGCAAGCCCTGTGAGGGTTGCCAGTCTGTTCAAAGCAGCCAATGGTATGCTTGGGGACCTTCGAACTTGCAGTGCCGACTCTGCCACACTTGCTGGAGCTACTGGAAGAAGTACGGAGGTCTAAAGATCCCATCACGATTGGACGAAGTTGACCAAGAGCGTAAACGTAGTGGAACTGGCTCAGATGATGAAAGCAAGGGCGTCAGCGGACCTCATAGACCGCACCGCTGCAGCATTCCCTCGTGCGGCAAGGAGTTCAAGCTGAAAGCACACCTAAGTCGTCACTACGCCAGTGCTCATGGCGTTGACTTACGCGGTGGCTCGGGTCCTGGTGGGGTCACTGCTGGGATGGGCGTAGGAATAGGTCTAGGTGGTGGAGGCTCGCCACGACCGGTCATGAAAACGCGTTCGGCGTTCTACTTGCGAACGTCGGCACTAGCTCGAGCGGCCCGCCGCCTTTGCGCTGCCCAAATGCGCAGCCGACACGCAGCCCGCGCGCCTCATCAGCCTGTAAACACAGCACCGTTGCGGCACCTCTGCGCTTCCCCGCAGCTCACAAGCAAAACGCCCGCGGAACTGCGCATGCTGGCACGAGCCATGCGCCCAAGGCCACGACCTCGTGTTGCCGATATTGCTTCCGGCCTCGGAAACCATTTCCAGCCAGAGCATCCCGGTGATTGGGATTGGCTGCAGCTCACTGCTCCGAGCCAGCGCAAGCAGCCCGATCGCGTCTCGTTTCCTAGACCACCCAAGGCTCCGGACGGTAGCCTTCTGTACGAACGCGTACCCAATAAGCCCGAACTCGACCGTCTGCCTGCTGTTACTCCGCCCGTCCAGCCCGCTCTACAGACGCCACAAAATACTCTGAAACGCACAAGAACTTCCTTTGATGAGATTAATGGTGCAGACAGTAAGTTACACTTTATACTACATTAAAATTCACTTCAAATTCGTTTTAGATATTGCAAATTTTCCTATGTTTTAAAAAATATTTGTTTGCTTTTATTTTTTAGGATAACGTTTAGGACAGATTGCATACTTTTTGCGTTGGACATTTATTCGAAATTAGAATTTTATAATCTTCTATACATTATACATTTTTATGTTTTTAAAAGTATCATTAAAGTATTAACTGATCATAGAAACATTTTTAGTTGATGTGATAATGTATGCAAAATATTCTAATGGATTATTTCATGGAAGGCAGAATTCAGTCAGACTATACTAAACTAGTTTTTTTCAATGTGCGGCTATAGCCACGAAAAGCAAAAGTGGCACGAACTTTTCCTGCAGCTATAGCCGTCATACACTGCGGTGGGATTAAAAGCAATTTTTTCCCCCAAGAATATCAAAGTCAAGTTAACATATTCGGTATGAACGAATGAGATTGAACTGCACAATTTTTTACCTGTTTAGTTGGAAATTTATAACCAACGGATTCTAGAATCCTGTCAATTCAAAGTCGATATATTTTTGTCTTTAATAATATTAGATTATGGAAAATTCATAAATGTATAAATCTTATGCTGTGTATAATAAATAAATATGTCAGACTTTATATATTATTCAATTATTTGATTCATCATCAAATTATAAAATGTGAGTTGGCTTTTGATGATCATTTACTTTATAAAGATTTATTTTGAGATTGAATTACAAGTAACAAAAAATACATAAACAATTGTAGAAGAACTAATAGTTCATGTTTACCGAGTATTTATACGATCAAGTGGGGACCTCTGTTCGAAATAATGTTCATTCAGTACAGGCGTTCCTACAGTTTATTATGCATTAAAAAGTATCAATGGCGAACCGAACACTTAAACCACTTTAGCTATCGTAGCCAAATGAATAAGTTAAGACCAAATCATGGATATATTGAAAGACATCTTTTCTTTTCAAGCAGGCATGTTTTTGAATACGCTGACATCAGGTGGACAGCCACCACCTAAACGGACCCATCACGCGCCTGTTCATGGGAATGCACGAGGTCCACTCGAGCATGGAGCTACTGTTCCGAGCCTCGTTGGTGCTACAGCTACGGGAACGGCGACTCCCCTCACAGCGCCTCTAAATGGACGTGCTGCCCATCCTCACTTGCCTGTGCAAGGTCCCATGTCGCGCAGCAATGCACGCAAACAAGTGATGTCATGGATGGATGCACCCGATGACGTCTACTTTCGCGCCACGGACCAAATCAAGTAAGTATAGATGATTCAGTTAGAGTTCGGGTAGTTTTGGAAAATCGAGATTGACTTCATCTGAGTATGTCTGAAGCAAACATTCAATAAATATGCATTCCTACAAGTACTTATGGAATTCTTTTACATCAAATATTCAGTTACATAAAAATATATGTGACTCTCTATCTTGGATACATCGGTATCATTGAATAATTTATTGGAATTTTCAGGGGAATAAGGAAAAGCTTGTCTTCAGTAGAGCTGCGAAGAGCGGCACGCAAACCATGGCGCCGACTGAACTTGCCACGAGCATCCAGACCCGACGATATGGTCGTTATCCTTGACTGAACATCGCATTATTCTCCTAAGTTTGGAAAATCCCGCGGTATAATTGAAATAACAAGATGAGACGTATCAGGTGCATGTAGAAGTATGAGCCAGTGTATTAAATTGAAACTCAAGAACTCGGTCAACTAAGAAGATCTGTTGAACAATCTGAGAACTGATTATTCACATACGAAGATGAGCAAAATTATTGAAAATTAAAATAAGATCCAAAACAGAATAAGGGAACAAAAACAAATACAATTGAAATACATTCAGTGACTGATCTTGATCAGCTATGTATGAATAAATGTTGATTCCCTCAATTTTAAACGAAATCGAGACATTGTCGTGAATCATGATTTTCTATTCGTATCAATAAATATTGTTGTTATTAATAATAATAATTATTATTAATTAAATGTACATATGCATACGAGCGCAACACACAAGCATACACAGCCACGGGCACACGTACATACATGAAAAAGAATGAAAATTGAAAAACAACAGCAGGGCTTGGCATTTCACTTGAAATAGTTGACATGAGAGTTACATCATACTTGTTTTTCTACTTTTTATGATTTCATCAAATATTTTTGTTTTATTAATTCATGTATGTGTTAGAAAAGGTGTCTTTATGTCATATCATTTTATAAATACGATCAATCGGAAAAATTCATTTATTGTGCGTATATTGTATATTAAGTTCATTAAATAATGAAATAAATAAACTTGGAATATTTGATCTGTATTTCAATGGAGACTATTCGATTTTCTTGATTTAAAAGCAAAATATAATTTAATATAAAAAAAAAGGAAAAATAGAAAATTTGAAAAAAATCTCCTTTAATTTCTCGACAATACATAATTACAATGTAACTGTTCTAAGTAAGTGCTTAGTTCTGTACATAATGATATAAATACATACATTCATAGTTTAAACAAATGGACAAAATCAAGCGGAAACGTTGGTAATGTAAGAACGATCGTAAGGATGATTTACTGGAGTTATGTCCATGTTACGTGAAGGTGCGACGTTTGGAAAAATTAAAATAAATTGTCGAGTGATTTGTATTAATGCCAAGCTCGCTGATCCGCGTTTACACTAAACGAATGCGCGCGACTACGGTGAAGCGGAGATTGTGCGAAGTGCGAGAGCAAATGAGAGAAAGAATGCTCATTGTGAATATTTTTATTAAATTTTCAAGTTTGATGACTTCCGTCGCAACAATTAATAAATAAACTAATTATAAATGGGATTGCTCATTGAATGCCCTTGTTGAATGATAGTTCCTATTTCCCTTGATATTCCTGATGAAAATATTATTGATCCTGAATTAGAAATGTTAGCAAATGAACTTGCAGTATAATGGTTCTAATTACTTTCTTACTTTGTTCAGAATACAAATCCAATCTATGCAGTTTTTTTGCTTAGTGTCATTTTCAAAGAAAAGTATTTAATAAACAATAAAATACCCGGTGTACATTATTTACATTTAACGATCGAGCTTACTTTCAATCAATTTTAATCTGACTATTTGATTTCAGGTGGAATTCATTTGTTTTTAAAGTATACTTCCATTTTTCAATATTTATTTAGATAAATTGGAATGATTATTTTTACGAAAAATAAGGATTGAAGAAGTAACAATTTGAGTAAATTCTTATGTGGCACTGCAACATTAAAATAAATTCGCTCTATTTTCATACCACCTTCTCATTGAAGTGTGTTTATGCATCAGTTTAAAAAATGTACTCACTAAAAATTATAAAAACATTTCTTATCAGTTAATGGCCAGATGAACTTTTGATGGTAGAAAAAAAATCATTGACTTTAGAAAGTTGTTTTCAGTATTTGATGCCAGCATAATTTATAATTTTTAATTTGAAGTACAAATGTATAGTTTCTTAACAAAATGATAAAGTGTATATTTTAATTGGTTGTTTGCCATAAGCCAGACGTGCTATATATTCACTCCTGTGGCCCTTTGTATAAGTAACCCAAGAAATTTTTATTTGTGACAAAAATAATTTATTAGTTTCAAAGTTTGTTTATTTTTGTAGTCACTATATCGTTCTTTACAATTACAAATTTTTTTAGAGCATAGTTTATTTTTGTTGAATGAATTATAGAAAATTGTCACTTGCATCTGTTCGTCAGATATATTGAAAAACATTGAAATATTCCAAAGCTTGTGAGCTTAATCTAAGTAAATTGATATCCATTATGAACTAGAATAATTTTATAGTAAATCTTAAAATTTAAATTCTTTATATTTTTTCGATGACTTTGAATCTTGTTGGGTTTGTTGGCGTTTCCTTTTACTCTGTAAAAAAGAATAATTATTTCAAGATGAGTAAACTATATCAACAGTTTCAATGACAATTTGAACAAAACATTTACCTTCTGTCGTTGGACGTGATCTTGCAACATGTCGGATAAATCTTCTCGGCGTAATGCCTGCCTATTCCTCATCGTTTCCTCGTATCTTGTGGCCATAGCTTCTGAATCCAAATCTAATTCACTTGGATCTAAAGCTAATTCGACAGCTCCTTCTCTTTCTGTAGCTCTACTGTCTGATGTTGAAACGACACCTCGGCGAGCTGCTATGACAGATGGTGGAGCTTGACCACCAGCACCAGTCATGTCATAAACATGTGTACTTCCCATCATGCTTGTACCTAGACCTTCAGTTCTTCGTTCTTGTAGAACAGTGTACAAAGCAGGAGTTTCTCCACCTTCCATTTCAGATTCGATCTTCCTTTTCCTCAACTCAATTGTTTCAGGAGTTTCCATTCCAGCAGGAATAGATGTTATTCCACTGGGTGTGATAAGTCCTTCTGCACCAGGTGTAACTAGCCCAGTAGCATCTTCTTTTCCTGAAAAATATCAGTTATTAGATTGAAATACATTATTAATATAGATTTTTGGGATATTATCTTTTCTTACTGCAGAGAGTGAGTCATTATTTTTGATCAAGAAATTGAAAAATTAAAATCAAGCATGAGACATTAAGGAATCATAAATAAATATACTTCAAGTCATATTTAAATGATTTACCTTCTTCGTTTTCATTTTCTTCTTCATCTTCTTCATCTTCTTCGCCAGATGATTCAGACTCTGGTTCACCCCACAGTCCTCTATCAACATCCTCATCAAGAGCATCTCCATCTGCAGATCTGGAGACACCAAATACATCTCCGTATAAAGGACGTCCAGTTTCATCTACTGGTGGTTTTCCCCAACCCCCAGCATGATAACCAAAGGCGCATCCCTCTGGTATTGGAGCATTTAACCCTGGTATCTTCAAATTAGGATAACTGGGGGGTGGCCCATAACGTTGCATAGCAATAAGCCACGGAGGAGGTACTTTTTGACAATTTGGTCCAATAGGCATACCAAGAGCTGTACGTAATTCATCAGTTAGTTCTCCAGGTTTTTTTTCTTTCAGCCGAGTTTCATACTCCTTTCCTTCATAATAAAGGTCTCCATGAATAGTCATTCGTGGTTTTGTTTGCCACTTGAAGAATGCATCATGGAGCTTTTGATAATCAATATCAATTTTGCCTAGTTTTGGCCTTGCACGCTCTCTCATTTTAGCTTTAAGCGTCTTGGATTCATCTTTCTCTTGCAGACTAGCTCTCATCTCTGTAATACCAGTACGTTTAATAAATGCTGGCAAGTCAAAGGGTGGCTTTTCTATTCCACGCTTTCCTTGCAAATATTTTCTCTTGAAGCACCAATGTCTAGGAACAGGTACTGTATTCCTATATGCTTTCAGTTGCACTAGCAGTTTTGGATCTCTTGCAGTCACATCATGCATTTCCACAACATCAGGTCTGCCTACCAGCTGTTTGAGTTCAGCAACGCTCAATCTTGTCAATTTTTTCAATTTTCTCTTTGAAATTCTAGGTGTTTCACCATCGTTACCTGCTAGTTGCTGTTGTTGTCGATGAGCTGCAATGTCTTCTTCATATTCATCTACTGGATGTCCAAGTTTGCTAGCAATAGCTCCTGCTGCGGCAATAGCTGCACTCAGTTGAGGAGGATATTGAGTGATAGCTTCACCGTCTATAGGTTTTTGAGGCTCCACTAATTTGAACGCTTCAAAAATTTTTGCAAATTGCCTATACATGGGCTCCAAATCATTGACTGTGGGAATCTCTTGCACGTATTCTATCTCGGTTTCTTCATCTTTAGATATACTTGTTTCTACATTTTCATTCTTTTTTTCTTCAACATTATGCCTCTTCTTCTTCTTCTTTTTCTTCTTCTTCAATCTTGAATTTTTGTTTTCTTTGCCATTGACTATCTTTTGTGACTCCCGTGAAAATTCTTCCGATCCATTGTCTTTTAATACGAAGGATGGCTCCATTCCAGGAGGTACCATTGACATATCCATGATTCTTTCTTTTTCTGTTCCACTGACTTTACTTTGTATAAAAAATATTTTTATGTTATTAGATTACACACGCTTCGTTATCGGCATCAATCGGCATCCATGGCGTTTAGGAGTACATTTATTGGTTATGTTTTGTCGGGTTATATAGTCACGTGATCACGGCACAACGTCATATATCAATGAGTTATATATTTTTCCTCTAAGCTTCTATTAGGGCGCGTTTCGATGGATTCACCGTGTGCAGTTATTTTTGGAGCGCGAGGTTCGATAGATATCTAATTTAACCATCTTGCAATATAGGTCTTTTAATTAAGCCTAAAATGTTACGGAAGGAAAAAAATATAAAAGGGTATATTTATTTCCCATGTATTGTCAACGAGGAAATCATTGTGTAGGGGCCGATGATTTTACGGGGCCGAACCTCTTGATATGTTTTGAAATCCTCTCATGAACTTAGATAAAAATAAGAATTAAGAAAATCACCAAAATATTCTGAGCTAATTTTGGCTTGTACATACCTTATATGCAAAACATATATTTTTTTATTTCATGTACTCTAACCTTTCAAATTTCAATCACTTAATTCATTATATCTCTTCAATCAATTACATAAAAGAAATCTTTCCTCTTCATCTGTTTTTCAAAATATTCCTTTATAAATATTATAGCTATGACATGTTGACTATTGAAAAAATTCAATTTTTCTAGAATTTAGAATGTATTTTTTGAGTGTCCTCATACACTCAATATCCATCATTAGATTTTTCATTAAAACTTTTAATTAAAAAAAGTTTTTCCTTCGATTCAGAAACTTCACAACATTCCAACAAATACATGTATTTGTTGAAATTCCATTTTTTAATGCATTACAGAGGAAGCAGTAGCGCGTGCGCAAATACGTTGTTGCCAGTTACACTTGCTACGCGAAAACGAGCAAGATTTCGGAGCGCGGAAAGGTGAACGGAAGAAGGAAAATGTCCCTTACTTCTCACCCTGACAATTGAAACGAACCGAAGAATTATGATGAATGATTAATTATGAATCGACAAGTTTGACTTTGGATCGTTGAATTCACAAACGACGTGAGTAGGTACCTATCAGTTTATATGTTTGTAGCTTTCAGAAACTTTGCAATGTCGAGTTATTAGTCGAGTAGCGAAACCTCGACAGCGTCTACCTGACCTTCTTGACCAAAATAACGTATGCCAATTTTGTTGATGAAAGCAGATTATTGTTAGGTCATACATTTATTCGTAATATTAGGTTGATAACGAAGTTTTAATATGGTTAAGAGGGTTATGTTAGATATTAGATTCTTCATCATCATGAATTGTCTTTTATGTTTATTCTAAGTCCTTATAAATATTCAGTTGTATTTTGATACATCAATAATTACTTGTTACTGACATTTTTTAATTTTTTATCTTTGACAGTTCAAAGCGGGTACCTGACCACAGTCAATTTTCAGTCTTTTATAGAGTTGTATAGACTTTTGAATATACAATGGTTGTGGGAGTATTTCCTGCCCTAAAATTGGGTGTACTTTTTGTTAAACAAATTAGTAAGCCGCTTGCCCAAATTATAGTTAGTCAAGCCAAGAATCATCCTGTTTTTCGGACTTACTTCATTATTCCTCCTGCTCAATGTAAGTGACAATTTTTTAAATCTTGATCTTGACCTTATAATTTTAAACATTAATTCAGACAGAATATTCATTTGAGAGTAATTACTATATTGATCTCTTTGTTTATGAAATAAATAAATCTGATTCAAATCTCATATGCTTTCTTATAACATCTCTAATCTTATGAAAAAACTTAATTAATGTATATCCTTACAGTTTATCATTGGGCAGAAGTAAAGGCAAAAATGTATCTGATGAACTTAGGCAAGCCAACAAAAGTGGCTAAACTTAATGAACAGATGGCAATTGAACTAGGTGCTAGTTTAATGGGTGAAATCATAATATTTAGTGTAGCTGGTGGATGTTTAGTGCTTGAATACAATCGCCAAGCAGCCAAAGAAGCTAAAAAAGAAGAGTTAAGACAAATGCAATTGCAGAAGTTTACTGATGACATACAAGCTTTATATGAAACAACTGTGAAGCAAGAAGCAGAACTAGAGTACCTCAAGATTTCTGTTGAAGAACTTGCAAAGAAATCGAAATATAAACTTCCTGAGAGGAAGATACAACCTAGTGAAGAAGCTAAACAAAATGCGATAAATCAAGGTATATCAATAGAAAACGAAGTCAAAAAGAAAGAAAAACCAAGTTAATCAGGAATTTTCTAAGGCAAGTGACTTTTATTGAGGTGACGATTTCATTTGATGAAATCAACCATACCAACTTGGTGATACAAAAGCAGATTATTCTCATTTTTTAATGTGAATCAAATTTTTTGATAGGAAGTGTATCTGGTTTTATCACTACGTTCACTTGTATATAGAACTTGTTACAATATAGATGTTGTATATTGTGTAGAACGTTAGTGAGCATATACAAATATCATGTATATAATTTGCCACAATCATTGGAACTTACAATTTAATTATTAAATTTTAGCCTTACGATTTTTTTTCATACATAATTTAGTTTTATTAAATTATGTGCTAGTCAGGAATAATATTGTTTTGTTATAAAACTGTTTCATGAGTCTAAACTCTATTCTTGAATTGTGATAATTTCTCAGCGAGTGTCACTTGCCTTTTTTACATTATTTGCACTTGGTGATGATGAGTATAGAAACCATTATTAGTTGGAACAGTTCATGACAGATTGAACAATTTTTATAAATGCTGGCATGTAATGAAAAGAAGTTTGTGAGCTTGATAAGAAACAATTAGAGAATAAATACAAGAAAAATCAGATTGATTTCAAAGTTCAATTATTCTTATAAATAAATCATCCGTATGTGAAATGAACTTTTATTTATAGTTACAATTACAAACAATTTTCTTGATTTGAATCTGATTAGTTACTTTACTGATGATTTTGATTGTAAAAAACATTCATAGTGTTTGGCCAATAATCATACAATTGAATTTATTCAATCAAATTCTATTAGTTAAATGATACTGCAAATAAATAACATACAAAAAATTATTCATGTGTTATTGTGTTATACTTTTAATCCTAACAGTCGTACTGAAAAACATAATCTGAAAGATTCAGAAAAATGAATTTCAAAAAATGTTCAAATCAAAAAGAAATATCAGTCATAACAAAAGTATTGTATTTAAAATGACTCGAAATTGATATCAAAGTATGAAGTTCTCACACTGCATTTTCACGTTCGTTATCGAAAAATTATTTTTTTACTTATATTACAAGTACGCAATATCGTATTTGACGCATGTTTATACTATCGTTAATAAATGATAGAATCTCTCGAAACCAAAGTATCATATCTCAAACGAATTTTCACGGGATCTAGAAGTGAAAGAGATCGGGATTATGCAAAGCTGTTAGGCATTTATTGTTAATATTGATTAAATTAAATTTTCTTTTTTACATCCCAGGGTTATCCTTACTAGGAGATGTAATTAAATTTGATTTAATTAATTATGATAAAGGGGGTGTATAGTATAAACAATAACAAATTCATTGATAATTATTTTTATCATCAACAACAATAATTTATTTAATTAATAATTCGAAGATAAGCATAACTTTGCGTAAAACCTCTAGGTATTAGACAAATCATTAACAAAATCTTTTGTGTATTGAAAAAATATGGAATACAATTAACAGCCTCTATTAACTATCACAAAACCTATTAATACTAGAAATGGTGTCGTGTATTGTAGAAATTGAGAAAACAATAGTCATTATAATAGCTTATTATTTATAAATATTATCCATAACAATTTGCAAAATACTGAAAATTCATATCTTAAGGCGTTGGTTCTTCATGATAGCTCTACGTCTTGTAAATTCTTGCAAACTAAAGGTAATGAAAGGCTTGGTAAAGTAGTACACAACTAAAAGAAGACATGGCATTACTATAGCAATGACGAATCTACTAATGGCGCTGCCAATATCGAGCCAACTGCCCTCAGTAGTAACACCATACATAAGTGGAATAGCGAGACAATCGCCTAAAAGCAGCACCGATGAAAAAATTGTTGAGTCTGGTGCCAATGCCCGGATCAGACAACCAACTAAGATCAGAGGTATGACAATTTTCAACAAGATTAATGCCGTCATAGTGAACGGCGAAAATATGGTGAGGAAGTGTCGAGTCCAGGACGGATCAAAAGAGCTTATACTAGCCATATTGCCTGTGCCAAAAAAGCACAATAAAGTATACAACATCTGTAATAATGTTAAGGATCAATATTAACAGTTTCATCTGAATTATCAATGAGTTTTATTTTTTTACAATAAAGTAATTGGGTGTACTGATTATTTAGAGATATTTTCATTCTATTTGTATATTATGATGTAATTAGGCCTTGCTGCCAGATAGATTTACTGAATAAATAAGTAAATTACTAATAAAGTTTTAGACAAACCATCTATATCTCTATAGAAAAGTCTGACTACCACACATAATTTTTTAATTTCCTTCAACAACTAGACAAAACATCATAAATTTAATAATCATCAAAAGGATACAAGAAATGCTCCAATGCTGAAGTTCCTGAGGCTCATGGTATTTGGTGCTTTTTTTGATTTTTGTAGAAAGTCATAAATAGGCCACTGTTGCAAGTGATAAGCAAAAATCAAGAAGAACATTGGTTCATATGAAGCTGATAGGAGAGCAAATGGACTCAATAAAGCCATAGTTATGCCAAAGGTTCTTTGTTTATAATCTTTTGGATAGAGCCAGATAGATATTGGTGTGCTTATAAGTAAGAACCAAGACAAAAAAGATCTCCCATCAAATACATTCAAACATAATAGTGACGTTAAGAGTAAGCGAAAAATTTCAAATACTCTATTGTAATTATAAATTTTTTTTTTTTTCATTGTGACTACAAGTCCTAATAACAATGCAATCAATCTGAAAATACAAAAAACTTATTTTAATTCATTTATTCATTTGACACATATTAAAAAATATTTTTAAGACAACAGCTTAAAAGTATTTTCGTTATTCAAAATTTTATATTCATGTAAAAAGAATTATTTTGTAACCGAATATATGCTACAAGGGCGTTAGGATTTTCCACAAATTTTGCGTGGTAGCATGAGTAAATAAAATTACGCTTATGCGCATACCATATTTTTCGCACTTTCATACAAATAAAACCAATGTCGATGACGTGATTTTCAAAACTTAAAAAATTTTAAATATTTTTAAACAAATTTCTCTTATATGGTTGACTCACACTATGTACATTTTCGGTTGTGGTCCTACTACTGGTAGAATTGGGAAAAATGCTAGAAAAACTCCAGTACCCAATAACTGGAGAGATGCATTTCTATGGAATATTAGCTTCTGCAATCCCACAGTTAACAACATACTAATACTGAAAGTCCATCGGTACTTCAATCCAATAAACATTAAGAAAATCAGTGATACAATCCCTGTAAATTCAATCACTGGCCTATTTGAGTTTATGTCAGGGTTTGGATTTTTCTCAATAATTTTTCTGGAGCCTAGCCAAAGTGATATAAAACTAACAATACCATATCCAAATAATCTCCATTCTTTACATCCTGCAACTTAAATATTTGATAGTTAGATACATAGTTTTTATTTCAATGATGAAATATTTTACAATTTTCAATCAGATACCTGCATATTCAATAATTAGAGGAATAATTGCCACTACCAATCCAATGTTAGGTAACAGCATCCAAGTACAACATCCTAATTGAATTGTTCGTCGTGGTACACCAGATAAATCAAAAAAAAGAAGTGCAATCCAACCAACCCACATCAGCATTAAACAAAATAAAAAGCGATCTGTTTGATAGCGTCTATAGTAATTTAGAGTATCTTTGGCTAATCTAGTAACGTGCTTAACTTTAATAATACACGAATCAAATTCTTCATTTTGTAAAAATCTCTCAGCTAGTAGGATATTTTCATCAATTTCTTTGTCTTTCTCATACTTGTTAACCATTGTTCTGCCAACTGCTAGCTCACGGTTGGCTTTAACTTGCTCAATAAGTTGCTTAGCATTACTCAAAAAAGCTTTAGCCACAAATTTTTCGTGATTTGGATCTAATAACTCATAAGGAAGAACGCCCTAACATGGAACAAGAAGAATTTTAACTTGTGATATGTGATGAATCATTTTAAATATTGTAGAATGAACCAATCAATACCTCACTATTGATAGGAATAGGTATTCCTACTAAAGTAGAAATGAGAGGGGTGATGTCAGCTTGTTCAATATGATACAAATGAAAATCTTTTGCAATACCAGCTCCCCAAGCAACAAAAGGTGTTTCGGTTTCATCAGTAGAGCCACTGCCGTGGGAGCCCCAATCAGTCATCCCATGATCGGATGTAAAAATATATGCAGTACTATCATTTCCAAAAAAACTCTCTGTTCTTTCTACAACTTTTTTTATATTATTATCTACATCCATCATCATTTCCACATATGCTCTAGAATTTATCAAGAAGATATATCAGAAATTAGAGGAAAATCAATAAATTGATGTAGTTTTCATTTTTATAGAATTGTTTTTAGAAGCATAATTATAGTGATTTTATTCAATTGTTTACAACACTTTTAATTTCTGTTTTCTTTAAACTTACTTAGACTGTGGCTTAGCAGCATGTCCAGTTGTATCACAGCCAAGTAAATGGAAGTAAAACACAATTTTATCTTCAGTCTTATAAGTAGGTGCTTCATTAGTTAACCAATCCCAATACTGATCAAATACCCATGTATCTAATCGTTTCATTGCTTCTTGCCCATTACTAAAGTCTTGCCAACTGGCAGGGTAACTTTTCCCATAAATATTCTTATGACAGCCTGTTGAATATGTTATAATTTTTGTTTTGGAATCAGTATAATATTTAGTTATCTGAGAAAGAATAGATCAAAAATATTCCATCATTATATAGATAGTAACAGTGATATAACCTTTTGTAAACAGTGGAATGATATCAGGACTACCCCATAGCCATGAAGCATGACTTTCATTGAAAACTGAGTCAAAATCTACAGGATTTTCTTTCCAGCCTTTAAACAATGCACTCGGGTCTTCGTAAAGTCCAGCAGCTATTGCTATATTTCCTGGTCTTGATTCTGTTGGCATTCTAGTGTGAGAAATACCCCAAACACCATTTTTTCCTATAATAAAACTAGAAGCAGAAATGTTATGTCAATCATCAAGAATTGAATTATTCAATTCTCTGTTACTTGTTTTACTTTAAGTACGGAGGAGTATAATCCTTGAAGGTTCTGTAACGAAGACCATCAGCTACAAAGATAAAAACTCTCTTTGCAGGAGAACCATTTGGCATGGGAATGACAGGCAACCCTGGTATGATAGGTGAATGAAAATTTGCATCCATTACACCCCACAGCAAAATGATGTGCATGAATAAGCCCCATAATATTATGAAAGTACGGGAAAGTTGAGCTGGTTTATCATTCTCTTTCATTTTAATATTTGAGGTTGAAATTTATCTTTCAGTTATCAGTCTTTGAATCTTTAGATGTTATCAGTCGATCTTCATGAATAAAACGTTAGTATCTAAATGTTGTGCTTGTGACTCTTTGAATAACTTTTGTTGACTTATAATTGACTAGTAATTAAGTAATTCAAAATATAACTTTTTATTTATCAAAAACATTTTTTATGAAGTCAAAGGTTGAATTCGTATTGTCGTTGATTGTCGCCGAGTGTTGCACAGCATTGCACAGCATTGCACTGAAGTTCCACTTATGTTTATGGAGTATTTTTATGGAGTATGGAGTATGTTTCATACGGCGACCGCAGGAAGCGAATAGTTGGAATTTGAAACGCGGTTTTATAGATCTTGCAACGTATTCTTTATTTTTCTAGTATCATGCTTTTACCATTTTCATGATTTCAATTAAATATTAAATTTGCAAAGGTCTTAGTTTAAAAGATAATTAATAAAAAGAAAATTTTTAAAAATATTCATGCGCGCGCATATTGTTTTGCGGCGAATCGTGGACGCGTGGTGTCCGTGGTTTCTATGCTATACAGTAAGTGCTGTATTCCGTATTCGTTGGTATGAGTGGTTATTATAGAGTATATAGAGTAAAATACGACGTCAAGCTGAACGTTTTTCAACAAGTATGCAGTTTTCCAGTTGTCAAGAGCAGAGATGAGCTTATGAAATATTTCAAGCTTATATACTAGTGTGATAATTAATGCAATATGGATAGAATAGGATATAGAGAAAGAGAAAGAGATAAGGATAGGGTTAGAGAAATGAATAAAAATGTGGACAGAGGTCGAGATCAAAGTAGAAATAAAAGTAAAGATAGAAGCAAAGGTAGAATAAAGGATAGGAGCAGAGATAGGAATAGAGATAGAGGCAAAGAGAGAATCAGGGACAGAAGTAGAGATAACAAAGAAAGGTATAGAAGTGATATTAAAGAGTCTACTCGATCAAGTGCTAGACCAGTTTCCTCAACTTCTAAACACAGAAATGAAAAGAAGAAAAAATCGTCCAAAAATAAAAAAAACATTAGGTAAATATTACATTTTATGTATTAAAGAAATAGCTGTTCTCTTTATCTATTTCTACAATATACTCCATGGTCAGAAAACATAAAAAGTCAATTCACTCGGCTTTGCCATTTTACTGTGTCTAACCTTAAAGAGCTATTTTACTTCGTTTCCTTCAATTTTAACAAAAAGTTTTTGTAATAATTGGAATTCAGCATCTTTTCTACTATCAGCAATAAATGCAGAAATTTCAATAATCTGTTGTACATAATATACATACAACCTTTAGAATACAATAAAATGCATGACAGATTTACAAAATCTGTGTGTTTGTTGTAGGATAATCAAATAAAATTAAGAATGAAATCAACTATTTGTTCTTACAAATCTATTTCGACCTATGATTCATTGAAATCTTTTATTTTATAGATCATCCTCTTCATCTTCGTCATCTTCATCATCATCATCATCATCATCTGATGATTCAATAGAAATGGAGAAGAAACTCCATAACCACAGAATAAAACAAGCTCTGGAGAAGAAAAAGCAGAATGAGTTGTTAAAGGCTACTGAAACTCCAGAAGAAAAGAGGCTTAGAAGATTAAAAAAGAAAGAAGCAAAAGAGCGTAAACGTAAAGAGCGAATGGGTTGGGATAATGATTACTTGCATTATACAAATACTGATAATCCATTTGGAGATGCTCATCTTTTACAACCCTTTGTTTGGAGTAAAAAGTTAGAAAAAGAAGGTATATTAGAAGTAACTAGAGAACAACTAGAAATGCAAAACAGATATAAACAAGAAGAAAATAAAAGAGAATTGGAAAAAGTAAAAAAACGCAGACAAGAACGTGAATTACAGAGGCAGCAAAGAGAAGAAGAAGCTGCATTGCAACAGAGAGGGAAAGAAGCTGCACAGTTGGAATTATGGCATCAACAAGAGGATCAATTCCATTTAGAACAGGCAAGACTCAGGTCTCGAATAAGAATTCAAGATGGAAGAGCTAAGCCTATTGACCTTCTAGCAAAGTATATTGGGGCTGAAGATGAAGTTGATGCAGTAGAAATGCATGAACCATATACTTATCTGAGAGGGTTACAAGTAAAAGATCTAGAAGATCTTATAGTAGACATCAAGGTATATAAGGAACTTGAACGTGGCAAAAATCTGGACTATTGGAATGACATAACGATAATTGTCGAAGATGAATTGCAAAAACTTCGAAAATTACAACAAACAGAATATCAAGTTGGTAAGTGCATATTCAAAATAATATAAAATCTATGTTCAATGATAAAAGAATCATTTAAATTAGACTCGTGACAAAATTTTATTGATATTGAATAGTAATTATTTTGGATATTATCGCAAAAATATACTTGACTCTCAATCTGTCAGGTATTTATAAATAGTTGATTAAATAAATAATAAAACTTTCATTTCAGCCATTGGTAGACGAGAAGGAATACATGAGTCGGTGGCAGCTGATGTCACTGCTATTTTTAAAGGGAAAACTGCTGCTCAGTTAGAAAATCTGCAGTCAAAAATTGAAGCAAAAATTAGTGGAAAAGCTGAAGGTGTCGATATTGGATATTGGGAAAGCTTATTATCTCAGTTAAAAGGTAAATAAAATACAACCAAAAAATAAGAGATAATAAGAGAGAATAAAAAAAATTGAAAAAAATTCAATCTAAATATATTTATATTAAATTATAGCACATATGGCGAGAGCACGTTTGAGGGATCGACATCAAGAAAATTTAAAGAAGAAACTTAATATACTCATAGCTGAACAAGGAGTAGCGAAAACAGAAAATGATGCAATGGATACTGTAACTAGTGATGATCAAACAGTTAAAAGGGAACCAGAACGAGAACTTTCATCTGGTGAAGCTCCCGCAAAAAGCGATGAAAGTCAATCAGAGTAAGTTTTTATCTGAAAACAAATTCAATATAATAATATTTTTGCTTATCAAATATTATTCTGAAACATAATTTAACTTATAAACTTATACTTCTTAAACGTAATCTTCATAAACTTGATGATTGGAAAGCAACTTGACTGCTGTAACATAACACATTTTATTTTATACTTTAGGGACGAAAACGTCGATGAATCTGGCGCTTATTCCCCGCAATATATTCAGCAAACAGAACTCGAGCCTGGTACAATTGTTACATTGGAGGATGAAGATGCTCAGCGTCTTGAATTTGCTAGAAATCAAGTTATCAATACTGGACGAAGAGTTCAGAATGTTCTATCTGCCGAAGAGCAGGCTATGCGGCGAGAAGTTAGTAAAAATATGGGCACGGATGAAGCTCAGTTCAGTGTTGAATCTTCTCTTGAAGCTCAAGTGTACTTATGGTCTGATAAATACAGACCGCGAAAGCCAAGATATTTCAATAGAGTACACACAGGTTTTGAGTGGAATAAATATAATCAAACGCATTACGATATGGACAATCCTCCACCCAAAATCGTCCAAGGCTACAAATTCAACATCTTTTATCCAGACTTGATTGATAAAAATGTTACGCCAGAATACTTCTTGGTATGTTGATTTATATACCATTTTCTCTTCGTTTCTAGTACATACAATCATTCGATTATCAATGCTTACTAGAAATACTGTAATATTATTGATTAATATGCAAGTAACAATTTTACTAAGATTACTGACACATACTTCTTTTCAATTTTCAGACTCCTTGCCCAGATAACAAAGATTTCGCTAATCTTCGATTCAAAGCTGGGCCCCCATATGAAGATATCGCATTCAAGATTGTTAATAGAGAATGGGAATACTCGTATAAGAGAGGATTTCGGTGTCAGTTCCACAATAACATCTTTCAGTTATGGTTCCATTTCAAGAGGTATCGTTATCGGCGATAAACGATTGTTTATAACTCATGGGAGCCTATACATTTATGTAATATAATAATAACAACAAAATATGTACTATGTACATACTTTGTACCATTTACATCCTACTCGTTATCTTGTGACTGAGGATGTAGGTATCTTTCAAAAATAAGTCATTGTGTTATTGACAGCTATAATCTATAGTGATAATTAACGTATGTATGTACATAAATTTTGTATAATATAAATGGTTTTACGATTTTGGTTATTTTATTTATGTTAAAATATCACCTAAAAATTATTTGTAAATTAGCTTACGATTTACTTTCATAATGTCCGTTAGAAAATAACCATTGATGGCATAAAATGAACAATTGAAGATAAAGTAGCATAAAAAATTTGCATTATGTAAAGAAGGCGAGTCTAGGTGTGGTGATGGAATAATGCTAGTTCTTGTTTTCAGTAATAAACAGTACTGTTTCTCTTTCAATATCATTAAATTGAATGAAGGTTTATTTACTTGATAACCATGAACTTTTACTATGTTGTTCAATACAGTACTTTATTATCTGCGAAGTAGTTTGCATATAAATACAAAGAAAAGATAAAACGACGATGAACATGCCTTAAGAATTAAGATGAATATTCCACTTTTGAAAAAAAATTATGTAAATAGTTTCGAACTACTAAACTGTGGGGAAAGAGAAAGAATTTCAGGTAGAGTACATCAGTTCAGGTTATATTCAAGATGTAGTCTGTTTTGGTGCAGACATCAAATTCGAACCTTCTTTGATTCTTTTCAATTCTCGAGTTATTTCAATGTATTTTTTCGCCAAGTTACGATAACTATTTTTATTGTAACTTGGCAAAGTAAATCAGCTGTAGTTTTTGCTGACAAAAATTGAAATATCTAACTTATCTAATTGGAATTGTTTTTGTCTCACAAGGAGATAATGTTACCTCCGGGTGTCCCATCCCGATGAAACTTTGTGAGACGGTCCATGAGTGGTCTAATAGCTGATATCTCCAGTCACGCAGTCCAACGTTCCGTTCTCCTGAAGATATTCACGAATCATTATTGGTTTTCAGGCATGTACAGTATATCTATAGCTAGGGTTTTGGAATATATAGATATAATGTACATGCATAAAATCGAAAATAATCCATTGAATATCTTTGGGAAAACGAAACGTTGGACTGCGTGGTTACAGATATGAGCTACTAGGATACCCATGAATCATCTCACAAAGTTTCGTCGTGATTGGACACCCGAAGGTAGTGTCCTCTCCATGTCAGTTGATTCTGTTTTTTCATAAGCCCAGAGTAATCCATAAGATCTCCAGGTATTTCCCTTTTGGAGTACTCGAGTGAGAAATCCCTCGACAAAAGATTACACGTGCAGGTAAAATGACGACTATGACTAATTATACTTATTGGAAAACGCAGATAAAACGGCCACATACTGAGAAATTCTAGAGCTGTGCCGTTTCTAGTTAGAAATAATACAGGAATTTCTATACAGAAAAATATTATGCGTTCCCGCAAATTTCCTATAATTTTTTGCTGAGTATGTACATACAAGCCTATAGAATGCAAGATTTTACGTAATGATATTATTTTTGCAAAATAATCCTGTATTATACCTTTCATGCAGAAATTCTTCTACATAATATCGTTCTGCAGAATACATTCAGTATAATTATATGACCAATCGGATAAACTTTTGTTAAAATTGTGAAAATATCCTTATTTTATACATTTCCATAATCGTTCGTATTTTCCCACCAGGAACGACACAACTCTCAATCTCTCAAATACCAATACAGGGCCTTTTCTTGTAGTAATTTCGGGGTTGATTTTTTGTGAGAAGGGTATTTGAGATTCCCTAAGGAATGGCTAGCCTGCGGACTTATACCCCGCAAAAGAAAAACTGTACAGTAGAAATCGCGGAAACGATTAAATACTACTTTTTCAGGGATTTTTGAGGTATCTCCTGCAAAATATGGTATATAAATACACATCACGACTTGGTCAATATACGAGCTTGCAGGAAAATATTACAATACCTCTATCCTTCAAGAAAATCTCAATTGCTACAGAAACGATATAAGTTACGCAATCTTCACAAATTTTAAAAGCGTGTTTTGTATGTACAAGAAAACCTGAGAGTAATATTAAATTTTATGTATGATAGTTTGCAGGACGACCTGCAGGAAATATCCACAACCCGCTATTTTCGAGTTATTTGGCAGTTTTATCTTGACGTTTTTTCACACATCCATCGACAAACCATATGATAAAGGTCAGCATTTGTCTTTCGGTTTCCTCGATCCAGGATCATGACTCGTCAGAATCAAAATTAAATAATTTTGGATTTGTGACGAAAACGACCCATGGGCCAAATACGAGGACTATTTCCTTAGTTTGTTTGCATGTTACAATAAATATCGACTCCGAATCCATATAAACATGTTGGTTGGCTCGGTGGTTGCCAATTTGCTATCTCTGCCAATGTTACCCAATGAAATGTCTCACGAATCTCGATCTGAAAAAATTTCCCCTCTCGTTATTATAGAGATTAGATTCGACGAAGGGTATGAATAAAATAATGGGGTGCGATCAGAGCCCGCGCGCAAGTGGTTTCGTAGTAATTTGAAGCGCGGCGCCAGGCGACAATAAATGCATTGTAAGAGACTGCGGGTATGAGTATATTGTATATCATGCATGGTGAGATCAGCGGACCAGGCACAGGGGTAAGTCTGATGCGTTGGAGCGATAGCGATAGCTGACAGTGGTAGCACAGGTGTGTGTGTGTGCGCGCGCGCGCGCAGCGGTGCCGCTGGATCGATGGGGGTCGGCCGTCGGGTTATCATATCGGTTCCCTAGCTGCCGGCAGCCAAGGTGCATAAACACAGCTCGCCACCCCCAATGGCAAGGTAATAGCGTCCCCCGAACGCGAGCCACATATACACATATATATGTATGTGCACATATACATATACAGGACAGTGAGCCGCGCAGCAGCAGTCGTTTGCCGAGCCGCGGCCCGATCGGTCGCACTCGCACCTCTTATCCAAGTATACCGTGTCACACCGTATTCTGTATAAACAGTGACAAATGGACGTGCAAGCACTAGTCGCCCCGTGGCTCGATATGGGCCGCGAGCTCATCACCGTCCTCTACGGCATCTTGCTATTTATTATCCACGCTCACTAATCCACGAGTGTATTATTTCAACTCGAGCCATGTGCAAGTCCGGCTCAACAGCTCCTCGAGCGCGACGGGACATTACAGTTGTTTGTGACTTGCAGCTCTTCTCTCGTTGAGGGAACAAAACGCCAAGTTCTCTCAAGATCCATCGAGTGTATCGCGCTCCAAAAGCTGTCGAGGTATACAAAAATAACTTGACACAGTACGTCGGTAGTTATGATTACAAATTATACACATACCCCGTGAAAAATTTATTCAATTTTTAATCATGAATGTTTCTGTTGAGCAATTATTCTTTGGCCTTTCAATTATTTTCATTGAAAACACAAGACTTGTTAGTTTTTAGATCTCGCTCACAGAAAATAAGTGCTTCTCAATAGCATTTGGAAAAAAAATAAATTTACATATAATCATGGGATGGGAGGGATATTCGAGATACTAAATAAATAATAATAATAATAACAACATATTAATACTACTAATAATATTACTAATAATAATAATAATAATAATAATAATAATATTAATAATGATAATAATATACTGATTAATTTATACTGCATTTTTCACTAGAATAAATCTTTGTTAATCTCTAAAAAATCCTTTTTTCATTGAGTGAATTTTAATAATAAATATAACCAACTTTTTAGTGCAGTATGGGTTTTGGCACGTTTAACCATATCCAGATAGATACCAAGAATCGCAGAAGCATCGGATGGAAGAATCAACGAAAAATATGTAGCTTAAGAGATGATGATAAGTTGTGAAATCAAGAATTTTGTTTCATTACAAGTTCATCGACTTCTCTCCAGTCGAGACGATTTCAGCGAATTGCAAAAGTATGAAGTGGCCAACTTGGCCCACGCCAGCTGAATTGCTGTACAGGAAAATTTCCCTCGTTATTGGCAAAGATTTGCAGCCGGCCGTGCAAGGTAAGAAATTTGATCATTTCTTCTCGTTATATCTGTTACTGATACAGGTTACATTGGTATAAGTTCTTTTACGTAGCGTGTAAATCTGATCACCTTTGTTTATAACCTCGTAGATTGAAAATGTATGATTGACGGATTAATTTCATTAGTTCGATGGATTTGGATAAATAGACTCAGGTACATCATTTTCAGTGAAGAATATTTTTTTGTCTCTGTCTGTATGCATTGTTCCAAAATAATCAATCAAGCCATTTTTAAGTTTGTTAAACCCGGGAAGAAAGTGTTGTCACTGCATGTCAAATATACTACAAAGTTACATTTACATGCAACACAATCATATTTTTCAATTCAGTTGAGCTCATGTACTAGAAAGAAAAAACAGTACAATATATGTGAATGAATATATATTGAGATGGATCATAGTAAGTTATAAGCTAATGCTTCTCATCATTATCGTTTGAATGTCTCACGAAGAACTTGAACGAGAAAGTCTTCGGGGAATGATTGATTATCAAATTTTAATTTTTCAGTTAGAAATATCAACAATGCATTAATGCACTCATATATTCCTTAATTTGTTTCTATGGCTATTTTTGGAGTGAATTAGCAGGATCATGTTTTACACGTTAATTACTGTGTTAAAGTAGTGTATCTCGCGACTGATGCAACAAAATAGCCCTTCTCTGAAGAATCGGTACAATACAAACATATATATGTTTATACGCGTTTAACGATATCGAAATAGTGGAGATTTTTGTTTGAATATGGATGAAAAAAAAACTCGGTAGTAAGGATCGAAGCGTGGTCAATATAATATAAGCTCGATAGATTTTCACGAGGTTGAACAGAGAGTGAGGAAGAGGTATATAGATCATTATAGCGGGAGTAAACACATGTATCGACGCTTGGGTGCATGCTCACGCACGGCTGTTGGCGTATAGATATACTTATGCATCAGGCTGCGAGTTTACCGAGTAAGTCGATTGGGGCTCGTGTGCGCAGGGCAGTGTCCGGGGGCCACGCCGGCCACGCTGGACGACAAAGCCGGAGCGTCCGCGGCGGCGGCGGGGGGCAGCGCGCGGGACACCTGGCCCCCGAAGATGCGCAAGAAGCGGCCGAGGAACACCGAGCAGCCGGCCGAGGGCGGGGAGTCCCAGGCCGACGCGACCCGGCCCGCAACCGCCAGCCTCGACGCGCCACTCGTCCTCGACCCCCGCTTCATCAACAAGCTCGACATGTCCCTCATTAGCAAGGTATAGCCACCTCACCCCTCCAATCCACGTCTACTCCACGTCACCATTCACCCTCCTTTGTGTACACACTTCTCTCGCCGTCATCGCGTGCACATGTGTGCGTGTATACACAGCGACTTTCGTTCGAATTTCATTACGGTCATTCGCATTCGTCGACTACTCGGTGATTTGATCGGTAGCGATGATCGTTTCTTTTTGCCATTTTTGCTGGGCAGGAGCACTTGAGCATGTCGCTGACGCGCATGAACCTGAGCATTCAAAAGGAAAGCTGTCCCTCGGACAACAAGATGACGACGAGGAACCATAAGACCCTCGCTAGCAATAATAACTACCTGCCGACTTGCAACGCGGGTAGGAGTCACGTGTTGCCGATCCGCGCGGATTCCAAGCAGAGCAACGATCCGGCCTCGATTAGCCCGGACCGCTCCGATTCGAGGACACTCAGCAGGAGTCCCGAAGGTAAAAGGAGACTGGACGACAATAACAATAGAAATAAGGTAAGCAAAACAGTATGGGATTTTACATTTATCTCACTTCATCATCAATACTTTAGCGCAACGTTGGGTGAACCAACTTTTTCCATGTATACCGACACCCAATACATATCTTTGTCGAATAAACAATGAGTATTCCTAGATCTCGGATAATTCTGTTCTACAGTCGAAAAATGAGAAATGATGATTATTCACGAGCTTGAATGGTTATTCAGCTTAATTATCGTTTGGGCCCTTTCAATCACGCAGTTCCTATTTTGTCTTCAAGAAGAAATAAGCATCACGGAATACGAACACACAACGCTCCTAAAGCTCTAGAGTTTAGAATGTTAAATGCATGTAGTTTCATTTATTTATCAAGGACTGTTTTTAAATATATATCACTGTATTTTTAATGTCAACTTTGCGGTTGCCAACGTACCGAGCGCACAAACAAAGCGCCTTGACATTGGAGCACTAGAGCTTCGTTTCATATCAAGCTCAAGCTCGTACGCGCGCGAACGTATGCCACAAGTGTTATCACAGCACTAAGCGTAAGTATAATAGCTTCTGCAGCAGCAGCAGCAGCAGCAGCAGTTGTCTCCGTTGGTGTTTCCGAGTGCGGTCGACACGAGCTCATTGAGGAAGAAGCCGAGCTTTCTACCGGAAGCCTGTCGGTCCTGCAGACGCGAGACCCAACCAGAGCGCCTGCACAGTCACTCCCGCAGTCCCACGACCCTCAGCAGCCCTTCCGTCATACCCGTGCGGACATTTGGTTGCGCCAACTCCAGGAACTACTCGAGACAACCCTCGACCGAATCGCCCAGGTCCGTCGTGCATTCAGCCCAACGTGAGTCACTCCAATCAATTTCTATCACCTTGGCGTATTTCCTTTGTCAAGCTTATCTTGATCAAACAAAAACATCGGTTTGTATATCCTTTTTTTTCTCCAATCCATCTTTTTTTATCATCTCTTGGATATGTACCGGATTTGTATTTCCTTCACTTCATATACAAGCGAGTTAATTCTTTACAAGCTATACACTCGATCCATTATCCTGCACAACTCGCTTTAATTCCGGCTGGCTAAAAGGATAATTTTCACATAATTCTGTTAGGCTTGAATCCTCTTTTTGATATCTCTTTGGTACGCTTGGAAGCCATTTGATTCTATCATTTCACCGCGGGTTGTTATATTGTTGAGGAGGGTCACGCTGGCCGACCAAACGCGTTCTCGTTCTACTTGTATTTCGTGGACGCTTTTCTGTTCAAGATCGAGCATATTGCTTTCATCCACCCACACGAATCAGTTAGGAAAAGTTATATCCGCAACTATATTTTATTGACGATCCCAATAATGCATCACTATGAAAAAATTACACGATAAATATACATTAGCGATACATTTCCAGTTATATACTTTAAGGCACAGGAAACTTTACTAATTAAATTTCGTGAGACAAATGCTTTGATAATTGGGCGTATCTTTCTTTAAAGATTCAAATGCCTCGATTATTCTTATACAGCAGCATCGATGGAGGGAAAATTAAAAAACGAAGAAATACTGAAAAAGCGGCGACCCAGATCGGTTACCTGTTACATATGTGGACGAGAATTCGGATCCGCAAGTTTTCCTATTCACGAACCTAAATGTTTGGAGGTACAGTTTACATATTGCTTCTTAACAATTTTCTATTTTATTATTTAAATAGACATGGACATTTCTTAGACTAATTTTTGTTGAAATCCACAATGTGTCTTACTCACACATATAATTACTTACCCAGAAAAGAGGATAATTATCACCCGAAAAGTTAAAATCTTGTGATAAAATGAATAAGCATTAGATAACATCATAAAGAAAATATTAATCGACTATGAGTACTGTCAAAATTCCAACATTTTTGTATTGTGTTTTCGGTTAATAATCAATTCTGTGAACTGTAGAGATGGCATCGTGAAAATAAAGCTTTACCAGTAAATCAACGGCGCAAAATTCCTGAACGTCCAAGTGTTCCGATTGATCATGAAGATTGGAATGCCGCTGCTTGGGAACAAAGTCAGGTAATATACTCATGAGTTGATGTATTCTAAAACTTATTGAGTTATTGATTTCATGTAATGTAACTGAAAATTCAAATGAAACAATTTTTATGAAATATCAACATGAGGAAAGAAAATGTCACATTAAAATTTTGATTTATGTTAACAATTAGTTCATGGTCTGGATGCATGGAGTATATTATTGGATAATATCAAAATTGATGAGAACTCGAGTCAAAGATGAATAAATCAATAAATCAATGAATTGTCCAATGTCATCCAAATTCTATTGCTACTCAATATCATATAGATTATTAAAAATTACATTACCTTAGATAAATTATTATTTTCTATTAGACGTATACACTGCTTCTGAAAATAATGCATATTCTCTTTGTTTATTCAAGGCTCTCTTGATTCCGTGCCCAAAGTGCAAAAGAACTTTTCTGCCTGATCGATTAGCGGTTCACGAAAAAAGTTGCCGAAATCAGAAGGTATTTTACTAGAGTCTATAATAGAATCGTGATTGACACACTTTCTTAAAATAGAATAAAGGAATCGTGAACATAACACCGTACTGTTGATTACATAAACTACATCAAACTGTAAAATTTCATATTAATGAAACAATAATGCTGATACTCTATAAAACTTGCTGTATTTTATTTGTATGGATTTATGTGTGGTACTTGTGAGTTTTCGTTAAATAATCACTTTTTTAATCAATTTCAAGTAGATTAATAATTTGCATTGTATCTATAGCAGTATCTATAAATATCACTGTAATGTCATGAAAAAAGTATTTCAAATATAAAATATTATAAATCATGAAGATTATTATTATCATCATTAACTTATAACTTCTCGCTTCCTAGATTTTCATTACATTTTCTTGATTTTCATCCAACTCATCGATAGTTATATTATTGAGTCATTATGTTTTCTATCAATATATTTTCATTCACAGGGATAAAAAAGTTTTTGCATAACCAACTAACTACAGTTTAACATTATAGTAGTAGAAGAGTATTTTTACACTAAGCTTTTAACCTCAGCTGAAATTGAATAACTTGTATAAGATCATTTTGGCAAAATCGAAATAAAAATATGATCAAATTTTCATGTTTAATTATTCACCCATTCCTATAAAAAACTATAAGGGAAATATAATGATTGAAACGTGTTTTTTTCTTCGTTTAAACCGATTTTTTATTTGTAAGATTTTTTTGCTTGATACCTCAAGTCAAGGCACAGGGAAATATATATAACTGATTGAAAAACGAGTAATTGTATTGAATTCAACCACTAATATATAAATGAATCTAAATAATGAACGGCACAATGAAAAAGATCACGCGATATATCTAATCAAATCCGAGTTTAGGTAGCTCACGAATAATTCAATAAACTCAAAAAAATAAATATAAAATAGGCTTGTCTGAAACAAATGTAGGATAGCGACAGGTATGTACAAGGGAATATGGTGAACGGCAAAATGGCTTCGTTGATTGTTTAAAGGGCAAGATCCCGGTGATTCTGAGCGGGAAGGTCGGAAGACGGGACATAACAGTGTGCAGAGAGATGCCGTCCGAGCCTACGAGGCCAAGTCCGCGGGCTTCATTGGGTTTGTGCCGAAGTTCCAGAAGCCAGGCAGATTCGTCGAACAAGTCCGCTAGCCGCATCGCCGTGAGGAAGAAAAGTGGCTTCGAGCGTCGACTCGCCTAGGCTTGCTTGTCTTCAATCCTACCACCACTGCTGCTGTCGCTCGCTCAATTTATTCGTTCGTAAGCTTCATTCATACCTCATCCTTCTCCCTAACACTTTTTTTAACCAATTCGTTTTTAATTATTATTAGTGTCGTTATTATCATTAAAAATATCATGTATATATAATGTACGTATTTGAGAGAGATTCCATGTAATGCCTTCATATTTATATTCTCTTCAATAAACAATTTGGTAATTTACTCCTTGACAGATTCACTTATTCCCACTAATGATCCGTGCATGCTCGAATAAAAATCATTCGGTTCGATGAGTCCGGAAATGTCAGTGAAAATCATCTCATATTTTGATCCTTGCGGAATAAACCTATGCTACGTACAGTTTGGGATTCACAATAAAGGACTTGTTAATTTGGTGATGCACGACAACTAACTTTCTAGATTGAATTAATATTAAAGAGGGCCGACGAGCTTCAATAAATAGAAACGTCTAATTGAAAGTATACTGAGAATTAATCCAAAAGCTCACAGTTTGGTGGTATCAATGTAAATCAGCGTACCGCAAGCTCGTAAAGTAGGCAATTGGATTCAGGCTTCCGGTCATGAGAATTTCAGTGGAGGTTCTCGAAGCTTAACCTACATTCGTTGAAATTCACGAAGAAAATTATCTTGGAGCTAGAGTGCCGCGAAGAACCATGCGAGCTTCCAGTATTATTTTTAACTTCGTTCGAAAATGTATCTTTCATTGCATTTTATAATTTTCGGTAATTTATGAAAGATAATCCTCATGTCCTCGTGTCTTTTCAACTATTTGAAATCATGAGAGAAAATTCATTTTTACCCAGTTCGTACCGTATGATTGTCGTCATAAATAATATCGACTTTTGAGGATAATTCATTACTGCCGGACAATCGTGATGTTCAATTCAATCAAAGACCACCGTACATTTGGAGATATGGAAAATGAATAAGCTCAACGTGTCGGCAGGTATATGTATATATAGAGCAAGAAGCAAACGCGCACAGAGCGGCCGGGACGGAAAAGCGGCGACGAATTCCCCTTTATTTTCTCCACGCGAGCTGGGTCATTGCGCGCTAGAGGTAAAAATGAAAAACAACAAGTTGGGGCCCGCACCCTCGTGAGCGCACGGACAAAGGGTTGAACGACCTTCTCCATATATAATGATACGCGGCTGCGCTCACGCGTCGAGCCGTGGGCGAACGAATCGGCCGATCAAATAGCGGAAAAAGATTAAAGTAAATGCGCGGCGTCCGAGGAATCAAATGGCCACGCGCCTGAGTTTGGCGCGCTCGCGTAATTATCATATACATACATACAAAGCCGCTGCCTTTCGCGCTATGCGATAATGTATATATGTATGTACGTGAATGCCGAGAGCACGAAAGCTCGTGTGCTGCTCTTCGCTGTTATGTGCCTGCATATCGATCTGATTCCGAGAGCCGAGAGGGCTTGTGCTTTTTCTCCGCGCGCGTTTCGTGTCGGACTGCCGCAGAAGTCACGGGCACGCAAAAAAAAACTCGCCGGAGATAAGGACGGCGGAATCGCGTTACCCGCGATATTATCAATAGGTTCGGAAGCTATTTGCATGTTTTCGCGATATAGTCTCGTGGAAGTCGGATTTTAAGGCGAACTGAAGATTGAAATGAACTTCATCATTCCAAGTTTGCCATGGCAGGACTTCGTTTTCGCTAACCAGATGAGAAGTTGGCAGATTGTTTTGATGTATAGTGCTTGATACAGTAAATGATATGGTAATTCATGATCGGTTGTCGAAGATAAAGTAGAAGAAATCAATCAAAAAAAGTATTCTCAATCATATGGCTATATATAATGATAATGATGACGTTCCGGAACCGGTTAAACTTTCAGGCAGATAATGGTTGTAACAGAAATTCAATTTCTCTTTTCCAACTTTCACACAGAATAAGCTATTGACTAAGCTTGCTTACACGGAGAAGTCCAGATTTGAGTTAAAATGAATAAATATAACATTTTCCCAAATTTCATATAATCGCAGGGTTAATGACTATAGAAGAATATTATTTCGCGACTTGAAGATTAAAGGAAAATATCCTTTACTCTTGATTCTAGACTCATTAGCACAATGTTAAGGCACAGTAAACAATAATTGTCGTCGTTCAATCTTATGTGTGAACTTTATTACGGCGAATTTGCCTTCCCTCGGACGAAACCTATGAGGCAGGGGATTTCAATGGAAGATAAGAGAATGAGTGCGTAACATAAAAAAATACGATTTCAATCACAGAAAAAACTATATAGAGACCAATTGTAAGAAATTCATTTATTATCTACCGTATAATAATTTTGTATTTAACAAGATAACTTTAACAACATAATTTTTTATTTAATGATTTATTGATTTTCTTATTATGAAAGACGTAGGATTTCTTCCTAAAAACTTATCTTGTAATGAGACCGATTAAGCTGTATTGAGACTTGTTAAACAAATCAAATTTGATAAACAACGAACAAGCTTTGAGAGCCAGTCTGGAAAATTGCAGTTAGAATAATTCAAACTCGCACCGGACTATGCTGATGGAAACTTTTGTTGGACTACAGATTGACTTAGATAAAAATCTTATCATCTATAAGAGCGTTTCAAAAATAAGTTTATTCCATCGTTTGGGTGAAAAATGCATATATAGTATCTGCAAGACTATTTTTGGTTTCTTCGCTTGCTAGCTAACGCTATCGGGACGGAAATCAGGCAGTAGTGCGGGCGACAAGCCACAATGAAGCGCATGCGATTCTCTATCGCGTTCATGAGTTGTACAAAGTATACTTATAAGCGACACGTGCAACTGTAGAACTTGAATTATTAATATAATAGGACAGTAGCACGCGTAAAGAAATACTAATATGAGTGTGTAATTCGTGGGAAAGTGAGGCACGTTCGATGCAGCATGACATTGACGCTTTGAAGGTTTGTTTACACGCTGTAACATTCAATTACTGAAATATGTTTTATTTTTACATGTGACGTACAATATACCATATTTACTATCTTATCATTTTGATTGTTCACTCATTATCCAACGAAAAATGTGGCAACTCCTTGAAATTTTTATTACGTTCAGAACCGAGACATCAAAAAAAAAAAAAAAAAAATTGAATCAGTTATTGAATCAGCTAAATTCCTAAGATGAACACCCACATTTATGTACGAAAATCTCTCTCTCCTAATCTATACAGACCTAACCAGCCATGCCAGACAAACCACTGCTGCTCGTAGATGATGCTATCGTCTATCAAATTGACCATTAAAACCCATGCCGAATCTAGAGAAAATAGGGTCAAACTAACTATTGGATTAGCGGCATAGCCGAAATAAAAGTACCCAGGTTTTTTATTTTGCCATTTGCAATCATAATCCACGGGTCCAGTTGTTTATAACCATTTTACACTATACAAATTGAAATCTGAGAGAAAAGTGCTCCATAGGGTTTCGTCGTAATTTTTTGCGTAGAATTGAATGGCACAGTCAGTTTTTTTGAAAAAAAAAGTTCAGTACAATTTGTTTAAATAATTTCTTGTAAGCAATTGCAATTAACAAAAGAAAAAAATAAGGGTATTTTTCGGTTATGCCACGGATCCAATAGTTAGTTTGACGCTATCTGCTTTAGATTTGGCATGGCAATAATTTCATATATTGTTTAAATTTGCTTTGGTGTCCACACTTAATTGTTCCTATAAATTTATGTTGACTTGTTCAATGTATATTGTATGTATGTACATGATTATCATTCACAAATCCTCAGAATCTAATTGATTTTCACCTATCGTGCCTCAATAAGCCATATATATACGACTATTCAGCTAACGTTTTGATTTACCGGAGATATTCTGCCAATTAGTTTCGATCCTATGCATTTACAGTATATCTATTATACATACACGAAACCGTAGCTGGTTTTTAAGAGCGCGCTCACTGATTAGTTTTCTATTTAATCCAATTAATCAATTTCATCAATTAATTCTATTTAATCACAACTAATGAATCAGCTTTAAAATTGACAATAAAAGAATCAAACCTTTGGGTCTCGGATCTTTCTGAAACTTTGTGAGATGATTCTTGGGCAGCCAAACAGGTGATGTGTACAGACCTAACGTTACGTTTTACTGGAGATATTCATGAATCATTTCTGACTTTATGCATATACAGCATATCTGTATACACAGAAACCCATATACATGTACTGTGCATGTTTAAACCCAATAATCATTAGTGAATATATATCTAGGAAAACGAAACGCTAGGCCTTATGACTGTACGCATCACCTGATGTTAGGCTGCCCACGAATCATCTAACAAAGTTTCAGAAAGATCCGAAACCCAAAGGTCTGATAAAATAGTTCTTGTGAGTATAAACTACTGATTACATGACATTGATCTGTGGATTATCAACAAGAGTTGAGATTGAGTAGTTCTGTTCAATAAATAAATATGTTAGTTTCTATACATATAACTGATTCTATCAGCCTTTCCAGAGTAATACATTTCTAGTTGAATATTATTAATAGTGAATAAATGAATACGTTTCGTCCACCTAATAGGATTCATCAGTAAGGTTTTCAGGTGGATCCAACCTTTAGTTGGGTTTATGGTGCATACATGCGGAAACTTTTCAAATTTGCTTTCCGGGCCAGGAATCAATGATTTTGTTCAATTTATCGTTACCGTAAGCATGTTATTGTACCAGCCGGGCATTCTCAAAAGAAATGTCAAAGAACAAAGTTACTTGTTTTGAGTAGTTCTATCGTCACAAAAAGAATCATTTTGAGGGTGTACACATGATAGACAGTCTGAGAAAAGCAAGAAAAATGCCTGAAAAAGGCATATGGTAAAATTTTCGTGTTATTATTCTTTATTGTAGAACGTTTTTTTCTGTAAATTTTATAGATCATCAGAAAAATTGAGGAAAAATAAGTAAGTTTTGTTGTGATAATTTTTCCTATAAGTGCTTGTTTAACGGAGTTATGAGCGTTATAACGTTCAAAAGATGTATAATCAAGTTTTTCAAGAACAGGTTGATAGGGATCTACTGTTATGTTGATACTTTGAATATTTTGGACACTGCACCCTGAAAGAGATCGGATTGCTCCGTACAGAAGTCGGCTTGGTACCGGGTTTATGAAAATAATAATTTATCAATAATTTCTCGCTCAAAGTTACCTCGGAAGAGGGGGTGTAACTTTGGGATAGGAATTTCCGTAGTCGAATAATAATAATAATAATGTTCGAAAAAATTATGATCCAGGTATATGTATGTATATGTACCATCTGTAGTTTGGGTCAAGACTTCACTTTTGAACACATGGAGAATTTTATTTGTAACATTTTATTTTTGTTTATCACAGACTATAAAAGTTGGCAAATAATATACTATTTTTGTTCTTTCTGGTGCAATTACCTAATTTAGAAATAAATGTATTCTAAAATTTTCCCTGCGAAGAGAGTTAATAGAGCCACTAAGAGTTTTTGCTTCTTTTGGTTCCAAAATACGTATATATATATAATCATGAAAAATAGTTATTTTCGATAGATACGAAAAATAGTTATTTTCGTATCAAGGGCCTAAAGTTGTACTTTGCGCTCTTAATATGAAAATAACTCTTTTGTCAGTGTCATTACATGTTTTGTAAAAATATATTATCCGATTGTAGATTGATTGACCTGCGGGTCCCCACTTGTGACGAAATTTTGTAATCGCGGTGACCCACCGTGTTGTCCCTGACCTTAGAGCAGTCGACCAGAGAATCTAATTTTGAAGACAGTATAATATCCTGTTCAGTTCTTGAAAACTGTACTGGAGAACTTGGGGAAATTTGAGCTAAATCTCTCGAGAACAGCCAACTTGGATTCCATGACAGATAGATTTCCTACAAACGTCGCAATCCGCGTTTTTTTCTCAGAGGAGTATTTACATTGATTCGTGATAGAATTCGCTTTCTGCAGTTATAGTATCTAGTTATGTTACGGACACACAGAAGATTGAATAATAATATATATATATATATATATATATATATATATATATAATATATATATATATATATATATATATAATTTGAGGAATAGCAAGGAATCTGTGCGGCGTTATGAGTCGAGGAAAATCAAAGTTTGGCGCGCGTGCGGCGGTCGAGCGCGCAGAGGTCGTTGGCGTTGAGTGGTGGGGGGACGAGAGATTGTCTGTCCTTGTTCGGACTCTGCTGGTTGCTGGCTTCGTCCGCGGTGTAGCCAGCGCTGCTGCAGCAGCTCGCTCGCAGCCTCTAGCCCGTCGTTCTTTCCCAGGGAGTCCGCCATTGTTGGCGCACGTAGATTTTCAACCAGGCCTGCCGTAATCGGACAACATCCAAGATGGTACGTAGCTCAGGCCTGTCGAACCCGTGCCAACCAGTGGCCCAGCCTCGGTCCCAAACGCTCGTCCATGTATTTTCCCGCGACGAGGCCGGGTCCAGCCTCCAGACTCCCTAAATCCGCGTTTGCTCTGGATTGCGCAACCTATCCCACTCTTGGGCCCCGGTGCCAGCGCGATTTTCCCTCGGTAGTTCGTCTCGCCTCGCCGAAGCCTCCTCCGCACTCGGTGCTCCAGTCCTGCCGCAGCTAGTGCCATGTCCTCTGATCTTGTGGCCGCGGGAGCCGAGCAGCCCTCGGCGTCTCCGGGCCTCGCCAACCAGCTGCGCGCAACGTGTCGCGTGATGCCACTTGGCCTCCACTCCTGCAGTTACCCGATTTTTCCCTGTTTCTGTCCGTCCACGAGCCTGGCGGCTGAGCCAACCACGTGGACCGCGTGACTCCCCTTGGGGTTAAAAGCTGTTACGCTCCGGACCCTCGACGTCGCACTCCTTTCTCAAAATGAGCTTACCCATAGGTGATCACCATGTTCCCACTTTGCCCAACCACGTTGTCTCAACTCGGACTTATTTTTCCAGGTGAACTTCACGGTAGACGAGATCCGTGTCATGATGGACAAGAAGAAGAACATCCGAAACATGTCCGTCATCGCTCACGTCGATCACGGAAAGTCAACACTGACTGACTCCCTTGTGTCGAAGGCTGGTATCATTGCTGGTGCCAAGGCCGGAGAGACTCGTTTTACTGACACTCGCAAGGATGAACAGGAACGATGCATCACCATCAAATCCACGTAAGTGATTTTATTTCATCTGTTTTATACTCGATATATTTGTTATCTGATTCTTAGGCTTATCAGATATTATTTCATATTCCAGGGCTATTTCCATGTACTTCGAGCTTGATTCGAAAGATTTGTGCTTCATCACCAACCCTGATCAGCGTGACAAAGATGAGAAAGGATTTTTGATCAACCTAATCGATTCCCCTGGGCACGTTGATTTCTCTAGTGAAGTCACTGCTGCTCTCCGTGTGACTGATGGAGCCCTTGTTGTTGTTGACTGTGTTTCTGGTGAGTTTCTGCATCAATTCTCTTTGTAACTTTTCCACTAGTTAATAACTACCATTTCTTTCTGTTACTCTTATCTGTACCATTTTTTGTACTTCACTTTACAAAAACATTGATTCAATTTTTCTTCCATAGGTGTATGTGTACAAACTGAAACTGTATTGAGACAAGCTATTGCTGAGCGTATCAAGCCTGTTTTATTCATGAACAAAATGGACCGTGCTCTTCTGGAACTCCAACTTGATAGTGAAGATCTCTATCAAACTTTCCAGCGTATTGTTGAAAACGTTAACGTTATTATTGCTACGTACTCTGATGACGATGGACCTATGGGTGAAGTCCGAGTAAGTAATCTGTTTCAAAAATTATGAATACAATTTCTTTAATGTTTCCTCTACCTATTTACATGATGATTGTTCTATCACAGACCTGTTCTGAAAAATTTTGACAGACAGTTAAGAACGGCCAACTGAAGTATATTAAATGTTGACATGATATGTAAATTGTGCAATTCAAAGTTTAACATGGAACTTACTTATGTCATCAGGTTGATCCAAGCAGGGGTTCTGTTGGTTTTGGATCTGGGCTTCATGGATGGGCTTTCACTCTGAAACAATTCTCAGAAATGTATGCTGAGAAATTTGGTATTGATGTAGTAAAGCTAATGAACAGATTGTGGGGAGAATCCTTCTTCAACCCTAAGACAAAGAAGTGGACTAAACAGAAAGAGGCTGACAACAAGCGGTCATTCTGCATGTATGTGTTGGACCCTATCTACAAGGTAGATCTTAATTTTTCTTGAAATTTCTCAATTTTACAAATTTGAGATCCTTCTGGCACAATAGCGTCTCTCTGCAGTGCAGGAGAGGTTTACTTTTTGAACGATAACTAATTCATGCACAATGATAGTGATGACAGTGCATTAACAGAAGGAGATTGAATGTGCAACAATGTTTAAACGATGTCACTGAGCCTCTATCTTTATGCTCAAAAGTGATAAGCTACGACACTGATGCTACATTTTTTAAAATAAATGTCAAATATTCATATTCAAACACTTTTGGACAACTATTTACATTAACTCTCTTCTTCTAGGTCTTTAATTGTATTATGAACTACAAGAAAGATGAATGTGAAGGTCTCTTGGAAAAAATGGGAATTGTCCTGAAGCCTGAAGACAAAGACAAAGATGGAAAAGCTCTCTTGAAGGTGAATAAGAATCTGAAAATTATAATTCCATTCAGAGGGGGGATAATTTATAGTCTTTATGATGAAAGTTCTAAAATATTTCTGACACCTCTTCTGAAAAATAATGAGGGAGAGTATGAACTCAAACTGAAGTTTCTTGCAATAGCTAATCTATAATCATGACATACTGATATACCGTTCTCAAAAATTAAGTAAGATCATTAATTCTAGGTTGTTATGCGAACTTGGTTGCCAGCTGGAGAAGCTTTGCTTCAGATGATAGCCATCCATCTGCCATCTCCAGTTGTAGCCCAAAAGTACAGAATGGAAATGTTGTATGAAGGACCTCATGATGATGAAGCTGCTATTGGTATTAAGGTAATTTTATTTATACAGCTCTGCGATTTCAGAAGTTTATTATTTCCATTTTTATATTTATCATTGTTTATCTTTATATGATGATTGTTCTATCACAGACCTGTTCTGAAAATTTTTGACAGACAGTTAAGAACGGCCAACTGAGAATTTTTTTAAACAAGTACTTATGATTGATAATTTGTAAGACACAAAATTATGAATATTGTATTGAATTCCAGACTTGTGATCCCAATGGCCCACTCATGATGTACGTTTCTAAAATGGTACCGACCTCCGACAAGGGTCGTTTCTACGCTTTTGGTCGTGTCTTCTCTGGAAAAGTGTCTACTGGTATGAAGGCTCGCATCATGGGACCCAACTACCAACCGGGAAAGAAAGAAGACTTGTATGAAAAAGCCATTCAGCGTACCATTCTCATGATGGGTCGTTATGTTGAGGCTATTGAAGACGTTCCATCAGGTAAAATCAATTACATATTCAATTTTTTCAATTTAATCGTATTGAATATTATGATGATCAAACACAGACCTGTACAGAAAAAAAAATGTTCGATAAATTGTTCACTGATTACAAAGTTGTATCAATTTATTCTAAGTTCATATTCATTATTTTATTTAATGCTGTTGAATGTTTGAATTATAGGTAACATCTGTGGTCTTGTTGGAGTTGACCAGTTCTTAGTTAAAACTGGAACCATTACGACATTTAAGGATGCTCACAACATGAAGGTCATGAAGTTCTCTGTTTCTCCTGTTGTGCGTGTTGCTGTCGAACCCAAAAACCCTGCCGATCTGCCAAAACTAGTAGAAGGTATTAAAAAGAAGTTGATTTTATTGAATTTGGAGTTTTTAAATCATAATGATGAGAATGCTTTGAGCACTGGGTTATGAATTACCGTGATTATCGTTGACAACCTGATAGATTATATGCAGACTAAATGATAGAAAAAAAATGTTGAGATGATCCATTGCTAAGTTGAAAAAAAAATTGTGCACAGGTCTGAAGCGTTTAGCCAAATCCGATCCTATGGTTCAATGTATCATTGAAGAGTCTGGAGAACACATTATTGCTGGAGCAGGAGAATTGCATCTTGAGATTTGCTTGAAAGATCTTGAGGAAGATCATGCGTGTATTCCTATCAAGAAGTCAGACCCTGTTGTGTCCTACAGAGAAACAGTTTCGGAGGAATCCGATCAAATGTGTTTGTCCAAATCACCTAACAAGCACAATCGTCTGTTCATGAAGGCGCAACCCATGCCTGATGGTCTTGCTGAAGATATCGACAACGTAAGTCTCGTATAATGTTTGGTATTTTATGTCATAATGGACAAATGAACTTTATTGAAGAAATTTTGATCTCTCTAGAAACTGATTTTAATTGACAATGATGAATGTTCTAAATTATTTCTGACACCTCTTCTGAATATTTGTGACAGATAATATGAATTGTATCTGAATTTTTTTACACAACGTTTCCAATATCACGTACTTGGTGAAGAATTTAGTACGGTTTTTAATAAAAAGATATGGTTGATTTTTAGGGAGATGTAAACCCAAGAGATGACTTCAAAGTACGTGCTCGTTATCTTGGCGAAAAGTACGACTATGATGTGACAGAAGCGAGGAAAATCTGGTGCTTTGGTCCTGATGGTACTGGTCCCAATATTCTGGTCGATTGTACAAAAGGAGTACAATACCTTAATGAAATCAAGGATTCGGTCGTTGCTGGTTTCCAATGGGCTGCTAAAGAGGGTGTATTATCAGAAGAAAACTTGCGAGGTGTTCGATTCAACATTTACGACGTTACGTTACACGCCGACGCCATTCATAGAGGTGGTGGCCAGATCATCCCCACGACGAGACGTTGTCTTTACGCTTGTCTTCTTACTGCCTCTCCTAGACTTATGGAGCCTGTATACCTTTGTGAAATTCAGGTAAGCAGACTTAACTGTATTTATTCAGTTTTGAATCTATTTTACAGTAATCTTATGAATATGAATTATATATTCTCTAAGAAGAGATAAATAAAAAATTTGATCATTTTCTTTGAATATTCAGTACGTTTTATTATAATGATGAAATATTCTTAAAGAGCATTGGGTTATGAATTCCTATGATTATCGTTGACAACCTGAATGAATTTTTTGTAATTGTATTGAAAACTAAATTTAAAGAATTTCTTCATAACACAAAAACATATTTTTTGTTCTCGTCGTACAGTGTCCGGAAGTCGCAGTAGGTGGTATCTATGGTGTACTCAATCGCAGACGTGGTCATGTCTTTGAAGAACAACAGGTGGCTGGTACACCTATGTTTGTTGTAAAGGCATACCTCCCTGTCAACGAGTCATTTGGCTTCACTGCGGATTTGCGTTCTAACACTGGTGGACAAGCCTTCCCACAGTGCGTCTTCGACCACTGGCAAATCCTTCCAGGAGATCCACTTGAAAGCGGAAGTCGCCCGTACCAAGTCGTACAGGTATGATTTTTCTTAATAATGATATATGATAACCACGATCATAACTGATGACCATGGCTTGCTTTTTGCCTTGTCATTTTTACATTCGTGGAAAAATAAATTGTTTTTTAAGTTTCGGTTTTCCAGCAATGATCTGGTTAGCCAGAATAGGGAAACATACATTTACAAAAGTTGAAGGAATTTGGAATTTTTTAAAGATCTTGCCTGCTTTAACTATTGACTAATATTTACAATTTAGAATTGAGATGATCCGTGAAAAACATTTCCCTTTTCGATTTTCTAATGTTCTACAAGAATGGGCATGTTCATGTATATTGACAATAATCTTTCATGTTACTATGTAATAACTTAATATTAATATAACTGAAATTTGTTTTCAGGACACCCGTAAGAGGAAGGGACTGAAGGAGGGTCTACCAGACTTGACTTCATACCTCGACAAATTGTAACCTCCATGGAGCGCATCATATTTAAAGAACTATTATTTTGTAATTCAGTTGATATCGCTGGAGCAGAATATGTTTTTACCATCGGTCGTTATATGAACTTTGTTCCTCCACGTAACCAACGTGGAAAATAAAAATTATAAATATAAAAGAAAATACGGACAATTGCAACAAATTGTAATTACAGAGCGGGAATGAAGGAAAAGAATTCTTACTTTAGTACGTGGAATACTATTTTATACATTTATTTAATTAAAATGAATCGCAATAAAAGCTACCAGTGGCTTTTGTTTTAGAAAAAAATTTGCCTCACAGTTGATGAAAGTTATTTTGTAATTTTTAAATCTCCTTCATTTTTTATTGTTCATCCTGGTGAGTTGTCCTGTTAGGAATTTCCTATCTGACTGAATAAACTGGATGATTCTACCAATTGTGATAATAATTATTTTTTTTTAATAAAAAGAAAAAACATTTTCCGTCTTATTTAATAAGATGCGACAAATGCAATCAAAATCAATTGAGCCATGAAACATAGTTTTATATACTTATTGTCAGTAAATATATGAAAGAACCAATAATCAAAACATTCTTCCCAAGGATAAAACATTTTTATTCACAAATATTTTATTATGATAAATGATACAATGGATACACATATTTTATTGTTTCAATAAATCTAAGCAACCGGCTTGGTTTAAATTTTTTATAAACTTCAAAAATTTTTATATAAATTTTTTCGTACTATTTTGATTCATATTTATATGAATTTACTCTATTATACTTATGCTTATTTACATTAATGAATAATTTATTTAGAATCTCTTATTGATGCATTTTTCTTTGCATCTTCTACAATGAAGAACTGGTATAAGAAACAATACTTAGTTGATACATTAAATTAATGATATTATTAACAATATTTCGTCTCAAACTAAATTATTTGTAAAAAATAATCCCCTCAAAATGGAAAAGTTTGAAATATTTACTTAATATGAGTTTTATTCTATTAACTAAACTGGATTGATAGTATTTTTATAAATTCCTGCAAGAGATTGTGCCGCTAAGAAAATGGTGTCTTTCCGGGAAACGCCTGTTAATGCACTATGCCATTCAGTATGAGGAACCTACAAGTGTGAAAAATTAAATTTTAGTACAGATTAGAATGAATATGTTTGAGAACTGAAACTACTTAAAATTTGATATCATTAAAACGAACAATAAACAAGTGAAGTAAAAAGTTTTGCATTAAGTTTTATCTGAGAAAAAGCAGTTGAATATATCAAAAATAATTTTTGGTATGTAGATTTCAAAAAAGAGAAAAAAAATTTATCTTTTTGATGATTTGAAACAATTTGTTCAAGGATATTTCTATTAGTAAGAATAATATAGTAAACAAAGTTTAAAAAATTATAAATTGTGCAACCTGAAGATTAGCACCCATTAAACTTCCTATAGTTACAGCTAATCCGTCTTTGGAATAGTTTTCTGGTGTTGATTCCTGTGCTGTCTCCACTATTTGACTGGGTACAGGTGTCATTTGCGTAAATGTTTGCAAATTGATATTCTGTCTACTATCCTCAAGAACTATGACTCCCAAATCATACCACTTGTCTTGACCAACTTCTAATATAAAACCCTCTACTGCTATAACTGGAATGTCTGCTGGTATTGAAGGATTTTGTCGAATAGCAGCTATTCTCTCTTGAGCAGCTTTTACTCCTGCAGCAAAACCAACTGGTTGAACAGCTCCAAATGTTGTCTCAGTTTTTATGCCGCTATAAATCAAGAAATAATTTTATGTATTTTTCTTGATACAAGTAACATTATCAACAAATTTTTTTCAGTAACTGTAAAGAAAATCATCCAGGAAAAGAGAAATGTTCTTTGTCAATCATTAAAATGAAATTTAATATAAACCTTATGCTTGTATGTATTGTACATACTCATTTTATTGACTGGTTAATTGATAATTATTAAGAAAAATGATTATTTCTATCTATTCAAATATATGATTTTTTCGAATCTAATAAAATGATTATCTAACTCTTGACCAATATCTTCAATACAAGTACTTACTTCACAGTTGCATTTCCAAATACATTTTGGAAAGCTTCACGAATAGGAGCCACTTTAGCATCCTTGTCAGATGCAACAATAATTTCTATATCTCCACCAGAATCTGAAATATATAATTCTAGAAACGCGCGAACATACATTTGAGGGTTAAATAACATTACTTTAACTGGTGGACAATATTCCATGGCCCAAAATAGTTTTAAACTCATTGTATGAAATCATTAAGGTTATTCATATTTATTTTCCCGTTTTCAAATCCCATTATGATAGCAAAGTTATTTGATTAAGAAAAAATATTAAACTCTGAAATTATATGTTGTATTACTTTTACTGATTAAAACGTAAATTATACTTGTGAGTGTTGAACTTTTAACACTGACACTCAAACATTGGCCAAGTTTAAATCAAACCTGGGCAATGGCCATACACTAAAAATAGATCAACATATGTGAACCAGTTTGGACTGCTATAATTGTCTCCCTGTCACAAGAGTATACTTTGATTTATACTTCAATTTTTTTCTGAGAGTTCCATGTGTAAATTTATGACAAGAGAAAAGAATATTTATTTAAAAAAAAAAATGGGTTGCTTGCCATGGACCTGTATTTGATAAATGTGAAGAATATGTTTATTCTTTATGAATTCATAGAAAAGTTACTATAATTATAGAAACTCTAATTTTTAGAGTTTCATATATTTTTGTATAATATAAAGCTAGCACTTACATAGTTTGTTAACATTAATTTTAATTATTAATGTTGCTAGAAATTTAAATCTGTCTGTATTCATTTTCAATTAACAAAATACTCACAAATAAACTCACGCATCTGAGGATCAAGAGTAGTAATCATGGAATTGACACTACTCTTGGCTTTTTCAGCAACTTTACTGACGAAATTACTATTTGCTACATCCTTTACCCATGTAAACAAACTGCCTGCTAGAGCCCCAGTATCTAATGTTGGGCTGTCAGGTGCTATCAGTACTTGAGGTCCTTTATCCAAGGGTGAGGATGCTGTTGGTTGCGTGCTCTGTACACTCTGTGGCAGCTGTGTTGGAGGTTTGACATTTTCACTTTTTATCAATTCTTGTGATGGATTTGTAGATCTTTCACTTGGAGCAGCAGACACTACACTTGTGATAAAACTAGGGAGTGCACTTGGCGGTGCAATGTTCGACAATAGATTCCCAGCAGCAACCTGTGTTGTAACAGCTGTTACTGTGGAGGCAGAAGCTGATGAAGCATTGACTGCATCTGAAAGCAGAAAAGTCCTTTATTGTCAAGAGAAACATGGAAATCAACTGTGCATCGAGACAAGAATGATGTACATAAATAAAAGGAAGACTGGTGAAATGCTGTTGAAATCAGGTGGCTAAGCGTCATAACACAGAGAGCAAGGCAAATTCGACTAACCGGTCTTGGGAGTGTCGGCGAATTCGTCCGTCTTCTTCTCGACGAACTCGAAGCTCGATTCCCCGTTGGATTCGTCGGTCATGTTGCCAGCCAACTCTTTTCAGCTCTCCGGGCGTTCTCAGATCAGCTGACGACTTCGACCGACGTCGCTGCTCAGGCTAATTAGTGTTGTTTTCCAACCAAAGCAAAAACGCGAAGCCCTTGCTGCTACGAGAAAGCTCCAGAGCAGTCAAAACAGTAGTGATTTGGTCGGGGGTGTTCGATTCCGTGCCAATGTATATACAATAGCAATACAACTGAAAACACCGAGTGTCAAGTCAACGCCACGTGATGACGTCGTTGAACGAGATAACTGCAGAAGATAGAGCGTATATGATATATATATAGGTATAAATGTAAGGAGTAGCTGGTTGCGGACGCGCCCGAACGCCTGATCAAAACATCAATCGCGTTGGAAGTTCAGCTTGCGCCTATGCGAATCGCGATATCAACAGATGGGTGGATTCGTGCTCTGTTGGCTCATTTCTTTTGAGTAAGTATAGCGCGCAGGACTGAGCAGCGAGCAGTGAAAAAAGGCTGGGGAGAGGCTGCAGTTGCTACAGGAAGTAGGCTGCACGGCTCGGAGCTTACGAATCGCTTAACACTGCGCATGCAATATAGGTAAGCAGCTGCAACAGCAACGTATACTTAATCTCGCACTGCCCGCAGCAAAATCGACTTTACCACCACGAAAATATTCAATCTAAATAATGCACTGTGTTGATAGCCCCATAAACGAGCGCCGGCACTGAATAGTTTTTGCCCGTTCACCTAGGCCGCCTACTATCAATCTTATCCTTATCAGTGCTGCATTGTTAATTGCCGTACTGTGTGTGTACTTTTCAGTGTATGGGTGTGAGCTGGAGTGTTGGCGAAGCGCATAGCGGTGCGGCTTGCGACATATATACAGGGCGAGGCGAGAGTTGAGAGCGAGACGAAAAACTTACTAGCTTGACAGATTGGTAAAAATGGCTGACGATAAAGAACTTCCGCCGCTTTTTTATAACGACGATATCAAGAACGACGTCGATCTCGACGATGATGACAGTGATATATTCGCCTCTGCCATACAGGTGAGACACAGTTCTTCATTTTCGCACCCCCTCACGACTGCAGTTTCAGCTGTTCCTTTGTTTGTTCGGTGTAATAGATCGGAGCAAATGCCATTTATTTGCTGTTTTTTTCCATAAATCGCCGTATATTACTTGCCTGGGAGGCTCTCACTTCGATATTCCATCTTTTATTTGACTACCCAACGACAATATTTATTCCAATTCGTTTTTCTCTATTTTAGACATTTTTTTACTCTATTCATATCAATTCACATTCTCATCAAGGAAGGGTGTTACTGTAAATTTCAATTGAAAAATGCTATGCTTTTGAAAATATTATAAATATCAAACATAATTAAAAACGAGATTGATCTTGATAACTATATTATGTGTCGTAAATACAAATAATAAATTCATTCTTGTTATCTGCTTTCAAACAGTTGCATTAACTTAATGCTTTAAACTACTATATTTTAGGAACATAATTCTCCGTACAATGGAGAATCATCAACTATTCAAGCTGAATTGCCAAAGTTATCGTTGCGCGATGCTGTTCAAGACAATTCTCTTTCAACACTTTCAAGTCCTGCTGCACCATCAGGCCCTCTCAGTCCCCCACTGGACCCAATGGGAGGTGATATTGGTGATTTACATGATGTTCCTATTAATGATGATGGAGACACATCTACTAACATTCAAAAATCTCAATCAATGGAAGAGGTACTTTTGAACTTTGAATTCCCCTCTTTTTAAGCATAAAAAATTTTAGTGAAATTTTAAAACAAATTATAATTGAAATAATCTTTGGGGCCACAAAAGTGCTGTGCTAGAGAGCATCAAATGGTAAAACATTATTTTATTCTAGGTGCCAACTGAATCTTCTGATATGTTTGTGGAAGTTATTGTTACCTCACCTCAAAAAATGGGTGATGGTATGGGATCGTATGTTGCGTATAAAGTTGAAACAAAGACAAACATTCAGTTGTATAAAAAAAGCAGGTTTAGTGTAATTAGACGCTTTAGTGACTTCCTAGGGTTGCATGATAAACTCACAGAAAAATATTTACGTAGTGGTAGAATTATACCTCCAGCTCCTGAGAAAAACATGATAGGTAAACATAAATTTTCAAGGATTGAGATTATAATACTGAATCTTCATCAGTTGCGTTTTTATGTGCATTTCAATTCAGGTACAACAAAATTAAAAATGTCTGGAGAGAAGAATCAAGAACAAAGTTCTGGTTCATCAGAATTTCTCGAACGGAGGAGAGCTGCCCTTGAACGATTTCTAAATAAGGTGGCAGTTCATCCCGTATTTTGTGTGGATCCTGATTTCCGAGAATTTTTAGAAGCAGGTGAATCTATTTAGTCTAACTCATTTATTACATTATTGTAATTTAGATAAATATGATGATTACTAAGATGAATATTTTTAGATATGGAATTACCAAAAGCAACAAATACCTCTGCTTTGAGTGGCGCTGGAGTTATGAGATTGTTCAATAAAGTTGGTGAAACTGTGAATAAAATTACCTATAAAATGGACGAAAATGATACTGTAAGATAAAAATATCTTCGTAAAACTTATAATTAATTATCTTCCATTATATTTAAAGAGTTTATCGATTTTAGTGGTTTGAAGAAACGGTCAATCATGTTGACTCTCTAGATACTCAACTTCGAAGTTTGCATGCGGCGGTAGAAACTTTAACGAATCAAAGAAAAGAATTGGCAGTATGTACAGGGGCCACAGCTCGATCTATTGCAGTTCTTGGACACAATGAACCAAGTGCATCTTTGGGTAGAGCTTTGGCACAACTAGCTGAAACCTTAGAGAAAGTCGAAATTGTAAGAAAGTCACAAGCGAATAGTGATCTCTATCAATTTGGAGAAATGATACGTGATTATGTTGCCCTTATTGGAGCAATCAAGGTATGTACTGTTCACGTTATGTTACATCATCAAAATTTTGAATTTATAATGAAAGCAATTACTGTAAATATTATCAATCATGGTTGCTTTAAACTAATGGAATAAGTCAGTATTACTTATTTATGATGAACTTATGAAACTATTATTTACAGAACAACCAACTTCAATTTATTTGATGTGTTATAAGAAAAATTAAAAAAATTTAAAACAAGCTCGATATTCATAAAAATTGCGATATTTTCAATAAGCTAAATTGATTAATCTTTTCAAACAGGACGTCTTTCACGAGCGAGTGAAAGTTTTTCAGAATTGGCAACATGCGCAATTGATGCTAAACAAGAAGCGTGAGCAGAAAGCTCGCCTTGAACAATCAGGCCGTAATGAAAAAACAAGCCAGGCAGCTACGGAAGTGATCGAATGGGAAGCTAAGGTCGAGCGCGGTCAAGAAGAATTTGATAATATCTCGAAAATGATTAGGATTGAGGTTGATCGGTTCGAAATTGTCCGGATACAAGATTTTAAGAAACAGCTCATGCAGTATCTTGAAGCAATGCTACAGCACCAGAATCAACTCATCAAGCATTGGGAAAGTTTTCTACCTGAAGCCAAGTCCGTTGCGTGAGTGTTTTTTTCCAAGTATTTAGAATTATCATTGAAGAAGAATTTGGTGCAAGTCTCAGCAACAAATGAATGAAATGAATGAAACGATTTTTGAATGAACGATGCATATTTTTATCGTTCAAATATTGCTTTTTGTAACGAGTTACTATTATTTTTGGATCAATATTGACACAGTTTCGAATTCATAGATTTTTTATGTTTGTATTTTATTACGTTCCAATGGCTGTTCTGTGGTATTTCTAGAGATAGATAGCATTTTTTATACATCTTTTTACTTTCAAAAATTCTCAACTCTGATCATCTGAAATTTATCATTAGCAAGTTTAAAAATTATACAAGTTCATTTTACAGTCCTAAAGTCATGTTTTTTCTACACTTACCACTAATAAATACAAAGTTCAAGTCAATGAATTAGAAAAAATGTTTAACACGGCGATTTTTTATCTAGGATGGTCTACAATAATTCTGTTGATTATGGTATGATCTTATAATCTGTAACAGTGAAGAAGGTAGTGCTTCAATGACGTGGTCATTGAAGCACTACCTTCTTTTAATAGTTGCTAATACAGAGTCATGAGAATAAATATAAATAAAATATTTTTACAATACCCATAAATTATTATTTATCAAAAATAAAAAGATATATAGATTATAAGTATTCTCTATTTATATTTCTTTTCCAGAAAATATTAGACTGAAAATGAAAAATAATCTTAGAATGTCTCAATATTGTTCCAATAATTTGAATAATTTTGAGTATCCATTCGCTAATTCAGTTCTGTAGATTTCATTCAAAAATTTCTAATGAATAATGTCTAGCATTGTTCATGCGGCTAGCTGTGGCAATGCTTAATTATGTATCTCTGACATTTATCACTATTATTATCATTATTATGATGATTATGATTATTATAATTATTATTATTATTACTATTATCATATTATTATATTATTGTGAAATATATTTACATTTATATGATTGCAATAATGAAATTTACACCGATTAATATTATTATATTATTTTTATTATTCATAGCAATGATATACATATATTTTTATTATTGTACTATACAAATATATCAATTAGAAATTGTTGTTAGACAATAAAGAATACTATCTTTTGGGATATCATCTCATAATATACCCATTCTTGAATTATTTGTGAATTTATTAATCAACTTATACAAATTTTTGGAAACAAGAATAAGAGCCACAAAATTGTGATTCTAAATGAACAAACAATAAACGAACAAATCTATGTAATTAATATTGTCACCATTACTCTTGAGTATATTTTTTTTGTTCCTGGCGTATTGTAAATAACTGATCAACAAAATTGTTCAATTTCAAATAAACTGAAATTCATCACAATAAATGTTCATCATTATTCTCACATTAAATATCACAAATAGTATGAAAGCCATCTTCAAAGATTGTAGCACTGAAATAAATTGTATGTACATTTGCATGCACAACATTATGCACTTAAGCAAGTGAGTCGTATGCAGAACTTTTTGTTTGTAATGAGGGAAAAAACAGCGTTTCACACATTGAGTAAAATAAACTTATGTTGAAAAATATCGTTTAATACCGTTGTAAAATGTAATTTCCGCACCAGTGTCGAAACATACTATCTAAATATTTTTTAATCGTACGGAAATGTGGAATGTCATAAAATACCGCTTTGAATTTCTGGAATTGAGTTTGCTTCGCATAGCGAGAGCGCCAAAAGCCGGGAGGAGATCATAACTTATAAAAACTAAACAATGTTACCCAAATAACGTAAATAAACGATTCAATATGCATGAGAAGGTATTCGTGGCTTCCTATCATAATTATCATTCGAATTGGCTTGCGACTGTGATGATTTAACGTGAGTAGAGACAATAAGACGAGAGTTACTGGTGTATTGACAATTGTTCATGTCATACCCGTCGTGCTGTTTTAGTTTTTGTTAAATCGTCAATGTTAAAAGTTAAGTCGGTTGATAATTATGAAAGGAAGCCGCGAATACTTTTTCCTGCAGATTAAATCAGTTATTCGCATGTTATTTGGGCAGTATTGTTCATTTTCATAGGTTATGTTACTCTTTTAGTACTAGTTTCTAGAATGCAAAAAAAACAATAAAAAGAGTTATTTGAGCATCCATGATTCCATACTCTTAATCAAGTTAACCCGTAAGTAGGCTTCTATAAGCGTTTACATTCGTTATTGATTTTTTATGTGCTATTCTATATTATTATTCGTCGATTCAAGCAACGAATATAGACGATTTTAGTAATCAAGTTAATTAGTAAAATGTAAGTTTTCGCGGTCGGAACTGCAGTCATGACATGACACGTGATGCTCACTGCTTATAGCTGTTCACTGCTAGGTGTTCAGCTCATCTACGCTCAGGCTTCAGTGATATCATTATAGACACGGAAATCTCGATATTCAGAAAATTAGTATTTTGGAGTGAGAGAGACTACAATGTACACGTACTGTCTAACCTCTCTCTCAATCAGTTCAGTAGTTTCACTCGTAATTCCGTTTTTCGGATTCCCGGTACTGGCTCCCACTGACGTCACTCTTCATTGTGTTCATTGAATGACAAGTAAGTATATATATATATATAAGACGACGCGTTCCCCCGACCGTTGGTTTTCTCGCAACCTGTTCTGTTTATTTTCTGCCTCTTTGTTAGATTCGTTGTTTTCGATTTGATTTCGTCTGGGAAGAATTTTCCTGATTGCTGCGAGCTTGAGAGAGAAATATATTATCAAGTTTACAGGAGTCAGTATCATCGTAGATTTAATGCTTGTGGCGGTATTTATTTTCTATATCAATTTGGTTTTCGACATATATATGAATATTATTTATTTTTATGGCTCATTCTCACAGAAATGGTATGTACTCTGAATGTTTTCGATATTCTGAATATTGAAAAGAAATATTTGCCATTCTGAGTTACACCAGAGTTCAAATTAACGTGCTCTTGCAGCTTAAACAGTAAAAATGAGATATTTTTTTTTTATGCTAAGCACCTACAAATATTCATATAATATTGCCGCAACGCGTTTCAAACTCAAATTTCCATCTTTCTACCGGCGTATAGTTCTAATGATCGATATATCGGCATATCGATATACATGCAATAAGTGCACGTAAATTTTTCTAACAACTAATATATTCATGCAATATACCAGTGACTGAAAAAAAATTTTTTAGGTTTTTAAAAATTTGAAATGAATAATGGACCTCAAAAACCATTTCAATTTTTGTCTATAAAAAGTACCATTTAAGAAGACATTTCATCTCTCGGAGTTTTTTCGTTATATGCGTACTATGAATCCGTTACACATTTTTGCATCAATGGTTTTTTATGAAAATTGGTATGCAAGGGTCTTTTGGGTCGCTCATTACAAACCCAGCCTCAGATTTTCAAAATTCAAAGTTGAGACTTCAAAATGATAGACAGAATACTTGAAAAGTCACTGAATTCGTTGATTTTTGTGTATTTTTCTGAAGCTTGTCTCATTTGTGAATCCTTGAAACAACTTTTCTCATGATGGATATATTCAAAACAACTGACTTTTCCCTAAACCTTTTATCTCTTCTATTATTGAAAGAAATTTGAAGAATGGAAGATAAATGTAATCAACGCACCCACCAAACGAGGATATATTAAACTAAACGCAAAAATTACGTCTTATGGACTTCTGTCCACCATTCAAGAAGGCTGTGTTTTAAATTCACAAGAGCTGAAGCCGAATTCATAATCAGCGACCAAAACATCCTCGTATACCAATTTTGATCAAAAAGCATTGATGCAAAAAATGTGTGGTGTAAAGGGTTAACCTCCAGAGTATCACGTCTCGATATGGATGGAGTTGAAAATTTTTGAATTGGCACCTTCTTCCTCCCAGGCGACAATATGCTTTTGTAAAAATCGGGAAAATATGAAAAAAAAAAAAAAAACAGAAAAACCGTGAAAATCTTACTGTAAGCAGTAAAATTCCACTGTAACTATATTCAAAGTAGATTTTACTTTATATAGTACTTTTATTTATAGTAGATATGATTGAGTGGATGCAGTTAACTGTAATTCTGGTTCATTAAACAATAATTATTGGTCGACGAACAATAATCAAATAGTAATTGAACATTGTTGAAAAAACTATAAAACATGAGAATTATTCACACAAATAGTTTATTTAACGATAATTATAGTAGTACTAACAAGGAGAGGGTACTACCTCCGGATGTCCAATCACTATGAAACTTTGTGAGATGGTTCATGGGTAGCCTAATAGCTTATATATGCAGCCACGCAGTCTAACGTTTCGTTTTCCCAAAGATATTCAATGAATTATTTTCGATTTTATGCATGTACATTATATCTATATATTCCTAAACCCTGGTTATAGATATACTGTACATGCATAAAACCAATAATGATTCTAGAATATCTTCAGGAAAACGAAACGTTGGACTACGTGGCTGTAGATATCAGCTATTAGACCACTCATAGTCCATCTCACAAAGTTTCATCGTGATTGGACACCCGGAGGTAACATCTTCTCCTTGTAAGGTATGTATGTACATGTATGTACCCAATATGCGCCACCTAAGCGAGAAGGATCCTACACCGCGTCAAACTCGAGAATTTTATTCCTTATAGGTGGCTGGCGGCAAATTAAAGGTCTACTTGATGCCTTCAATAATGTCAATCTAAATTTATTTTGGATTTTTGTACGCTGGAATACAGAATTTTGAAGAACAAATTTTTTTGGCGGAAAAGTGAGTGTACCCAATAACCCCATCCACGGAATTCTTTTTTCATCCGGTCTCTTTTTGTAGTTCTTTTGTAGGAGTCCGATTAGATGGTATGCAATAGAAAGGTCCATACTAAATACCTTTAAAATGAGCAAAGCCGCATCTGATTAAGACTTTTTTACTCTTGACGTATTCTTGGCAAAAATAACTAAGACTATCGATACGGTTGTAAGAAAGGACGTATGATGAAAACAAAAATTGAACGATGAATATGAAATACCAAGGAATCTAATGATACGTTGATCGATTGTTTTTGGTCTAGTCTAAGAGTATTCAAAAAATTCTCACATATCTGAGCGGTATTAGATCCAGTATCAGAATTGGTGAAAAAGTGGAGAAAATGAGCTCTAACAACTTGGGTGTATGCGTTGAAGACCGGTCAACATTTTTCTTTCGGCATATGTATTGCCGACAAGAATCTGTGCCGCGGCTCTACTCTAGACGTGCGTGTATGAAATACTAAGGATGGCGCATATTGGGTATAGCTGCTTATTATCGACCACCTTGAGCTAATTAATAGATAATTTGGTGGTGGCAGGTGTTTTCACCAACTTAACCACCGGGAACCTAAAGCCTTCCGCACCCCTCCCCGCAGACATCGATTAATTTCTTTCTCAAATTTTACTCACCAATCAGTGAGTCACTCCAGCGTGATCGACTATTTATTTTGGAGAGATTTTTTCTACACATGTATCCACCACAGGCTTATTGTCAGTCCTATGCCGATTTCAAATTTATTTTCAATTACTCTATTGCTAAGACAAAGCTTGATCAGCTGTACTTCCAAGTCTGAATCTCATCATTCAATATAAAACGGACTTTGGTTCATGTTAGATTCAAGAAATATTGAAGAGTAAAATTCGAAGCATGAGAATGTGAAAATAAAAAAACGGATGGAATTATACTTCGAATATCAATCAAATTGCGATTCTTATAGTGACATACGTGTATTGTTCAATAAATTCAAGTTATGAATCGAAATATGCAATCATTTATGCGGAGTATGTTATAGTGAGAGCAACTACATTTTTCTAGCATCTATCTATGTTCTTGATAATTTTTTTGATTTTATTTCATCTTGGCTTCTTCGTGTCGTTCGCATCGTCACTAAAATAATGAAACATCAATAACTGAATAAAAATAATTAATTTGTTTAAATTATGTTTCTATTAAGTATCCTGCAGCTAATAATATGACTTCCACCAAAGAAATTTTGAGAGACAAATTAATGACGCAATTCGGCTACGAGTTTAAAAGTCTACTCCAGGAAGAAGCAACAAAAGCTATTTATGAAGGTTTTTTTCATTCAATTAAACAATCAAAATTCTATAAGAAATTTTAAATCGTCAAAAAATCGCCATGGATCTATCTATATTGTTATTTGTTACGTTATTATAGGTAAGGATGTATTTATTCGTATGCCGAGTGGATATGGAAAGTCAGTGTGTTGGCAATTACCTTCATTGTTAAAAAAACACAGTTTTGCGATTATTGTCTCACCAACTGTGGAACATGCAAAGGTTTATTTTAATTTATATTCTTCTTTTCAATTCTTGAGACTAATTTTTTAATTAAATGATTTTTTGTGACCACTTTCACAGAGTCAAGTGAATTATTTGCAAAGTAAAGATATATCTGTCTGTTTGTTGCACTGTCGAACCAACAGTAAAATAATGAAGTTCATTATGGGGGAAATGGCTAAGAAAAAACCCAAAATGAAGCTACTGTATGTAACTTCTACTCAGTTTAATACAAGTTATTTTCAGGTAATTCGTTTTCCTCCAATTGTTTATTTCAAATAAATCTCTTAAAATACATTCGTCAACTTTGAACAACTTAGGCTAAATTGCAAAGCATGAAACGAGGTATATTATCTTATCTTGTTATTGATGAAGCCCATTGTCTCAGTGCAAATGGACATGATTTTAAACCTTCATATAAAGCATTAGCTGAATTTAGAAATAAGTTCCCAAACATTTCTATCGTTGCCGCAACTGCCACTGTTAATAATGAGGTAAAATATGGGAATCTCTTCATTAAAAAAAATAGAAAGTAACGAAGAGGTAAATGATCTTTCGATTTTTGTATACTTGTGATTTACAGGTGGAAACTGATATTTTTGGTTTATTGAAAATGGAAAATTCAAGCAAATTCCGATTACCATTACGTAGAAATAATTTAGTTTATGACATATGGATTACAAATATTTTACCAGATCCATTAATGCATTTGAAACTATTTATTGAAAAATCCATTTCAGTAAGTGACATTTCGGTATTATCAATAGATTTTATGAGTATTTTATAAAAAAAAAATTATGATATCATTCTGGTGTTGGTTTTATAGGATATCAGAATTATTTTCTTTATTTTTCACAGGGAAATAAGGATTGTGGTATCATTTTTTGCAAAAATCAAGACATAGCAGCGAGTCTTGCTAGAGCATTAACGTCTGAAGGAATTCCAGCCTTATGTTACAACAGTAAATATATTGATATTAATTAAATTAATTGTATTTCTAACTTTGACATATTGATTGAATTATTAACTCCAAAACGTTTTATGAAAATATATTTTCAGGAGCGAAACTAAATTGGAATAAAGTTTTAGATTTTTTGAATTCTGGCAGAGTTAATGTGGTTATAACGACAACAAATAATTTAGGCTTTAGTATTATGAGGCGATCGATCAGGTTAGAACACATTTTCTGAAAGTAAAAATAAACGCGTATATAAAATGCAAAAAATTGTGCTTTCAAGATCAATTATTTAAATTATTCCTATTACTTATTCTCAAGTAAATTTTTCTGATTAACTTAGATTATCAGAAAAGGTTGAAGATATTATTTCTATCGACCCTGATGAACTTTTTCATTTAAATTGCATTTCACAGGTTTATTGTTCACTGGTATAATGCACCTAGTATTGGTTGTTATTATCAAGAATCTGGTAGAGCTGGACATGATGGCAATATATCATACTGTAGAATATATTATGATTTTCATGAGCCCCTTGAATTCAATCGAAAAATTTTGAAATCAGATTCAATCATATCAAAATTCCAAAAAGAAGTCAAATTTTTCAATCAAATGGATATGAGTGAAATACAAATTACGTAAGTTTCTGAACTTGAAATTAAAAAGTTACTGACCCAAAAGACATAAGACAATGAACTAGAACCAAGTTTTTTACTTCTTCAGTTGTAGACATGCAGTTATTTCTGAATATTTTGAAGATAAAATAAGAATATGCAATAATCGATGTGATGTTTGTATAGATAAAGAGGCGGTGGTACAAAACATATCTCAGTACAAGTCGTCTTGCTCAATTGAATCAGATTTAAATAATTCAACAAAAACTATTTTTGAAGAATCACACATCTTGTAAGTATTGATAACTTAAATTAATTATGAAACATTGAATGCAATCGAAATAATAAGTATATTTAATATTAGAAAATCGAGGGATACTAACAGACCTGTGTTAGTAGAAAAATCCCATAAAAATGTTAGAGATATAGAAAATGTAATCGAAATAGAAGCTGACAAAGTATTGCAAAATATAGATAATCTTTCTTGTGAAGATTCGAATCGTTTTACTCCTGCCATGTCGATAAATGTACACTTAATGGAGAAAGATGGCGTGTGTAATGATAATAACACTCCTATAGACGACGAGAATTTACGAAATTCTCGTGGAAAAAATAAACCGATATTGAACAGGAAATTAGAAAGAGCTGAACATTGCAAATGCCCGCCCAGTGAGAGTGCTGAAACTACAATGAAGAAAATCAAAAACTTCTTATACAATAACGAGATGAGTTATAAGAAAGATCAAATTATCGCAAAGCCAAAGAAGGTAAGTTCACTCGAAAGTTAATGATTCAAAGATGAAAGTAATAATATCTAATGATTATTATTCGTTTATTTTTAACAGATCAACACTCCTCCAATTGCAACTAAAAAATGTAAAAATGAGAATGTTCATCCTACGTCAACAGATATATACTTAATGAATAAAGTGAAAGAGATGTGCAGGGATTATGATAACACTGCCTCACACTCTCGTAATCTAAAAATTTCTGACGAAAAGAATGAGCCAATAATTAACAGAAAATCAATAAAATTAACAAAATGTAAACATTACAAATGTCCTCAGAGCGAGAGTGCAGAAACTACAATGAATAGGATCAAAAATTTTCTGTACAAAAATGAGATGAGTGACGAGAAGTCATCCTCTCAAAAACGGCGTTTCGATGAGCATCACAACAATCAATCTGGGGCTAGCAGTAGCGATGATAGTGTAGTATACATTGGCGAAATAAATGACAAATGTGAGAAACGCCGTAAGAAATATTAAAGTATTTCTTTATCAAAAGGATAAAAAAAATTACAAGTAGATTTAACGTGCCATGAGATTCTTACTGATTTTTGTGAAACAGAGCTAACACTCTTGAGTTTAAACTATTAAAGGTGCAAATACAGATGACAATGAATGGATAGTTTTGTTTTGTAATAATCACAGTAACGACATCTAATCGCAGTTATTCACAAAATTATTCATTGTTTCTTGGAATGTATTTATCCGTCGAAAGTTGGCATGTCAGTGTGAAACTGCGTACCTATCTTCTTTCTTTTTATAAAATACTACAATTTCTTCACAATATTAGTTTACCCAAATAAACCTTCTACGATTAAGATGTGATCATCTGCAGAGCTTTTGTAAATTCGCACGTCTAGCAGCCGATTTTAAATTAGTTCCGATTTCATCGCATTATGCTCTCTTGCCGTACGTATGTAGTGTTGGTCTGCTGCATCGGTAATATAATAATTTTTCTTCGATTTATGTTCTTTTTCAGATGACTTATGATTATTTTTTTGTGTACATAAACTGCAACAGATTTATGAGCTAAATTATTATAATCTCTAAATGAATTGAGTGTATGCTACTTTGGTTTTAGCGTACGTGCGTTGGCCGTAGAATTAAGGTGAAATGCCTTCTGCATATAGATCATAACTTTCTCTAAAATGTATGCATATATATTGTAATTTTTATTATTATTATTATTACTCTCACAAAAATAAAATTCTATTCAAGAAGAGAAGTCAGTGTGTCGCTATAACAAGTAGATTTCTTCTCCCCCTAAATAGACTCCTCTATAGATTCAAGAAAAATCTTAATCTTGGAGGAAAACTTCTTGATACAGGGTCCATCTGATTTTTATTGAGTGCGTAAGTAAGAATTAAAGGATATTGAGATAAGCAGTAAATAAAAAGCGATTACGAGTGTGTTCAAGATGACATTCACGAGAATGTGAATTCCTACCTTTTGTGTTTTCAATCTTGGTAGGCTTACGAGTGCATCCGCAGTGATGTTAGCAGTTTTCTGAATGGTTTTCATGGTAATAAGCACAACTGCCGAGAGCAGTATTTATTGAGGACTACTATCGCAAGGATCGAACGTACGTTCTTCCCAGTGAGTTTATTTGCCTTTTTTTTTTTTTAATATGTATAGGGTAGATACTGCAACTAGTTCATAGGCGCTCTTAAATATTTTAAAAGTGGTGTAATACATTCTTTCATCTGAGTATTCCCAACAAGCAGTTTTTATTGACATGATAGGAAGAGCTTGAAAAATGAAATCGGATTTTTTCATTGAGTGACTCGAGTAACTTTGAACGATTCAGTTACAACACCACGTTATTTGAAAACTATATTGTATCAAAAAATATCCTAGGTGGTCCATATTACAAATGTGAATCTCAGCTGCCAATCGACTATTTAGTATAATAGACTTCAGATGCTTATTGTGAAAGATAATTCAGTACGAAAAATTTTGTATAAATGGGTCATTCTCACGAAAATAGTATCTCCCGTTTTCTCAACATTTCAAATATTAACAAAAAATATTTGTCATTCCAAACTACTTCGGCCAGTTCAAATTGGTTATATTATCTAGAAGTTTTCCTTTTTCAAATTATTTTATTTGCATTTTTGGTCGGAAGTCTACATCACATACTTTGAGTCCCAATATTCAATTGATTTTCATGGTTTTTCTCAAAAGTACTATAAAAAAAGGTTGGGGTTATTGTTGACAACTCCTAATCCATTATTCCTCTAAAATGAATTATGTCAGCAATCGATTAATAAAGAATAATTCGGTACTTTACCGACCTCTAAATTGAATCTACCGCTCATGAGATTTGTTTAAATCTGATTACCAATGAATTTCATCATTATTGCAACGGTGTTAATCATAGACTAGATGTGAGATTGAGTAATCCTGCCACTTAATATATATGTAAGTACTAGTTTAGTTTATGCTGCATACGTGCGGAAACCTTCCAAATTAATTTCTTGGGCCCACAATGAATAATTTTGATTCATTATTATACTGCAACTACCATTCCAAACGGGATCTTGTATTCCACTAGTAATAATAAGAGTTATTCCGTAGAGTAATGAGAAAGAATTTTCAAAATAATGGCAAATCGCTCAGCCTGAGAAAAAACTAAAAAATGTCTTGGAAAAGATATTTTTGCAATTTTTCACACCATTCTAAAAAAGTATGCATTCTTTCGAAAACTTGATAAAACCATCAGAAAGATTGAAGAAAACTAATTTTTGTTCTCATCGTTTTTCTCGTAAGTGCTTTTCAAATAAAGCTATTAACGTTCGAAAACCATATAATTAAGTTTTCCGAGTACAGATTCACTGGCATCTACTGTAATCTTGTATACTCCAACCTTTGAACGTTAATGATTTCGTCAAAATACCTACGTTTTTTTTTTTTTTGATATTCCTTTTGATGCACTTGTTAGATTCAAAATCAAATGGATTCTAAAATTGTTCCCATGTTATCACAGTAGTACGTGAAATTACCGTTATAAAGTGGAATGGTATTATATTCTTACTAGCCTATCAAGATGGATTTAGTAGTTATGTATGTTCACAATACATATACTGTACTAATACATATTGATCACAAGCTCAAAGCTATTATTCTTTTAATCTTTTAACGACTAAAAAAATTGCATGTAAATAGAGAATAATAAACTATTATTGCAGACGTTGAATATTCAATAAATAGTTTTGAGAAATGTAAAATTTCCGAAACTTCATAGTTTTATAAATCATTAGATACAAAAAATACTTCTTGGATAGTTGCATTAATATGAAATAATCCATGCGCTCCAAAAGAAAAACATCAGAAAGAAAATCCCCAAAAGACTCTATAATTAAATTAAGATATATATGATATGGATTCATTGAACATGATTTGATCATTCTAATGTATGCACAAAATGTTAATTCCATTCTTGACTGCAGAGATGAGATTTCGCTTTTCTAAAAAAATTATAGCCTATGAAAACAAACGTTCCATAAAAAATGATCAAGCGATTCATGAAGACGCACCATTATATGCTGTGATATTCAAGTTCTTTGACGATTTCCAATGATACCTTTGGATTGCGTGAGCAGTATATCATCGCAAATGTCGGTTTTCATTCTTACATTACTTGGAACATTTTTGTGTCAGGAATATATCAACATACTGTAACATTATTATTGACATAATTGTAAGGCTTCGTTACATCTATTTTTTTTAAGAAATAATCCGAGTATGTGTTTTGGAACAATACAAAATTGAATTATAATATTGATCAAAAACATTGCTAAAAATACTCAATTATTAGTTTGAATTAATTCAACGATTTTAAACTCAATTCCGAAAAGAGACGCTTCAACTCGATGATAATTATCATTTGACCTCCATTGTAAGCTGTTGAACTAGAAACTTTTGTTCGTTCCTCAGTTTCTCTTCGAAGAAAATGAATATTGTCAAATTGGTACCAATAGAGGAAGAGTTCAGAAGAAATCCAGAATTGAAAGAAGACGATCTACAGCATTTGAGAGATTGGTGTGCAAAGCAGTCACACTTTCCAAAAGTAATCAGCGACAATGTCCTGATATTGTTTTTACATAGTAATTACTACCGACTGGAACCTACAAAAGTCACGCTCGAAAATTTCTACACTTGTAGGACGCATTTAACAGAATTTTTTTCAAACAGAGATCCTTTAGGTTCGAAGGAAGTTCGTTTGGCGATGGGGACGATGTAAGTTTTTTCATGATGAGTTTAGAACCGCCATTTTACAATTCATTATTTATTAAATTTTTACGGGTGATATATTTTGGAAAATCAGGCTAGTGATTCCGTTAAAAGGGAAAACAAAGGAAGGCTACAACGTTGCGTATAGTAGACTGATCAACTTCGATCCAGACCGATTCATCTACAACGATGGCATGCGGCTGTTCAATATGATAGCGGATTTGTGGATATTGCAAAGGGGCACGATGAAAGGCCATGTAATTATTATTGACATGTTTGGAGTGCAGATGGTGCACGCGCTTAAACTCAATCCCGTGGGCATCAAAAAGTACTTATTTTACCTACAAGAGGCAGTACCTCTTAGAATTAAAGGCATGCATTTCATGAACACCAATTCTGTCATGGACTTTATCTTCGGCCTGATGAAGCCCTTCCTTAAAAAAGAACTGATGGATGTGGTAAGATTATATTATTTCTCACCATAATAATCAACTGATTATCTCTGCAGTATACTCATCTGAATTTGAATTTAATATTTACACAAAGTTGTTAATCAGCTTTGTTTATTTAATATTACTGTAATTTCTCACAGCAGTCCTGTCATATCCTAATTAACTAAAAAATGTACACAGTTTATTATAGATACTGAGATGTTGCAAATGAATTTTCATGACCATTGGTTATTTGTAAATCGAGATATGAACGAGTGATTATTAACGTATTTTTGATTTATTTGTAACATACCATCAAAACTTTTGACATTTCAATTATTTTACCTGAGTTAAAGTTGCCAAGGTTACTTAATCAATTTGTTGAATATCTTTTAGGCATTTGTGGATAACAAAATTGGAACAATTCCACTTTAAAATGCTAAGAATTTTTCTTTCATGCGCCCTTTAACCGAGCTACTGTTACTTTAATACCTACAATAATAACCAACAGTACACTACATTGAAGTAAAACTATTTAGGCACATACCCCAGTGGTGATACCCTTTGGAATGAAAAAATAAATATAAGTAAAACTAGTTTGTGAAGTTTGAATTTATACATCCCGTATATTATTAAGCCGTGAGTTCAATAAAAGCACCCATATTAGTTTATTAGCTGGTACCAGGTTCACTTGTCTATGCGAAATATTATTCTCACTCAGTGATGTAATGAAGTTTATGTCAATGGTTTATTGCAGCTTTACTTACACCCTACGCTTGACAGCCTGAAAAAGCACATTCCAATTGATATCCTGCCAAATGAGGCAGGTGGCAATGCTGGTCCAATGATGGATTTGTACACCCCGGTTTTGAAGGACATGGAAGATCACCGGGAGTTTTTCCTTGAAGAGGAGAAATTAATGCGCGTGGATGAATCGTTGCGTGTTGGCAAGCCCAAAACCGCTACAGATCTTTTTGGTATTGAAGGAAGTTTCAAAAAACTTGACATTGATTGATATTTCTACTGGTAACGATATGCGATAGATAAATCATCGAATTCGGTTACTCTCCAATCTACAATGTATTATTTGTAAATGGACTTAGAAGCGATATAACTTGAGTGCAAGTTGTCTTATCCACTACATGGATAAATGTAATCATTAAACTTTTTAAATCAGTCTTATCTAATTATGGTTTGTTTTTCCATTTTTCATCTCAGTTCCCTCACAAGACGTATGAATGTGGTTCATTCTGTTTCTATGAAATTGAAACGATTTAACATTTTCTCCTGAAAAAAAATCTATAAACACCCCGTCAACAGAGTGGAGTGAGTCGGTATTGTATTAGAGTTTTGTCATTATTTCATTAGTACATCGTGTAACGAGCGCGGAAAGTTGCCAATTGCGCACGCGGGCGCGTTGGACATGTTGCCCAAGTAAGCTGTTAGCAACTATACCGTGCGAGTTATTCATACTATTTTTCTTCGCGGGCATAAACAATGCTTTATCGCGTGGCAGTTTCGTGGGCGCAAAATGGGTGATTGTGAACTCCGTTGCGATAGTGTCATTTCATAATGTTAAAGAGAGTGTGACGAAATGACATTATGGCAACAGAGTACAGAATCACTGATTTTGCATCCACGAAACTGCTACGCAATATATAATTTTTCGTGCACCCGTGATGAAAAATACTGATACAAAAATAAAATACAACATAAAATACAACATAAAATACTGCTCAGTACTAGGGAAAAAGATGATTCTAGGCTCGTGTGATTATCACGTTCGCTTCGTTCGGGTGGCAAACCTCGCGCGTGCGTGTCAAGGATGACCAATTAAGACTTTAAATTAGTTTTTGATAGATAAATTGATGTATGTATGTACATACATACATACGTAATCTTCATCTTTCAATTTCTAAACATCCATTATTCGCTGCATAAATCCATTTTTGTGATAAACCAATTTTTGTTACTCTAATGTGATGCATTATTGAAATATATTAGTATAGATTTGGTGAGAAAAAAAGTGAATACATGATTAAAATTACTTTATTTCAATCGAATTACTTATCATTCGATACAAAATGGCGAGTAAATCCTGGTTTTATATCCATGAATAATTAAATTAATTTATTCTAAAAATGAAAATCTGAATTTTTTGTTCAATCTATAATAAAATATTGTAATTAAAATTAAGTTATAGCTACGAGTAATGTTCGGTTTTGCGTAATAAAAAATAGTTTTAGGTACATACTAAAAGACTGTATAGATCATGTACAGTATGTGAGTAAGTACCTGTATGAACAAATTTTCCCCAAAGTTTGATCAATTTTCAGTTCTTGTAATTTTCAATGTTCGATTGAAAGTCATTTCCTTCTCAGACACGAGATTATTAAGCATGAATTATATTTATTGAGATATATATATATTCCTAAGATAATAAAAAATATTAAAAATTTAGCTTCTAGCAAAGTTTCAACTCCCGTAGTGTAAGATCAGATGCAATATATATATATATATATATATATATATATATATATATATATATATATATATTATATATATAATTGTATATAAATTGCATGTACTTCTACGCGTACAAAAAAATACGAAATACATCAATTTCAATCTCAAAATGATTCGATTAACTTCTCCTATTGTTCACTGAATATTTTACCGCCTATGTTAGATCTTCAAGGGGCTATGGGATTAAATATACATTTATAGCTCATTTCAGTTTTTACAGAAAATGATATCTTCACCGTTTTGTTATCTTCAAAAACGATCTGGAGTTAAGGTACAAAACGAGTATTTCAGTGTCTATCGAAACTCAAGATTTCACTATAACAAACCCATGCATCATTCTGCAAGGAAAGAAAGATCTTAAAAGAGGAAAATTAAAAATTGATCAATGAGCTTACTTCAGTAAACTTAGAAGAGGAATAGAAATTGAAAGCTTTTTTGTGCCCTTATACAGTTTACGAACTGACGAGGTTGGGATAACAAAACGCCGAACATTTTTCATTCGTTATAAATATTTGATTGAGCTACAGATTTAGTTCTGTACTCTTCTAATTCATCAGATTCATAAACAATTCATTTTCATTTTTCTAAAATTTTCTTTGATTTCATGTTGAAATAGTGATTGTATAATGAATACTTTGTATTTTGTATTAAAATGTTACAGCAAAGAAGAATTTCATATTCCCAATATATTTTAAATACATGCTTTTACATCGTTTTAAATATGGTAAAGTTTATTTAATAACATCACAGATACAATTATGTATGTACAATAATTAAAAAGAGGAAATTCAAAGCAGGTAAAGCTCGAAAACAAAATCACAAGATCCCCGAGAAAAAATATTAATTTTTCAAAATATTCAAATTTAGATGCACAACATTTCTTCAATTCCGTCTCTTAATTAGTAAAATATTTCAGAATATCATTGAGTACTTGCAACATTAGTGAATTTCTTTGAATTTCCACTCTTTGATTATCCGAAGAAACAATCTTCGCTCGATGCTCCATTTTTTACTAAGTCCCAAAAATCAGAGCTCTCGATTAATTGATCCTTAAAATAACTATTGTTCTTTAGTCCAGGGATGGATTTCAGATTCTATTACCACAATAGTGATACATCTGTCTTTACCTCTGACGAGTTGTCTTACATCTCTCTCACCTATTTCGTATATTTTCTGTCTCTTACTCTTGAACTTTTCTCCTCGTTGTTTGTCTTCATGTTACAAATTGTCTTCTGACGAGGAAAGTTTATCAAATACGTAAAGTTTCAGTTGAGCATCGTGTCTCTGAGCGATCGGAGCAGAGTCCGGTTTTACTGTTTGAGAGGCGCAAGGCGGTTCAACGGTTCGAGGTAAAAAGCCACGATTCAGATCGGGCATTGAGGCAGTTGGATCCTTCAGGGGCACTGTCACTTCATGAAGTGAGCCAGTTGGTGAAGGTGGAAGCACCACTTTTTCTGGAGCATTTTGAATGAATATCACTCTGAAAATATAAATTAGACATATTTCAAATACCTATTAGAGTTGTAAAATAAATTTTGAACTATTAAAGGAGTATCCATCAACACCTTGATGATATTTATGATATTAATGCAAAATCTTACAATAAACTGCTTGCACTTCTGGGCAAGTCAGAAATCAATAAAAAGAAATCTCATGTTATATATATAAAACATGAGATATATTGTGCTGTGCACCCTCCATAATTCAAATATGTGTAAACTGTCGATCTTTGAGGGCCAATCTAGAGTGAATTTTCCCTTTTCCACTTCACTCTGGATTGGCCCTCAAAGATCAACAATTTACACATATTTAAAACATGAGATTTTTGGAGTTAACTGATTACATGTATTATTGTTGTACATAAGGAAAAAAGTGATTCATAAAATTCAATTTGATAACTTTCATATTGTTCAATTACGATCGTAGTTTTTAAATAAATTTTCCAGCACTCAAATGATTAAGTTCTTTCATCATAAGAAGTTTGTAATATTTTTACCTATTGAATGCTCTCCATCGTCTGCACAGCATGATATAAGTTGTACATTGAATATACATAAAGACTAGCCCTCCAGTAGAACCTATCACAACAATAATTAGTTTCATCCAGAATCCCCAGTCGACAAAACCTCTGCGAGCTTCTTCAACTGTTCGTTCCACTAGTACATATAATGACCAGGCAACACATAATGCTGCAAGAGCATGGAAAGCAACAGCACACCACAGTTTACGGACCTCAGGGGCTGACATTTCCAGTTTCTCCCACTGTAAAAAGTTGATAAAAAATGTTAATAAATTTTGTTGATTAATTCACACAAAATGCATCATATGTATGATAAACATCTATAAATAAAAATGAGTCAATAAGCACATCATTATTTTATATCTTATTCATTCTCATTGCATTGTTTACTTTTCAAATATCAATTCATTACTATATTTTTCCAGATATTTTTTTTCCTCATAATTATTTTGTCTTACATAATAATGATAAAAAATTGATTACTTCTAATCCAAAGAACATTAAATCATTTTATAAAATAGTTCTTACCTCAGTGAAAGGCTTTGTCTTAGCATGCATTATGAATGTGAATTTACACAATTCACAGGCACGTGTGTCAGATGCCTTTATCCATTGTTGAAGACAAGCCTGATGAACGTAACGAAGACTGCCACTGCAGTAACATGGGGCCAAAAGAGGAGCACCAACCTCGCTTTCACAGTGACAGATCCTTTATTAAAGCAGACAATTACTCAATCATTTTTTCTCATATAAGTAAAATTATTTATTCACATCTGTGTAATTTCATAGATACAGTGATTTTTATTTAAACATGAATATCTTTTCTTTGGTGGAGCTGTATAAATTTACTGTTGTGAATCTTTTGAATTTTGAATAAATTCTCGATATTGAACTATTTTTTTCGTTTTTCTCATCAAAATAACACATTTTTCAAATATTCTAAATTACTGTTTACTTACCGACAAATGTCATGATTGCTCGATGACAGTGTGCTCACAGATGAGTGACAATGATCTGGAATAACTGTTACAATAGGTGCATAAGTTGTATCCTGTAGAGGAAAGAAACATTAGGTAATAATCTTCTAATCATGGTATTTTCTGAATGTATAAGCTACTTGATAAGGATAAGTAACTTATTTTGTAAAATATTTATAATTATTTTCCTTGTATTTGACAGCTCATTGAATATGTCGCTGAATCTGAACTTGAATTCTAAAATACACAGCTGTGTTAGTGGCAAGCAGCCAAATATTTTTGAATAAGTCATGATTTTCTGCAGCATTGATAAAAATATAGAAAATGAAACATAGCCTTGATTCCATTCAACCAGAATTAATAATAATCAACGAGTAATATTCATTTTCTTTGAGAAAAACAGCAATTAACACACAACTAAGCACAATCTCTGTTGATACTCAGTTATCTTATGACCTTTAAATATGAAGCATGTCTTTAGTAACTTGACACTATACACTGATGTTCTAACTATATGAACAATGGATGCAGTAAAATACTTGACAGCTGAACAGTTTTTCACCAACCCATGCTTCACTTCAATATTTACATTTCAGTATAATTCTCTGTGTCAAGTTATTTTTATGTGACTTGGTTAAGGTCAGTGTGCATCTTTGTCAATTTTATTTTAAGAAATTTTGCATTCCTTTATTTTATTATATTGATTTTATACTGCTGAAGTGCTTCTTACAAGAGATGTGTTAGAATATAATAAAAGATGAGTTGTAGTTAACATATAATCAGATTTTATGAGTAACTGTACATACACATTATCACTGTTAAATAAAATTAATTTTATTATATTTTTAATATACTTAAAGCACTTGAATATTCATCATTACAAAGTTTCCATTGTATTATCCTATCAATTTGTAATTTATTTGAAAGTATTTCCCGTCGTAAAATCGACGGATGAAACTTATTTATAACTCATTGGTGCATGCGATTTTGTCGTATGATTTTTCGGAAACATTGCACTTCCGAAAAGTCGTAAATAAATAATGAGCAATTGGATATTGGTTCCGAACAGGTAAAGATATTTCAATGGAGCATGAGCTTGAGAAAAAACTGAAGTGTAATGCAGTATAACAATGCAGAGGTAGTGATTAAATGAGTGTCAAGTGCATATATATATATATATATATATATATATATATATATATGTATGTACATGGCTGGATGGGGTATGACTGCACTCAGACTTTTGAATTTGATGTGTGATTGAGGAGAGAAAAGCAGGAGCAAAGAGAAGGATTGCATTTAGTCGATCGGTTGAAGGATGCAACACACAGGCTATAAGTCTGGAGCGTCATCTCCTCGTGAGGATGAGCCCTGGATGGAATTAAAAGAAAAAGTGTGGAGCACGCGCGAGCTGCACGCACGATACAAAGTATGCGCGCGTGCGAGAACAAAGGGGTGGTCTGTCGCGGAGAGCGGAGGAGCGTGTCAGCTGTGCGTGCGGGGAGAGATAGCTACCCTGGGAGTCCACTCGGGGGGCAGGTCGGGGCGGGCCGCCGCGCTGTTGGCGGGCGGGTTCACGCTGATCTGGTGGACGGGCATGGCGGGATTGGCGGGGCGGTCGTCGGCGAGCATGTCGTCGGGGCTGCAGTCAGCACGGGCCGGGGCTGGACTGGCCCCTCCTCGGGCTAGGCTGCTCGGCGGCGGCGACTCCCGCCAACTCGGGGACGAGCCTCGCGGCGGCCGACTTCTCGGCATCGGCTTTCCACTGGGGCCTGGGCCGCAACAACGGCCTGCTCATCCTGCAGCCGCTCGAGCTCGCTGACGGCTCGGGCCGCGGACGCCGCCGCCGCGGCGCACATCGGCGCCCCAAGCTCAGCTCGCCCGGTCCATCGCCGCTGGATCCGCCGAGCGACACTCGCGGCCGCTCGCCTCGCGCGCGCCTTCGGCTCGGAGAAGAGCTGGCCCGCGCGCGTGTCCGCCGCCCCGACGAGACGCACCTGCAGCCCGACTGCGCGCCTACGAAGCGCAGTTGCGCTGCCTTGCGCGATGTATATGTATAAGTACTTGTGTGTTTATCAAGTTGCCGAGCACGGTCCAGCTTGCGAAGCTGCCGACGCGCGACTGATGCCAACAGAGCCGACACTGCCAAAGTCCCAATCACTCATATATGTCACTCGCGCGCGCGACTACCTGCAGCGACCGCACCAGCGACTACTGCGCGGCCTTATAGGCCTGCTGCAGCTGCTGCAGCTGCAATTCACATACATAGCATATATATATTTTGGTGCGCGCTTGCGTTCGTTTCATGCCTCTATATATATATACTTAATAATGCGGCTCGCGCGCCGTCACGTCACGTGACTCACGCACGCCGCGCACTAAATATATATGTATGCTTTTTAAATGACCGCGCTCGCATGCTCTCATCCCCCGGCTCTTTAAACGCGCACCTCCACGAAAAATAACTACCACCGACCGCGGCCTCACTCTGCGACCTGGTGCAGTAGTGGGCAGTCCCCACATGAACATTGTCGAATAACACGACTTTCGTTCTCTTCAATCACTATATCTCACTATAGTCGGGCTTATTCGGCAGCTGCATACTCGTATCGCGAATCTCCAATTCATTATACAACAAATATTCAGCAGTTGTAAATGTACAAAGGTTTCGTTGCGTGGTCATCAGTGTTTCTCAAGAGCTACATATTAACCATTTTTCCTCGCGTATATAAATACCCCAACGATGTTATGATATATACCAGAACAGGATGAAATCGAGTTATTTGCAGATAACTGCTATATAATATAGATTCTTTACGTCATTATGCAATATATTCAGTAAAAACAATGATGGAATACAAATTTTTGCATTAGCTGACATTCACGAATATAATAGCATTACTCTATAATGTAGACTTCATCAATAATTTAATTCATTTTAATAAACCAAACATAACTCATTTAAAACATGAATTCGTCACAAAAAGACGTTTTCATTCGTTCTCTTCCTGGTTATAGAAGAGGTTTGATTTTTACAGAAAGCGATTCTCTTTGAAACCCTTAGAATTTTTGATAGCGCTTATTTAAGAACTCTAGATATTTATTATTGCACATGTATCTCTCTCAACGAAACGTTCACGAAAAAAAAGTATCTGATATTTCTTTAGTAAGTTCTCGATAAACAACCAAAAACATTTATTTCATTCAAACGTAGATTTGTCAATTATTTTCTCTAATGAAATATAACTTTACTACGTATGTATTTCTATCACAGAAGAATTTGCTTTCAGTTGTAACTCAATCGGAACTATCGTTGATTAGATCGTCTCATTTATAAATTCCTTGAAAAGAATATCTAAACATTTCTATAATCATCATTTCCTCGTATCGATTCATTCAGCCTTTGTTCAGAAGCTCATATTTCATTTCATTGAATAACGTGTGCGTATTATTGATTTCTTATTATATTAGCGAGTTTGACACAAGTTTTCTACTTTTCAGCTAAATTTCAGTAAAATTAATATCTATACTTTAGACGCTTCTCTCTTGTGACATTAACGAATTTAATAATTTAATTATAAAATATTAATCTGAATAGCAGAACCTTCTTGCAGAAAATTTAACAGACCATAATCACAATCATTTCCATTGTTTATGCAATCTCAACTAAAGTATAGAAGAAAATAGATTATTATTACGGAAATTGAATGGAAAATATCAGAATTTATATAGATTTATTATTTCAAATAAAATGTATGGAAAAATACTTTAATAGTAATATTTTTTCTTCATGAACATGATAAAGATTCTAATAAATTTATTTGTTTTTTATATAAGGATCTCAAACTTCTCATAAGGAATTAAATTAACTTTCAAAACATTTTTTCAACAATTAATGTAAATAACCTCTGAAGTGAACATCTTATTCCAATATTTCTATAGCAATTCTAAACTTTGTTTCTCATGCATATTTGATTATCAATATAGGTCAATTCATATATCATGAATGTATATTAAAAATAAGAATTACTCTTATATTATATAATTTATTATAATTACAAGTTGTTTACAAAAATATTTACATTAGAAGTCTAAGATGTAACTTTAATTACTTAAGAATTTATTGACATTACTTTTGCACATAGTATCAACATTGCGAGAATGGTTAAATTAATAAATAATTTTTAATAAATAAAGAATATTTTGAATGTCTCATTTTTACAATTGAAACATTTGATCTAAATATGATAAAAAAAATATGCCTTTTGAGTCTAGTTGAACATCAAAGTCAAGTCTAATCCAACCACATACTTCAGATATGAAGTCGAATGCACTTTGAATATGAAATTGATCTTAGGCAGAGTGAACATTTTTTCTTTGATTCTGAAATTTTCTTCAAACATTGTAAACAATAAACATGACCACAAGGAGTAGTCATTGCTTTAATATTCTCATCTGCCAAACTCTCTAAACAGATTGGACAGTGTAAACTTTTTCTGCATGACATGGATGTATTTGGATTATAATCTTTCATGGTATCGTCAAGATCAATAACAATAGCTGGTTTCCTACAAGAACAATATATTTTACATATTTATATATGTATATACTTATAATTTATTTGTTAAATAAATTCTCATATGACTCACAAAATGTGAATTAGATTTGAATTGTCAATTAACTTACTTTTGGCTTCGAGGCTTTTTACTTCTATTATCTAAATCGATTTCTTCTGAATCTCCGAATAACTCTAATACCGATTCATCTTGCAATGCATAATTTGTCCTTGATCTTCTGAAGGCTATATTGCAGGGAGAATCTTTTGTTAAATCAATTATGTCAACAACTGGTTGAGGTGAGGGTTCAGGCAATGGTCCAGGCAACGGTTCAGGCAACAGGTCAGGCAACGGTTCTGGCAATGGTTCTGGCGCTGGATTTATTGTTCTATTTCTTCGAGTTCGACGCATAATTGCTATGGATTTGGGTAAAATTTCAGAAACTATTAATTATTCAATTCTTTCAAGATTTGTTGAAATTAACTAGATTTTTCTATAAAATTATGAGTAAATTTTGTATAAAAAATTAAACTAACCTAAAGACTTTTCAAACACACTCAAGAATGACCAAATTTTGGTTATGTTAAACCGAAAAACTCAACGAAGAATATATAAAGCACTTATAGAAAATACAAACTGAGTAATCGAATACGTGATAAAATTGTTGTTTTATACAGAAAGTATAAGATGCTCCTATAAAAAGCCGCGTAACCACAAATTTGTTTTGATCCGATGGCCGGACGTACTATTCTCATTGTGTATACATATAGCCAAACAAATCCTGGAAGATTTTGTGTCGCGCGTGTTTAACGGAAAGCCGCCTACAGGGGCTGCTGCAGGGCCATGCAAGTTGCAACATGGTTGCAACCATCAGCAGTTTGCAGTGACTCGCGGTATGTAATCGGTAAGGTAGGTAAGATTGACTTGCTGGAATTCGGAAAACCGTTAGTAATATTATTATTGTGAAATGATGATCTCTGTATATATAAGTATAGCATATTTGGTATGAAAGAAGAACAACAACAATACATTAATTTGTCATGTTTGATGATTGGAAATTTAATTATTTTGATAATCAAAAAAGTATGCAACTTTTTTTGAAATCAAAAATTCTCTTCTAATTTCGCACTAAAATGCCAATGCTGTGAATTGCGTTGTTGATATATATATATATATATAGAAAGGTATCTGAATTCTAATTCTATCTAAAGATTTCCTCACATGGGAAATTATTTTATTGAATAATATTTCATGAATAATTTCTCCTATAGGTTTAATTTTTGTGAGAGACATTTTTGAAATTCTATTGGCCTAATTTTCTGTTCACTAAAACTTTATTTTGAAAGAAGCTGAATGAAGATTTATAACATATAACAGAAGTGAAAAACGAGAGAAAACAAACTGTGATTTAGCGAGCTTAGTGAACTGCTCCAAGTTATTGAAAAAAGAAAGAAACATGAATTTTCTTGAGTAGAAAAAATAATAGATGCAGGTATATAATAAATAAAAATATCGTTTAAAGTTATATCATATTAATTTCCACTGCTGTCAAATTTACTATTACAGTTTATATGGTTTTATTCTATTAAATCGTTTAAACGTATTGTTATTATTATATTATTATTATTATTATTATTATTATTATTATTATTATTTAATGCATCTATCTAAAAATACAATCTTTATAAGATACCATGATTATATACTTTATTCAAATTATGTTGATTTAGTCTATTCAATTCATGAAATATTTGAATTACGATAAACAAAAAGCCGGTCGTGTTTGTTCAGAGAATCGAATTTTACTACTAACGATATTCCATTTCAATAGCTAACTAGTAGATGTCAAGTCTACGAATCATTATACGATGAAGTCCAATAAATATTAAAATAAACGCTTTGATCAAGTTTGAATGAATCGAGAATAGCCATTGTGGAAACGCGATTAATGAAGAAAACAAGATCAGTGTGATAACGATTGGTTGTTTTTTTTTAACTCGTTAGTTTCTTGCACTTGTTGCACTGCTTACATTCTAGGCCATGGTCCTCGGTTTTATCACACTTTGAGCAGATTAGACGACCGCAAGGCAATTGGATCAATGATCTCGATCTCGAACAATACATGCAGGACTCCTCTTCATCGGAGCTGTTGCGCCTTTGCCTTCGATGACCAGCATCTTCGCGCGCTCTATTGGCTCGCCACAGTCTAGATGTCTCCCTTGCACTTTGTTGCTATAAAGTAATATAATTCATTCAAATCATTATTCAGTTTCAATAATCGTGAAGGCTGCTAGTTGTTACAAATCAAAATTGTATTATACCCATGTTACAGTTCATACTAACTACTAAGTTTCGACATAAAAATGTAGTATTGAAATCGTAAATTTTAAATTCCCCAATTGGATAAGCTTATCGAATAAAGAAATTGTTATCTATTCCAATGAGCAATCCACGATAGAATAATTCGAATCACACATGTATATATGTATTCCAACTCACTTCTGGTGAATCAAATGAAGCGGAGGCACGGGATGAGCATTTTTGCGGGGTGTAATATTTTATAGACACCGGCGACCGACTCCGATCTGCAATAAGCAAAACATAACAATCCCAATTGTTATAAGATTGATTGTGAGTTAATGAAATCAATAATAAGAAACCCATGATTCCCAGAAGGGAAAACAACATTTTCGAATCAAATATCAACGTTGATCAATTAGGTAATCGCACGACGATTACTCGTCCAAACGAGTCGTACATGTGCTGGATGTGAAATTAAAGAAAGCGAATAAGAGACAAAAGGGAGACAGATATCCGACCTCTTGGACGAGATTCAGCAGACTTGCAGCAGCCCTCGCGCATCATCATCTTCAGTTGGATAACGGGCTTGGCCACCTGGATGAGGCCGTTCACGTGGGTCTCGAGCTTGTCGTAGATGGTTGGAGTCTGGGTTTGGGGCAGCTCTCCGCGCGTCGCCCCCACCATCTCCTCGTCCTTCGACTTGTTCTTGAACCAGGACTTGGGGGGCACGGGGATGCCGACGTTCCGCATCCCATCCAGCACTTTGTTTCCAGCATCGCACATGGGGATGCCCACGCCGACCGCCTGCATCCCCTTTCCCAACAGATCAGCCGCCGGACCCGTCAAAAAACTCATTTTCTTTCTCCAACCCGAGCACCTGCTCGTCCTTCCTAAACAAATCTCTCGACGACAAGAAAAAAAAGAAATACCAACGAGGCTACGGGGTTTTCAATGAATCTCTCACGACAACTTGCGAATGACTTTTTCACACGAACTAAATCGAATTAGTGAGAGGTAAATGAAACCGCTTCTCGGCAATAAAAGTCACTGAACCACGGTCAAAGGACTGGGCGATGCTAATGTAGATCCGTCGAAAGTAAATATAAACATCTTCGTAAGTGATTGTGCGGTCGTCCAATTACTCACGGACACTCGGTAGGAATCAATTTGATTTTCGAATTCAACTGACTCATGCTGGCTGCATGAAAAAATATAGGCGTATAACGGCAAAAAGACATAGTTAAAGTTGTTTTAAATATTGCTTTATTCAGAAAACTGACATTATTTACAAATATGCAAATGTTTTTATTTCTATTTAAAAAATGTAACAGATTAAAATACAATGATTGAGTATACACAAGATCTTAATAATCCATTTTCTGATAAAAATATAAATTCTCCTTTTTTCATCGATCCATCGTGTATCAAATTTTCAACTAAGCATTATCGAACTTCCACCGATTTCAATTGGTCAGGGAAGACTAATTGTTTCTAATAATACAATCATGATTTTGTTTTTAATAAAATTCTTCAAGATGACGAAAATACTTTTTAAATTTAAAATTAATAATACTACTACCCTTTGAATTCATATAAAATGAAATCATGGCATCATAGCTTTACTAAAAGCTCCACAATAATCAAGTAAAATCTTGTGCTCTTAAAAACTTAACAATATAATAATTCGTAATCTTTTAATATCGATATAATGGAAGATATCGTTCATCAGTCGTGAGTGCCTTAAAAATTCTTAAGCTTCCTTAAAAAACATCGTGTAACCGACGCCAAAAAAATTTGCGACAAAACTCACGCATGTACGCAAGTATCTCCGGTATTATAGTATGCTCCTTTCAGACGACGCGTTATCTAAAATCGTCAATCATATTTACAATACAATAATATTCTTAATCTGGTTAAAATGGTAGGTATACGTGATACTATCGTAATAACTATCGCATAGGCACGTAATGGACGGTTATTCTCAACTTTACAGCGAATGCAGAAATAATTATTTATAATTTTTCCAATAGTCTACGTATTTTAGCGATGGCAAGATTTAAGGCATGTTGGCGTTTTCCATAGTTTCTAATTCAAGGCACGAAATTAAATTATGATTATGCTGCTTTACCCTTTTATCCCTTATTAAGCATCGGCAAAACATTATTCTTAATGAAGACTATACATTTTCATCTAAGTAAAAATTAAGAATTGAACCTGGTTTCCGGGTATTCTTATTACATTACTAATGCTTGTCATATTTTTGTCTCATGTACAACAAGACATCTAAACGAATGATAGGAACGAATGTATTACATTTTCGTAAGCGTGACTCGTAGTTATATAAAGAATTATTGCGAGGGATAATCTCCATAATTCTGACCATTTCTGGAACTGCGATGTCGAAGTAGCGAAGCATCTGCAAGCGAGTAAGTTCCTGGCTCAAAAACCGGCGGATATTCGAGGCCTGGGTAATCAGGTGGTGGTGATGTTGGTGGTGGTATATAAGGTAATGTTGGAGGCCCCATTTGATGCCGTGGATTCGGCCTCTTTTGGCATAAGGCAACTCCGCCCACCATACACTAAAAATTCATTGATATCTAAGCAATTCTGCTATCAAAAAATAAAATTACACCGTCAATTGAATGATGCTTACTTTCGGAGGATGAGATATTGGTATTTCTGAGTTCCAGTCACCCGCTGAACTTACTGAGCTGAAGCTCTGGTTAAATGTTGGACACTGGCTTGCTGCACTACAAGAACTGTAACTCTGGCTAATGCCACTATCTCCAGGGCTTGTATTACTTGAACTACTATTCTGACGTTGATGTTTATCACCAAACAAAGCTCTGTGTAATCTTGGAGAACCTTAAAACCAAATAATTATTAATAATTGACAATGAAATGGATTAAATATTAAGTCCATGGGATTTTTACTATGAATTGATAATCAAATCAAATTCAAATCATAGTAAATTTAAATAACGGTTAAAGCATACCAAGTAATGTTTTTTGTTGCTCACGAGGCATATCCATCGCACTTTGTTTCTGTGGACTTTTGTTGCCGAAGAAGTTTCTCAACCCTTTGCCACTAGACTTCTTCTGTTGATCTGTTCCTTTGTCGAGGTGCATTTCAAAGGCGGCTCTCATGCCATCCTGTTCAAAAGGCGATGAGGGTATGGGTGGCGGTTGATACTGAGCAACATTTTTAAGCCGACCGGCTTTATCGACATTAAAGTTCCGTTTGTCAGCTGAGCGTAACGACTCAATCCAATTGCGTTCTGGGTGTACGACGTGATCTCGCCGCCGCCGATCAGCTACGTTGAAGCTACCGTTGCGAGCTACAGAGCATTCTTTTTTCGTACGTTGCATTGTCTCCGAACATGATTGACATGCTAAATCTCCACTGGAGCCCGAGTGACCTGTACAGAGAATTCTTATGAAATTCCGAAATAAAATACTGATGATTCATTTTTTTAACGTTACGATTAATAAGATACAACAAGGACAACGTATTCATAACTTTGTATATATTTACCATCATTTCTCAATAATCTTCGTGTGGCGTGCTGGAAATCGAGATTTTGATTACTCGTCTCTACACTTCTTGCCCAAGGTTGAGGTTTTAGTCTCTCTCCATAATCCAAAGTCGAGAATCCGATCGGATTATCATTAACTGTATTCGATGGATGATGGGAGACCTCTCTACTGGGTACAGTTGGCGAATATGATTGATGACCTTCATAATTATTGTTTGCTGGAGGTTTTTTTTTCTGTAAACAACTTGGCTCCCAAGATTTTTTGTGACTTTTTGATTTCAATGAATCATTTCTGCTGCTACTACTACTAGCTTCGCTAGAAGCAAACGAATGATTGGACGAATAGAGATCGGTTCTCGTATGATTCGGTGGTGGAGGTGCTGGAGGCAATGTATCGTCACCATTTCTTGGAGAGCCGTAGATCATGCCGTTGTTCTGGATGTTCGAATTCACCGGGCTTTCGGTAATATTTCGGTGTTGAAAATGCACATGGTCATTATTTAAAGGTGTGAAACGAGCGTTGTTATTTAAATTGTTATTGCGTTGACATTCTTCTTCTTGTCGAGAGAGCATGAACTCTTCAAGAGTTATCAGACCTTGCAATTCTTCTGGGCGTTGATTACGATTTTTGACCCTATTCAATAATAAATTTACAATATAAAATTATACATATGATTAATCAGAAACGTAACCGAACTCTTTCTTCACTAAACGTTGTTCAAACTCATATTCTTTAGATCAATTGTTTAATCGTAACGTTTTTCATTTCTCATCGATATTCAATATTTATTTTATGTTACTCGGTACGTGAAACAGCATTTCACGCATTAGTGCGTTTTTTAAAAGACCTTTTTATGATCCCTCATAAAATAAAATATCGTATCCGATTTCGATTTATAAGTAATGAATCTAAAACCATAATTTTGGTTGTTCGGTGAGTAATCACGAACAATGAGATAAGTTTCCTCAAATTTCATGAAAATATATTGGAAATTGGCACGGGAGTAATTAATTTTCTTCAAATTAAATACAACAAACATGAATGAGAAAGATTGATAATGTTTTGAATTCATAAGAAGAGAATTGTTCACCTGTCTGTCGTTCGTCGATAATCCCCCATATCTTGTGAGGAGCTCAGCACATCAGTTGCACTGTGGGATGTGTTCAAGCCATAAAACGTACTGCCAGCGATAGTCACTTGTAGGTCTGGTGAACTCATTTTCTCAGGTTTTTTATTAGGCGTTGAACTTGGCAAAACCCTTCTGTAACTCCGGAACTGAGCAGTTGGCACAGGAACGTTCTGAGTTCTTGCACCCAAAAATTTCAAATATTTTCGATCTAAGCTAGCACCGGTCATTTCATGATCTTTAACACTGGAATCTTTTTTCCCTAGTTTTTTAAGTGAACCAAAAGTTTTTTCAACTAGTGGTCTTGATTCTGTTGGACTCTTGGTTTTGCTTTGCTTGCTTTCACCATCACTTTCATCTGTCTCCGTGAACATACCGCTCGTTCTTTCAGATCCAAGTGTCGCTCGATTAATAGCATCCAGCCAAGTTGCAAGAGTGTCTTCTATGTCAGCCGCGAAGTAGAATACGGTGCCAGTATAGTAAACTTTAAAAGCGTGTTTGCGAGATTTAACTTCGTTTGCTTGAGAAGCTGTGAATCCAGAGAGCGCAATGAGACAATCTGCTTTAGTACTTTCTTGAGTTTTAAATCTGCAAAAATGAATTCATATTCTTATATTTTCATGTAGGTAAACAATAAACATGAACTAATTACATAAAACATAAAATTAGAATGAGTACTTTAGACAGCACACAGCAATTGAATGGTGCGGCTACGAGCCAATGAAAGCAAGTTTTAATAAATCCGATAACACTAATAATTAAGTAAATTTTATTAATAAATTTTATTGACAAACCTATATAAAGTGGCGCCATTCAATATAAACCATGCTCTGGCCCATGCTCCACCTGCACCCCGGCTTCGGTATGTTAACCAGCCTTCCAATTCTCCTGGAGCAACGTCTTTTACCGAGACGTTTCGTCGTTCTGAAATACCATACAATACATAAATAACGATACCCGATTTTTATTTCAAATAGCTCAATATGTATCTTCAATATTCAAAAATTTAACAGAAAAATATATTTTACTCACTGGCTAAAACAGTATTTCGTTTTCTTGCACTTCGCGGGCTGCTACTTGCTTTAGCTGAATTACCATGTAGTCCAATACTTCTCGCGACCATCATTGCTCGGTTTACCATACCCCGTTCGTGGGTCTTATCCTTTTCTAAGCTTCTCATTTTGCTGTCTGGCGTAGGAGTACTGCTACTCTGTGGAGGCTGGGCTTGACGCGAGTAACATACACCATCGGCTGCATCCACGTTTGGTAGCCAATGATCAAGTTTATGATCAGATATCGAACTATTGGCACTAAGTGGTGGTGTGAATGCGCCTTCCCTTGGGCTGGGCTCTGGAATTTGAGTATAGCCGTAAGGATCGACCAGAGGTGTAGGAGTAGACGTCTCAATGTCATGCCGAGGTGTTGCTGGCTCATCAATAAAATCCGTCGATTTTTCAACAAAGTCCGAGTAAGTTTCGATGCGATCACTCTTTTGTCGTTGTTCTGATGAGATTTTTTCGTCTCTTGGGTACACTTCTGGTGGAACGTCAACTTTCTTACAGTCTCGTTTGATGCTAGGTCTTTCAGGAACTTGGGGTTTGTCCTCTTGCAAGGGTTGACTCACATTAAAATTCAGAGGCGCAGGTTTTGTGAAATATTTTCTAGGAGGTGGTTCTGGAGGCGTTAACCTTGGCTTGACTTCTGGTTTTGCAACGATTTCTCTTTTTGGGGTTTCTGGTCGAACAGACGGAGTTGGATACTTTACACTAATATTCTCAACCAAAGCGTTCTTATGAATTTGAATGTTTGGCGAAATAGCTTCAATCATTTGATCATTTTGATCGGTATTATCTTGAATATCGAAGTATTTTTCTTTGTTTTCTTCGATGGGATGCGCAGAAGTATGTTCCTCGTTTTGTTTAGGTTGAGGTTCGTCATCTTGTCTCGTATATTCAAGTAGCGCAATATCAATAGTTGCGACGATGTCGCTAGTTTTACTTAATGTCGGATCGTAATCACTGCTGCAGCTTGTAGTGCCTCCTTCGATATAGCTACTTGTCGATTCTGATTTGTCTTCACTGCTCTCTCTACTTGTCGACTCAACACTGTTATTGCTATCATTTTTTGGATGGATTGTTTCGTTATTATCAGTATTAGATTCATTTAGTAATTTGATCTCATTCAAATCGTTACTGAGGAAATTACTCTCTTCATCAGTGTCGAGGTCTGTTGTTATATTACCAGAGTCAACTTCCAACTCATCTAGTTTATCATTGACGTCGACATCGTTGACTTTTATATGAATATTGCTTTTTTTTGTATCTGAATTTGTTGATGGCTTAGGAGGACTTTTCTCAGAAATTTTTTCGCAACTGAAAACAATAAGTTACATTGGTTTGATTTATTGTTTTATCGTTTGGTTTCTCTATATGAACACCATATGTCAATTTGAATATCATCGTTATTTTTACAATGATATTTATAATATAATAATATTATAATTATTGCCGTACCTTTTACTGAGATTTTTCTCAATGTTGATGATTTTCCTAGCCACATTCCCGACGATTTTCGTTTTATCGAGTTCAAGTTCATTCTTCACATTTTTCGGTGTCGTTGCTCTATCACTGTGTTCTTCAAGATCCTCGACGGAATCGAAGAGTCGCGAATCAGTCTTATTAGAGCCAGCGGCTCTCGCTTTTTGTTGCTGTTTGTGGTGTTCATCAAGAGCAGCTTCGAATTTCTTTTCGATGAAGTCGTCGTCCGACTCAGTTAGGTCGTAAGCCGGTGTACTATGACTTTTATCGAGCCTTCCTCGGTCCTTTCCACGTGCAGGCACAGTCGAGGGAGACTCTTTATTACCATTCTTTGAACTGGAGCAGCTAGTATTAGCGTGCTGCTGGAGCTGACTATCTTCTAAAGGCACAATTTTATCACTTTTTGCATTATTGCTTTCGTTACTCTCGGAAAATTTGTCATTACTTCCTGAAACTTTAAATACTGAATGTTCAACGCTTGTAATTGGAAAATATTGTATTACGATAATAAGAGCAGAGAGAATGTAATTGAATGGAGTGTAATGAAATTCAAATGAAAATAATGAAAAAGAGTAATCATCTGTGACAGTCTCATATACTTAAAAATTAAATTAATTTTTTAAATCGTCGAATAAGTTCTTTCACAGACAAGAAACTTTTTATATCGAGAAATTATTACTAAGCAGCTTGTTCTTAATACTGAGTCATACGAAAGAATAGATAACTTTTTTCTTACGATAAATATGCACTACTTTCAAAAAATTTTACTATCAAATTTAGAAAGAAGTACTTCCTACTCTATTATCATTTATATGAAGTGCTACCGTCATGAAACAGAAAGTTTTCCTCAATCTGTATTTAATATTAAGCTGAAATTTCGCAATAGTTGAAAAACCAATCGCGCTAAAATTTCAAGAAACAAGAGACGCGTCGACAAGTTTCGACGCGCGAGTGTTCAAACGACGAAGAAAGTCTGTCAATAACAAATAACTTTTAGATGACTCACCAGAATCGTTAGCTTCGTGCTGTCTCGCTAGCGAAATTGGATCCCTGTAATCGGACTTGTACTTTAGCTCGGCGGCTGGCAAGACACCGTCCTGGAATTGCACCTTTCTGGCATCAGTCAGGGCGGTGGAGGACTTGTTGGCGGGCCTGTGCTCGATGCCCAGGCAGGTCTGGGGTCTGATGCTCGGCGAGGTCTGGACTGTGTCGAGGCCGTGGGCGCAAGAGGCGGCCTTGTCACGCAGTTGAAACGTCGTGATGTGCTCGTGCTTGAGCTCGCGCCATAGTTGCTCAATGTCGACGCTGTGCTTGGCTGTGGGCGAGGCGCCGGTTATGGTTGCGCGCCTCTGCACCAGGTTGCGCGGCTTCGCCGAGTAGAGCCGCACCGACGAGGGTGGTTCGATCTCACTGTCCGAGTCACCACTGCTGTCGTCCGTAGTCATTGTGTCCAGCATCGAAACCGTGTCGAGGATCGAGGCTGGCTCGGGTGTGGGAACTTTTGGCGCGTGCCTGTTAACAGTTTTCCTTTTTATACTGACATTGTTGCAGTTTTTACGATTATAAATTGCTTTTTTATTCATTGTGCTTCCCTATTGTGATCCAATTATTATTTATATCAACAAGCTCGATTCCTAAGATATAAAAATACATTCGCAAGGAATACTTCATTTTCAATCATAGTTCATTTCCGTTCAAACATAGGTTTTGGAAGTACATTGAAATTGAGTTTTAAGATAACAATTTATTGGAAAGTACTTACCTTGGTAATGGCATTGTGAAATCAGGAATGGTTAATAATTCTGGCCTGGGAGAGGGTAAATTGTTTTGCCATCTCGTTGCATATGGAGTTTTTTTATTGCTGGGTAATCTATATGGTTTGATGTAGATCTGACCATACACCTTTGTATGTCTTGGCCTTCTTTTTAACGTTAGAAGAATTTCAGCTGGACTCTCGCGAAATAGTTCTAACACGTTCTTTCGTTCCCAGCCAACGACAGTCTGATAATTAACCTGGAAAAGTGAGTCATGGAATTTGTCATTCATGGAATAGATCACATGACGAAACTCTATTCAAGGTTCATGAATAATTGCTTTAAAATTGAGCTTTGATAATAGAGGATTGCTGAATATACACATAATTCTATATATAACAGAATAATCCTGATATAACAGAAAGCTATCATTAAAATATTTTAAAATTGATACTTTATTTTTATTTATTAAACAACATTTTAATGACATCAAGTTGAAACTCAAGTTATAAATGTATTGGAGAGCTTAAAATTTATGCTAATTTTACCTGAACAATTTCATCTCCTTCTTCCATTTTCCCACACTGATGAGCAGCTGATCCAAATTTAATTTCTGCGATTTGATGAGCCCCATGAAAAGATGGAAGTATACAAAAACCCTACATGCACAGAAAATGTAATGTATTACTCTTTCATGAAACAAAGAAAGATACTGATGAAATGAAACCATTTAGTCAGCATCTACTCTATCGCATTTGTTATCACAAGAGGAAGTTGTAGCCTTGTCATTATTCAATGTATATAGTAAGGAAAGATACAGCTTTGGAATACAAAAATGAATTTTAATTAATTTCACATTAAAGAACTATTTTGTAAATGAGAAATGAAAAAATTTGTACGCTAGTCTATTTTTTAATATTTTTTAAGTTAAGAGGGTAGTAGACATATTGAAAGATTATGAGAATAGATGAAGAGTAAAATAATTCCACAATTACTGAAATTTGAAATTTCTACTTACCAAGTCATCACCGGGTCTTTTCTTTAAAGTAGCCAAATCTAAACTGGAGGGCTGGAGAATAATTGGATCTGCAACATCTTGAATGATGTAATCAGCCAGTTTGGCCATCTGTCCACAAGTAGTACGGATTTCTTCAATTGGTTTTTCGGCAAATCTGTCTCTCTGTGCACAGGTTGCCATCTCCAATGATAATTTAAGAAGTTCTGCTTTTTTGTCATTGTAGTCAAGTTGTCCACTAAAAGGTGGTCGATCTAACCATCTCACCAAAGGTTTTACTGCTGTTATTATTGCTACTACGTCGGATAAAGTTTGTGTTGTGACAGGTTTTGAGTCTGTCTGTTTTGATAATTCATTGTGTAGACTATGGGCCTGGCAAGACAATTGCATTGCCAGCAGTTGGAGGTTTTCTCTGTCCAACTCATAGTGGAAGTTTCTGAGGTATTCAACTGCTTCAAGTATAATTTCTTGATGACCTAGCTTGAATACTCCAAGGTGCTCTAAGTCTTCGGGTCTGAGGTTTAACAACTGTTGTCCATTAATGGTATGGTTCATAAAACTATGAACATACGGGAGAACTGAGTTGTCTAGTCCTGATAACAAATTAAGTTTATTTTATTTATATTGGTGACGAAATAAGTTACTTTATTATAGTTGTGAATACACTGATTAGAGATAATATATTATAGTTGATAGGAAAAATAAAATCATAAATACAAGAGAGAATCAGATTTAAAAAAGGATAGCTTGTTCAACATTAAAATGAATCAATAATTTTACGTGAACAGTACGTATATTGAAAATCTCATTACGAGAATTTGAATTAATCATAATAACACTAGGTGAATCAACTATCTGTTTTTCTTTCCAATATGTGTTCTAGTTCTCGTTATTCTCTCATGAAAGATCGAGAATCCATTATATTTTGAGGAATAGTTTTCGTTCTCGATTGTTGCGAACCGCGAGTGCCGTGATATTGCAAAAAAATAATTGTCCTGTTAAAATTGGTGGAAAAAAAAGAGAGAAACAAGAAGCCGCGCGACCGAGTGAATCATCGTGAAGGTCGACGAGCATATACAATGTGAGTAAATATACAGGTAAGTCCAAAATCGCGAGAGCCGAAAGTGAGCCGCTTGGATAATGCGGGATGCAGGTCGGAGCCTGCGCATTCTTGGGCCTTTCACGAGAACAGTTCAGGCGCAAATGTACAAGCTCGCGAGCAAAGGGCAAAGACCCAACGGGACGTAGCATCAGCGAGCAGCGAGCGAGGCAAGAAGCGAGTATATATATATATATATATATATATATGTATTTATGGGTATATATATGTATGTCGGATGCGGCGCGACAGCAGAGAGGAGGAAAAGTGTGCGTGCAACATAACGAAAGGGGGCACGTACAACATACTTACACACAGAGCGATTGAAATTCGCGCAGAGGACGACGCGGGTTTAACGAGCGGATAAATTGGCTCGCGCAAGATAGCGAGCGCGCGGCTTTGCTCCGAAAAAAAGAAAAGAGCTGCGCGCGCGAGCGTTGACGCACATACGGTATACATACATACATACATACATACACACACGCACGCAGCATGCACATACATGTGTATATATATATATATAGGTATGAACTTATCGGGCGGATCGCATCATCGGCGGCGCGGTTTAAAAATACTCGCTTTCGGAGCGATGCTGCGCGCGGCTCGCGCTGACAAAGAGCTGCACCAGCTCTCGCGTGCTTTTTCATGAATGGCGCACGCTCTCGCTTTTAATGAACGAGGCGCTCGGTCATCGGTGCGCGCGCGCGCGTCAGTGACGAGGGGGGTCGGGTTGGGGGAGTGAGGAGGAGCGAGAGAGCGAGAGAGACAGAGAGAAAGAACAAGCAAGCGCATAGGAATGTCGGGAAAAGAGACGGCACTTTCCCACGCTCGATGCAGCGAGCGACCGACAAGGACACACGCACGGCTGTACTAACACACGGGCGTATGAACGCACTGGCCCGCCGCGCGACACACGGTGATGATAATACGGGAGAGGTTTTCGCGCACCTTTCAGCCACTCGCACACTTGGTTGGTCTTCCACTCGGCGACGTTTACATACGCCATCACTCGCCATGACCCATTCACCGTCTGAGGAATTTCGTGCTCGTCTGCGCGCGCGGCGGTGGCGGTGCAGGCGGCAGACTGCGGAGGAGGATGCGCGCGGCCGCGAGGAGGAGCGGGGGACAGCCGCAGTGTACGCTGTACAGGCGCTGCACTTGTTGGTGGGCTCGCGCGCGCGCGCACTAAGCCTCTTGTTGTGTATGCTCGTGTATACACACACCCTCCCACACACGCACACCACCACCACTCGGCTCTGCACACTGCACCGTACGCGCGCCGCGGCCACTATGAGCCGCACGTATATGCAGCTTTCATGAATGGTATCGACGATTATCGACCTATGCTCGCGACTACCCGCGCCGTTGGCAATGAAGAAATCTGCTTGGCTTACGGTTGCACAAGCGCCCACGAGCGACACCGCGATGCTCGCGCTTGACGATATCAACTGGTGATCGTTTATTCCATAAGTCCCCGAGTGTGTATGTTCACACTATTATTATCTGTTCCAAGGATCATTTTCATGTTTCCCATGCGGCACCTTGAACTAATTGCTTTGTTTCTATGATTGAATTCAGAAGCGCAATAACAGGCCTTTCAATTATAATCTTAATATTTTTCAATTTCAAATGAAACTCAATTGGTAGATGTGGATGGATTTGATCTGTGTTTTTTAAGATTAGGATTCACTTTTGCAAGCCAACTTACGCGTGAAAGAGTGATCGAGAGTGATCGAGAAGGAGCCGAATTATTATTTTCGATATTCTTGTTTGCTACGATCTTCGAGGGCCAATCCGTTATATGAAGTTAAATAAATAAAAAACTCCATACACATTCATCTGGCCTCATCATCAGGCAGTAAAAATCAGGAATTACTATCATTATTAAAATTGGGAAGTGGAAAAAACCGACTTCCACTATCATTGTCAAATTTATATCTGCGATAATTGTATTATTTTCCATAATATAAATTTCATAAAATATTTCATACTTACTATAGTCAAATTTAAAATTAAGCTCTCCATGCCCGAGATTCGAGAAAAGCAATGTCACGTGCATCAATGAACGGCGGCTCTAAGCTCAGCCTAGGATGGACACTGCAAGTTCCAGAACTTGATTGATGTGACGGGACGTTCAATAAGCAAAGCTCGAGAAAGTTCGATAGATATTTCAAGAAAGTCAAACGAGATGTGACGTTCAATTTATGGGAGTTGAAAATTTCAAATAGCGAAAAAGTTTGTTGGAAAATGTATAAAGTATATAAAATCTTGATCTGCACAGAAAAAAAGAACGATTACAAAAAAAAAACATTGCTCGAGATCCTGAAACATCGAACCAACGCTTCCGTAAGACCCTTCACAGCGCATGATAAGTTTCATCAAGTTTATACGATGTACGAGACTCTGGAAACAGATCTCGATGGGATTTCAACAGTTAATCTCTGATATCACATCGTGAGGAGAGTTGGGAGCTCGTGTTGGGAGCCTCCGCAAAAAGTTACACCTCCAAGTTTTTCTTTCAATTATCCCACGAAAACAAATAGGTTTCGGCTCATGTGAGCAAAATTCAACGATTAGGGTAAAATCTGACTATACTATAGCCGTTTCTGCATCTTTTTAATGAACTGTTATGAACCATATCTCCAAATCAAGTGATTTTTTCTCAAAAATTGGTATATTCTTCCTCATATTTTGAACCAAGTTGCAATGAATCCTAGTGGCCCTTCGAATGCTTCACTCGTCGGGCTGATAAAGCACTTGGATATGTACAACGTGAAATTGTGTGAGCGCATACAAACGTGTGGCAGAGCAACTTTTCTTGCGGGTCGTGTTTTATTTCGGCATGTAATTTCCTCTTTGCGCACGATGCAATAGGAAGTACCCCGATAGACAAGCACCAAGAGTAATGTGAGAGGTTTTTTCAGGCATGTAATGCAAACAAGCTGTAGGATAATCCATGAGCCCGAGGAGTCGACTGGAGTAGGCGAAATCAAGCCCGAGTGCGGAATGCACCAGCTCACCTGGTTCTCGGGTCTTCGCGAGATCAAAGAGTCTGAAGGGTGACCACGCCCGGGAGACTAAATGCGGAAAAGTTTGGCTCATCAAAGTAATTGCGAATGCTTCACGAGAGTTTTTACAAACACACCGGCCTCTATGTGGTTTATTGAAGGTCCGCATGAGCTGAAAGTTGCGGGGCCAACGAAAGTTTTTCAAATTAAAATTATCTCGAATTTTCACAAGCTACATTTTTATTTTATATATTGTATCAGAAGAAACCGATTAACATTTTTCATTCTGCATTTTAATCTTGATGAGTTTTTGAATGTTTTCAGTTTTCTCATTTTCGAGAGAACGAGAACTCGATTTTCATATGAAACCGTACAACTTTCATGTCAAATATGTATTCATACAAGAAGAGAGAAAAAGAAAGTGAAAGAGAGAGAGAGAGAGAGAGAGAGAGAGAGAGAGAGAGAGAGAGACGTACAAGTTTCTGGTGAGACTGTTGCACAAATAATATACGTTTACATGCAAAATATCCTTAATTGCTGATAGAAGCAATTACATGCAAATAATAAGTTTATTGTGTGTTCTAACAAAAATCCAATATTTGACAAAAATAAAAAACTACAATATAGAACTTTTATCTGATGGAATATTTTTTTTAATTTCTCAAGAGTTTCCGTTCTCATACAAACTTGAATTTCATCGAACATCACCTAAGAAATGACAATCATGACGTCATGACAGTATGGGAATCGTTAAAAATTTTGAATATTTGAATAGTTGAAAATATTTTACAGAGCATGAAAAATCTTAATAATAAAATGCTTTGAGTCTCTTTCAGAAGAAACATTTTCGTTGTAAACTCGAAAGTAGTCAAAGTTTGAATTACGCGTTAATACGCATTATTACTTTGAGGAATTTAATTGTTGCGTAGGAGCTGTAGAATTCATTAGAACGTTACATTCATTGTCATACAATTAAATTTTATTTCTACATAAAAATTTACTGTAAAAGTTTGACAAGGTTCAATTGAATATAGAATCTATTCCCAGGTGCATCGATTGTATTATTCTTATCATTAAATGTTTTACATGTTACGTATGAAAGTGTATTCTCGAGCGCAATGAACGTAGCCCAACTAAAGCTAACATATATGTACTTTCTAATTTGTGAACGATGAGTAAAACACACATGGGAAGAACAGGTGCTATACTTAAATTCTAACTAAAGAGTTGGTTGTTATTATTGAGATTTTTCATTAATTAATATTTATTAAGATTAATAGTATTCCTCTCCGTTTTAAGAGAAGACTAGAAGCTGTTTAGCACGCGTACCGCGTGCGCGTAGTTCTTATGGCCAATATGGCTGTATCTCTTGACCAATCAGCAGAGGTTTTGGATGTACTGAAAATGGCAGCCTTCTTAACCTCAGCTCGATTGGGAACTGTTTTTTATAGGTGGACTTGAATGTGTGAAAAAAACAGACCACGTTTGTAATCGTTTCAATTGTACTTAATTGCGGTAAATAATACTAATAAATGCGGTAACGATATTTTTAATAGTGTTTCTAGGGAAGCACATAACTCAAATTTTTACCAATGTAAATATTTATTTATCATGTATTGTCTTGTGTGTGAATAATCTTTTCCTCATTAAACTCGATATTATAAATTGAAATACGCATATGAACGTGTCCACGAGTGCTTGGCGACATGCACCAGTCGTATACAATATTTTATGTTATACGTGATCATAAACGCTCATTTCACGCATCGAATTCCGTGCGTGAAATATTTCACACACGGAAACCGATGCGTGAAATTCGCGTTTGATCACTTATAACATAAAATATCGTATGCAACTCGTGAAATGCGATTCCACGCACTCGTGTGACCGCCTAACACTCGTTCGCCGGCGACTCGTGCAGGCTTGTCACACTGATGCGTGAAATCGCATTTCACGCACTAGTTGCATAATATACTATTATGTTATGCGTGATCATAAACGCTCATTTCACGCACTCAAAGCTGGACACATCCCCTGTTTGGCTGCCCAAAAACCACCTCACAAAGTTTCCGCAAAATCCGAGACCTAAAGTTCCGATACTCTCCTTGTGAGTTGAATTTTCCGTAGCAATGGTTACTTACGTCCCTAACAATTTTCTATTTCAAATCTCAAAGAGGGTGGGAATTAATTCGTTCTTTATATTTTTCTATAAATAAACTATATTTTTTACTGATGAAACTTGTTTAGGTTCAACCTGGTATCATCGAACCTCTTGATTCTTCAAATGTGAAAATAAAATTTGTGGTTAGGTCAGTAATTCATTGCTTCTTATTGAGATGCGATGAAAGTAAGGCAACTCGGAAGGTCCATCTCGTCCGACCGGTGAGGTGGAATCGGCACAATGGGCGGAATGGGAGTAATGAAAATTCTATAGAAACTATTCTCAATAAGTTATTATTGCATTACATGAATCTGCGAATGGAAAAAATATGTAACCGCATAAGGCAATGAGAAATGGAATATTTAGATTATTAAAATGGAAAATTGTTTCTCAATTTTTTTTAATTCGCCTACTTCTTCATAAATTTTACGTAAATTATACACAATAATAAAAAATAATAAAATACACGCTCTTTCTACTGTCGCACACTTCGCCTATTCCACTTCACTATTTTCATAAATAATCAAATGTGTAGAATTATTTGGAATTTAAAGTTGGTAAACTAAGCTTTCAAGTAAATATATAGATGAAAATATCCGTGAGTCCCATTGAATTTTAGCTGAGAATATGATGATGTTCATTATATGAGAGTATGAAAATTTTTCCCCTCGATTATAAAAATGGCTAGGTTGTTCGTTGTCTGAAACGGCAATTTACTCACTTTATTGCATTTTTTTAAATCTCCTCTCAACGAGCACTAATAACATAATCATAATTGATAACATGACATAATAAATATCGTATCCGACTGGTGCGTTAGAATTTAAACACTTGTGTGAACGTGTCTCAAAATGTTTACGCACGGGTGTGCGGGAAACTCGATCTTTGGATTAATATTATTTAATTTGGATTAATTTTATTTTTCCGACACGTGATGGGAAATACTGTTTGATAAAGTTGCAGAAGCTGATTGTTCATGTGATTACCATCCTCGCTTGAACTTGTTTTTTGCTATACACTGGATCGAAAAATACTAATAACGATCATCATTCCTTGAAATGGTTTTTTATATCAGGAAAAATCCATTTTGCCTTACCACTCATTTAGTTGCACCCTCCCACTCGAGCTCCTACTGCTAATTAGGTTGGATATGTTTTTTGCATGAATCTTTATTGTGTCTAAGCCGAATACTTGTTCACCAGAAATAAAAAATAAACAGTATTGTAGTACTGCAGGCCAAGTTGCGTTTACACCAAACGGACGTGATCTTTGACCTCCTATAAGTAAAATCAAAGATACTGAAATCTCAAGATTTTGAATCCTTATTGGTCTAACTGCTCGCGATCAATAAGTCAAAGTGTATGCTTGAAAAATCGATTGCCAGCCAGTGCTATATCAACTTGGAATGAAGAAGGTGGGGTCCAATGATTTTGAGTGAATCGTGTTACATATATTATAATGTATGCATTGTGTATAATCATAATCAACATAGTTTTTGTTTAAAGAAAATTAATATACAGTATGAGGGCTAGAATACACAATGCTTCTTCATAGGAATGTACAATACGTAGTTTCGCACGTGAATTTTTGAATAGCGACGCGCCGTGCTGGCTTTAGCGGCCTATATATTATTAATTCAGGCTGAGCGTCTTTTGCCGATCCTGTTGGTAGTTGTACATGATTCATAAAATTTCTCAGTATATTCTGCAGGGGCTAATGGCACCAAGGAAACGTTTCTCCCATAATTGTGATATAGCTCAAGGACGAGCACCTGGTATGATTTTGAAAATCCACAGGATGAATAATGAGGCAGAGGTGTCGGTGACAGCTGCCCTCGTATTTGGCGCAGATACATCCGCGTCGGGCAATGCGGTTCTGGAAGAATCATAGGTATAATTTGCGCAGCCCGCCGTCGCCGGGGCGAAACGACCGCACGCGGCTGTGCAGGCAATTATAAAGAGGCGACGAGCGACTCGGCTGATTATGAGGCGCGCGGGGGCGCGACAAAAAGGCCGGCCCGTGTAAACAATCCGCTCCCTGGAGAAATCAGAGCTGGCCAAGGGGGACGGAGCGATCGTGAGCGGGCGGGCCGCGTGAATTACGGCGCGGCTTCAATTATATCATGCCGCGGCCGCGCATCGGCGAGCTTTTGGCTGGCGGCGCGCCGCCGAAACGGCTCAAGCTCGGAGAGGCGAAACTCGCGGCGGCGCCTCCGCGCGGCTGCAGCTCAGTCGGCGGCCGTACCCCGCGCGCGACGGACTGCGCCGCGAAAGCTCCGTGCACTGCCGAGCCGAGCCGAGCAGCAGCCCGCACGTGCACCCGGCCACGCGCCACTCGACCAGTGCTCTTGGTCCTCGCGGAGTTCTGGTGCCGCCGTGGACGCGGGAGTGATTTTTTTCGTGCAGTGCCCCGAGCAGCCTCGACCACGCCAGACACCTTGCGCGCGCGCGCGCGCGCCCCATGCGTGTGAGTTTCCCGCCGAGCAGCCTCTCAATTTATTCGCTCTTATTGGTGCACCCGATCGCCTCGCTGTCCTTCCAACTTTGCGCAGGCCCGGTCGGGTTATTTTTGAAAAACCAACCTCATACTTCCCCGGCTTCGAGCAATACTTGGCTCGGTACATATATGTTCCATTGAGTGTTCAATCCGCGAAATTATATCCGACGGATAATCGAACTTATTTTCATTCAGGGGCAATTTTATTTCTGCGCTTCCATAGAATATTATCACATTATGGAATTTGCCGATAACGGTTTATACTTCGGCGATATCGGCAAATTCCCAACAGTTATCAACGAGCGGTTTTCAATTCATGGGTGTATCATTTCGGAGTACTCTCGGAGAGTAAAAATATTGGATCTTTTAATTGAAGCTTTTCCTCTTTGCAAATATTTTAATTGCGTCAATTACTTCACCGTAAATCATAATACGTATATCTAAGAACACTAACTCAAACCACACCCTACTCTCAGTTAATATTAGTTTGTATTAGTGGTTCCTTATAGGTTGGAAGGCTCGATGTTTTATGAGCTGGTGTTTTCAAGGTTGGCATATCTATAATTTATCATTCACGTTAGGATTGACAGACTAGTGAAAACTTGAATGAGCTCCATGAGTTCCTAATAACGCTTCTCTACTGTCTCATTACTTTTTCTAGTTTACGAAATTAAACCAAAAATAGAATATGATAATCATAATAACATTCACTTTTGGAACAAGATCAACGTGTATTAAGAAGTAGTTTTCCATTTGTACCTACATATTATATTCAATAGACAAAAATAATCTTCTCAGAACTCAGTGATAAGTTAATGCATCATGCACGTATATGACTTGCGGAGAAAATTAGTTATTTTCATCACAGTGTGCGGAAAAACTTATCTTTGGACATTGTTTTTCCACACACGGGATGAACAACTTCGTTCAATAATACAATAATTCAATAATTCAATAGTAGCAAAAGCTGAATATAGGCTCGTGTGATTATACCACTCTCGCTTCGCTCGGGCGGAAAACGCCACGCAGGCCTAGAATTGGTTATTTGCTATTGTATCGAAAAATAAATAAATTGTCTGTACAATACAAGGGTCATTCATAATCATATAAAATTTTTATGAAAAATTAAGTATGCATAAGTGCTTATGAGCTCAAATTTACAATTCACAAAATATAATCTCTGATACTCTTACCTTTTTTTCATTATAAATGTATGTAAAAATTTACGAAATAATGTCATTGCTGAACAACAAAAATGAGTTTCCCCGTTTCCCGTAGATATTATTATAAAGATACACAATTATATTATTCTCAATAAGAAATAGAATATATTATGCGAATATATGGAGACAAAAACATCGAAAAATGTTTTGACAAGTTACTGTTGACATTGATTCTGTCGCATTGAGACGTATTGATGCATTGTTTATTTGAATTGACCCAGAAATATGATCTAGAATTCGCTTTTAATAAATTCATGATGAAAGACGTAATTCATGTCAAATTTCATACTGAAAATAATTCACATTTACTTGCATTTCGTAGTTGAAAAATATACATATAAATGATATATTTCGACATGAAATTTAAATCTAAATTATTATAGTCTTATACATTGCAAGCTGAAAACGACATGAACGAATGAACTAATGGAGTTTCAGTATTTGTTATATTTTTAAGAACACATTATCATTCTTATTAATAACAATATGAGAGTTAAGATCGACGAACGCTATATGAAAAGTTGTCGCTACATAAAACCACAATTGAATCGATTCACGAAACATACACTAAGAAAACTCGCAAGTGAAGTTCAGGCATGATTTGAGTTATTGAAAAATCCCGAGATTTTCAAAAAATACCCCCTCAACTCGGCTACACTCGATGATCCATTGTGCCCGCTAATAGGCCGTTTGTAAGTCAAGCATTATCGGTGTAACGTAAACGACTTGGCGATGCTCGGCTAGAGTTTAGCAAGTTTTTATCGAGAACAGCAGTAAAAGAGCCCGAGCGGGAGCGCGGCTCGTCTCACGGGCGGGATGATTTCGAGCCACGTGGATGCGGATCGGATCGTGGGGGCCGATAGGTTAAGACCGTGGGGGGGCGAGAGCGGCGGTCACCAAAAATACACGCGAAAAATCTCGGCGTCTCGCCAAGCGTCCTCAGCTTCGCAGCGCCGCGCGGCGCGTCACGCGATACGGGCAGCGCGTGTGCCCCGCCGGATCCGCACGCGCACAACGCCCAGCGTTTAGCCCATGTTTCCTCTCGGCTCTCATTTCCATTTCTCCGCGAGCGCGCGGCGATTCTCACTTGTATATACGTGACTTTGCCTCTCGGCTTCCCACCTCGGCCGAGCGCAATAAGACCGCGCAGTTCGATCCGACCCTCCCCGCATTCCCTCATTACACACCCTTTAAATTTGCTAGCTTTGGATTTTTGCATCGGAGCAATTCTATTTTCAAGCTCGGTGCTGTAATGGGTGCTCATTATTTTTTCCTTCTTTCTGTTCACCGCTTGTAATTATCTCATGGCAGAAGAATTTAAAATTTCTCGACCTCGATAACTCAAGGCATCAAAACTTTAGCCAAAAACCAAACGGTATACATTGTAATACATTCTCTCGCTTTTGCATTATATTCATGATTTATACAGCGTTGCAAACTGCCAACAAGATTCATCTGTACACAAGTTTGAAACAGTGTCTCAATTCATGTATATATTCAAAACGCCGGTAATGTAAGCTCATTATCAATTCAAACAGAAGCTCAAAAGTTCATAAGCACGTTCTCCATCACGATTCGACGATCATAAACATTGATTCGTCATTGTCGAATGTTTCTGTCTATCCTAACGCTGCCAAAATTGAACCAAGTAGCTTCTGGCGAGTAAGTAGTTGAGGAGCAGATCAATATATTGATGGAATGTATTAACCAGAATTGTAAACCAGAATTATATATAGGCGCATATGCAAGACTTCTTTAGACACAAAATGCATGATGAAATATATATTAGAAATATCGCGAGTCTCAAAAGAGTTGCTATC